>VDFB02281492.1:244571406-244599473 GCA_007258455.2 Sequoia sempervirens
TAATCACAAAGGTGCTTCTTGTTATACCCTGGTGGTTTTATGTTTGGTTCTTGATAGTTCACATAGATAGGAAGCTTGATGAGATTTTCTTGTACCAATTGTTGTAGGACTGATTTGATTGGTCTCCCTAGTGGTGTGTATTTTTGTTTGTTCCCTTGTGATATTTTCACTTGACCTTGTGGTGATTGATTTTAGAGATGTGATTGGTCTTCGAGATGTGGTGATTGATTTTCGAGACATGGTGATTGATCTTCGAGACGTGGGGGTTGGATTTTTTGATGTGGTTGATCTTGATATCTAACTTCTTGAAATTGGAGATGTTGTTCTTGATGTAGTTGTGGACAGAACTCAATGCTTTGATGACATGGTTCAACCAATGGAGGAATGTATCAATTTTTGACAGAAAATATCTCTTGGCTCAATAATTCAATTAATTTGGCAAGTGAAGCAAGTTGCTCTAGCGAAGTTTGATCTTGATTTTGCATTTGATTCCCTTGTTTTGGATTTTGTTCAAGAGGATTTGGGATGTACAGTTGTGGTGTTTGCATGGGATCATAAACAAATTGATTTTGGACAATGTTTTGATTTGGGATGATGTTCAAATTTGGCATGATAGGTTGAAATTGACCATTGTTGATGTTTGGAATATTTGTATGATTTGAAAATGTATCCATCCCAAAGTTTGCTGGATTCATGTTTCAAAAACTTGTACTTGGTACATTCTCATTTGGCTTGTAGGGATTTGGTGGGATGACATTGTTTTTTTGAAGGCTCATGCTTTGATTGTTTGGTTGACAAACTTCTAGGTTTGGATTTATATCTACCATCAGGAAATGTGTTCCAAACTCTTGATTGGGCATACTCACATTTGTACCATTGAAATTTGTAGGAGAGAACGATCCCATGTATAGATTGTATAGATGTGAGTGTTGATAATCAATCGGTGTTGTAAGGCTTTGATAGCTTAGTTGACTTGGATTACTCATGATGTATGGATCAAGTTTTTATTCCATGTTCTCCTTGTGTTTTGACCTTGTTACGAAAGTTAACTCTAAGGTTCTTAGGACTAATGACGAGATGAAGGATGAAAGGTGTAAATGATATGAGTGTTGAACATTTTTAGGGACTTTGGATCGATGCTAGACTTACGGTTTGATTTGATTGTTTGATCTAGATAGTGAGCTTTGTAAACCCTAAGATGTAAGATGTTATCTTAGGATGAACTTGTTCAAAGGATTGTTGATTTAATTATATGTATGAGAAAGGATGCATTCTCACACACCTAACTAAACAAATGATTTTGATTTTGATGATTTACCCAAGTCTAGAATGGTGTTTTCAAAGCTCTAAAGTTGTTTGGTGGGATGGATTTTGATAAGTGTTTGGAATTTGGGTGAAGCGTTTGATTTGATCCAAAATTAACCTAGGAAGGACTTGTTTATTAGGCCAAGATAGTGAAGAACATTCCTTTCGCTAAAAGTAATTCAAAATTAAAAGATCAATGTTTGCATGAAAACCATACGACAAATAGATGCCAAGCACATGGGTGGGGTTGTTTTGATTCAATCTTTGCTTAATGGATTCTTTTTACCACAAACACACTCTTGATTAGATTTCAAACTAAATGTCCAATGTGTCAACTTCATCAAATTTCACAAGGTATATTATGTGAAACTTTGATGAATTTAAGGCAAGGGTTACCTATTATTTTACTTTAGGGGGAAAATTGAGATGTAAAATCAAGTGTTTAGAAACCTCCAAGGATGTAATCCCAAGGGCAAGCAATAACACGAGGATTTAATCAATGGTATTTTCCTCCTAAAGGGTTTGAAATTTTGAGGATCATGTTGAATGTTTGTTTTCCAATGTTTTCAATTAAAGCACTGTGTTTTCAAACTGACTCACATGCAATATAACATCCTAGCTCAATTGGCACATTTTTCTTGGTGGGCTTGCCTCATGACCTTCATAGTAGAAGAGATGATTTTACATGCAATCAAGGAAAAAATATAAAGGTATGTTAAGAATTAAGTCTTAACCTCTATATTTCAACCAAGATCAAACATGGAAAGTAACTTCTTGGAATCTAAGTTCCAATGCACCACTTTGATAAACTCGTTGGATGGACTGGTTGGCATCTACAAATAAGGTTCTTAATGACACAACATTGGGGACATGGCACCTTGCGAGCGTCCAGCAAGCCACTAAAGGCTTTAATCAATCCTACTAGGGGCTCTTATACATTTTATGATAGTACCCCATTCTGAAAGACACTATATGGCTAAGGCCTACATACCATGAGGACTTGATAGTTTAGTCTCATCCATTTGTATACTAGCTTGAATGAAAAACTAGTTGGAGTCACCTTCGAGTTCTACTTTCAGATGTGTCTCTTAGGTAGGCCCCTCTAAAGGTAAACAATAGTGAGCAAGCACATCCATAGTTCGATCAACCTTCATTTAGAAACAAAGGGAGAACACACGCGATATACCTAACTCACACTCACATAGTATTTTGTTCAATTTTAAACCCAAATCGAAGTGTGGAGGCAATATTTTATGCAACTTAATGTCATCAAAAAGGATTTTGATTCTCAATATCATCGTGAAGAGCGAGAAAAGTGCATACACCTTTTTAGATGAGATTATTTTGCATAAAAGATTACAAAGCATAAAAGAAACATGTTCATTTTAAACTTCAAAGCAATGATTCGATTTGTTTTAAAGCTCCAAGCTAAATGTGAAGTTGATTTTTTCAATTTGTTAACCTTTAAACAAAATATAGTGAATGTTGCCTAAAGTTCATTTTAACCCTTTCACAATGAGGATTGAAAGCCTAGGTAGTGTTCGTTTTAAAGCCCAAAACTAAAGTTGAGTTAGCATAAAACAGAAAATTAAGGCATGTGACGAAAGCTCAAAGAATTAAAAAACGCTTTTGTGTTTCAAGTTTGATGCTTAAATCGTTCACTTCGATCTTGTTTTTGTTTTCACTCAACTTCAATGCTCAATTCCAATGTCAATTTGAGCTTTACCTATAAGCGAAAAAAAAAAAAAAGATATTAGAAATGAGATTTATGTTGAACTCATAATGCATGCATTTAATGATAACCTTAATGTAAGAGTTCATTTTCTTTGAAAGCTTAAATTATGCATTGGTAATGCACAACAAAGCTTTGTTGATGATCTCCTTAGAAAAAATGATTTAAACCTATGCAACTACATCAAGAGAGTACCATACATCGTTCTTGATTTAAATCAAGCATTAATAACATTCCCAAAACAAAAAATAATATTTTGGATGGTGGTCCAAGATTGCTTTTCGTTCACGTAATAATCATACGCTTCCTGCAGGCTTAGTGGGGTAAAAATTTTAATGCTACACATAGTTTAACATTGTTATTCCTTTTAATAGATTTATTCCCCCCTACTCTATGAAAGAGTCTCACTTCAATAGTCATACTCATCAATCTTTAAGTATAGTATGTTACATCCAATCTGGTTACAAGGCTGTAATCATGATCAAATGACATTTATTGTTGCTCCCAAGATGACCTGCACGCCACAAAAAGATTAAAGATAAACAGATTTAAATTTATGAGGAAACCTGAGATTTAAGATAAATAGATATTTTTAGTAGGAACATTCATGAGAAAGCACCACCAGATCTTTGCGAATCTAAAGCAAGCAGTTAAATGTTGCTTCACTCAAAAATAACAGGTATTTGCAAATCTAAAGCTAGTGGTCCACTCAAAGGGACACCTCAGTGGAAGCCTTTAAGAGCCTTAAAGACCACATTTATTCTTTGTCTACGCCCCCATCTTGATAGATCTGAGATCAACTAGTGGTATGATTTAAAGATCTCTATTTGGTCCTAGTTTTGAACTAGTTTCTACAGGAGTTTTTTGTGCAGTGATTACGCTGAAATAAAATAAATGAATGGGGATTTGATCATTCATTCATGAGCACCATCATTAGTTTGGTGAGATGGGGTTGACACAACTTCTCATGAGACTAGTACCATGAGATGCATTCATTTCTTTCTACTTGGATAGGGTCATTAATAAGGAAGCATTATTTCGCAAGACTAGCATGACGTTTCCATGCATTTTATGTAGAAGACACGCATTGAATGCATTTGGTGAAAGACCATAGAATAGGAATACCCTGAAGGAAAACTAGAATTATTTCATTATGTGTGCAAATGAGAGCTTTGGTAATAGCGTATGGACATTCATCAAAAAGTGTACAATAGGTGAAATCAGCAAGATAGTGTGAGAAAGAACGCATTTAGAAGGTATGCTGACTATTGAATAGAATGTCTAAGAGATGTTAGTTCAGAGGAAAAATAAAAAAAATAATGATTGCAGGATGTGCACAAAATGGAGCCATAGACAAAACTTTCAAGCAAACTGCATTTGGTAGGCATACAGGCGTATTCCACAACCTTCTCCCATGTAGTCTCTACCTGCATCAAAATGGGAGCTTTGGAATAGGGTGTGGACATGCTTTGGAAAATATGTATGCAAAATGTGGACGCACCAACAAGGAATGTGATGAGAAAGATACTGCAGAGCTTCCTTGTTTCCTTTCTCTCCCAAGGAAATTAAATGTAGTGTCATGATTAATTGATTGATGATAACAACAGTACAAATCTTGATCACAAGAAATGCGAGTATGACCTGTTAATGGAGTGTTATTTTATTCTAGCTGGGTATGAGCATGAGCGCGGGGGATTAGTGTTCTTGGAGCTACTAGATGAGGGGCTGAGGCTGAGGCCATACACTGATTTGGGAGATGAGTGTTGTCTGAAGCACCTTCTAGACTACGACATACTATGGATAGATGCTTCTAATGCAAGAATAGGTGTGAGGACTGTGCTATGAGAGTACCTTCAGGATGTGCAAACTTCCTGCATAAAAACAAAGTCCTTGCATTTTTTATCTGCTACAATTAACCGATACTTACGCAAAGAAAGTGGAAGCATAAAGGGATTTTTTTTATAGAATGCTTAAAAGAAAGACATTGACTAATGGTCTTGTACCACCAAACTACAAATAGCATATTAGCAAGTCAATTAGAATTCAGTAGAAAATAATTCCTTTCACATGCTTTCTTTTGTAAATACAGTCTTTCAGCCACTTAATTTACGTGTTTTAGTTGGTTTTTTGCATTTCTCACTACCACTGTGAGAAAACTCATGTTTGTTCTAGCATTTATGAGGCAAACCATGTACAAAAACTTTCCAATGTGTAACTTTGATTATTCAGCCTCGATAACTTTGCACCGTATGATTTGAAAATAAAAAACAACTTTCCTACACCAGGCATACCTACTAGCTATAGAGCAAACATTAAAAATAGTTCACCCATTCCACACACTGATATTTCCTTAACATGTTTGACGTGATACTTAAAAGAAAATGCATCATTCACCTGCCATGTTTAAGATGGATTCAAATATTGAAAATTAAAATGAAAAGGAAAAATAGTGAATGTAAATACCAGCCTGTGTGTCATGAGTGCCAGTGCAAGTGAGTAATGACAAAAGTAAAACTAGATTCAAGATGTCATTTAAGCGTAAGTAAGTAACAAATTCAACATGCCTCTAAATCTTGATATTTAAAGGTTACTTTGCAAAAAGTATTTTGACCTGCAAAAAAGAGAGATTTAAAAATAGCAACAAAAACATACAAAAAGATTCAAGCCCTCCTTCTAGCACCATAATGTAGAACCTTAAATATGCATTGGCTCAAAAAAAATCCCTTAGCATTGTTATTAAACCAAAGCAAACAAAGATTCCCTATAAGATTCATCTAATCACAAGAATAATGCAAAAGAAGTAAGCAAAACATAGAAAACATCATTCTAATAATCAAACTAGCATCTTATAGTGGATTGGTGCTTCTATGGAAAGACGCCCTTTCCCAATCCTTGATTAAGCTCCATGATATGAAAATTATATGTTGATGATCAAGATGATGAATGCACAAAATCAGTTCTCAGTTTAAGAGAATGACCTTGCAAGAGATTGTGGAGGATTTGATAAAAGATGAAGCCTCTATTTTATAGATTTTCAAATGCTAAGAGTGCCAAACATGGAGGATGTGGGACTAAATATTTGGCCAATAGGAAGAGGCCACTTGTCAAATTGTGATAGGCTTGAGGATGTGCAAGATTTTGGAAATGTGCCCAAGAGGGGGAAATTTCAAATTTGAATTTGAGAGTTAATGCTTAGTTTGACTTGTGCAAGGGACATGTAAGAGACATTAATTGCTTTGTTGGATGTACATGTCCACTTGATTTTGAATTCAAATTCGAGGGAAGATGCCATGTTGAGTGAAAATGTTGATTTAATAAATCAATAAATTGATTTATTTGTGCAATTGGGGATATCTAGAGGATGAAAGTGGTTAGGATTAGCATTTAATCATGGTTAGATTAGTTTAATGATGATCAAGATGATTTGACCAATTTGACTTGATTTAGGGATTTAAATCAAATCAAAGAGAGATGAATGATGATTTGAGATTTAATTAAATAAATGATTGGTTTATTTAATCCAAGAGGGAATGATAGGCTTAAATTAAATAAAGTTAATTTATTCAATTTAAGTGAATGAACTTAGGAGATTGAAATTGATTTACCCTAATGAATGGATGAGTGTTAATTTGATTGAATGCATAATGCTAATTTTGCATGTCTACAAAAATTATTTGGGAAATTCTAATGAAAAGGAGATCATAGGCTATTGATTTCAAAGAGAAAATCAAGAATGATGCATATAATAAGACTGTGTCTTCCCTAACCCCAGATGATCTAGAATCTTTGAAGAAGATTTGTGCAAAAATGTTTCGGATGAAGAGAAGAGTAAACATGTTGATGAAAAGGAATAAAAAGATAAGAAAGAAGGTAAGGAAGGAAACAACAAGAGTGATCCAACATACAATGGAAAAATATTGCATGCTTAAAGCTAATGAAGATGTTGCTGCTGAAAATGCTGAGGAAAATATTCCTCTTGATACAGGTAATACATATATTTCTAAAAATATTTATGTTGAAGTTGATGTCAGTGGTGAAAATGATCCTCTGGAAGTTGAAAGTCGAAGTCGATGAGGCTCCATTCAAAAGTATCAATTCAAATCAGAACCATCAGCTCCAATAAAATATCAAAAATATTGTCAATCATCTCCAAATTAGACATATCATCCGCTCGATGCCCAGGAGCTTCTACAACTTCCTATGATTGAAGGAAAAAAAAAAAAATGGAGAAGATTTCTTTGGCACACAAAGTGGTGTTAGGAGATGCTCTTTAAGCATCTGGAAGGAAGAAAATTCTTGAAGCACATAAAAAAGGAACAAAAGTTATAGAGGATGCTCTCAAGGCATTGTAGGAAGTCATACCTAGTGCATCCATTGATACATCTCTCGCTTCTATTGAAAATTTGAAATTATTGTTCGACTCTTTCAAGGAGTATACCTTTGGGCTTAGTGAAAAGACAAGACAAGAGGTTGAGAAGAATTTGGCAGAGAAAAGGTTATTGGAATTACATGAAAAGTGTTCTCTTGCACACTCAAGTGTTGAAAAGAATCTGGAAGCTATAAAAGTTTGTGAGTTAGAAGAATATGTTGTTCTTGCTTATTGCCTGAAGTGGTCGGATGCCACTCAGAATATTAAGGTTGTTATGGAATCAATTAACTTTCAGCTATCTTTCATCTCTGGTACTTACAACCTATCCAAAGATAGAGACAGATCAACTTGGAACGCTATTACTTTGCATAAAGAAAATTTCTATCTTGTAGAAGCAGAAGGAAAAAATTATCAAAAAAATTGATCAACTAAGTGAAATTGTAAGAGTGAATACACTTCGATTGGCAAGGCTCTAGCATGTGCAAAAAAACTTGAGAAGATAAATTTCTCCTAATACTTCAGTCAGTGTAGAAGAAACTCTAGTAGAGTTGGAATCTCTAAACAAGATGTTGATTGCCACAAAGGATAGTTGGGAGAATGGAAAATCAGTATGGGAAGGTATTATAAAGTATCTTCAAGGCTTGCTATCCTCCAGTTGATACATGTTTCTTTGTTTTCATGTTTTCAAATTGTTTTTGTTACACACTTTGTCCTTGAGGTCAAAGGGGGAGTGAGAATGGTGAAATGTTGGTGTTAGGGGGAGAAGTGTTGTGAATAAGAAGTTATGTAAATATTCCTTTTAGCACATGTTTCCATCAATGACAATGGGGGATATTGTTAGAAAAATGAAGAAGAACATCTCATTTTGTTATTTTGTGTTGTCATTGATGTCACCATGATATATGAGTTGCAATTGCTAGATCAAGTCTGAAGTTGTTCCAATATTCTAGTCTGATATCTGAACCAGTATTTTCCTTACATCCTTTGGTATTGTAGTTTGCATTTTTTTTTTGGTGATTATAGTTGCTTGTGGTTTTGAGAAATTGTTTGTAGACATCAAGAGCATGTACATTCAAGATCTCACATATCCAGATGCTCGTATGGTGTATCAACATTACACTAGTATTTGCAATTGTGCTATTAGGTCTATCTATGGCTGACCTAATGGATATATTGTGTAATGGTGAATTAATTTTTGTGGATATATGTGTGACCTACTTTAGGTCCATGCCAACTTGACATAGCATGTTAGATGTGTGAATTACTTTTTGAGAAGATTTTGTGAAAGCTTGAATCCGATAGTTGGTATTTTTTGGTGGATGAGAAGTGCATCTAACTAGGCCGACCTAATTAATGCTTTGAAGAGATCAGATATATATTTGATAGTTTTGAAGTTTGAAAAGGTTATTGTTATGATGTGAATGTGAACATGAAGAAGAGACAATATGATGAAGTGTGTCAAGTCAGTTTACTGAGTTTCATTGGAACTAAATTTGCACTCATTAGGTGTACTCTATCAGTTCATTTCCCAGCTAAAAGACATTTTTCATTGTAATTTTGTGGGAAGTGAGCCACCCATTTTGTAATATCTTATAACCAGTTATGCTATATTGTGAGCTAACACTCACCGTGGTTTTTCCCATTTTGGGTTTTCCACGTAAAAATCATGGTGTTCATGTGTTCTGTGATTTCATGTTTTGTTAATGCGTTTACTTATCCTTGCTATTGTATGCATTGGAATAAGTGGATGGTATCTGATTAGAAAATTTAAGAAGATACTGATTCAACCCCCCTCTCAGTATCTTGGACATTTAACAAAAACTAGATCATTGGAGATAAGAATAAAGGAATCACCACATGAAGTAAAGCAGCTCAAGAGCAAGTAATATTGTGTCTACTATTAGAAATTGAGCCAAAAATTATGGAATAATTATGAAATGATCAAAATTGGGTGAAGTCAATGAAGGAAGAGCTTGATTAGATAGAGAAAAATTAGACTTGGGAACTTGTGCCTAGATTGGTAGACAAAAATATAATTGCAACAAAGTGGGTATTCCAAACTAAGTTGGATGAAGACAGAAAGGTAATGAGAAACAAAGAAAGATTGGTTTGTAAAGGTTACACTCAGATCAAAGGTATTGAATTTGATGAGACCTATTCCCCTATTGCTTGGATGGAAGTGATCAACATATTTTTGGCTTTTGCAGCTTTTAAGGATTTCAAAGTCTATAAAATGGATGCAAAATCTACATTCTTGAATGGAGAACTGAAGGAAGAAGTTTACATTGAGCAATAGGAAGGATTCAATTCTGGAAGGACCCAGATGTCGATTACAGGTTGAAGAAGGCATTATATGGATTGAATTAGATACCTAGAGCTTGGCATGGTAGATTAGACAAGTATCTGATTGGACAAGGATTTCATAAGGGATCTATTGATAGTAATTTATACTATAGAACTAGATGTTGATTGTTGTGGTTTATGTTTATGACATAATTTTTGGAGGAAATGATCAAATGTGCAAAAAAAATTATAGATGAAATGCATAAGGAATTTGGAAGGTCTATGATAGGTGAGTTAAATTTCTTCCTTGGACTACAGGTAAATTAGAACAAGAAAGGAATTTTCATTTCTCAGTCGAAGTATACAAAGGAACTATTGAAGAAGTTTGGATTGGAGAATTCTAAACCGGTTTGTACACTTATTATTACTAGATGTAAGTTGAAAAATGAAGATGATTCACCTAAAGCTGGTGTAACTATGTATAGGTTAATGATTGGAGGATTTTTATATTTGACTTCTACTAGACCAGACATTATGTATGTTGTTTGTTTAGCAGCTAGATTTCAGCAAGAACCAAAGGAATCACATGTTGTAATAAAAAGGATCTTTAGATATTTGAAGGGTACATAAGATATGGGGTTATGGTATCCAAATGACTTAGATTTCACTTTGACAGCTTATACAGATGTTGATTGGACTGGATGTGTTGATAATAGGTGGAGCACAAGTTGTGGAGCTTATTTCCTTGGCTCCCAGTTGGTTGTTTGGCCAAGTAAGAAACAAGATTCTATATCTTTAACTACTACTGAAGCTAAATACATTGCAACATCCTCATGTTGTACTCAGATACTATGGATGAAACACACAATGAAGGATTTTGGAATATAATTTGATGAACCGATCTCAATTGTGTGTGATAATACTAGCACAATAAATATTTCCAAGAATTTGGTACAAAACTCCAAAACGAAGCATATATACATAAGATATCATTCCATGAGAGAGAAGGTGTTAGACAATGAAGTAAAACTTGAATATTTACTTACAAAAGAGCATATTGTAGATATTTTCACAAAACCATTGAGAAATGATGGTTTTGAGTATCTCTGGTAGAAGTTAGGGGTTTTTCCCTCTCCTATTCTACAATAACATGCATTGCGATTTGCATTGGTCTAGGGTATTATATTTTCATTTTTATCTAGATGAATGTTTGGTGGCTTCCTTATAGGGGGAGTGGAGTAAGTTATTCAGGGGGAGTTTTTCCTTGTCTTTGATGTCAAAGGGGGAGAAGAAAAGAAGATAATTTGGTCTTTGGTGCTGACATTAAGTTGTTTGGTTTTTTATTGATGAATGTTTCCATCAATGACAAAGGGGTGATTGTTGGAATGTGTTGAGATGATGTTGATTGCTTGTTGTCATTGATGGCAACATATCTTGGTTGTTTGATCGAAGTTCTATTTTGGTGCCTTGGTGATCTGGATTGGCATGGTTATGAATGTTGTAATGTAAAGGTCTATTTTGTGTTGTATCTATCTTGGTCCCATTCCTCTTGTAACACACTAAGATACACTCTTTTGGGTCCAGATTGATCTAGCAGTTGGCTAACGTGCTCTAGCATATGGTTTGAATTATATCTTACTCTTTGGTTCTAGATATCATGTAGCTTGTTGATTTAAGCGAAGAGGCTATGTTTGGTCCATGTTTCATTCCTCTCCACCATGGGAATATTTTTGTGATGACCTATTTCAAAATTGTATTTGGTTGACAAGGAAGATCATGAAATTATGTTCACGCGACTTGAAAGATTATGGAAGCATGGAATGATATTTAAGTAAGAATTGATTTTTTTTTTGGAAATCAAGTGTGATGAATGTGAATCTAAATATATAGACATTGTGAAAGTGTATGACCAGATGCAATCGATAGTGAGATTCTATCTAGTGTTTGTTGGTGATAGTTGTTACAATGGTGGATTTCCCTTCATCATTCTTTTGTTGGTGGTGAGCCATTTTCTATAGATAGTGAGCCTCTCCGTTTTGGAAGTGAGCCCCTTTTTATCTTTGGCTATAATAGATTGGAAGTAAACCCAACTGACAGTGAGCCACCTTGTAGTGAGTAACTTGGTAGTGAGCCTTTGTAAAAATCACCTTAGCCAGTGTCACCTTAACTAGTTCTTTATAATTGAGAATTATTATTCTTTGTGGTTTTTCCCTTCTTGGGTTTCCATGTAAATTCTGGTGTTCATTGTGTATGGTGTTGTTTTATGCTTTCATGTTCATTAATATCTAATTGATTTAAGTTTGAACTGGATTAATTAAAGTCAAGATTTTTTTTTTATAATAACTAATTCACCCCCCTCTCAGTTATTCAGACTATTTAACAGAGGTATTTAACCTAAAAAAAATCCATTTTCAAGATCATTTGGCTATCACCAAACTCCCTCTTATCAACCTAAAAATAGACTTGTCAAATGTCACATGCATTCTAGAATCATTCAACATGGATATTGAAAGTAAATTTCTTACAAGTATTGAAATATGCAAAATATTATCAAGGTTTTTAACCATCCCATCATTGAAACACAATTGGACCTTTCCCTTGCAATCTTATTCATGTAGTTATCAAAAAAGAAAGAATCTCCCCCATCATATGATTTGTATGCAAAAAACAACTTCTTGTGAGGCATCATATGGTAGGATCGACTTGAATCAATAGAACAAGCATCATTACTAATAGTGTTAGCTGAAGTAAAAAAAGCAATAAAATAATCATTATAGAAATTTATGTGGAGGAATCAACATTATTTTTCATTTTCTTACACTACTTCACATGTCACCCTTTCCCGCAATTCTAAGATTTTACATAGCTCTTTTTAGGGGCTTAAGAGTGTTTGTTATACTTATCCATCTTTTTACACCCTTTAGGCCCTTTCTCTTTGGACCTACCCCACACATTCAAGACATCTTGAAAGCAAACATTCATAGAATTTATCCTCATATCTTCTAAATGAAGCATGAAAACCATGTTTCCATCTTTGGTTCTATATTATCATTACTTATGGAAACAATTAGATTTTCCCAAGATTTAGGAAAAGAACAAAACAATAAGATACACTTTTCTTCATCCTTTTATTTAGCATCTACTAATGCAAGATAAATTATAATTAAGTTAATTGCATTTAAATGAACTTTAATTGAATCACCATATTTCATCTTTAAATAACACAAACATATTTTCAAATATGATTTATTAGAAAAAAAATAGTTTTTTCGATTTCAACTATCCATTTCCACAACTTGCATGTGGTGTCTTTTGTAGAGATATCAAAGATAAAAAATATACAAGACACAATTGAATGGTTTTTTAAACTAGCACAGGAAAACTAAGAGGAGGTGAATCAATTGTCACACAAATCTATACTTAAAACTTTATCACTCATCAATTCATTAACCACACTATTCTATTATTAAACATGAGCATGAAACATAAACAACAAAAAGTAAATAAACACAATGAACACCAAATTTTTGCATGGAAAACCCAATAAGGGAAAAAACATGGTGAGAATTGACTCACAATATAAATATTATAGAAAAAGGCTCATTGCCAAGGCCTCACTACCCAAAGAGGACTCACTGCCCAAGTACAAAGGCTCACTACCTATAGAAAGGACTCACTTTCCAATAGGGAGGCTCACTTCCTAAAAATACAATAGACAATAAAAGATCCAACATTTCAATTAAAGCACATTTACAGGATTATAGAAACCCTTGTTTAAATGATTTCAACACAACTCGCACACACTTCTGCTCTTATGATTTGTGGCTTACTTTCATCACTTTGCATCACGTTGTCATATAACTCTTCACAATTCAATTTTATTTTATACCATCCTCAACCTTAGAAACATTTACCAAGGTTGGGCACAAAACACCATTTCATAAATTCAAATTAGGTCAGCAACTCAAAAATTCCTACAGTGGAAAGGAATAAGAGTGGACCAATAAAATTATTTTCTTGAACCGACTACATGCTTCCTTAATTGAATTTTATTCTTTGAATGAAGTGTAAACACCAGTTCATCCAAACCTAATGAAAACACATATAAAAATTGATGCACACACTTCCCAACAAGAAGATGACATGTGGACACCACAACATGCTTCATTAAGCACAAGAAAACATCTCAGAACCTTCCAGATACATCCACAAAAAAAACAACAGAATTCAATCATTGAATTCCTTTCACCAGTTAGTCTGGGCTGAGCAAACACATACAAGAATACTGAAACATGAATTCCTTATTACCAAACTCCAAACCTCTTTTCCAAAGCATAGAAAATACCTTCAAAAGACCTATCCCAAATCTGTACAATCTGAAACAAAACAACGGAGGACTACGAAGCATAAACATTTCTCTGAGTCCATAGAAGATCAATACTTGCTAGACAGTCCACATACCAGTGAACACAACCCCTATGTACCATCTCACCAAAAGTTGAAACTCAGTATATGTAACCAAGAGATTACCATTAATAAACATTCAGATCCACACAAGCATAGGATCAATATAGGATAAATGTGAAGCACATACCAAAGCAAGTTCTAAACACACTCAACACTCTGACTTCTCTTCTTTATTTAATTTTCTTAAAATCACTTGAAAAATCACCAATACTATACATTTGCAACACCATAAGGATAGCTCCATGTACTCACTACATCTCAGAAGTATCTCAGCTATACATGTACAAACATAAATATACTGAACTGTGTTGACATCAATGAAAACTATATAAATGACAACACCACCAAACTAGCTCAATTTGTAACAATCTCCCCCTTTGTCAATCATGGAAACACATAACCTTTTCTCCCCCTTTGAAATAAATGGAAAATAAAAACAACTCTGATTACTCCCCCTTAGGAGTACACCCATATTACAACAATGATTCAACCACTTCTACTCCCCCTGCAGAGTAGACCCAATAATCACCAGTTCAGATAAATGAAGAATCTATGAATTCACTGGACTGATGCACCTTCATGTGCACCTAGTTAGGAGGGCCAACAACCCCCAACATCTCCCTAAGATGCTCAAAATAATCCTTCAAAATATCCTTGGTAAGGATGTCTACAATTTGTTCCTTTGTTGTCACATACTCCAGTCTGACCTTGTTCTCCAACACTTTTTCTCTAAGAAAATGATACTTGATAGATGTCTGCTTTGTTCTTGAATGCATAATTGGGTTATTCAAAATGTTTATTGCACTTTTATTTTCATAGAAGATAGAGATAGGTTCATCACACACTGCACCAATATAGATTTAGAGTTTGTTTCATCCACAAAACTTGTGTGCAAAAGGATGCTACAATAATATATTTTTCCTTTGTAGTAGATAAAGAAACTTAGTCTTGCTTCTTACTCAACCATGAAACCAATCTCCCACCAAGAAAGAAATCACCACCAATAGTACTATTTTGGTCATCTACACATCCAACCCAATCAACATCTGTATAAGCACTCAGGGTAAAATCATTACTCTTAGGATACCATAGTCCATAATCTAGTGTACCTTTGAGATATCTAAATATCCTTTTTACACCCATAAGATGTGATTCTCTAGGATCTTCTTGAAATATATCAACTAAACACATTGCATGCATAATATCTAGTCTGGTAGCAGTGAGATACAACAATCCACCAATCATGGATCTATATTTGCTCTGATCATTTTTAGAAAATTCATCATCCTTGCTCTGCTTACATTCGATCATCATAGGAGTACAAACTAGTTTAGAATCTCCCATCCCAAACTTTTTCAACAACTCTTTTACATATATAGGATGTGAAATGAATATCTCTTTATCGATTTGATTCACTTGTAGACCATGGAAGAAATTCAATTCACTAATCATAGACATCTCAAATTATTTATGCATTTCTTCAAGAAAATTTTTACTCATGCTATCATTTCTGGACCAAAAATTATATCATCAACATAAACCACTACAATCAACATCCTATTACCTTGTACTTTGAAGTAAATATTACTGTCAGCAGAACCTTTGTTGAGTTCTTGCTTTGTTAGATATATTTCCAATCTTGCATAGCAAGCTCTAGGAGCTTGCTTCAAACCATACAATGATTTCTTCAATTTACAAACCATATCTGGTTTGTCAAACAACTAAAACCCTTTAGATTACTCCATGTACACTTCTTCCTCCAACCCACCATTCAAAAAAGCTGATTTAACATCCATCTAGTATACCTTAATGTCCTTGTGGGAAGAGAATGCCAAAAACATTATGATAGCTTTTATTCTAGCCATAGGGGAAAAAGTCTCTTCAAAATCTATACCTTCAACTTGTGAATATCCTTTGCACACTAGTCTTGCCTTATTCCTTACTACTTCTCCATTTTCATTCAGTTTGTTTAGGAACACCCATTTAGATCCAATCACGTGTTTGTTCTCAGGTCTAGGGGCTATTTCGCATGTCTAATTCTTTTCTATCTACTACAGTTCCTCTTTCATAGCTCTCATCCAACTTTTATCTTCACATGCTTATTTTATAGATTTAGGCTATTTTAGAAAGTAAACAAAAATTTACCTCAGCTACAATTTTTCTTCTTATCGTTACACCATCACTCTTGTCTCCAATTATCTGATCTCTTGGATGATTCTTTTGTAGCTCGTAAACTCACAAAAGTGATTTACAATTCAAGTGAGGGAGGAAGGAAACTAAAAAAAAATGAACCCATGCAAAAAAAAATAGCTTTGGGGTTTCATACGAACTTATAGGTTCGACCGAACCCAAAAGGGGTTCACTCGAACTAGGGTTCGAGAAAACCCATTTAATTTTGATGCCACATTTCCCATGCAAAAATAACAAATAAAATGCAATATGAAAGGTGGTTTGCTCGAATGAGGGTTTGAGCGAACCCTGGTTCGAGCAAACTCCCTTTTGTCCTCATTCTCCCCCTCAGACACTTTGAAAGTCTAGAATTTTATGCTTCGAAGCTTGGGTTGAGGAAGAAAATGGATGAGACTTCTCAAACACAACTAGAATCAAGTAGTCCTCAGAATGAACTATCCAACGACTATAATTTTAATATATTTTGGTTTTATTATGTATTTGGTTTTTTAGTTTTATTAAACATAGGTTTTTCACCGAAAAATCAAGCTGTCTATTCTACACATGTGGAAAAATATCAGATTATAAAAAAAAAAATTGAAAAATATGAGTGCACTAGATATTGAAATCCTTGATCCAACAAAAAAACAAGAATTTTGATACATACAAAAAAAGTTACATGTTATACGGTTGTGGTATGTCTTAATTGTAATTGGTTTGACTTCGAAACTTGATTGAAGAAAAAATATTCAATAAAAAACTATGTAACCAAGTGGAAGCACTAGATATTGGAGTTACAAATCTAAATTAGAAAGAATCATAATTTTATCCTTAATGGAAAAAAATTTATACATTATACAGTGGGCGTCACTTTTTAAAAATGTTGTTTTATGAAAAAAACTAGTTTTCAAGGGAGATGGAAAAGAAGTGCAATATGATTACAAAAATTTTGAACAAAATATATTTAGAATCTATAGAAAAAATATTACAAAACTCTATTTTGCATCATCTTCAAATTCCTCATGGTTTAGCTGCTATAGGTGGCCGAAAGTGAAGATTTAGTTAAAAAAAATTTCAGTGTCTAGTTTGGTGAAAAATTGTAAACCACTATTGTAGGATCACCCTGTACATATTTAGGAGTCCTAGCAGCAGGCTCCAGTTCATCCTCTTCTTCTTCTTCTTCTTCTTCTTTCTCTTCTTCTTCTTCCTTCTCCTTATTTTTTGCAGGTATATGTCCATAGATAGGATCATCAGGTTCAATTTCACTTACCTCAATCGGTCTAAGTTGTATGTCTTCATCAACTTTCACAGTAGCACTTTCAATGATTTTTCTCAATCTTTTGTTGAAGCATCTATATGCCTTGCTAGTACTAGAGTATCCAATAAATATTCCTTCATCACATCTAGCATCAAACTTTCCAAGATTTTCATCATCTCCTTTAATATAGCATCTACTTCCAAATACCTTAAAATATTTCATAGTAGGAGTCTTACTAGTCCATAACTCAAAAGGTGTCTTTGTGTTGTTGTGTCTCATCTAAACTCTATTAAGAACATAAATAATAGAATGGATCACCTCTCTCCAATAAGCATCTGATACATTAGACTCTTTCTTCATAGTTCTAGCGGCTTCCTAAACTGTCATGTTTTTCCTTTCAACAACTCCATTCCGCTGAGGGGTTCTCAGAGCAAAAAATTGTCTCTTTATGCCATGCTTCTCATAAAATTCATAAAATTCACCAAAAGTGAATTCACCACCTAGATCATATCTTAAACACTTGATTTTCATATTTACTTCATTTTCTACTCTCGCTTTGAATACCTTAAACCTATCCAGGGCTTGATTCTTTTCTCTGAGAAAAGCAACCCATGTCATTTGAGTATAATCATCAATAATCAGCATAAAGTACCTATCTCCATTTAGGCTTTTATTCCTAGTAGGACCACAAAGATCAGTGTGAATCAACTCCAACATTCTAGAAGTAGAATATTATTTTCCCTTAAAGCTACATCTTGTCTGCTTCCCCAATTGGCAACTTTTGTACATAACATTAATATGTCTTGTTATTCTAGGTAGTCCTCAAAAAATATCCTTAGCACTAATCTTGACTAGGTTATCAAAGTTCACATGTCCCATTCTCTAGTGCCATAGCCAACTTTCACTAATTTCAGATACAAGGAAATGACCATCAACTCCCTTTAGCTGATAGATTTTTCCATGAGTTCTTCTAGCTACAATCATATCCCCCTTTAGGATCCTTTTCTGATTTCATAGTATTGTTCTAAAACACAAGTTTAAACCCATTGTTGCACATCTAACCAATACTCAAAAGAGTATGTCTCAAACCCTTCACATAATATACATCATTAGTATTATGCACTCCATCAAAACTTATTGAACCTTTACCATAGATCTTAGCTCCTAAATCATCATTGGACATGACTAAACCACCATCATATTTCTCAAGTTTAGTGAACTTACTCTTATCTCAAGTCATGTGATTAGAGCATCAATTGTCAATTAACTAGTAGTCTTCATCATGTCTTGCATGAAGAGTAGTAACCAAAGTACCTTCCCTCGTATTCTTCTTAACCTTAAGAGCCATCTTACTTAAACATTTTCTAGAGTTAGTGGATACAAATTTATTTTCCAAAGCTAAGAATAAGCATTCACTATCATCAACCTCATTATCATATTCGTCATTAGAAATACCTGCCTCTTCCTTAACATAGTTCAACTTCTTATACATTTTATCCTTCCTATACTTATCCTTACAATCCTTGTTCTTCTTGTGTATACCCCTATTCGGACATCTTGAAGCACAATGACCAATGTTACCACAACTAAAGCATTTAAAGGGTAACATACCTTTATATTTTCCAGTGACTTTCTTCAATTACCTAGTGAAGTTTTCTTCTAACTCTTCATCATCACTATTTGTTTCTTCAATATTCAAAGCCTTAAATGTCATTTTTGTCTTCTCTTCTACCTTTTCATCTTTCTGGAACTTTCTTGTCTCAAATGCTTGCAAGGTGCCAAACAACTCTTCTAGAGTGTACTTCTTAGGATCATACATTTCTTCAATAACATAGATCT
Source organism: Sequoia sempervirens (assembly GCA_007258455.2). Classification (NCBI taxonomy): domain Eukaryota; kingdom Viridiplantae; phylum Streptophyta; class Pinopsida; order Cupressales; family Cupressaceae; genus Sequoia; species Sequoia sempervirens. The sequence goes on from VDFB02281492.1 coordinate 244,590,829, forward strand.
TGTCACTATAACATTCCAATAAAGTGATCAAAATATTCTCGATTATATCTTCATTTGCTAGTTTTCCTCCTTGATTCTTAACATCATTTGCTACTAGTTCAACTCTCTAAAAGAAACTTGTAAATTCTTCACCATATTCTATTTGCAGGTTCACAAATCTACGTTTTTCTGTCAACCTCTTTGTCAATTTTACCTTTTCATTTCCTTCATACATATCTTCCAACTTCTTTTAGACTTCATATGTAGTATCTAGAGAATTAACCTTGACTCACCCAATTTTAGATAAACCACTGTAAATCACATACTTCACCTTCTCATTTTCTTCATAAGTAGAGATCTCATCTACAAAATTAACACCACAAGATGGAAGTGTATACTTATTCTCAACAACCTTCAAGGTCTTGAAACCAAGAGAGATAATGTATCCTCTCATTTTTCCCTTCCAGTCATTGTAGTTAGTTCTATCAAACATAGGGATCACCAATTTGTGTGCCATTAGATCTTCCTTAAGAGGTTAAGCTCTACACAAGGAACCAATAGCTCTGATACCAATTGTTAAATAGGAATAAGACAATTGAGAGGGGGGGTGAATCAATTGTCACACAAATCTATACTGAAAACTTCATCACTCATCAATTCATTCACCACACTATTCTATTATTAAACATGATCATGAAACATAAACAATATAAAGTAAAACAGCACAATGAACACCATATTTTTACATAGGAAACCCACTAAGGGAAAAACCACAGTGAGGGTTAACTCACAATACAAAGATTATAGAAAAAGGATCACTTCCCAAAAGAGGACTCACTATCTAAGTACAAAGGCTCACTACCTACAAAAAGGACTAACTGTCCAACAGGGAGCCTCACTGTCTACAGATAAAAAAGAGAATAAAAGACCTACCACTACAATTAAAGCACATTTGCAAGATTACAGAAACCCTTGTTTCACTAACTTCAACACAACTCGCACACACTTCTGCTCTTATGGTTTGTGGATTACTTTCATCACTTTGAATCACTTTGTCGTACAACTCTTCACAATTTGACTTACTTTTATACCATACTCAACCATAGAAACATTTACCAAGGTTGGCCACAAAACATCATTTCATAAATTAAAATTAGGTCGGCAACTCAAAAATTTTGCGGTGGAAAGGAATAAGAGTGGACCAATAAAATTATTTTCTTGAAGCAACTACACTCTTCCTTAATTGAATTTTATTCTTCGAATGAAGTGTAAACACCAGGTCGGCCAAACCTAATGAAAACATAGATAAACATTGATGCACATGCTTCCCAACAAGAAGATGACATGCAGATTCCACAACATGATTCATTAAGCACAAGACAACATCTCAGAACCTTCTAGATACATTCACAACAAAAATAACATACTTCAATCATTGAATTCCTTTTACCAGTCAGTTCGAGCTGTGCAAACTCATACAAGAATATTGAAACATGACTTCCTTATTACCAAACTCAAAACCTCTTCGCCAAAGCATAGGAAAGACCTTCACAAGACATATCCTAGATCCACATGATTTGAAACAAAATAGCGGAGCATTGCGGAGTAGAAACATTTCTCTGAGTCCATAGAAGATCAATACTTGCTAGATAGTAGACATACTGGTGAACACAACTTCCATGTACCATCTCACCAGAAGCTGAAACTTAGCATATGTAACCAAGAGATTACCATTAACAAACCTTCATATTTGTACAAGCATAGGATCAATACAGGAGAAATGCGGAGTGCATACCAGAGCATGTTTTGAACACACTGAACACTCTGAATTCTCTTCTTTATTTAATTTTCTCAAAAGAACTTGAAAAATCACCAATACTACACATTTACAACACCATAAGGGTAACTCCATGTACTCTCTACATCTTAGAATTATCTCAGCTATACATGTACAAACATCAGCATACTGAACTGTGTTGACATCAATGACAACATCACCAAACTGGCTCAATTTCTAACATGGTTCATCGTACATTATTTTCCAACTTCTTCCAATATTTATTAGACATTACAACTAGTTTTATTTCTTTTCAAGTTGACAACCAATAACTTATCTTCAAGGAGATCCTCCATCAATAACTTCAACATCTTTTAACCAATGTCATTGATTTTTTCAATATCTTGGTGATAGGTAGTGGCTGTGGTATGCAATCTTATTCAAAAATTTGTAATGAACCACAAAACAAAAACTTCTACTATAAAAAATACCTCAACACTTAAGAGAAAGGGATCCCTATCTCAACAAAACCATTAGCTCTAGTACCAAATATTGAAATAAGAGGAAGCAAAATTGCAATAACAACTTATGATATTTTTGAAAATTTGAAAATTAGATTATCAAAGTTGGATTACATGTGTTGCATGTTCAACAATATGATAAAAATTAGAAAACCAAATGAGACTAAATTTACATGGAGAAACCCTTTGGGGAAAAAAATGCCATACAAGAAAGAGGACAAGTATATTATTAATCTTCAACCAATACTTGCTCAATAATACACTTCAATACACTTCTTTGAATAATCTGACAACACTTGGACACCTGGAAATGAATCATCTGAAACCGCTCTACCACAACTCCAATTTATAGAAAATTGTGGGAGGGAAAACCATAGTGGTAATTTGAAACAAGAGGCAAAAACCACTAGCAAAACTCCAGACCTAAAATAATGGATAGCCAATAGATATAATAAAATATTATTTTATCTTCATATGGATTCTCATATGGGTGCCTAACCCATAGTCAATAAGAAATGTAACTACTTGATGCTCTTTAACTCCTTGACGACACACGATTGGACAACCAAACACTTCCCACACTTGGGCACCTAAAGAATGATTGTTCACCTTCCACAAGTGGATTCCTAAGAAGGATATTGATCCATTATTTTATGAGACTCCCACTAACACATGTTCACCTCTTTGAAATGCAATTACAATTTGTCAATATTTTTTCCCTCTCATATCCCCTAAAACAATTTTTAAGAAATGTATACAAACATAAATACCATAGAAATTCAAGGTTAATGTCACCTTTCTAAACACATTTTACAAGAAATTGAAATACTTTAAAAATCCAATTTTACCCTTAAACAATAACAAAAATATAATTGATCTTTATCATAAAGTTGCTTCAAAATCTAAATAATTATATCAAAAATTCCTTACACTTCCATTATTGTATAGTCATTCATGAAATAGTATTTTACGTTATAATTTTCTATCAAATTTTGAAAAGATCTGAAAATAAAATGCAATATTATAAAACAAATACCAAACAATAAACTCCCCTTAAATTACTTCAAATATATTTGTTAAATAAATATTTTTATTTTTATTTTTATTTTTTACTTTAAAATTTGAACAAGTCAAATTTAACCAAACTTAAATAATAAAAGTAAATATAAAACAATCATATCTCTCCTATCTCCTCTAAGTTATTTGAAAAGGTAATTATTAAATAGTTATAAAAATAATATTTTATGGAAAAAAATATTAGTCGCCATCTTGAACAATTCAAAACAGCCGTAAAATATTGGGCATAAACAATACACTTACAAAAGCTCTTGAGTCATGCTATCCACAACATAATTCAAAATACTCATATTATTTAATTAATATTTGACTATTAATTAAATAATATAGGACATGAAAACCTTCTGATAGTTAGAAAAAATGTGGCGGATGTTTTTTAGTTTTTTAATAAAAGTGTTTAGCGCACGTTTTTAAGCCTTCTGGCATCCATTGCCGATCAGGAAAAAGGTGGAAATTTTTTTGGTGCGTGGATAGAGAAATAAATTGAAATTAAACACTGGTTGGCATCAACATTAATTGTTGTATAGTTTTCATGTAGTGGCGATCGTTGTAATAATACCTGCCATTTAAAACCCTAGGAAACATAGTGAATGTCTATGCAATTTTTGATAAGGCATTGTTGGGTGTTGTTATGTGGCTTTACCTACTATCAAAGCTGTGAGTGAGGAGGGAAAGCTTCTATGAAGGTGCAAGTTCAATCAACCACTATTGAGATTTTGTGGGTTTGTTACTATGATTTTTTGTGTTTTGTGCGTTTCTCCATCTAGGTTGTTGAAACCAATATTGTTTGATTTATGGCTTTCATTTTGTGGCTATGGTTGCAACAAAATAAAATAGTTAATGTTATATAATTTATGTTGATTTACACAAGGCATTGTTGATTGTTGTTCTCTATCTTAGGCTATATTGTTTCATTTCTGATAAGGTACTGTTGAAAATGCTATATTGTTTCATTTTTGATAAGGTATTATTGAGAAAAGAATATATTTTTGCACGTGTTTGTTACTATGAATTTTTGTGTTTCGTGTGTTTTTCAATCTAGTTCGCTGTTGAAATCAATATTGTTTGATTTATGGCTTCCATTTTGTGGCTATGGTTGCAATGAAATAAAATAGTTAATGTTATATAGTTTAGGTTGATTTCCATAGGGCATTATTGATAGTTTTTCTCTAGCTTATGCAATCTTGTTTCATTTCTGATAAGGTACCATTGACAAAAGTCTATATTTTACAGTTTACTTAATTTCTATAAGGCATTTTTTATTGTTGTTCTCTAGCTTAGGCTATATTGTTTCATTTTCAATAAGGTACTATTCAAAATGCTATATTGTTTCATTTTTTGATCAGGTACTGTTGAGAAAAACTATGTAGACACATAAAAATGACTTAGGCCTGCAAGCTCTATTTTTACCACTTTCATCCTAGCATAATTATGACATTTAATTAAGTCTTTGGTCCACATTCGACTATTAATTAAATAATTTATAATTGTTTAATTAATTCATGTCCTTTTATTTTTCATGATTATTAAATAAATAAATTACATTTATTTATTAAATACGTCATTAATTGTCTAAGTCTTCCCTTAATTAAATAAATTTCTTAATTTATTTAATTACCCTTCTTCATTTATCTCTTCTCGATTATTAAATAAATGAATTCCGTTTATTTTTTTAATATGTCACTAATTGTCATAATTAAATAAATTGATTAATTTATTTCATTATTAGTCTTATCTGCTAAATTAAATAATTATCTTTCATTATTTAATTGCCAAAATTAATATTCCTCTCATTTTAAATAAATAAAATTATTTAAAATGTCATCACATTCTTAACTGACAGTTCATTTTGGTAAATAATCTTAAAATTGATTATTTATTACCTCATAAAATCCATATTTTGAATGAATTTAATTCAAAATGGTAACTAATCTTCTAAAAATCAAGTAATCGGGCAGATTATTGATTTTTCAAATCTGATCTTCAGTTCAACTCTTATCTTCTTGATTTTTTGAATCTCACAATCAGGCAGTCTTTATCTTCATGATTTTAAAAAAAAATTATTTTCCAATTAATTATCTCATTTATTCTCCACCATTAATTCGATCTACTTAGATGAAATCTCAACCACTCATTTAAGGATTTTGACCTAACCCTGATTAGGGATTGACAAATTTAATCTTGTCCGTTGATTTTAGGTTTTTGTCAAGAGTCGATCTCGTTCGTCCGTTCAAAATTGTGTTTTCTATAAAATGTTAATTTTGTTCATAATTTGGGGACCACTCTTTGATTCATATAGGCATTATAGTCATTTATCATTGTCATAGGCATAGGCATAATTCTACTTAAATCCTTCAAAGTTTGCATAGGACAATGTCATAGTCATAATGCTCACACATTCGATCTGAGGGAAACAATCAACAAGTTAGAAGGTGTAATGGAGGTCAGCCATGGAGATTGAAGACACTGGGTGAGATTGTTCTATTTGTTGTGTTTTCATTTATATCTCCTTTGCACTTCATTATTTTCTTTGGGTTTATGGTCTTAATTCATTGCTAACCTTAATCCTAAAATTTACCCATTGATACATTAGTGAAACCAACATGAATCCTTTGATCTAGCTTGCCTTTGGGAGGTTTTATTGATTTTTTATTGTAGATATGTCAGTTTTTGGACAAAACCCCAGGTTTTACCAATTTCTTCATATAATGTACACAGCTACAAATTTTTCTACAATATTTTTACAGAATCTTTTGCATCATCTTAAGAGGCTACAATAAAGAAATCAAGGGATTATATTCATTTTTATAGAAGTTATTGTGATTTTATTTTTTTCCATAAAATTTATTTTCTGGACGAAAATTGACGACTTTTTCAGAAATTTTTACATTTTTGAAAATTGCTTTAAATTCTAATGTAGGTCTATGTTTTATAGATTTAATTTGGAGGTCAAATACAATGCGAAAAAATCCAATCTTTATTTTTTGTATGGTTTTCACAAATCCACTTTTCTGGGTGCAAAACAAGGATTTTTTTTACTTCTTTACATTTCTGGAAAGCTCTTAGAAAAATAGTAGGGATCTCTTCTTCGAGTTTTTATTTTTGTAGATCAATAAAATCTTCAAATAATAAAATTTAATTCAGCTATGTCAAAAACATGTATCTGAAATTACAATTTTCTGATGAGCTTGTTTTTTTCTTTGGCTGTATTATAATATTATTTTTTGATCTTGTAGGTGATCATAAGTAGCTATAGTAGCAGCAACATTAGTCATATATAATAGATTGGAAAGTGAAAGATTCCAGGTTTGCATAAACATACGTTTGCCAAAGACTAAAAATCAAAGAAACTCCTAACTTGTGGTTTGCAGGTTCGAGTGTCGAAGACTAAATACTAAACATTGTGCTTGTCATTTTTAGATTAGTACACATTTATTTTGGTGCATATAAAATGAACATGTTTTACTATTTTGTCTGATTTTATTTGCAAATGGTAGGTGATTATTCTCTCACCTTGTGAAAACTTGGTGATCAGAAAACCAGACCCATTCTATATGTTATACACCCTTACAACTTAGTAATCGAAGTATCCCCTCTCCTTGTGCTTTTGAACGATCCTAGGTATAAGAGAAACAGTTACTAACTCTAGAACTTGGACCTATTCTGGTGGGAAAAAGTACTCACCCCAGGACAACTCAAACCGGTAGCACTCTGAACCTGAGTGACTTCCAACTAGTATATAAAAGTGGATTATTGGGGAAAGCCCAAGAATCACACATATGGTTTCGATGAGATGGATCTGAAAGGGGACTCTCGCCGCATGAATCATGCCCTACGAATGGAATGCCCTTACTAAGCACCTATTGTTTTAGAGGCCAACCATCTTTCAATCATTGTTTGATGTAGTCCAGGGTATAGTATCATGCACGAAGACACTCACTACTGATCCCCTTGAGTAGAGATAGAAATTCTTGGGAAGTCACTACCCAATAATTTGAAGCTAGTGTGCTCGAATGATGTTAATGAGCCGTGGAGGGGAGCTAATGCCACCAAACTTCTAGGCTATCTTCTCTCGAGAAGGAAAGGTGTTTAGCACCAATCTGAGGTATATCGGTGGGCTATATAAAGTATACAAACCATTGGCCTATTGGCCTTATAGGATCGTGCTTGTCTTACGTGTGTTTGCTTATACTAAAACATGGTGCTTGTCAAGTGTTTTCTAGATTTTTGAACAATATACACAACATTCACAAATTTGGACACAAACAATCGACCTTAGACAACTCGGACTTTTTCAAAAAAACATCAAAAAATAATCTCAGTTTATTGTCAAACATTTTTTTCTAAGAGGATTCTATCGGAAACTAGAATTGAAATTGCTCAAAATTTCCATTGGATTAGGCTAACTCACCACACTTTGCAAAACCATTGTTTCAAAACTAGGTTATCTTGGGACATAGTCATTGCTCCTATTTTTTGGTCATTGTCCTTTTTGTGAGAACCTCCAACTCAATAGTCTAGTTTGGAAGGCTCACTCATCATTTTGACCTTGTCATTTAGTCCCCTTAGCAAGTCCTTTGATAACCAAAATTGAGACATAAGTTAGGCTTAGAGTGGTTAGACAAACTTTTCTCCAAATATTCTCCATCTTAGTCCTCATTTTTCACCTAGACTTTGCATCATAGTCCTCATTTGGCATCTAGACTTGGCATTGGTCATTTTCCTTAGTCAACATTTTCATATTAGTCTTCATTGTCACCTTGGAATTTGGCATCCTTTCTTGACAATTTTATCACCTTGCATTAGTCATTTCCCTTAGAAAAACGCCATTATCACTCTACATTTAACAACATCATGACATCCACCATCTTGTCTTCCCTTCAACAAAGTATTGATAGGCTTGCTAGTAAAGTTGAATACCAGTTACTCTGTAGAGGTCAATACCAACAAGCCTTAGACTTTAAGAGACAATTCCTCCAAATTGAAAATCAATGTCCTTCGTACCAACAATCCATGAGTTCTAGTCCTCTGTCTGTCTACCCTCACTACCAAAATTCACTTAACACCATCCATGACATTAGTCCACAACAAACATCTATTAATCACCCTTATCCTAACCTTGACAAGGGAAACCAATTGTCCACTAGTCCGTTACAAGTCTCCACGTCATATTCTATTCCTTCACCTATCAATCTCGTCTACGTCTACATGTCTTATCAACCATCTACCAACTCATGTCAATTCCCCACATCATACAATATCGATCCGGTCCAAGTCTCCATGCCCTATTT
>VDFB02281492.1:244599573-244668211 GCA_007258455.2 Sequoia sempervirens
GTCCTTTGATAACCAAAATTGAGACATAAGTTAGGCTTAGAGTGGTTAGACAAACTTTTCTCCAAATATTCTCCATCTTAGTCCTCATTTTTCACCTAGACTTTGCATCATAGTCCTCATTTGGCATCTAGACTTGGCATTGGTCATTTTCCTTAGTCAACATTTTCATATTAGTCTTCATTGTCACCTTGGAATTTGGCATCCTTTCTTGACAATTTTATCACCTTGCATTAGTCATTTCCCTTAGACAAATCACTCTACATTTAACAACATCATGACATCCACCAACTTGTCTTCCCTTCAACAAAATATTGATAGGCTTTCTAGTAAAGTTGAATACTAGTTACTTTGTAGAGGTCAATACCAACAAGCCTTAGACTTTAAGAGATAATTCCTCCAAGCTGAAAATCAATGCCCTTCATGCCAACAACCCATCAATTTGAGTCCTCCATCCATCTACCCTCACCATCAACAATCACTTAACAAAAATCCTACCATTAATTCACAACACACGTCCAATTATTACCCTTATCCTAACCATGACAAGGGAAACCAACTGTCCACTAGTCCATTCCAAGTCTCCACGTCATATGCTAGTCATTCACCTATCAATCCTATCTATGTCTACATGCCTTATCAACCATCTACCAACTCATGTCAAGTCCCTACATCATACCATATCAATTTGGTCCAAGTCTCCACATCCCATTTTAGTCAACCTTACACCAATTCAGTCCAAGTCCCCATGTCATATCCGATGACGTCATGCACTAATCCAGTCCAAATCTCCAGGTCATATCCTATGTTGTTACCAACTAATTCAATGCTAGTACCCACACCATATTCTAGGTCGTCATCCACTAGTCCAATCCAAGTCCCCATGCCCTATCCTAGTCCTTCAGATACTAGTCCAATCCAAGTCTCCATGTCATATCCTAGTCCTTCACATGCTAGTCCAGTCCAAGTCTCCATGTCCTATCCTATTCCTTCACACACCAATCTAGTCCAAGTCCCCATGTCATATCCTCGTCCTTCACCAACTAGTCCAATCCAAGTCCTCGTGTCCTATCCTAGTCCTTCATTCACTAATCCTTTCCAAGTCACCCCCTCACAAGCCACATCCAGTATTGAAAATTTTGTCATTACTCAGAAGCACATCCCATTGTTTAAACTTGAGGATACATGTCAAAAAGAAAGCCCAAAGCATGACCTTATAATGTCACCCTCATGTCAAGAACAAGGTGGCCCATCCCATGATCCTATCTTAAATTCCATTCAAGAAGTCCTTCAAGACAATCATGACATCCAAAACGCACCTATCCTTAACAATAATTCTATTTCCGATTATATCATCCATGACAACCCCATCTTTGACCAAGACCCTACCATTCACTAAGAAGTCCAAAATGATCCACTCCTTGACTTTTTCACCATTTATGATCAAAAACTTGACAATCCTATTTAGGCCCCAACTATCAACAATTTCCAAGATGAGACACTTGCCTCCATTGGACCCATAGACGATCTTCCTCTAGAAAAAATTCTTCCACTGTGGACGTATTTACAAATGATCAAGCTATAGCTAACTTCATGGGACTATATGATAATGACCATCAATACGGTTTCAACATCGACTTGGAAACACCAATAGAATCATCTGAACCTGACATGTCACAATATGGGGCCAAAGATATCAGTTAGAAATATGTCCAATATGACAATGAAGCTAAGACACTTTATCAACTAGGGTCATCTATCTTTGTTAGAGCGAGCTTCCTCACAAATGAAAGTATTCCAAGTAACAGTGTCCACATATATCATGATGGGTTAGCATCTTGCTTTCAAAACAATAAATACCCCATCGCAAACATAATCTATCAGAGCATGCAATATCAAGGAAGAGGAATAGACATACATGAGCAAGGCATTCGAGAACCAATACAACTTTAGGAAAATTACAAACATCAAGGTATTGCCTATTCTTCTATTAGAAAATCAAACAATGTCAGTGGAACCTCCTCAAAACTAGGCAAAACCTTGTTAGATACAAACATCAAAATGGATTCCATGAGTAATCCTTGTCATAAGATTGTTGCCAATACCCCCTCCACCCACACCATATACTGTCATTCCATCATAAATAAACCTTCCCTTTCAAACCAACAAAGACAAAAGTCATACAAATAAAAAAATCAAAATAAAATGTCAAAGGCAATTGAATCAAACAAAAAGACAAGTGGACAAATGAAATTAAAATGGATCCCAAAGACAAGTGGATCAAGCAAAGAAAATATGTCAAAAGAAAAAGTCAATCACAATGTGGAGCCACAAGACAAGAGGACTCCTATATACAACAAATGTCCGCCTCCATCAAAATGTTCATCAAGCAAGGCATATAAAAGTGTTGGTTCCAAACACTATCCCAATCAAAATTCCAAAATCCGTCATCCACCATCCCAAGTTTGGAAAATAAAAAGTGATTCATCAAAACGTCCAAACAACCTTTCCACATCTACCATGATTCGTCATAATCCTACATCTCGTCTAAAGTCCAAAAAGTCCATATCACAAATCTGTCACATCATGGCAACAACTCCTTACCACAAGGACTTTCATGGCACTCTATCGTGATGTGCGTATTTTGATAAGGCTAACTCTAGTATCAAAAAGGACCATGACGACATCAATCAATTGTATGCAAGCTCTATCATTCTAACAAGGAAACTACTTCAGAAAGGTCATTATTGGCATATCATAGCACTAGTATCTACATCGACACTATTAGTGGATTTAGAATAGTCAGTGGTAATCTAAAGCATCTAGGCTATCTGTAATATCAAAATACAAAAAAATGATAAATGATAAAAATTGTCAGCCTGATGAAAACCTGGCAAACAAGCGTCTTGGTGACACAAAAAAAAATCAAAAAGTCAAGAAAATAGTAAAGAGAAAATTTCAATCCAATGGTGAAAACCTGGTAAATAGGCACCTTGGATAAGTACCATGATGAAAACTTGGAAAACAGGCATCATGTGTAAAATAAATCATCTAAGTGGACTCTTACACTTGGGGGAAAGTTGTCTCATCTACTAGGCCTTCCTCTTGTCATTGGCATCCGACCATTTAATCCATATCATTCCCACCTATCTTGGTCTTAACATAAAACTGGCACACATAAATCATGTGTGGGAAATTTTTTGACATGCCTATCCTTTGGTCATACATTATCCGTGAAATGCCATGTCATTGCTGACATAACCTCATTATCCTTATGTGACATAGTCCTTGAAAATAATATGACAATTCCCTTAGTCTCATGTCTCCCATCATTTACCAAGGCCACCTCTCATCCTTTCATGTATGTCACCTATCTTGGCTTTCCCTTGTTAAACGGTCTAAGGATGCTCCATCATCCCATTTATTCCTAACCAATTCATTCCAAATGTAAAGAGTCTAATTCATACAAGCACATTATCCAAAACATTACTTGACTTTGTTCTTGGCCTAGGTACAGACCTCGATACTTTCGTCACATTATTGTCGTCCTCACGTTATTTTGGGATGTGCCCTTCCCATGTCAAACAACATTGTCATCACCTATCAATTGGTATTCAGCTTGACTAGGGGCTAAATCATGTTTGTCCTTGGATTCTTATGTGTAGAAATCAGTCACATGCATTTGTCATGATCCTCTTAAACCATTAAAAAAAGACAAAAAAATAATAAAAAGTCCTGAAAAAAAGACAAAAGCATCACAAAAAGTCCTAAAAAAAGACAAAAACATCATAAAGTTTCCTTAAAAAAGACCAAAAACATCACAAAACGTCCTTAAAAAGACCAAAAACATCACAAAAAGTCTTGAAAAAAGACCAAAAACATTGTAAAAAGTCTTGAAAAAGACAAAAACATTGCACAAAATCTCAGAAAAAAAAGAGAGATAAAAACATTGCAAAATGTCCTAAAAAGGACCAAAAACATTGTAAAATGTCTTGAAAAAAGACCTAAAAATTGAATAGTGTCCTAAAGAAACCCCAACAAAGTGAAAATGTCTAGAAAACGTAAAAATAGAGTCATTTCTTGTCAAGTCCATCATGTCAAGTCAATCAGTCTTTGTCATTTGTTCGAACTACATTGTCTATGTGCATTTGCTACGTAGGAAAGACTTAGTTTCGAGTCCCTGAGACATTAGGTCAATCCTTTTAGGTTTGTCAAAATAAAATCATGGCACAATCCTTTTGTCATCAAGACAAAGTCATTGGTCATGTTGAACTACGAGGTCTCTAAGTGTATGACATAGGAAAGGCTATTTGTCGATGAGCCCCCGAGGCCACACTAGGTCAGTCCATTAGGGTTCATGGCATTACACGGGCACATACATCAAAAGTCTTCAAGTAAAGATAAGTCATTTCCAAATAGGAAAACTCCTAAAATGAATTATGGAAATCATTTATTCCGCATGACAATCACACCGACATGTCAATATCAACATATGGTGAACATAGGTCAAAATTAGTCAAACTCCAATCAAATTTGGTCAAAATAAGTCAAATTATCACAACCAGTGAAACTGTCAAATCTTGGTTATCTTTCAGATGCGTCCTTCTAAAGAACTTCTATCATTAATGCCTTAGGATGTGTCCTTCCTCGGCATCGTCACCATTTGACATTTTGAGGGATCCTCTTGACATCTAAGGATCACTCCTCTCGACATTAGTGAACTCTTCAAATGTGTCCTTCTAAAGAACAAACTCTATCATTTATGCCTTAGAATGTGTCCTTCCTATGCATCATTACTATCACTATCACTAGCATTTTGAGGGATCCCTTTTGATATTTAAGATCGAATCCTCTCAACATCAACTTCATTCAAGATTTGCCCATCCTGAATTTGGCAATCTTCGGCACTCGTCATCTTGGCATCATCAAAACCTTGACACCCTGGCATCTTGACATCAAAACACTTGGCATTCAGACACACTTGGAAAACACTTGGCACTTTTCTATTGATCTTTCATCATGTTACTAGTTTTTCAGCAAGATCCTGACAACAAGATTTAGAAAAGCAGTGACATATCATGATTGTCCTTGGACTTTTCATCATGTTACTAGTTTTTTAGCGAGATCTTGACACCAAGATTTAGAAAAGAAATGATGTATCATGATTTTCTTATCTTCTCTTTTGGCTTCCATCATGTTACTAGTTTTTCAGCAAGATCCTGACAACAGGATTTAGAAAAGCAGCAACATATCATGATTGTCCTTGGATTTTTCATCATGTTACTAGTTTTTCAATGAGATCCTCACATCAAGATTTAGAAAAAAAATGACATATCAAGATCGTTTTATCTTATCTATGGATTTTTTTTATCATGTTACTAGTTTTTCAGCGAGATCCCAATAATAGAATTTAGAGAAGCAGTGAAGTATCATGATGTTGACATGCATGTTACTAGTTTCTCAGCGATGTCCTAATTAAGAGATTTAGAAAAACAACGATGTATCATAATAATGGCTCTATTTTGTATTTTGACAATCATGTTGCTAGTTTCTCAAGGATGTCTTGGAAATAGGATTTAGAGAAGCAACAATGTTTTATGACTTGTCTTTCTTGTCTTTTTTCTACTTGTGGTTGGTTATGACAAAAAGACTGGGGAAACTATGCTCTTAGTATGAGTCATGATCATCCTTTTATGTGACTGTTTGTCTCATGTGACGGTATGACCTTGTACACCTTGATCTATGTCATATCATGGTTTTTGTTGGCCATTACAATAATCTGCCCAATGATGATTAATAGCAAAAATATTAAAGTCCTATGGTAATGTTTTGAAGGATTTGGTCTAGGAACTAACATGCATTTCCTTCTGTCTTGTCATCTTCTCTCACTCATCTCATATAGGCATTGCATCCATCTTATCATCCATATCTTTTAAACAAACATTTCTTTGTCTCTTCATATTCTAGTCTTCTCATTAATTTCAAGAGCACCCCCATGTTCTTGGAACCTGTCTGTCCTCTCGAGGGGGCATACCGTAACCCTCCTCATCATTCTTCCTCATTTTATTTTGCACTGGGGCATATTTTTGACTTATTTTCTTTGTCACAATGCGACATGCTACATTAAGACAAAGAGGGGAAAAATGTAGACACATAAAAATGGCCTAGCCCTGCAAGCTCTATTTTTACCACTTTTGTCCTAGCATAATTATGATATTTAATTATGTCTTTGGTCCACATTCGACTATTAATTAAATAATTTATAATTATTTAATTAATGCATGTCCTTTTATTCTTCATGATTATTAAATAAATAAATAACATTTATTTATTAAATATGTCATTAATTGTCTAAGTCTTCCCTTAATTAAATAAATTTCTTAATTTATTTAATTACTCTTCTTCATTTATCTTTTCCCGATTATTAAATAAATGAATTATGTTTATTTATTTAATATGTCGCTAATTGTCATAAGTAAATAAATTGGTTAATTTATTTAATTATTAGTCTTATCTGCTAAATTAAATAATTGTCTTTAATTATTTAATTGCCAAAATTAATATTCCTCTCATTTTAAATAAATAAAATTATTTACAATGTCATCACATTCTTAATTGACAGTTCATTTTGGTAAATAATCTTAAAATCAATTATTTATTATCTCATAATATCCATATTTTGAATTAATTTAATTCAAAATGGTAACTAATCTTCTAAAAATCAAGTAATCACGCAGATTATTGATTTTTCAAATCTAATCTTCAGTTCAACTCTTATCTTCTTGATTTTTCAAATCTCACAATCAGGCAGTCTTTATCTTCTTGATTTTCAAAAATCTTTATTTTCCAATTAATTATCTCATTTATTCTCCACCGCCGATTCGATCTTCTTAGATGAAATCTCGACCACTCATTTAAGTATTTTTCCCTAACCCTGATTAGGGATTGAAAAATTTAATCTTGTCCATTGATTTTAGGTTTTTGTCAAGAGTCGATCTTGTTCGTCCGTTCAAAATTGTGTTTTCTATAAAATGTCAATTTTGTTCATAATTTGGGGACCACTCTTTGATTAATATAGGCATTATAGTCATTTATCATTTATTATAGTTATTTATCATTGTCATAGGCATAGGCATAGTTCTACTTAAATCCTTCAAAGCTTGCATAGGACAATGTCATAGTCATAATGCTCACACATTCGATCTGAGGGAAAAAATCAACAAGTTAGAAGGTGTAATGGAGGTCAACCATGGAGATTGAAGACACTAGGTGAGATTGTTCTATTTATTGTGCTTTCATTTATATCTCCTTTTCACTTTATTATTTTCTTTGGGTTTATGCTCTTAATTCATTGCTAACCTTAATCCTGAAATTTACCCATTGATACAGACTATATTTTTGCATAGGTTTGTTATTGTCAATTTTTGTGCTTTTTGGGTTTTTCCATCTAGGTCGTTGTTGAAACCAATATTTTTTGATTCATGGCTTCCATTTTGGGGCTATGGTAATGCAATAAAATAGTTATTGTTATACAGTTTATGTCAATTTCCATTAGGCATTGTTGATTGTTGTTCTCTAGCTTAGGCTATATTATTTCATTTTCAATAAGGTACTATTGAAAAATCTATATTGTTTCAATTTTCAATAAGGTACTATTGAGAAAAGAATATATTGTTTGTAAAAACCAATATTGTTTCATTTATGGTTCAAATTTTGTGGCTTTGGTTTTGCATGGGTTTC
Source organism: Sequoia sempervirens (assembly GCA_007258455.2). Lineage (NCBI taxonomy): Eukaryota > Viridiplantae > Streptophyta > Pinopsida > Cupressales > Cupressaceae > Sequoia > Sequoia sempervirens. The sequence continues at coordinate 244,607,311 of VDFB02281492.1, forward strand.
TTACTGTGAATTTTTGTGTTTTGTGGGTTTCTCCATCTAGGTCGCTGTTGAAACCAATATTGTTTGATTTATGGCTTTCATTTTCTGGCTATGGTTGCAACAAAATAAAATAGTTAATGTTATACAATTTATGTTGATTTCCATAAGGCATTGTTGATTATTGTTCTCTATCTTAGGCTATATTGTTTCATTTTTGATAAGGTACTGTTGAAAATGCTATATTGTTTCATTTTTGATAAGGTATTGTTGAGAAAAGACTATATTTTTGCATGGGTTTGTTACTATGATTTTTTGTGTTTTGTGAGTTTTTCCATCTAGTTCGCTATTAAAATCAATATTGTTTGATTTATGGCTTCCATTTTGTGGCTATGGTTGCAATGAAATAAAATAGTTAATGTTATACAGTTTAGGTTGATTTCCATAGGGCATTATTGATAGTTTTTCTCTAGCTTAGGTAATCTTGTTTCATTTCTGCTAAGGTACTATTGAGAAAAGTCTATATTTTACAGTTTACTTAATTTCTATAAGGCATTTTTTATTGTTGTTCTCTAGCTTAGGCTATATTGTTTCATTTTCAATAAGGTACTATTCAAAATGCTATATTGTTTCAATTTTTGATAAGGTACTATTGAGAAAAGACTATATTTTTGCATAGGTCTATTATTGTAAAAAAAAAAAATTTTGGGTTTTTCCATCTAGGTCACTGTTGAAACCAATATTGTTTGATTCATGGCTTCCATTTTGGGGCTATGGTTGCAACACAATAAAATATTTATTTTTATACAGTTTATGTCGATTTCCATAAGGCATTGTTGATTGTTGTTCTCTAGCTTAGGCTATATTATTTCATTTTCAATAAGGTACTATTGAAAAAGCTATATTGTTTCAATTTTCTATAAGGTACTATTGAGAAAAGAATATATTATTTGTAAAAACCAATATTGTTTCATTTATGGTTCACATTTTGTGGCTATAGTTTTACATGGGTTTGTTACTGTGAATTTTTGTGTTTCATGGGTTTCTCCATCTAAGTCGTTGTTAAAACCTATATTGTTTGATTTATGGCTTTCATTTTGTGGCTATGTTTGCAACAAAATAAAATAGTTAATGTTATACAATTTATGTTGATTTCCACAAGACATTGTTGATTGTTGCTCTCTATCTTAGGCTATATTGTTTCATTTCTGATAAGGTACTATTGAAAATACTATATTGTTTCATTTTTTATAAGGTATTGTTGAGAAAAGACTATACTTTTGCATGGGTTTTTTACTATGAATATTTGTGTTTTGTGTGTTTTTCCATCTAGGTTACTGTTGAAATCAATATTGTTTGATTTATGGCTTCCATTTTGTGGCTATGGTTGCAACAAAATAAAATAGTTGATGTTATATAGTTTAGGTTGATTTACATAGGGCATTGTTGATTGTTTTTCTCTAGCTTAGGCTATATTGTTTCATTTTTGATAAGGTACTATTGAGAAAAGACTATATTTTACAATTTAGTTGATTTCTATAAGGCATTGTTGATTGTTGTTCTCTAGCTTAGGCTATATTGTTTCATTTTCGATAAGGTACTATTCAAAACTCTATATTGTTTCAATTTTTGATAAGGTACTGTTGATAAAAGACTATATTTTTGTATAGGTCTGTTATTGTCAATTTTTTTTATTTTTTGGGTTTTTCCATCTAGGTCATTGTTGAAACCAATATTGTTTGATTCATGGCTTCCATTTTGGGGCTATGGTTGCAACACAATAAAATAGTTATTGTTATACATATTATGTCGATTTCCATAAGGTATTGTGATTATTGTTCTCTACCTTAGGCTATATTGTTTCATTTACAATAAGGTACTATTAAAAAGGCTATATTATTTCAATTTTCTAGAGTGTACTATTGAGAAAATAATATATTGTTTGTAAAAACCAATATTGTTTCATTTATGGTTCACATTTTGTGGTGATGGTTTTGCATGGGTTTGTTACTGTGAATTTTTGTGCTTTGTGGGTTTCTCCATCTAGGTCGTTGTTGAAATTAATATTGTTTGATTTATGGCATTCATTTTGTGGCTATGGTTGCAACACAATAAAATAGTTTATGTTATATAGTTTATGTTTATTTCCACAAGGAATTGTTGATTGTTGTTCTCTAGCTTTGGCTATATTGTTTCATTTTTTATAAGTTATTGTTGAGAAAAGACAATATTTTGCATGGGTTTGTGTGTCATAGAAAAAAGTACCCTTTGCTTGACATGAGATTAATTGGACTTAATGAGGCCTTAATCTAGTGTTGTGAGTTATTTTATGTGTCCACACTAGGTCTTGGACCCTTGAAAACTAAATAAAATGCTTTTTGTGACATCTTGTGAAGATGTTGTGAAGTGTTGTGAAACATTTCCACATTCTTCTAGGCTATATTCATTACAATTCACCTGATAATCACCCTTTTACACATCAACAAGTCCTATTGTCAAGTTTTGTAAAGTCTTGAAACAAAGATTTAGACTTTTCCAGGCATATTCCCCTCATTTATCCCTTTCTTATGACCTATTTTACCCCTTTATGCCCTCATATGCTTTATTCAAGTGTATTTTTTAATATAATTCTAACAAACAACATTAAATGCAATTTAATTCCTGACACCTAGTTTCAAGCCCTAAGTGGGACCCATTCACCATGGGTGGTGAATGAGTCCCCCTTGGCTCCCAAATTTAAAATATTTTAAATTTACTTTCGGGTTTTATTCAAAAATTACTTGATGTCGGCCTGTGATGAGGTATGAACAGTTACTAAGGAAAAAGTGTGTATAAATAGACATCTTTCTCCTCCTTTTAAAAATATTCTTTAATCATCTTCAATCTCCTTCCATATTTTCGCATCTCTTAATCCACAAATCTCATATCAAGCATGTTAGGGATTTCACATTGCAAGTCATTAATTTAGCTTCCTAAGACATCCAGGGATAGATTTTAAATGTATTGTTGTAGAATTTCAAGATCAATTATCATGTCAAGATAATATATTCCATTATTGCATGATTCATTCTATTATTTCATCATTTTGGTTTAATTACCTAAACAAGGTTTGACCAAGGCAAACCCCCATTCCCTAACATTCAACATTTCTTCTTCTCTGCTTGTGTGCTTAAAAATTTAGGTCCTTTCGAAGCTTGGAAATCATTGAAGATCAATTCGTAAAGTTGTTAAAGTCCTCTCTTCATTCAACAAGCCAAAATATCAATAAAAAGTCATTTTTAGACCCAAATTTAATAGTTTCCAAAGCAGACACCTATAGAAGATAGAAGTGTAGATCTGAAGCTCTGAAATTCATTCTTCAATATTTAGAAATTCAAAAGTGGACTGATTCACCATGGGTAGTGAATGATTCCCACTTTACAAGTCAATTTTGTGTTTTCTACATTTTCTAACACCGTTTTGATAGAAACTAGTTTCAACACAATTTATCAGAACTAGGACTGATTCACCCTAGGTGAATGAGTCCCATCAGGCTTTAAAATTTGCATCAGAAGTGTTTCAGAATCAATTTCTAGTCTTCTTCAACATTCTAGGTACACTCTATTCAGTCTCATCCATTTATATTTTCATTTGTCTAGGTTTCTAGTTCATATTTGCAATCTACACTATGTTTTCCAACATCTTGTATTAGATTAGTTTGGATTCATTTATTTGCATTTATAAGCATTCAAACACATATACACACACTTCACACCCCCTTTCCCTCATTTCTTCTAGTGTTAACATAAGCATTTTTTGCCCACATTTCTCCTTCTAGGTGAAAAACCCTTAGAGTGATAGAAAGCAAGTAGGTGCCAAAAATCAATGTTAAATTTTGGTGAACCCAACATTTGTATCCCTTCTTTTCTGATTTTTGAGTCCCTTATTCATCCTAGAAGTAGATTACATTACATTTTGCATTCTAGGGTTTCACTTTTGCATGTGTAAAAAGTGTATTTAGGTTGCATTTGTAGCATATAAATTCATTTACATTTGCTGAAATTCTGCATTTTTCACTTAGATCTGCATCTTGGCACTCATAATTCATAAAAATCAAGCACAAATTTTTGAAAATTTTGGAAAGGTCCATACTGGGACTCATTCGCCACCTTGGGTGAATCAATCCCTTCTAACCCTTGAAACAACACTTTACATATCTCAGAAATTTGTTTTTTAGGATTTTGTTTGGTGCCTTAACTTATATATATTCGTTAGTTACATTTTTTTAGCATGCATTTTGTTAAAATTTTCTTCAATTAGCTCATTTTATGTATTGTTTACTTTCACTTTTTGTATTATGAATACAAAAAAATAGCTCACTTAAAAATTGAAAATTGCATTGCATTGCACTTCCTCTTAGCATGATTTCTTTCAAAAGATGTGTTCTTTCTTTGATTACAAATGGATTTATAAGAATAATATCCCCTTTTGTGAGTTTCCTTTTGACTACCATAATAGGGAATTTAAGAAAAAAACCATTAATACATTACCCATTGGTGAGAATTACTTGATGTCGGCCTGTGATGAGGTATGAATGGTTACTAAGGTTCAAGTGTGTATAAATAAGCATATTTCTCCTCATTTTAAAAATCTTCTTCAATCATTTTCAATCTTCTTCAATCTTTTCTCATCTCTTAATCCACCAATCTTCTACTAAGCAAGTTATGTCTTTCACATTGCAAGTCATTAATTTAGCTTCCTAAGACATCCCAAGACAAATTTTAAATGTATTATTGTGGAATTTCAAGATCAATCATCATGGAAAGTTAAACTATTCCATTATTGCATGCTTCATTCTATTATTTCATCATTTTGGTTTAATTACCTAAATGGGGTTTGATGAAGGCAAACCCCCATGCCCTAACATTCAACGTTTCTTGCTCTCTTCTTGTGTGTTTGTAGATTGAGCTCCTTTGGAAGCTTGGAAATCATTGAAGATCAAGTTGTAAAGCTGTTAAAGTCCTCTCTTCATTCAACAAGAAAAAGTATCAACAAAAAGTCATTTTTAGACCCGAATCTAAGAGTTTTGAAGTAGACACCTATAGAAGATAGAAGTGTAGATTTGAAGCTCCAAAATTCATTCTTCAATATTCAAAAATTCAAAAGTGGGTTGATTCGCCATTGGTGGTGAATGAGTACAACTTTATAGGTTAGTTTTATGTTTTTCGCATTTTCTGACACCCTTTTGACAAAAACTAGTTTCAACACAATTTATCAAAACTAGGACTGATTCACCATAGGTGGCGAATGAGTCCTATCAGGCTTGAAAATCAGCATCAGAAGTGTTTCATAATCAATTTCCAGTCTTTTTCAACATTCTAGGTACACTTTTTTTAGTCTCATCCATTTTTGTTTTCATTTTTCTAGGTTTCTACTTGATATTTGCAATCTACACTATGTTTTCCAACATCTTGTATTAGGTTAGTTTGCATTCATTTATCTTCATTTATAAGCATTCAAACACATATGAACACACTTCACACCCCCTTTTCCTCATTTCTTCTAATGTTAACAAAAGCATTTTTGGCCCACCTTTCTCCTTCTAGGTGAAAAACCCTAGGAGTGATAGAAATCGAGTAGGTGCCAAAAATAAATGTTACAGTTTGTTACTGCGAATTTTTTTGTTTTGTGGTTTTTTCCATTTGAGTCACTATTGAACCCAAAATTATTTGATTTATGGATTTCTTTTTGTGGCTATGGTTGCAATGGAATAAAATAGTTAATGTTATATAATTTATGTTGATTTCCATAGGGGATTGTCAATTGTTTTTCTCTAGCTTAGGCTATTTATTGTTTCATTTTTGATAAGGTGTTGTTGAAAAGGCTATATTGTTTCATTTTCGATAAGGTACTATTGAAAAAAAGACTATATTTTATAGTTTAGTTGATTTCCATAAGGTATTGTTGATTATTGTTCTTTAGCTTAGGCTATATTGTTTCATTTTTGATAAGGTACTATTGAAAAGACTGTTGCTTAAATTTTTGATAAGGTACTGTTGAGAAAAGACAATATTTGTGCATATGTTTGTTACTATGAATTTTTTATGTATTGTGGGTTTTTCCATCTAGGTCACTGTTGAAACCAATATTGTTTGATTTATGGCTTTCAATTTGTTTCTATGGTTGCAACACTAAAATAGTTAATGTTATACAGTTTATGTTTATTCCCATAAGGCATTATTGATTGTTGTTCTCTAGCTTAGGCTATATTGTTTCATTTTTGATAAGGTACTATTGAAAAGGCTATATTGCTTCAATTTTTGATAAGGTACTTTTGAGAAAAGACTATATTGTTTCTTAAAACCAATATTGTTTCATTTATGGTTCACATTTTATGGCTATGGTTTTGCATGGGTTTGCTATTGTAAATTTTTGTGTTTTGTGGGTTTCTCCATTTGATTTTTTGTTGAAACTAATACTATCTTATTTATGGCTTCCATTTTATGGCTATTGTTGCAACACAATAAAATAGTTAATGTTATACAGTTTATGTTGATTTCCATAAGGCATTGTTTATTGTTATTCTCTAGCTTAGGCTATATTGTTTAATTTTTTATGAGGTACTATTGAAAATGCTAGATTGTTTCATTTTTGATAAAGTATTTGTTGATATGCCATGTTGACACACACCATGCTGCTAAGACAAAAGTATCTCAGCTCTCTTGAAAAAGACAATCAGTAATTAAACTGATCACCTCCCAAGGTCTGTGATGTTGGTTCAAAATGCTTTTTGTTTCACACAGTGGTCAATATGGCTATAATGTGCAAGGGGCCTAATAGTATGAAGGATACAAATTGAAATATGTAACTTAATCTAAGATTTGGGGTTTCAAAGAAATAGAAAAAGATAAATCAAGGCTTTGGAACAACAAAAACACAAATGCTAACCTACTCAGTTCTAGACATGCATTCATATAATGAGTGTTACACCAACCTACTGAACCATGTTACAATGCAATCCATAGTATAAACCATGCCATCACATACATTCATAGTGATAAATACCATTACTTAAACCATTCACAACAAATTACATTCCCAAGATCTTAAAACACATACACATTGAACAAAATAAAAGATCAATAGATATAAGTAAATCAACATTCATTGAAAACTCTATAGAGTGGTTTAAAATCCAGACTCTTCTATTGATTTTCACCAAATAAGAACCACTTATGCTCAAAAAAATCCATTGGAATATAGATTACCATTGTCATTGACATTATCATTAAAACTATGAAACATGAACTGAAATTGCATAACTTAAACTAAAACTGTATCAAAATGTATCTTGCAAGAAATATGAAAAACTAGAAATAATATAAAAAAACTCTAAGGTGTTGAATATGACTTCAATTAGCTAACATTTACAATGTCGTACTTCAACTACTTTTTAGCCTTTCATTCAATAAATAGATAACACCCAAGAGCTAGAAACTAAGAAATCCATCCCTAGAGGAAAGCGATCCAAAAGAAGGATAGGTGCTGTTGCATGATTTTCTGCCTCTGACCAGGAACTTGTCTTTATGCAAAAGTTCAACAAAGAAGGAGCATAATCTTGCAAGAATTCTAGAGCCTGATATTATCGTTTAACTACTAAAAGGAAGGAGAAGTGATTGCTTGTTTGACCAAATTTTTAGGTACCAGTTGTAAAGAATTTATGCCAATCCATCCTTTGCACCTTTCTATTGAATGTACTCATCATAAGCGTTGAATACCAGTTGAATTGTAACTCTATCTGGACCATCAAGCTAGCTTCCCTCAAAATTTACTCTTCTTACCTCAACACCAACTATTTCATGAATATCTTTCATCTTCCTTAACTCTCTCCTTGCTACCATCACTTCTGACCTAACATTGATTAATTTATTCAAGAGTAGTCCCTTATCATCATCTCCTTTTTGCATCAACTCGTAAAATCTGCTAATCCACTTTTCTTTCAAACCATCAAGAGATATAGCATTATCCACATGCATGTTGATATTAGCAATGATAGTTATTGATGCCTCCACTTCATCTACTTGTTCATTGAAATTTTTCTCTACCTGCCGCAAAAGGTCCTTCTGCTGATAAATAGAGGAAGATTTAAACCTTATGATATTTTAAGTTTTCTCAAGAAACTCTTCATTACCCTCTTCCAATAAAGATTGCTCAATTAATACTTCCTTTGAAAGTTTAAGAATCTCTCTTATCTTCTACAAGTATCCTCTTCCTTGTTCTTCTTCACCTTCTAAAGCAACAACATAAGTATTGACTTCCTCAAGCAACTGCATCACCCTCCTATGAGTCTTAAAGCCTTCTTGCAAAGTTTCATCACCCTCTTTGTTTAACTGCTCAATCGACTTGTCAAACATGTTACCTTTTTCTCTCATTTGGATCAAGTCTTTTTCCTCCTTCTAGCTTAACAACAAAGGAACATTGGGCACTTCAACTTGTTGATTTCTTGCAGTAGAAATATTTCTAAGGAATTTATGTAGTTGATCCAACTAAATCTTAAGCTCATTCTTGACTTAGTGGAAGATGCTACTATATCAATTAAATTCATTTGTTGGTTCCTAGTTGGCCTTCCAAAATTTATTGATCCCAATTGGTAATCAACCAATTGCATATCTTGTCTATCATTCTCTACCAAGGGAATGACACATTCTACCACCAACTCACCGGCATCTGTCAACTTAGTAGAATGAATAATTCTTCCCTTCTTCTTTGGCCTTTCTTTTTCTATTGTTTTCATCATGTTTTCCCAATCCAAAGATTGGGGTTGCACCATCGGTCTTTTCTCAACATCCAAATTTATCCAAGTTAGAGCAGTAGGTGGAGTCACTAATTGTGTAGAGGATGAAATAGCTGGAGACAAGGGCTGCCATATTCTAGTCCTAGGATGTGATTCAACCTCTTGCTATTTCTCCCTCTCTGTCATCTCCTTTTCATCTTGCAACTTCTTTTCTTCGAATTCCTTCCTCAATTGCTCATCTTCCAGCTTCTTTTTCTCATACATTTCTTGTTTTTGTTTCTCCAACCTTGCTATGTGATCTTGGAGCTTCTTAGCTTCTTGCTCATGTTTAGGTGCTTATTTTTCCTCTTTCATTTTTTGTTTTTGTTTCTCCAACCTTGCTATCTAATCTCAGAGCTTCTTAACTTCTTGCTCACGTTCAACTGCTTCTTTTTTCTCTTTCTCTTTAAGAAAACTCTCCTCAACTTTCTTTCTTTTTGTTTCCTCAATCATCTTAAATTTGGCTTCCAAAGCCTCCCTTTCTCTTTTTTGGTGAGCCTTTTCTTCCTCCAAAACATGGATATTTTTAACTAGGGAAAACTTATCACTTTTTGCCTTCATCCTGACCTCCTACTTCTTTAGTTATAATAAGAGATCTTCTTTCTCCTTTTGAACCCTTGCTAACTCTATAGACTTGGCCCTAGAAATCTCCTCTTGTTTCTTAGCAATAGCTTCAGCTTATTGTTTTGTAGCAACAACCTCTTCTAATGCTTTTTCCTCAACATCCTTGGTAGTTTCTTCAAACAACTTATATTGGTTCTCAAGAGTGTAGACATGTTCACCACCTACTTACTCCATTTCTTTATCATCACCTTTAAGTTCTTTATCTGAAGGAGTAACCTCAGAGTCTATATCTATTTCATGAATTTCCAGCTCCGTTTCATTACCTTTCAACTCAGATTCCTCTTTCACAATTGCAACTATCACTCCTTCAACAACTTGTGGAAATGTAGGGGCTAATGTAAAGGCTTCTCCTTCAGTAGCAATGGCTGGATCCATAGATTGAGATGTACCCTCCACTCCAACATGAGGGGAAACTTCCTCTTCATTTATGGGATCACCTTCCCCTTCCATCTCTTCTAATCCTTCTTAAGCAAGTAATGTAGGATTTGGCTCTTCTTCTAAAGTAGAGGGAAAGCATTCATGTTGTTCTTTTGGAGCTAACTTTCTGATACTCCTTTTAATATTGAGTAGTCTTCTTGTTCATGGAGGCTTGGGTTGTAGGCTCTTTGATTCTTAGATTAACCCATTGAATACTCCTATCTAAAACCGGCGTAGCAATTTTCTTGATATCAATTGTTTCCTCCTCATCCCAATTTATGGGATCTAGGTTCTTTGTTCCAATGTTCTCAAAATTAAAAGTTGTATCCAAGGTAACTCCATCATCTATCAAGGTATCAGGAACATCTTATTTAACACAAAACTCAACCATTAAGAGAAGTGATAGTCTCTCATAATTCCTCCTCCTCAAATCATAGTCATCTTGGAGGTCTACCCAAAAGTCTTCAAGGATGTTAAAATGTTTCTCAAATCTAGTGGGGAGTAAATTATGTATTTTAAGTTGTGGATAAAAATACATTCTTGCAATGTACAACCCCAACCTTAAGTTACTTAATTCATCACTGATATCCTTGGCTACTACAACATGTGCACAACCACAATCTCCTAATTTAAAAGAAGAATTATGACATCTTTCCTTGTGCTTGGTCTTGAATCTCCAATTCACCCTCAAGGCTTGATAAATGAACTCCATGAAGACAATTCTATTGCTGTAGTACCTGGGTAGCAAGTGGGGATGCCCATCAAATCCATTTAACCTAAAGTAAGTATATTTAAGGTACTAGATATACCAACTTCCCCATTCATCAATCAAGCGCATGGCATCCCTAGTTAACCTAAAACCTACATCTCTAGTCAATCTATTAATGATAACATATAGGAAAGCATCATTGAATCTTTTTAATTGAGACTCTAATGTATGCAAAGTGAGCTGATCATAATGATCCCACACCTTCTTCTAATTATTAGCCTCTCCTAGGATCCCAACTGTATTTAGACCAGGAAAAATTCCTCTCCTTGCTGCTAGGTAGACTACATATGAAGTCATGAAGAAAGTTTTTGTTTCCTTTACACTGATCATTTGATTATGGAGAGCCTTTGATGTGATCATGGACCAATAAAATTATTGGCTACCCTCTAAAATTGTATAGATAAAAGGGACCATCCACTCCTTGAAACAAAATGCATCCCTCTTGCCAAAGACCCGAGAGAGCATCATTATAATATCACCAATCTCCTAAGTGAATTCAAACCTCTTTGGTTGGTCATGTAACTTTAGCAAGGACCTCTTTTCTATCCTCATCTAATTTTTATACATATGGGAAATATTGGTTTCCTTCTTGTCATTAAACATTGCTAATTCCTATGCCTCATTTAGATATTTAAGATAACTTGGTGCAGGCATTTTTAAAGTATATTGAATCATCTGAGGATTCAAATCTATTATAACATTTCCTTGTGCATCTGTGCACTATTTGGTGCCCTAGTTATATGCATTTGGACACTGTACTGACACCAGAAATAGGACTACATGTGCAAGACCAAAGTGCCTAATCCTCATGTTTCTCCCTATAACCTCTTCTTCATAAATCTCATCCAATTTGTACTAAAAGTTAAATTATCCCGAGTTGGTATCTTTGATATCCTACGAGTTAGAATCCATCTTGCTAGGAGTAATTATAGGACCCTCATGCTTATATCTCATTATGTAACGAAAATTTTTAGGTTTGATATTTTTGGGCTTCCCTCCTTGCCTAGAGTTCTCTACTAGTTGACTTCTCTAGGAAGCAGCATCTGAAGTTCCTAACATCCTAAATCACTACAAAAAAATGTACTTATTGCTCCCTTAAAAGAATGAAAATTATTGTTCTTTACCTTACCTTTCATACCCTTTCTTTCCTTACGCTTAGCCAAAATTTAACCCCGTTAGAGGCGGAACCAAAGAGGAACTTAGGAACATCCTTGTAAACATTGGCAGAATGGGAACCAAGATAGAGACTAAATCAGGACCAGAGTCAGAATGGAGACAAACATTAGAATGTGCACTAATTTCAAATCCTCATACCATTCTGGTTCCGGTTCTGCGAGAAGCCAAATATAAAAGACAAAATTATCACCAACCTCTCAATAGACCAGAACTGGGACCAGAGCCGAAATGGGAACTGAATCTGGAACTAACCAACAGTTCCAAGTTCAACCCACATTCTGAGCCTGATTCCACCAAAAAAGCTGAAAGAAATTGTAACTTAATTAAAGATCAGGAGCGGAACCATATCCAAATTTGAACCAAAATTAATACAAACTCTCATAGGCCAATTCAAACCTAATTTTGACTCTGACATTTGAGCACTTTGTAATTTTAAAACAATTTACCTACATGCTTAAATGACATAAAAAATCAAGGGCTTCTATCAAAATGACATCACGACCCTGAATCAAAGGCTAAGACCAAATTTAAAACCGTAAAATAAAACATTATAACAGACCCTTTGTACATAAACCCTATTTTGTATAGTGCATCAATTTATGTGAGATTAGGGTATCATGACCCCCAATAAACCTTAAAATAAAGCCAATCCCAATCTTAAAAGACTAATAAGCTGATTTTAAATGATTGAAAATCCATTATTCTCAAAGTAAACCCCAATGAAACTAGGGCACGATGACGAAAACAAACGACCACAAAAAGTGCGAAAGATGACAGAAAATGAACAAACAACCTAAAAAAGATGACAAAGAATAGGAAAAGAAATCAACACAATGAAAAAAACACCCAAATAGAAAAGAAACAAAGAAAAATGAAGATTCACAAAAGAAACATTCCACAAACGCACCAAAACCAACCAAAAGGAAAAAAAACATGAAGAGAAGAGGGAAAACAAAAACAAAACCAGAAAGCCTACATTGAAGCACACCACAAAGAGTTGAAATCTAATGAAGAATTCACTAAGAATGCACGCCCTCGATCCAAACCTGCAACTCACACATTTCTTGTATGTCAAAGTCGCAAGAACACTTCTAAACACAATTATTAGCCATAATAAACTGAATTAGAGGTTTAAAACTTATTTCGTGTGTGCAAGGATAGTGGAATTTAATGTCGTTAATGCAGTTGGTCAGAAAGAGTCAAACAATAAGTGCATATTCAGCAATTTTTGGGACTCAAAGTAGGGTAGACGTGGACCTAGAACCAAACCAAGAAATAGAACTTTGAAAAGCTCCAAATCTGAGATTCCATTCCGCTTCCAACCCTGCAACAAAGAAACCAAAAGTAAGTGACAAAACCAAATGCAAGTGGGATTAGAATAGAAACCGACCCTAAGTGAAACCCAATGGTGGCAGAAGCAGAATAAAACCCAAACTATAAAGTTTCCAAATTACATATTTGATTTTCATTATGACTCCACCTCTAACAACAAACAAAGAAACAAAGAAGAAAGAAACAACAAAAGAGGATCAAAGGGAAGAAACAACCCAAGATCAAACACAAATACAACAATGAGAGCAATGACAATGGGTAGAATCAGAACTGGAATAGGAACCACCTTGGAACCTGAAGTAAGTTATAGAGTTAAGTTTTTTTCCACGCTCCAAATCTGCCAAAACAAAAAATAAAAGCCAAAGGAGGAAAAATGACATATTCTAAGGAACAAAACACATAACCAAAGGAAAACAACAAAAGGGGGGGACCCATTTTATTCAAAATAAAAATAAATCGGGTGGTTATGCAAGTCATAACAATTGGCGACTTGGCTGGGAAAGTGGTTTAACCATTTTCAAGATGCTAAAGGATTCAGTCACCTAGAACTCTTAGTTTATGGTCATTATAATTCAAGTCAGATCTATTTCGATAATCAAGGCCGAGCTACAATCTCAAATGTAAACCGAGACTTACTACTCTTGAATCTATGTGTGTGCCTCATAGTGTATCACCCTTTTACAATGTTTTCCTCATCTTTTTAACAACTATGCCCAATATTTGAACTACATGATTTGAGTCCCTTTAGCTATTGTGTAATGATATCTTGGGCATTGCTCCACTAACATTCAAGCATCCATAGCTTTGACAAAGATACCTCTAGTTTTCACACAACATTTCTCTACTGCCAGTTAGGTGTCCATAGCCTCGGTAGAGATACTAGAATCACCCATTTAATATTGAGTTTTCTTTTCTAGATAGTTCTCTTTTATTTTAAACTCTTCTTGTAAAGTTATTTCATTCAATACCTCTCAATATGTCAAATATCAAACATTTGAATTGGGTTGAAAAATACTATGGACCTCATAACAATATTTGGGGAATCAGATTTTTCACTCAAATCATGAAACATAAACATCCTAAGACAAATATACCATCACAAAAGGAGATGTTTCTACTAATTTGTGATAGATTCAATTGTAGCTGATGAATATTGCTTACTTTTCACCTTGTTCTCAATAACTTTTGACAACTATTATTGAAAATGGACATAAAGCTCTAGTTTAGAACAAAATTATCCAATCAAAAAACCTGAAAATATCTAAACCAATTTCTCTCCTAGTAACCGTAACATGCTTCAAATAACAACCCTTTCATTTAAATGAGGAAAATGAAGGCCCCCACAAGGAAAGACAAAAGAACAAAAATAAAGGAAAACAAAGAAAAGAAAAGCAAAGAAACAAACAAACAACAAAATAGGAAAACGAACAAACTAATTACATATATACAACTCATCAAGATACTAGACCTTTACGACCCAAAATAGTGCTTGAGAAACTGCCCATTTATAGGAAATGGAATAGGCTCTCTTGTTAAACTATTTAAGTGAAAGGAATTCTCTCCTAGGATTTCTACAATTTGATAAGGACCCAACTAGAGTTTATCAAACTTCTAATGATCGCCTTTCTTTTCACTAGCTTTATCCCATAATAACACTAGATTTGATATCCTAAAAGCTTTGACTTTAGCTCTTTTTTCATTCCAACGTTTGATGACAACATGGTGTTTAAAGAAGTGTTGCAAAGCAACATCTCTCTACTCTTCTAATTTCAGCAAGCTAGCTAGCCTTACTTCAATCCTAGCATCAATAGAATAAAAATCCTACATAAACTTCAGGATAGGTATCTGCAAGTGAATAGGAAAAATAGGTTCTTGACCATATACTAACTTAAAAGGTGAAGTCTTCAAAGTATCCTTGATCCTATTCCTATCTTCCCATAAGGAAAATCTCAATTGGGTATGCTAGTCTCTAGGATTATTCACTAACAATCTCTTGATTACTTCCAAAAGGTTCTTATTGGTGGATTCTGCAACCCCATTTCCTTGCAAGTAATAGTTTGAAGAATATTTTAAAACCATCTTATGATCAGAAGCCATTGAAATGAATCCAACAAAGGAAAAGCCAGGGTCATTATCACATACCAATGTGAAGGGTACTCCAAATCTGGTTGTGATGCACTCAGTAAGAAACTTGATTACTACCTTCGTGGTACTATTCTTGCAAGGTATATCCTCCGTCCATATCGTATAGTAATCCATGGCAATCAATATGGATTTATGCCCTGCAGAAGAATTTGGGTTAATTGCCTCAATAATATCAAGTGCCCATTGGGAAAATGGTCTCACCTCATAAACTCATTGCAATGGCATGTCTGGATTGAATTCTCTTGATGTATAAGTTTGACATGTATGATATTTCCTTACATGTTGGTGGGAATCCCAAAACACACATGGCCAATAATAACCAGATTTGAGGATTTAATGTGCTAAAGAATCTGTAGAGCCATGACCTATACCATGTTTTCCATGAAATTCAGCAATCATGTGTTTAGCTTCTTGTTGATTAAGGCAATGTAAATAAACCCCCTCAAAATATTTTTTGTACAAAAATCCTCCCATGAGCATATAATGAGATATTTTCATCCTCAGTGCCCTCCTTTGGGTTGCATTCATTCCACCTGGACACCTATTGTTGAGCCTGAAATAAATAATATCAGCGTACAAAGGATCATTAGAAAGGAACTGCATTGTAAATTATTGACAAGTAATGTTCCTGCCAACATCTTCCATTGCATTAGATAGGCCCTGACCTCAAAAAAGTTTCATAGGGTGAATCTCTAGATCAAACTCCTAAAAAATATCCATCCATTTCCCCCTTTGCTCCCCTAGCTTGCTCTGCATAAGTAAGGATTTTATAGCCCCAGCTCTGGAACTACAACAATGACATGGCTTCGAAGGAGATAATGCTTGAATTTTTTAATAGCTCGAGCCAATGAAAAAGCTTTCTTTTCAATGGGTGGTTACCTAACTTTATCATTTTTAAATGGAGAGCTCATGAAGGAAATTGGCCTTTCATCTCCTTCACTTTATTGTTGTGTCAAGATAGTTGTACATGAGTGTTCAAAAGAAAAAGAGTAAATATAAAAAGGTTTCAAGTAATAAAGACTGGTGAGGACTGGTGCCTCTAAAATTGATTGCTTAATCTAAGAAAAAGAAACCTTTGGCTCGTTACTCCACTCTATTTTTGCATCCTTTTTCATCATCTTGTTCAAAGGTTTAACAATTTCTACAAACCTTGTGATATACTTCCTTATGAAGTTAATCTTTCTGAAGAAAGATCTCATCTCCCTTTTACTCCTAGGCATGGTTAACTCCAGAATAGATTCAACTAGATTTGGATCTATTGATATTCCTCTTTATAAGATTATATGTCCTAAAAGTTTCCCTTTGGAAACCCCAAACACACACATTTTAGGATTCAAAGAGACACCATATCTAATACACCTTTCAAGAACTTTAGCCAAGTCTACAACATGGTTTAGTCTATCCTTAGAAAATACTTTTAGGTCATCCATATAAATAATGATACGTGCTTACCTATTAAATCCTTGAACACCACATCCATTGCATGCTAAAAGGTTGCTCCAGTGTTTATCAAACCAAATGGCATCCTCCTATAGGAAAATTTCCCTCACTTAGTAGTGAAGGATGTCTTCATAATTAACAACTACTTGGTTGTACCCAGAATAACCATCCGAGAACGACATCATTTGAGACCCATTGACAGTTTGTAGGTCCTCATCAAGAGAAGGGAGTGGATAGTTATCTTCTTTTGAAGCTCTGTTAAGATTCCTAAAATCCACAAATAATCTGATCTCCCCATTCTTTTACGAATAGGAACCAAGTTAGCCACCCATGTTGAATGTCATATAGGGAAGATTATTCTCACAAATAGCAGCTTCAAGACTTCTGTGAAGATCAGTGGTTCAATCAAGGTGTTGATAGGACATTGTGTCTATCAGAATGGCTTAGCTTCGGGCTTTAGAGGAATAGTATGGGTTATCATAGATGTATCAAATGTTTTTAGATCTTCTTACCCCCAAGCTATTACAACAATGTCTCTCTTCAACACTTTCAATATATCTTCTCTGATTGCTTTAGGGCAAGCCTTTCCTATATAAAAATTCTTTTTAGGGAAAACATCAGCTAAGTTAATAGTTTCATATTCCCTTCCATTATCTTTTGTTGATATATTTTTTCGAGCCCTTGGATTAGAATAAAAAATCCTTTCTAAGGCCACCATTCCCTTGGGAATGCTATTACTTTTCAAATTGAGGACTCCTTTGATATATCAGTCTTTGGGGTTCCAGTCTCCCTGATCCCTATTGGACTCATCAATAATTTTCCCTTCAAAAAAATTTCAGCTTGCTAGAAAAGCAAGGATATGTGGATCATCATCGAAAACTTGAAAGTTCCTGACATTATCTGGAACAACTAGGGTGGATATCAATTCTATTGAGAATATCTTTAGCTTGGAGCTTTGCATAGGCTCTAGGTTACTTGTGTCAATAGCTAATGAATCATCTATTTGATTCTCCTCTCTAGAGACTAAACTAATCCCAACAATGTCAAAGTCTTCAATCAGGTTACACACCTAATTCCTATAAGTAGCGAACCTTTTATTATGACATGTGTATTGACTACATACCTATTTAATGATCACTTCTTAATCACCTTTAACCATCAATGTTGTAACCTTCTTCTAATGTGTGAACATTAGTCCCCTAGCCAATGATTCATATTCCACTACATTATTGGTGCACCCGAACTATAACCTATAAGAAGAAAAAAAAAAATTCTTTCGGGTTGGTTAACTCAATCCCAACTCCACACACTATTTTAGATTTTGCATCCATCAAATTTGAGGGTCCATAACTAATTATGAGTTGGGGTTGGTTTCTTTGAACTTACCACAGGTGTTTGACTAAGAAGAACAATGGGTAAGGCTAGTTGATTCTGTATATCAGATATTGGAGGTGATCATTCAATAAGTTCATCGGGTATAATGTTCGAATTTGGGTCAAGTGTAGTATGTAATTCCTGGATGTTTTCCTGACAATTAACTATAGCTTTGATCAACCCCTTGGGTATTGATATACTTGTGGGTGGAAGGGAATCAAAGAAACCATGAGGTTGTTTAGTATAACTATGTTGGTTTGACACTAGGACCGGGATCAATTCAGTTTGGGCAATGACTTCCTCAGAAAGGGTGTTATCCCTTTTTAACATTGTTGCATTCTTAACTTCAAATAGAATTGATTTGAAATGGCCTCAAGGTGACTTGGGATAGCTTATTCAATTTGACAAACATGATTTATAATATTAATGCAGGGTTGACATGTTAATTCAGAATGATTATGATAGTGTACCCTACACTAATTTTCAAGTAAAAGACTCCATGAGTCAATATCTTCCCCCAAGACTAGTTGATCATGTTGCAACTTACTAATCAATACCTACTAGTTAACACTAATCATAGGGTCAGGGAATTCTTCTAGTGAAAACTCATCAAAATCAAGGACTAAAAGAGTCATAATCTCCTCTCTTTTATAAACCCCTCTTTTGGTTTCAAAGTAACCTACTTCATTGGGAAATCATACTCAGTAATGATATGTTTGAGGTGAGGTTCACTCTCAATTCTGATCTATGTAGGTATTTCCCTCCATAGTAGGCACATATGTGTAAAATCGATGGAAAGATATCCCCCAATACTCTTCATTAAATCTCTGCTTCAGAGCATACCATAAGTTTCAGGGATGTCCGCTACTCGGATATCCATGTTAGTCTGAACCCTAGGATCAGACCCCACTTGAACATGCACATTTCTTAATTCTCAAACATTGACTTTTGTTTTATCAAGTTGAATGACCTTTTGGTTTGTTTTAATAGGGTTTAATCATAACTTCTTAGACATAGAAAATGGCATAACATTTCCAGAAGCCCTAGAATCTAATAGATAATTGTGCATATTTTTCTTAAAAATTCTTAAACTTAGAAGAAGTGGTGGAGTCCCTACCTTGCTCTAGAACAAATTTGTGTTCATGTTGGAAATTGGTGCCACCTTTGTCTTCCATTTTTATTTTTCCTCTTCCTCCAAAGCTTTCATCACTATATGTCATTGGGAAGGCCACCATCTTAGAATATCAAAGTATGATAGAGAGGTTTTTTGTTTCTGCATCTCAGAAACAATATCAAATTTTGCATTATAATTTGAATTATACTTAGAAACAACAAATGAATTACCTTTATTGGGGAAGTCAGGAAGACCCTTCAGTAGAGGAGGGTTGTTATCAACACTCTGATTTGGAGGCACCATGTGAGTGGGTGGTGCTGATATAATAAACAGACCCTTATTTTGGTCTCTCAGAAAATGTCCCCCCTTTGTTTGGAAGGCTTGAGCATTGCACACATCTTCCTTTGGTTCTTTCTCATTCTAAATTGGGAATGAAGACTCCTCAAAAATATCATAAGCCATTGTTGTATCTATTGAGCCACCTCCTTTATTTGAATTCCCTTGGAATGTTTGGGCATCTTCCTGTGCCATTTTCACAACCTTCTCCATTCTAGGACAGTTCACCTTAGAATGAGTTGCAGTATCATGCAACCTACACCAGTTAGTCATAAAATTGAGGTCAACCACATTTACAGTATGTGTCTTGTCCTCATTAGCTTGATAATTGTGGGAAACCCCACCTTTATTTGGCCTTGTTTTTCACTATCTGTTATTATTAGGCATCTGGTTATATCCATGATTTTTATTTTGGTAACCCTAGTTTGAAATTTTTTGACCCTGATAATTCCTCTGGTTATGGTTATTATTGTTCTAATAATTACCTTGATTATTACTCTGATTAGAGTAATTACCCTGGTTAGCATAATTACCTTATGAGAATAATTTGAACCTTGGTTCAGAGAGGGGTTCAATTTAAGTTGGGCCATGTCATTTGTGACTTGAGACAAATTTTTCTTTAGGGTCTCTACCTCATTTGTAAGCTGAACTATCCATTCACTCTCAACATTCTTAACAACAGGAGGCTAGCCAATAGGATTGGACACACCAGATTAATTATGATGGCATGTGAACTATGATGACCCCACAGTTGTTGAGAGGGATCATAATCTCCATTGGTGAAAAATGGTATAGGAGGTTGAATCTTCAGCTCAGATATAGGCCCATAGTGGGAAGGAGAAATCCTTGGGATAGTGTTGAATAAAGGGGTTGGGTTAGGCATTTGATACCCCATAGGAGGAAAAGCTCCTCCCAAATTTTTTGGCTGAGAGCTAGTTTTTTGTTATAGCTTGATGGCTAAATGATAAAATTTGGAAAAAGTATCAATATCTACTGAAAAATAAGTCCTTTGTAGAAAAAAATCCAAGCAAAGGGTCTATAGCTCTAAAATATGCCTAAATGGCACTGTTCTCAGCAACTAGGAAATTGTAGAAAATTGATGGAACAAAATGGTCAGTTCCACATAAACCCTAAACTGATTGATAAAAGTGTTTTCTAAATCATTCCAACTCAAAATAGAACCTTGTGGTAAATTCAGATACCAGTTATACGCCATATCCCCTAAGGAATAAGGTAACAACCTAGAGACCACATCATGGTGAGATGTTTGGGCTCTAGTACAAGCATCCTTAAAGGCTTGTATGTGCTCTTCAACACTGCTTGATTCTCCATGAATGTATTTGGGACAAAATCTCTCAGGGTTCTTGGGAATATCATGGATTCCTCCAAGAATATTCCACAATGGAGAGGGATTATTCATAAAAAATGCCATTGGTAGTGGTGGTGGAGGTTGTTGAGCCAACTATTGGATGGGTTGAACTAGTTGTTGAGGAATGGGCTGAATTGGTTGTAAGGATAATTGAGGTGGATTTGTTGGTAGATTCACTAGTACCAACTGAGGTATTGGAGAAAAACCTAGTGGAGTGAGTGGAGTTGATAAGGGTGATGGAATGGTCACCTTACAAGTATTGTGCCTCATTGGGGTCTTGATTTCTATCAAAGGTGGTTGATTCTCAGTTGATTGAAGGACTCTATGGAACTTGTCTGGTGAGAAGGACCCAATTCTATCCACTATTCTCTTTTGGCCCTCCTTCTAGCACCAGTTTTTTTGATATGCCAAGTTGACATACAACATGTAGGTAAGACACAAGTATCTCACCTCTCCTAAAAAATACAACTAGTAATTAAACTAATCACCTCCCAAGGTCAGTGATGTTGGTTCACAATGCTTTTTGTTTCATATAGTGGTCAATATGGCTACAATGTAAAAGGGGCCTATTGGTATGAAGGATACAAACTGAAATCTATAACTTAATCTAAGATTTGGGGTTTCAAAGAAATAGAAAAAGATAAATCAGAGATTTGGAAGAACAAAACACAAAAGTTAACCTACTCAAATAAAGACATGCATTTATATAATGAGTGTTACACCAACCTACTAAACCATATTATGATGCAATCCGTAGTATAAACCATGCCATCACATATATTCACAGTGCTAAATACCATTACTTCAACCATTCACAACAAATTACATTCCCAAGATCATAAAACACATACACTCATTGAACAAAATAATAGATCAATAGATATAAGTAAATCAACATTCATTGACAACTCAATGGAGTAGTTTAAAATACAAATTATTCTATTGATTTTCACCAAATAAGAACCACTTATGCTTAGAAAAATCCACTAGCATATAGATTACCATTTTCATTGAAATTATCATTAAAACTATGAAACATGAACTAAAATTGCATAACTTAAAGTAAAATTGTATCAAAATGTATCTTGCAGGAAATCTAAAAAACTAGAAATAATATCAAAAAAACTCTAAGGTGGCCAATCTGACTTCAATTAGCCAACCTTTACAATGTCATACTTCAACTACTTTATAACCTTTGACTCAATAAAGAGATAACACCCAAGTTCTAGAAACTAGGAAATCCATCCCTAGGGGAAATCAATCCAAAAGAAGGATAGGTGTTGTTGCATGATTTTCTGCCTCTAACCAGGAACTTGTATTTATCCAAAAGTTCAACAAAGAAGGAGTAGAATCCTGTAAGAAATTTGGAGCCTGATATTATCGTTTAACTACTAAAAGGAAGGAGAAGTGATTGCTTGTTTGACCAAATTTTGAGGTGCTAGTTGTAAAGAAGTTACGCCAATCCATCCTTTTCACCCTACTCTTGAATGTACTCTTAATAAGCATTGAATACCTTTTGAATTGTAACTGTATCTAGACCATCAAGTCAGTTGTCCTCAAAATTTACCTTTCTCACCTCAGTAGCAGTTATTTCATGAATATCTTTCATCTTCCTTAACTCTCTCCTTGCTACCATCACTTCTGACCTAACATTGATGAATTTATTTAAGAGTAGTCCCTTATCATCATCTCCTTTTTGCATCAACTCGTAAAATCAGCTAATCCACTTTTCTTTCAAACCATCAAGAGATATAGCAGTATCCACATGCATGCTGATATTAGTAATGATAGCTATTGATGCCTCCACTTCATCTACTTGTTTATTCAAATTTTTCTCTACCTACCGCAAAAGGTCCTTATGCTAATAAATAGAAGATTTAAACCTTATGATATATTGAGTTTTCTCCAAAAACTCTTCATTACCCTATTCCAATATCGGTTGCTCAATTAATACTTCTGTTGGTGTGAATAATTGTCTTGTACCTAGATAATTCATTCACTAGGTAAATTGGGGACATATTCACATGGTTAAGTTTACTTAGGATAAAAGATTCTTTCTAGAAGCTTAGTTGGCTTATCTAGAACTTATCTTATTTAGCTAGGATGCATCATTTCCTAGGTGATTAGGTTGTTGGTTGTCTCATGTCATAGGATTATGACATTTGTCAACATCATGTTCACTACTACATTTCAACCTTGCCCATATAAGCAAGGCATCTCATGTACATTTTGATATTAAGGAATAGCCATTTAGCCATTATTCAATCTTGCATTGTGAAGCAAGCTTTCTTGCCATTCTCTCTCTTGTGGAAGTGGTTTTGGCCGCAATTGGTCTTGGGGTGTTGGGGAGTCACCATTTACTCCTACATGGTATCAGAGTGCTCCAGGTGTTGCAGATTCCTTGCTAGATCCGAGGGTGATATTTTGGCTTGAAGATTTTGTTGGGTGCAAATTGGGGTTTTGATAACCTCACGGTTGAATTCAAAAGGCTTCGCAGACGAATTTTGATTGTAAATTCATCTATATTGGGAAAAAATGTTTTTGAGGAAAATTTTTTTTTGCTGGAACAACCTTCTCAATGGTACGATCTTTCTTATTTCCGCAAAAAAAATATTTTGTTAAATATTTTCTGTGGTAAAATATTCATAAATTTTTGGGGAAATTTTTTTATATGTCTGGCAAAATTTATATATTCTATCGAGCAAAAATTTTATGCAATTTTTTGTATAGTCTGGGGTAAAATAATTGTACTTGAAACTGGCATATATTTTGCACAATATTTGTATCCGCAGACTGTTGTTGTACACTATCAACTATCAAATTGCAGACCTGGTCGTAGTCTCATTAAACTGTACCGGTAGTCAAATCTGAAATCGTAGGGGTATGATCTACATCACTCGGCGGCCACATTGGTCTCTTTGGTTGTGCTCTAATGCAGGAGACCACATAAGGCTTTGTGGTCAATCTATTGGTCCCGTCCCATTGGCGTTGACCCACTGGTTCGCGAGCTTGTTTTTCCATCGGTGTTAGTTGTGATTGGTCGTAGGTGCAAAGCATATACTCGGCGGGTCACATTCACAGTTGGCATACAAGCAAGTCAGGTCAATCCAATCTATGACATCGGCATCCACTCACTTCAGAGTCGGCATCCTTCAAGATCTCCATTGGATCATTGTTTGTTAGCGTTTATCAGTGTCCGATCAACTGGTCACCAGCACTGCACTCGTGTTAACATCCGCATCATCTGATCTCATTTAGCATGATCCAGCAGGTCTTGTTAGCCCATTGAATTCTCTATCTGTTGTCAGCAGGTACTTGGTATGCGATTTTTTAATTACATAAATCTTTTGTAAAGTTTTAAAAGTCAGCTATTGATTTATTTATGCCAACGGCTTTGATTGTAATAACCTTAACTATTGGTTGCCGACCCTACAACCTATGGGTGGTGTAATTTATTAATCCTTGTTGTGGAGAGGTCACATGGCAGACATCATTTTCAGCCCTAAGTGGCAAAGTTTTGCACTTTTTTAGCATTGAAAAAACTTGTATTTCCCCCCCAAGTGCCTATTTATAGGCCTTTTTTTCATTTTCTCATAACTTTGGCTAAAGGAGGCAATTTTTTTCAAATGAGATATCGTAGGAAAGATGAAGACCTGAATTTTGCAATGGTGCAGATATTTTGCAGAGATTTTGTAGTTTTGTGCTTCTTTTTCTAGGTTGAAGCCCGATCATCATTTTTTGCTTCTAAGCTCATATCTTTGTGCTCCTATCTCTGATTTTCTCCAAACTTGCGGCATCAGAAAGGTATTTGAGAGTACTTCAGATCTACTCATGTACTTTTTGCAGATTTGTTTCCAGATTTTCAATTCTTCAGTTTGTATCTGATTTGATAGTTTGGGATACATTGTTGTAAATTTGCAAAACAAAAAGTGTAATCTTGTTGGACAAAAGGAATTTATTTCTTATATTGTGGGGAAAATTTTTGTTCTTCTCTTGTAATATCTCATTGTATCATGGATTTAACAAAATTTGTACTTCTAACTCCATATAACTAGCATGAGTGGAAATCTCAAATGGAGTTGTTATTGTTAAAATCAAAGTTGCAACGAATCACATTTGGTCAAGATCCAGAACCTTCAGGAGCAAAAGAGAAATGGAAATGGCTTGATAGAAGGGATGAAGCTCTTGGTACCTTGAAGTTGTCCATTTCTCCAGATCTTAGATATCATGTTGCATCTTGCACTCATCCTAATGAAGCTTGGAATACTTTAGAGAGTCTCTTTGGTAAGCCAGATAAGATGAGGATATTTAAGTTGGAGAATGAACTAATGGGTCTTAATCCTTTAGATTTTGACAATGTCCAAGACTTTTTCTCTAAGTTCAATTCTCTTAGATTGCAGTTATCTAATTGTGGGGTCACTAAAGAGGATGAACAATTGATACTTTCTATTCTTTCTAAACTTGGTCCTGATTATTCAGTGTTTGTTTCTACTTTCTATGCTACAATGGATGCTCTTGGAAATTCATACAAAATTCCTTCTCTTGATGAATTTGTAGCTCAACTCACAAGGGAACAAGAAAATTTGGTACACATGGGCACATTGAAGTCTTCCAAATCTCATGCTCTTGTTGCAAAGGAGACAAAGGCTTCAAGTGGCAAAGGTAAGAATCAGAACAAGGCTCCCAAGTCTAATGAGCAAGGTAAAGGTTCTCCTTCACATAGCACTCCTGACTCCACATCCTCTTCTAAAGAGGAATCATCTAAGAAGAAGTCAAAATGTGCATATTGCAAAAGGTTAGGACATGATGAGCATAGATTTTATAATAAGAAGATTGATGAAATGACACACCTTCTTCAAAAGAATAACATTAAGATGCCCTCATTAGTATCGGCTACTTCTTCTTCAACATCTCAATTGGAAAATCCCTCATCATCATCTCAGTCACAGGACACAGGATCTACTTCTGGGCTACACAAGATGAAAGGATAAGCACTCTTGGCCTCTGCAAGTCCTAAATCTAATAGATGGCTTCTTGATTCAGGCACATCAAATCATATGGCATCTTCTATGGATATGTTCTCTTCCTTTGAGCCTTGTAATTCACCTCATATATTGATGGGTAACAATACATATATGAAGGTAAGTGGGAAGGGTTCTATTGATATGGGGGAAGGGACTTTCAATGATGTACTTTGTGTTCCTTCCTTGTCTACTAATCTCCTTTCTATTTATCAAATTACTCATGGGGATCAAGGTAAAATAGTTGAGTTCACTCTAGATAGAGTGTACATAAGGGACTTAGAGACTAGGGATATTATTGCTATTGGGATGGTTGATCACTCATCTCGTGTATATTCCTTTTCACATTTTACTTTAGAAGATGATAATGTTCCTTTGATTGCATCACACACTCCATTGAGTGTGAACCATGTTAGTGAGGAGAAGTTTGGTCATCTACACCTTGGTATTCTAGAAACTAGTGCTGAGCTTCCTACTCCTCCACCTCCTGCTTCTTCAACCATTGTTGCTTCTATTCAGTAGGATGATCATAGTTTTTTAGATCTTTCCTTGTGGGATGAGTATTTGACAGGGATTTCTAACTTGTTCATGGAGTCTCATACTGCAGATTTGGAGGAAACACTTGAGGGGATTTCTCTCCTCTTTGATGATAGTTTCAATACAACTGTTATCCCATCTACTTTGTCTTTGGAGATTGATATTCATGAGTCTCCTCGATCACTTGATT
This sequence comes from Sequoia sempervirens, assembly GCA_007258455.2. Taxonomy (NCBI): domain Eukaryota; kingdom Viridiplantae; phylum Streptophyta; class Pinopsida; order Cupressales; family Cupressaceae; genus Sequoia; species Sequoia sempervirens. The sequence goes on from VDFB02281492.1 coordinate 244,633,943, forward strand.
TGTCATTTTTCTTGGTTCAAGTTGACCATGATTATGTTGTGGCTCATTCAATCTTGGAGGATCTTCATCAATTTTCAGAGGCATCCATGTTGAGCATTCATGCTTCCTCCTTTCAATTGGACATGGAGTGGTTTCTACATCAGCTTATGGATTTTTTTCTTCCTAAGGGAAGATGTGTCGGTTGCAGACATTGGGTCATCTTTTTTTTTTAGGCATTCTTCATCAGCATTGGAGCTTCTTCATCATGGGGGGGATATCTTATCTCTCTACTTCACTCTTATGGAAGGGTCATTGATTGTATATACATGATGCATGTTGTCCTTGGGGGCTATCATTGAGTCCTCCATACATCATGTTTCTTTTGTTTTGTTTTCTCTCTTTTGGAGAGAAGTTTTGTCCCACAGGGTTTTCTCCTTTTCTCCGCTTGTGAGAGATTGCATATTTCCATTTGCATTGTAAATGGGTACCTAACATGGCCAAGTAGCCGAGACCCATAGTCATAGTCTTTGCACAGTTTGCATAATAATCTTCTCCCTAAGTTGCACTTAAGGGGGGGTGTTGGTGTGAATAATTGTCTTGTACCTAGATAATTCATCCACTAGGTAAATTGGGGACATATTCACATGGTTAAGTTTACTTAGGATAAAAGATTCTTTCTAGAAGCTTAGTTGTCTTATCTAGAACTTATCTTATCTAGCTAGGATGCATCATTTCGTAGGTGATTAGGTTGTTGGTTGTCTCATGTCATAGGATTATGACATTTTTCAACATCATGTTCACTACTACATTTCAACCTTGTTCATATAAGCAAGGCATCTCATGTACATTTTGATATCAAGGAATAGCAATCATCCATTATTCAATCTTGCATTGTGAAGAAAGCTTTCTTTCCATTCTCTCTCTTGTGGAAGTGGTTTTGGTTGCAACTGATCTTAGGGGTGTTGGGGAGTCACCATTTACTCCTACAACTTCCTTTGAAAGTTTAAGAATCTCTCTTATCTTCTACAAGTATCCTCTTCCTTCTTCTTCTTCACCTTCTAAGCGACAACATAACTAACAACTTTCTCAAGTAGGTGCATCACTCTCCTATGAGTCTTAAGGCCTTCTTATAGAGTTTCATCAACCTCTCTATTTAACTGCTCAATCCACTTGTCAAACATGTTAGCTTTTTCTCTCATTTGGATTAAGTCCTATGCCTCATTTTGGCTTAACAACACAGGAGCATTGGGCACTTCAACTTGTTGACTACTTGTAGTAGAAATATCTCTAAGGAATTTACGCAGTTGAGCCAACTGACCTTTAAGCTCATTCTTCTTTTGTTTATCTTTAATCATTCTTGACTTAGTGGAAGATGCTACTATATCAATTAAATTCATTTGCTAGTTCCTAGTTGGCCTTCCCAAATTTATTGATCCCAATTGGTAATCAACCAATTGCATATCTTTTCTATCCTTCTCTACCAAGGGAATGGCAGATTCTGCCACCAACTTACCAACATTTGTCAACTTAGTGGAATGAAGAATTCTTTCCTTCTTCTTTGTCCTTTCTTGTTCTATTGTTTTCATCATGTTTTCCCAGTCCAAAGGTTGGGGTTGCACCATCAGTCTCTTCTCAAGATCCAACTTTAACCAAGTTGGAGTAGTAGGTGGAGTCACTAATTATGTAGAGGATGAAGTAGTCAGAGACAAGGGTTGCCATATTCCATTCCTAGGTTGTGATTCAACCTCCTATTGTTTCTCCCTCTTTTCCTTCTCCTTTTCATCTTGCAGCTTCTTTTCTTCCAATGCTTTCCTCAATTTCTCATCTTCCAACTTCTTTTTCTTAGAAATTTCTTTTTTTTGTTTCTCCAACCTTTCTATGTGATCTTGGAGCTTCTTAGCTTCTTGCTCACATTCTGCTATTTTTTCTGCCTCTTTCTTTTCTTGTTTTTCTTTCTCCAACCTTGCTATGTGATCCCTAAGCTTCTTATCTTCTTGCTCATGTTCAATTATTTCTTTTGCCTCTTTCTCTCTAAGAAAATGTTCCTCCTCATATTTATTTCTTTGTGTTTCCTCAATCATCTTAAATTTTGCTTCCAAAGCCTCCCTTTCCCTTTTCTAGTGAGCCTTTTCTTCCTCCAAATCAAGGTTCTTTTGAAGTAGGTCTGGCTTAACACTTTTTTCCTTCATCCTCATCTCCTACTCCTTTTGCTAGAGTAATAGATCTTCTTTCTCCTTTTGAACCCATACTAACTTTGTAGCCTTTCCCTTAGCAATCTCCTCCTCTTGTTGCTTAGCAACAACTTCAGCTTATTGTTTGGTAACAACAACCTCTTCTAATGCTTTTTCCACATCAGCCTTTGTAGTTTCTTCAAACAACTTATATTGGTCCTCAAGAGTGAGGACATGTTCACTACCTACTTCCTCCATTTCTTTATCATCACCTTTAAATTATTTATCTGAAGGAGTAACCTCCAACTGTATCTATTTCATGAATTTCTAGCTCAGTTTCCTCACCTTTCAACTTAGATTCCTCTATCATAATTGCAACTATCACTCCTTCAACAACTTGTGGAAATGTAGGGGCTGATGTATAGGCTTCTCCTTTAGTAGAAATGTCTGGATATACATACTAAGATGTACCCTCCATTCCAACATGAGGGACAACTTCCTCTTCATTTATGGGATCACCTTCCCGTTCCATCTCTTCCAATCCTTTTTGAGCAAGTAATGTAGGATTTGGCTCTTCTTCTGAAGTAGGGAGAAAGAGTTCAAGTTATTTTTTTGGAGTTGGCTTTCTCCTAATCCTTTGATGCTAAGTAGTTTTTTCCTTCTTGGAGGCTTGGGTTGTAGGCTCTTTCATTCTTAGATTAACCCATTGAATATGCCTATCTAAAACTGGCCTAGCAATTTGCTTGATATCAATTGTTTCCTCCTCATCCCAATTTATTGGATCTATGTTCTTTGTTCCAATGTTCTCAGCATCATAAGTTGGATCCAATGTAACTGCATCATCTACCAAGGTATCAGGAACATCTTCTTTAACACCAAAATCAACCATTAAGAAAAGTGCCAGTCTCTAATAATTCCTCCTCCTCAAATCATAGTCATCTTGGAGGTCTACCCAAAAGTCTTCAAGGATGTTAAAATGTTTCTCAAATATAGTGGGGAGTAAATTATGCATTTTATGTTGTGGATCAAAATTCATTCTCGCAGTGTACAACCCCAACCTTAAGTTACTTAATTCATCACTAATAGCCTTGGCTACTACAACATGTGCACAACCATAATCTCCTAATTGTGAAACAAATTTATGATAGCCTACCTTTGGATTGGTTCCGAATATCCAATTCACCCTCAAGGCTTGATAAATGAACTCCCTCAAGACAATTCTATTGTTACAGTACCTAGGTAGCAAGTGGTGATGACCATCAAATCCATTTTACCTAAAGTAAGTGTATTTAAGGTACTAGATATACCAACTCCCCTATTCAACAATCAAGCTCACGACATCCCTAGTTAACCTAAAACCTACATCTCCAGTCAATCTATTGAAGATAACATATAGGAAGGCATCATTGAATCTTCTGAAATGAGACTCTAATGTCTGCAAAGTGAGTTGATCATAATGATCCCACACCTTCTTCTAATTATCAACCTCTCCCAGGATCCCAACTCTATTCAAACTAGGAAAAATTCCTCTCATTGTTGCTAAGTAGACTACATATGAAGTCATGAAGAAAGTTTTTGTTTCTCTTACCCTGATCCTTTGATTATGGAGACCCTCTGATATGATCATGGACCAATCAAATTGCTGGCTACCCTCTAAAATTGTATAGATAAAAGAGAATATCCACTCCTTGAAACAAAATGCATCCCTCTTGCCAAAGACCTAAGAGAGCATCATTATAATATCACCAATGTCTTGAGTGAATTTAGACCTCTTTGGTTGGTCATGTAACTTTAGCAAGGAATTATTTTATGTCCTCATCCAATTTTTATTCATATGGGACCTATTGGTTTCCTTGTTGTCATTAAATGTCGCAAATTCCTTTCCCTCATTTAGGTATTTAAGATTCCTTGGTGCAGGCATGTTGAAAGTATATTGAATCATCTGAGGAGTCTAATCTATTCTCATATTTCCTTGTGCATCTGTGCATTGTCTGGTGTCCTAGTTATACACATCTGCAGCAATGAGAATCAACTCTAGAAACTATACTAACATCAGAAATAGGTCTACATGTCAAAGACCAGAGTGCCTAATCCTCATGTTTCTCCTTGCAACCTCTTCTTCATAAATCTCATCCAATTTGTCCTAAAAGTTAAATTCTCCCAAGTTGGTATCTATGATATCTTGCAAGTTAGAATCCATCTTGCTAGGAGTATTACAGGACCCCCTTGCTTATATCTCATTGTGTAAGGAAATTTTTTAGATTTTATCTTTTTGGGCTTCCCTCCTTGCCTAGAGCTCTCCACTAGGTGACTTCTTTGGGAAGCAACATCTGAAGTTCCTAAAATCCTGAATCCCTGCAAAAAAATGCACTTATAAGTCCCTTAAAATTATAAAATTATCATTCTTTACCTTACCTTTCATACCCTTTCTTTCCTTACACTTAGCCAAAATTTAACCCCGTCAAAGGCAAAACCAAAGAGGAACTTAGGAGCTTCCTTGTAAACACTTGTAGAATGGGAACCAAGATAGAGATTGAATCAATACCAAAGTTGGAATAGAGATAAACATTAGAATGTACACTAATTTCAAATCCTCATACCATTCTAGCTTTGGTTCTGTGAGAAGCCAAATATAAAAGCCAAAATTATCACCAACCTGTCAATAGACTGAAATCAGGACAAGAGCCAAAATGAAAAATAAATTCGGAACTAACCAACAGTTCCAAGTTTAGCCCACATTCTGAGCCTGATTCCACCAAAAAATATGAAAGAACTTGTAACTTAATTAATGATCAGGAGTGGAACGATATCTGGATTTGAACCAAAATGAATACAAACTCTCACAAACCAATTCAAACTTGATTCTAACTTTGACATTTGAGCACTTTGTAATTTTAAAACAATTTACCCACGTCCTTAAATGACATCAAAAATCAAGGGCTTATATCAAAATGACATCATAATGATCCTTAATCAAAGGCTAAGACTAGATTTAAAACCTTAAAATAAAACATTGTAATAGGCCCTTCATACAAAAACCCTAATTTGTACAGTGCATCAATGTTCATGAGATTAGGGCATCATGACCCAAAATAAATTGTAAAATCAACCCAAGCCCAATCTTAAAAGACTAATAAGCTGATTTTAAATGATTGAAAATCCCTTATTCTCTTCAAAAGTAAACCCCAACGAAACTAGGGCACTACGAGGAAAACAAATGACCACCAAAAGCGTGAAAACGATAGAAAATGAACAACCAACTGAAAAAAGATGACAAAGAATAGGAAAAGAAACCAACACAATGAAAACAACACCCACATAGAAAAGAAACAATGAAAAATAAAGATTCGCAGAAGAAACATTCCATGAATGCGCCAAAACCAACCAAAAGGAGGAAAAATATGAAGAAAAGAGGGAAAAAAAAAACCAGAAAGACTACCTTGAAGAGCACCACAAAAAGTTGAAATCCGATGAAGAATTGACTAAGAATGCATGCCCTCGATCGAAACATGCAACTCACACATTTCCTATAGCTCAAAATTGCAAGAATTCTTCTAAACATAGTTATGAGCAATAATAAACCGAATTAGAGGTTTAAAAATTGTTTCGTGTGTGCAAGCATAGTGGCATTTAATGCCATTAATTTAGTTGGTCAGGCAGAGTCAAACAATAAGTGCATATTCAACAATTTTTGCAACTCAAAGTAGGGAAGACATGGACCTAGAACCTAACCAAGAAATGGAACTTTGAAAAGTACCAAATCTGAGATTCCATTCCGCTTCTAGCCCCACAACAAAGAAAATAAAAGCAAGCAACAAAACCAAACACAAGTTGGATCGGAACATAAACTGGACCCGAGCGAAACCTAATGGGGGTAGAAGCAGAATAAAACCCAAACCATAAACTTTCCAAGTTATAGATATGATTTTCATTATGACTCCACCTCTGACAACAAAAAAAGAAATAAAGAAGAAAGAAACAACAAAAGAGGATCAAAGGGAAGAAACCAACCCAAGATCAAATGCAAACACAATGACGAGAGCAATGAGAATAGGAAAAATTGGAACCAGAACAAGAACCAATCTGAAACCTGAAGCAAGTTATAGAGTTAAGTTTTGTTCTACGCTTTGAATCTACCAAAACAACAAAGAAAAGCCAAAGGAGGAAAAAGTACAACTCCTAAGACACAAAACATGGAACTAAAGGAAAAAAACAAAAGGGGGGGACCCATTTTAGGAAAAAAAATAAAAAACGGGGTGGTTATGGAAGGCATAACAGTACTATTGAGAAAAGACTATATTTTTGCATGGGTTTGTTACTACAAAATTTTGTGTTTTATGGGTTTTTCCATCTGGGTCACTATTGAAACCAAAATTGTTTGATTTATGGATTCCATTTTGTGGCTATGGTTGGAGCGGAATAAAATAGTTAATTTTATACAGTTTATGTTGATTTCCATAGGGCATTGTTGATTGTTTTTCTAGCTTAGGCTATATTATTTTATTTTTGATAAGGTGTTTTTGAAAAGGCTATATTGTTTTGTTTTCGATAAGGTAATGTTGAGAAAAGACTCTATTGTTTGTTAAAACTAATATTGTTTCATTTATGGTTTGTGGTTTGTTGCAATGGTTTTGCATGGGTTTGTTACAGTTTATGACATTGTTGATTGTTGTTTTCTAGCTTAGGCATTCTTCAGTTTTGTGGGTTTTTTCATCTGGGTCACTGTTGAGACCCATATTGTTTCATTTATGGTTTTCATGTGGTGTCGTTAGTTTCAAGGAAATTAAATATTTTATGGCATTATTGGTTGTTGTTTTCTAGCTTTGGCTAAATTGTTTCATTTTTTTATTAGTTGTTGAGAAAAGACTATTCTATGGGTTTTTTTCATTTGGGTCGTTGTTGAGACTAGTATTCTTTCATTTATGGTTTTCATGCACTGGCAATGGTTGCAAGGAAATTAAACAGTTTATATTATTTTGACTAAGGCATTGTTTACAAAGATTTGGCTATATTGTTTCATTTTGGCTAAGACAATAAAATAGTTGATGTTATTGTTTCATTTTTGATAAGGTGTTGTTGAAAAAAGACTGTTTTGTGAGTTTTTTCATCTAGTTCGTTATTGAGACCAATATTGTTTAATTTATGGCTTTTGTTTTGTGGTGATGGTTGCAACACAATAAAATAGTTAATGTTATACAATTTATGTTGCTTCCCATAAGCCATTGTTTAGTGTTGTTCTCTAGTTTTTTCTATATTGTTTCATTTTTGATAAGGAAGTCTTGGGAAAAGAATTTATGCATGTGTGGGGATATTTTTGTTTTTTTATGCATGGGTTTGTTACTAAGAATTCTTCTATTTTGTGGGTTTTTCCATCTGGATCACTATTGAAACCAGTATTGTTTCATTTATGGCTTCCAGTTTGTGGCGATGGTTGCAACACAATAAAATAGTTAATGTTATACAATTTATGCTATTTTTCATAAGGTATTTTTGAATGTTGTTCTCTAGATTTGTCTATATTGTTTCATTTCTAATTCACAATAAAATAGTAAATGTTATATAGTTTATGTTGTTATCCATAAGGCATTGTTTACTATTTTTCTCTAGCTTTGGCTGTATTGTTCTATTTTTGATAGGTTATTGTTGAAAAAATAATTTTCTAGGTTTCTATTGAAACCATTATTGTTTCATTTAAGGATTTTGTTTTGTGGTGATGGTTGCAATGCTATACAATTTATTTTGTTTTACACAAGGCATTGTTGACTATTGTTCTCTATGTTTGGCTATATTGTTTCATTTTCGATATGCAATAAAATAGTTAATATTATAGAGTTGATGTTGTTATCCATAAGGCATTGTTGACTATTGTAACATGCCTTGCCCCCCACTGTGATCAATGGTGAAACCAATCTTTCTTATTACACTTAATATAGAGCCTATCATTCTAAGTAAAGAAACCGTAGGGTATGTGCAAGACCATCATGGAAAAAATAGGCCCTCAGGTGGCAAAAAATTCAAAAAAATCAAAGTTAGGCAACTTGACGTAAAAAATTGAATAAGTTATTATATTATTTCAAAAATATGTAAGAATAGAATTTGTAGAAAATTGAATATAGTTTCTAAATTGCTAGGTTTTAAAAAAAATAAAAATTATTTGGTGAAAATTTAAAATTTCAATGCAATAACACTTCAATTTTAGGGAAAAAATAAGGAGTAGGTGTCTGTCTAACCACCCTACCACAATTAAATGATAATATTTTTTTATAAGATTTAAGTTATAAGTAGAGGAATCATGTCACGATGTGATGCATATTTTTTTGTAATTTTTTACCAAGTAAATAATTCATTATGAATTTTCTATTACAACTTTTAAAAAATATAAAAACTTGTATGTTTGACCACCTTAACTTGGTCAAAACTTCATGAAATTCATTTTTTTTAATCCTATTATATGCAAAGCGTAGAATGTGACACATGTTTTAGATTCAAAAAATGTGATACCATTCCAAAGTTATAGATGTTTTTCATTCAACCTATCAATCGGGACTTTACTTGTAATTCAAATAGAAAATGAATAATAATTATTTATTAAATTCAAAATAAAAAATTATTTTATATTGGTGGAAAGTTGAGATTTTCCTGTAGAAACCCTTTTTGTTTCATCAATTTTTTGGAAAAAAATAGTCACCAGCCACATACCCTACACATACCCATCATATCACCACTTTTTGGCCCATCATGATCCTGCACATACCCAGTAGCAATATTAATGATAGACATATGCAACATAACTTTATGAACCCACATGTAGCAGCAAAATACTCTACACTCAGTCAACACAAGAAGATTAAAACCACAGTAATCAAATGACAAAAATATGAAATCTCATGTTTTGTTGCTTTCCCTTATTGTGTGCACTTTAGCTGGAATTTTCATCAGCCTTCACTCTTTACTATTTTTAAATTTTTTCCTAAAATTCATTTTTCATTGTAGGAAGCAATTTACAAAATTAGGCCTTAGTAGGTAGAATGCATTGAAAATCTTTTTGAGGTTATTGTGGAAAAGAGTTTGTAAGAGTATAATATGTGAGATTCAATCAAGCCTTTTGCAAGAATTCCAGATCTTTGCTTGGCTACTCTCAAGAAAACTAATTTTAGAGAATGCAAGTCTACAAATTCTTGACAAAGATCATCAAACTTAAAGTGCCACAACAAAGATTTGAAATTCATGCAAAAGGGTTAATTTGAAGCTAACAATTATACTCTCTAGAACTTCTTCCTTGAATAACTTCAAAAAAAATTTGAACACATTGTATGTGGCAACCAATGTTTCTTATTATGCTTAATATAAAGCCTATTATTGTAAGAATCCCTTTTTGAGGACGAAAAAACTAACAACTATCTTCCCAATATAATAAACTTGGGGAGGAGTATGTATTTTTTTTTTTCAATAAGGTACTACTGAAAAAAGAATATTCTAGGTCGTTGTTGAAACAATTATTGTTCCATTTATGGCTTTTACTTTGTGGCGATGGTTGCAACACAATAAAATAGTTAATGTTATATAGTTTATGTTGTTTTTCATAAGGAATTATTGACCATTGTTCTCTAGCTTTCGCTATATTGTTTCATTTTTGATATGCAATTAAATAGTAAATGTTATAGAGTTTATGCTATTATCCATAATGCATTGTTGACTGTTGTTCTCTAGCTTTGGTTAAATTGTTTCATTTGTGATAGGGTGCTGCTAAAAAAGGAATTTGTTTGGGTGTGGGGTTGTTTTGTTTTGTTTTTGTTTTTTTGCATGGGTTTGTTACTGTGAGTTATGTTGCATCTACGACATTTCTGAAACCAATATTGTTTCATTTATTCTTTCCATGTGGTTTTGATGGTTGCAAGGAAATTAAATAGTTTATGTTATCAAGGTTTTATTCCCCCCCCTTGCATGTGTTTGTTGTTGTGAATTCTTTTTTTGTGGCTTTTCCCGTGTAATCCATTGTTTAAAAAAATTGTTGGGTGGCAGGGTTGTTCTATCTTTTTGGGTCATCAATACCTTCACTAATTATTGATATATGAACAACCATCTTCTTTCCATGGTCATCAAGCAAAATTATTTCTTATTTTTCAATACAACATGGTCTAATGTTCTTCTTTTATTTTTTTTGATATAGAAGTAGATATAGACATAATCAAATGTATTGACTGTGGCATGTCTATGAACTTCAAGATATAATAGTATGGCTATGCATCAATAAACCAACAATTAATTCACCATAACTTCATCAAAATGAATAATGAACTAATAATAAACCCAATTTGATGTCATGTCTAACCCCATCAAAGTAACAATTTTAAAATGATCATTAGTACCTTCACTAATTATTGATATATGAACAACGATCTTCTTTCCATAGTTATCAAGCAAAATTATTTCTTATTTTTCAATACAACATGGTCTAATATTCTTCTTTAGTATTTCTTTGATATAGATGCACATATCTAGAAATGTACAACAACTTGCATGAAATCCCACACACCATAGATTCATCATTTTATAAAGGGACACCCTCATACATGGGATGTGACAATATAAAACATAGAGAACGCATGCCTTATTTAGTATGAATTTTTTGTTTTCCTTTATAAATAATTTTTCCTTTAATATATAATTCTTGTTAACATGAATTCCACTCATGGTTCATATGATACTTAATTAGCATAACAAGGTACTAAGAGTCAAATATTTAATCATGGAATTTGAGAATAAAGACCATAAGGTTCAATCAAGATGATATTATTAGTTTTAACTTATAATAATATGTTCACAATTCAATTATTCCATAATAGAATGAATCAAAGGTACATACCTATTTCTCTTATTGATTGATATGTTGCATTCTATTTTTCCAAACCTTGCATTTAATACTTGTTGAAGTAATAAAATAGTTTATGCTATTTTCCATAAGGAATTGTTGATTGTTTTTGATAAAAGGGGGATAAACGGGTTTTACAGGGACTCGAAACCACGAAGTAACATTACAAGAAAAGACCAAAATAGAGGTCCAAGAAACAAAAAGGCTACCAGAAAGAAAAAAACCAGCATAAACAGACAGCCACAAAAAGCCGCAAAAAAGACCATAAAATGGCCAGCAAACAGACAAAGTTGGGCCCAGCCATAGCTAATTCATAGATTTCAGAAGCTCATCTGCAACTTCTTCCAGGTCCACCATTTTCTGAAGCCCCTCCATAAAGATCTGAGTCATATTTGGGGTGGTCAGGGCTTTTCTTTTCGTGCTTGATCTGGTTCGTTTTGAGATCCCAACTTCCTCATCCCGGTCTTTCTCCTGATCAAGGAATTGTTGATTGTTATTATGTGGCCTTGAATAAATTATTTGATTTATGGTTTCCATGTAGTGGAAATGGTTGCAAAGTAATAAAATAGTTCATGTTCTTCTAGATAAGGCATTGTTGGTTGTTTTTGTGTGGCTTGAAGGATAGTTCTTATTTGTCTAGGCCTCAATAAGGATTTCTTAGAATGACAAGTTGTATATTAAGTGTGAGATGAAACATTGGTCTCACAATTGATGATAGTGGTAGAAAAACATACATTATCCACTAGCATAATCAATGGTGATATCAATTTTTTTATTATGCTTAATATAGATGTTGTTGTGGATATGAATTTTTTTTGCATCTAATTTCATCGACATACATATCTACACATAGGGAAAATAAAATTAAATGCAACAAAAGAAAGCCTGCTCTCCACCCTACCATATTGGGTCATGGAGCCTCATAGGTTGTCACCAAACCCCCAAGCAATAACATAGATTGCCCCCTAGTGTGATCAGTGGTGAAATCACTGTTTCTTATTGTATTTAATATAAATCCTATCATTATAAGTTATGCGACCATATCAATATTAAAGATAGACATATGTAACATAACTTTATGAACTAACATGTAGCAGCAATATACTATACACTCAACCAACACAAGAAGATTAAAATCACAGAAATCAAATGACAAAATTATGCAACCTCCTATTTTGTGGTTTTCCCTTATTGTGTGCATTTCAGCCAGAATTTCTGTGGGCCTTCCTACTTCACCACCCTCTTTAATATTTTGAACTTTTCCCCAAAGCTTCGATTTTCAATGTAGGTAGCAATTAACAAAATTAGGCCTTAGTAGGTAGAATGTATTGAAAAGCTCTTTGAGGTTATTGTGGAAAAAATTTCCTCAAAGCATAATGTTTGATCTTTAGTCTATTTCTTTTGTATGAATTCCATATTTGTAATTGGCTACTCTAAAGAAAACTTCTTTTAGACAATGCATGTCTACACGTTCTTGATGAGGGTCATTAAACTAGAAGTAGCAGATCAAAGATATGAAATTTATGCAAAAGGGCTAATACAAAACTAGTCATTATACTTTATATAACTTCTTCCTTAAATAACTTCAAAAAGCTTTTCAACACATTGTATGTGGCAAGCAATGTTTCTTATTATGATTAATATAGAGCCTATTATTGTAAGAATTCCTTTTGAGGATGAAACAAATAACAACTATTTTACCAAAACAATAAATAGGGGGAGAAGTATATATGAATGTTGTCTACATCTAATTTCACATACATACATATTTGCACATAGGAAAAGAAAAATTAAACACAACAAAAGAAACACATACTTTTGTGAATTTTCAACTCCCGGTAGGGAAAAAGGGTAGTGGATTTTTTAATTTTTAATATTAAATGTGCTTGGCATTTTGATAGAGAAGGCCAACAAAATTGAATTCCAATTGGCATCAACATTAATTTTTGTATGGTTTTTGTCTACTGGCAATGGTTTCAAAGTAATAAAAAAGTTCATGTTCTTCTTGATAAGTCATTGTTGGTTGATTTTGTGTGGCCTGCGGTGACAATTTGCACTATTTTCCATAGGCCATTAGTGATTGTTGACCTATGGCTTTAGTAATACATGTGGAAAATGTATATACACACATACACACCCACACATACATATAAACATTCAAAATAGAAAACAACAATTTTGGAGATATAAGAGTATGTGACAATTGAAACAAACAAGAAGCAAATAACTATATTGATATAAAAAACTAGACATATCTATATATAGATAAATGTATGACCTCAAAGATACATGTAGAAAATGAATATATAGACATACACACTCACACCTAAAAATTCATTATAGACACATATATCTACACACATTTGTATCAAGATGTTGTATACACTCAGAACATTCAATTACATGCATATATGTTTATGTATATTTATATGTAGATGTATACATACATACAACCGGGTCCACAAGTATATATAAGAATAACTACAAATACAAAGATTTTTTTCAATATGCACCTCTTCGCACACCTCTTCCCACTTGTTTAAAATGTACCTCTTCTTGCTTGCTTTCTCTTTGCTCCCTTCTTTCTTGAACGTCTACAAAAAATGGGAAAAAAATTATCATAGTCGACACTTTTGTATTGCTTTTGCAACTATCATCCCATGTAGAAAAAAACCAAAAACCCTCTTGTGACCTTGATAGCAGCTCGACAACGGATGATCAAACTTTCACCTTCACATAAGCTTTCCCTCCTCACTCATAACTCTGATAGCTAGTAAAGCCACAAAATGACACCCAACAATGCCTTATTGAAAATTGCATAGACATTTGATCACAGTGATGGACAATGTATTTCCCCTATGTGCAAGAATGTATGTATGTCATAGTAGATGCAAAGAACATTGATACATAATAATCCCTATGTTTATTTTGTTGGGACATCATTGGAATGATAAGTTGTATTTTAAGTGTTATATGGAACATTCATTGCACCATTGATTGTAGTGATGGACAATGCACATTCTTGGTTGGTTGTTTTGCAAGTACATAAACTATTTTTGAAATTCTCAACAAAAGGTTTTCCAAATGTGCCTCTTCTTTCTTGCTTTCTTTCACCTACCTTATTTGTCTAGCCACTATAAAAAGCCAAAAAAATGTTTTAGACGAGAAAAACTAGAAAATAGAAGGATTCACAGTAACAAACCTATGTAAGAAAAAAAAACACAATGGGTTGCATGTTCCATATGAATATTGTCTGTATATAATAATGTTTTTTGCATCTAATTTCACATACGTAGATTTATTCACATAGGGAAAATAAAATGAGTGGAAAAAATAATCAACAGTTCCTTATGGATAACAACATAAACTCTATACTATTTACTATTTTATTCCATATTGAAAATGAAACAACATAGCCAAAGCTAGAGAAGAACAGTTAAAAATTCCTTATGGAAAACAACATAGACTATTTTATTGCATTGCAACCATCGCCACAAGACGAAATCCATTAATGAAACAATATCAAATTTTCCTATGTGTAGATATGTATGTATGTCAAAGTAGATGTAAACAACATACATACATACTCTTCCTGATGTTTATTCTTTTGGGAAAATAGTTGTTATTTTTTTGAGCATGAATGGGGAATTCTTGGACTGATAAACTATATATTAAGTGTTATATGGAACATTGAAGCTTTTTCTTAATTATTTATTTTTCCTCGTATTGTTAATGTCTCTATAAAAAATTTGAAACAAAAATTTTGAATGATAAACTGTATATTAAGTGTTATATGAATCATTGAACCCTTTTTTTATTATTCCTTTTCCCTCATATTGTTAATGTGTCTACAACAAAATTGAGAGATAATGTTGCATTTTGAAGATCCTAATGGTTGTCATTTTATTGGTATTTTATATTTCCCGTATGTGTTTTGGTTGAGGTTCTTGTCAGCTTTTGTTGGTTTAATTGAACATTTGGCCCTCGTGCTATTGTGGCATAGGGATTGTATTCAGCCGTCGACATTGTAGCTCTCAACTTTTAAAAGTGTAGCCCCAACAATGTTGGTGGAATTTGGCTCTCCCCGGGTTGTTGAACAATCCTCAAGCACTAGTCGGACCATAAGTCTATTCCTTGTTTCCTTTTTTCTGCTAAGAATTATACTGAATTTTCCATGTGCATCCAATGAACTATGAATATGCTTCATTTGAATTAACAGCCCTTGTAATATATACTCTAACTAATTTATATTCGAGCTCTTTGTGTTTCCTTTTCCTTCTGATTTGCTAGCCATTTGGGAGTGCCCTATGTGTTAGAAAAAAAGGGGTTACAGTTTTCAAATGTGTCAACATTGCTATCTACTTGTTTATATTCAACAAAAAA
Source organism: Sequoia sempervirens (assembly GCA_007258455.2). Classification (NCBI taxonomy): domain Eukaryota; kingdom Viridiplantae; phylum Streptophyta; class Pinopsida; order Cupressales; family Cupressaceae; genus Sequoia; species Sequoia sempervirens. The sequence continues at coordinate 244,649,348 of VDFB02281492.1, forward strand.
TATAATCTTGTTTTTTTCTTTCTCAACCTTTCCCTCCTTTCATATTCATTTATTGTATGCAATTTTGAAGTTGCTTTGATCATGTTATGATGTATAATTATCTATGTTTCTACATATCAGATACCAATAATTGTTTCATTATGTGCTACCTCTTTCCCTTGCTTTTGCTTCTAGAGTTGTCTCACAACCTTGAACATCTCATTTCTTTGGCTTGGTTGAGTAAAAATTCCTTGTATGATTCAAATGTACATCTAGCCTTGACAACACATGCGATATGATCTATTGATGTTGGAGATGTTGTCCCATCTTCAGTTCTTCAGCTAATGTCTTTTCAAAAAATAGGTGGTGATCAAAACCTAGTTGACAGCTACAAAGTTGTCCTCTCTGATGGAACCCACATGCAAATAGGAATTTTTCCTAAAAAATACAATGACCTTTTGTTTGTAGGGGCATTGAAAAATACGTTTCATCTTATTCTTGACAAACCATCTTTGTAGGAAGTTGCGTGAATCAAGGTTGGCTATTATTTTGCACTACTTGTGTTTGTTGTTGTATGCTTTCTTTTTTGTGGGGACCACCTTTTTAAATATTTAATCTTGGTTTGGTTCCAGGGAAATTGTCATATTGTCCTTAGATGTCAAAATGTTAGATTTTCAAATAATTGGAACACCTAGATATTTGTTTAGAGATCAAGAAGAACAAATAGTGGGCTATAACTCACCCTCCCCATCCAAACAAGCCTCAAAATTTGGGATTCATACATCCCCAACACAACATAGTGCTCCTTCAAATATCAGTCCTGTTAAAGGCCTAAATATTTTCCAAACCAGATGGATGATAAAAGGTCAGGTAACAACTAAAAGGGATATGCACCATTACAATAAACAAGGATGTGAGGGCCAAGTATTTAGTTTTGACATTATTGATAGTGAGGGGACATCAATACGAATCACTCACTTTAATGACATAGAAAAATTGCATTACGATAGGGTTCAGGTTGGCAGCACTTATGGGTATGTGTGGGATCATCATGGAAAAAATAGGCCCTTAAGTGGCGATAAACTTTAGAAAAATTAGAGTTAGGAAACTTGATGTAAAAAATTGAATAAGTTATCTATATTATTTCAAAAATATGTAAAAATAGAATCTGTAGGAAATTGAATGTAGTTTCTAAACTACTAGTTTATTTAAAAAGAAAAATTCTATTTGGTGAAAAATTCAAATTCCAATGCAGTAGTACTTAAATTTTAAGGAAAAATAAGAAGTAAGGTGTATGTCTAACCACCCTAACCACAATAAAATGACAACATTTTTTTATAATATTTTATATATAAGTAGAGGACTCATGTCCCAATGTGATGCATATTTTTTTGTAATTTTTTTCCAAGTAAATAATTAATTATGAATTTTTTATTACAACTTTTAAAAAATCTAAAAAAATCGTATGTTTGACCACCTTAACTTGGTAAAAACTTCATGAAATTCATTTTTTTAATCATATAGTATGCAAAACATAGAATATGATGCATATTTCATATTCAAAAAATGTGATACTATTTGAAAGCTATTGATGCTTTTGAATCAGCCTATCAATCAAGACTTTAGTCGTAATTCAAATAGAAACTGAAGAATAATTATTTATGAAATTCAAAGTAAAGCATAATTTATATTGATGGCAAGATGAGAATCTCCTTTAAAACCCCTTTTCATTTCATCAAGTTTTGGTAAAAAAGGTCATTGGCCACATATCCTACACATACCCATCATATCGCCACTTTTTGGCCCATCATGATCCTGCACATATCATTACTGTATGTCAAAAGGATCGGTCAATCAAGTGGATAAGAAATTTAATAAGTTGAACAACCACATGGAAATTATTTTGCATCAAAAATTGATATTAAAGTGTTGTGATAATGAAACCTTTGTAGTAGACAAAGTATTGAAATTCATCCCAATAAATGAGATAGCAATCTACACCAATAACACTTTGATTGATATTATTGGGGGTGTGGTGCATGTAGGAAAGGTATGAACTATTCAAAGAAAGGATCAGTCTGAAATGATTTCAAGAACTATGAAACTTAATGAGTTGTCATCCTCTTTAATTGACATTAATTTGTGGGGCCCAAATTAGGAAGCAAAGGGTGACGGGTTGGAAAGGTTTTCCACTCTTGGTTTGGTTGTCATACTTGCTGTTAAAAAAGGTTTTATTGGATATTTCAATGGATCTGTTGTGAATACATCTATAGGAACTGTTCTATACATAAATCTTGACATCCCAAAAACATAGTCCTTTATCCAATGAGGACATGTTGAGCCACATGTCGTTGAGCCCTCCTAGATAGTGCCTCAAAAGGTTGCTTTGGCCAATGGAAAAGTCACTATTGGATATATCTTGGATCATTGCTTGCGAAAAAATATGCAGGCTACTGTCAAAAGAATAATGAAATATATTAAAAATTATGCATTTTGTTACGCTGCATGTCCCTTACAGGAAAATGGTAGAGAATGCAAGAAAAAGTGTGAAGATTCTGCTAATAATATGTGGTACTTCCCTAAATTCTAGACAACCATAGTTGATTGTGACTTCTGATATTTGTTGCAGCTAAAGATGGAAGACCACATGGGTGAGATTTGGGCTACTAATTTTGATGAGGCTACAACAAGCTTATTGTAGATGTTAGAAAAAGAGCTTTAAATGTTGCAATATGAGTCTTCTGCTGCAATGACCACTGAGTCTGTCATCAAATGTGTCACCTACACTTCTTTTGTTTTCACTATTCTTATTAAAACTCAAACCTATAATTCAAAAACAAGGCTTAAAACAACAATATTCAAGGTATCAAGAATTAATGTTGAATCCAAGTGTAAGTTTTTGTTCTTAGATTTGTTAGCAATATCCCCTGTCGAGCAAGACACTCCAGAGATACTAGTGGTATTTCCTTCAATGCCAGACAACCATGCTTGATTCTGACTTTGGATATTTGTTATAGTTTGCGTTGAGTGGACATCTGTTTCCTTTTCCTTTTTGGACTACCTGTCAAATCAAAAGACCTTTCCTTTATGCTCTCATTTCTTTGTTGCTCATAGAACTTGTTATATTTTAAGACAATGGACTATAACTTATAATGTTTAACAAAAAATGATACACTTCTTTTCTTTTGTATTCTTTATGTCATGCATATAGTTTTGTTTCGCTTTCAGTGTATGTTCCTCATTTTATTTTATGTTGCTTGTTTATATAGTTATGTCACCCTATTTAAAATGTGTATTAATATTCATAGCTATTCTTATATATACTTGTGGACATGGTTGTATGCATGTATACATTTACATATGCATATACATAAATACATATGCATGCAATCAAATTTTCTGAGTGCATACAACATTTTTATACATATGTGTGTAGATATATGTGTTTGTAATGCATTTGTATGCATATATGCATGCAGATTTGAATGTTTATATGTATGTGTGTATATGAATTTTCCACATTTATCTATGACATCATGCATTTATGTATATATAGATATGTCTAGATTTTAATATCAATATAGTTATTTGCTTCTTGTTTGTTTCGATTGCCACATACTCTTATCTATCCACAATTGTTGTTGGCTATAATGTTGGCTCCATTGAATCCATGGTTATTAAATGTGGTCCTTCCTTTGCATTCATAAAGCCACATCACATATGGTTATCTTTCATTTTATTAGAGTTGCATAAAACTTTAATCTTGTTATAATATTTCCTATGTAATGTTCAATCATGACTATCCTCTTCAGACTACACAATACTTTTGTGATTTTTCTTCAATCCAGCTTATTAAAATCTAGCATTGCACAAGATTAAAATGCAGAATGTAATCAAAATTTTGTCATTTTATTTTTGTGGTTTAAATCTTCTTCTGTTGGCTCAATGTACAATATTCTCATATATGTGCTTTCTAATCTTCCAATGCTTCTTAAATGTTCTCTCTACTACTTCTCCATGTCCACTCATAAAGTCATGTTGCAGATGGATATCATATGGTTCTTGGCTATAATGTTTTTTGCCTTGAACCCATACTTATTTCAATCACATGACTGTGTTTTTAATCTTTTAATGCTAGTTGAATTTTGAATATATTGGTCTTGGATCTCCATACATAAAACCATGTCACATTTATATGTATCTAAATGAAGATGAACACAAAACACATATATATCTACATTTATACTTGTTGATACATGTAATTACATTTAAACTTATACACACACACACACATGCACACACACATAGAGGATATTTGTGTATGTTGTGTAGGTCAATCTACAACCCAACATTGAACAATGAATTATTGAAAATAAGATAAAATGCTCAATTACTTTGTTAAATTTTAAATGCAAGCTATTATTGTAACCAACCATCACTAATATATGGACCCATACATGAAACAATGTTTCCATGACAAGCTGTGCCAAGTGATGTTTATTTCCTTTGCTCAGGAAACATACACATATATTTGCATTTAAACTTATCTATATTTATTCTCACATGTATTGAAAATTTTAGGTGTGGATATGTATGTATGTTGTTTTCAAAAACACTTGTCACAATGGTGGCTCACAATCTTGATAGTAGATGAAGCTACAAAAGAACAGTCAACAATGCCTTATGGAAAATAACATAAAATGTTCAATTGCTTTGGTAACTTTAGAATGCTAAATATTATTGTGGTTGTCAGCACTATATGGAAAGCATATATGAAAGAATGTTTCCATTGGACTATTTTATTTCTTTGCAACCATCACCAATTTATGGAAACCATACATGAAATAATATTTAGCTGATAGGCTAGATTTGTGAACTTTCCTCAGAATTTTTGTCAGCCTTCTAATTTTTAAGCTACTGAGCAACAATCAACAATGAATGTATGTGTGCATCTACCTCCAGATACATATATTGGTCTATATTTTTTTTCCCAACTACATATTTATCTATTGCATGTGTTGGATGCATATCATTTCCAAAGCAAGTTTTATTTTGGACACACAGGCTCAAATCTTTGTTGAAGAGGGGTGAGTTTTTTCACTAATACAAATATTTTTTCCAAACTTTATAAATTTTTCCCTAAAATATTTCATTTTAGGGTAAGTGGAGGTGGCCCCCCCTATGTTTGAAGTTTTTTGGGATTTTAATCCCACTTTGTTTACAAGAGTTTTTTTTGGATCCTTAAGTAGATTTGAAGTGCCTCTTAATGTTGTGAGCAAAACTCAGATTGTGAAGAGGTTGTCTCCTGTGTGTGGTGATTGGTGCTTGGTGATTGTGCCCTATTGAAATTGGATTTTTGGTGGCTTGGTGAGCCTTGATTGGTTGATACCAATTTTTTTCTATCAAGGATAAATGTGGTCACATGGTGGGACCATGTGCTTGATCCGAAAGTGCCTCTATAGGCCTTTTTTTTTTTGCACATCTTTTGCAAATGGAGGCCGATTTTCACAAACCACATATCAATGGAAAGGTATTTTTTTGAAATTTGTAGTGATTGATGAATTTATCTCATATTTTTCTATTTGGTGGTGCTCTTAATCCATTGAAGTGTTATATTCGTTTTTCCTTTATTTGCAATATTTGGGAGTTTCTATTTGTTGTTGAAGGTTACTGTCTTATTTTCTTTGGAGATTTGTCATAGTTGATTATGGGGTTTTCATTGCATCCTTATGTGATTATATTGGAAAGGGGGAACTATACACAATGGAGAGATGGTATATTTAAGCACTCGAGATGGCTTCATCTTTTTCCATACCTATATAATCTTGTTCTCCCCCATGTTACTGATAGTAAGAAATTTGCATGGAATTGCAAAAGGGATCATGTCCTAGGAGTTATTACAATGCATATTGATGATGCCACTTTAGATGCTATTGATCATTTGGAGTGTCCATATACACTTTGGATTAAAATCTAGGAAATACATAGAGATCTTAATACTCAGCCATTCCTAGATGATCTTGTTTCAGATTGTCTTGTGCCTCTTCACTTTTTAGATAGGATACCCTATGATCATGCTACTATGTAGAAGTTTGAAGTGTTGGAATACTTTGAATCTTCAAATGAGGATGATGAGGGTTCTTCAGATGCTCCTTCTCCATTAGAGACAATTTATGTACCTTTTCCTTTAGTGATTCATTGTGCAAGTCATTGAGTGAGGCTCTATCATTCTTGTTTTGCAAGACCATTCATTTTGTGTTGATGATTCATTGAACACGTCCAATGATTCATCACACCTAGTGTCTCATTGTCTTCCTAATTGGGATTCTTATTTGTTAGACATTGGTTCATTTTTCATGGAATCTCACATCTTAGATTTGGAGGACACATTTGAGGGTATATCCATCCTATTTGACAATAGTTGTGGTACAACTGTTGTCACCGCATTTCAATCTCAAGATATTGTTCAACATTAGTTTCTAGTGGTACCTTGTTTGTCACCTTCTATTGTGATTGGGAAAGTTCCTGATTGGTTCGTGGAATTGTCTTCCAAGGCCTTGGTAACACATGAGAATATTTCAAAGATACCATCATATATTTTCATGCTTCTTTATTTAAATTCCTATTGAAATGGGAAGCATACCTACATTTGTATCTAGTTTTGTTTTTTTTGAAAGGGAGACAAGTTGTTTGTCGACATTGGATCATGTTTTGTCCTCAGGAACTTACCCTTTTTGTAGGTGATTACACATTGTGGGGGGTTCTATATAGTCTCTCTCTTTCCATATTATAAGGGGACTATTGATTGTATATATATGATGTATGTAGTCCTTCGGGGGTGTGATTGAGTCCTCCATCTGTGATAGAGTAAATTCACACCCCATGTGCAAATTACCCTTTTTCCTTTCTCCACTTTAGAAAACCAAGTTCAGAGGAAAAAATCCACATAAGCCTATTGCCTTGGTTCCACATGGTGCTCATTGTGTGTGTCAGTTGAAGTGAACCTGTTGTGGATGCCTGTGCAGAGCACAAATGTTTGCACAATGCACTAACATCCATAATAGATTCTTGTGTCTGAAGCATGCAAAGACGCTACACTTGCTATTTTGAACAAGTTGTAACTCCTCCACTTCAACCTCACTGACTCGAAATCACCTGATTCTCTACTGTGTATGTTAGATATATGCAATCAAATTGAAAACAAAACACACAATTAATAGAACTTTAAACTGAAGGAAAGCTAATTAATTTGAAAGAGTAAAAAATGAAGCTTCTTCAGAGGCATTCCATCTTTCTCTATCTCCAGAGATTTGTTTGAAGCTGCTGCTCTCAGATTGTGTAAGCTTGGCTTCTCCAAATGGCAATCTGTAGAATGAGTATGCAAGGTTTCTCTATCCTATATGCTGGTGGAGGTGAGAATGCTGACGGATATGCACAGGGGATGTAGATTATGCATAGGGGCTGTAAATTGAAACTAAACTATGTGGATGATTGGTCATGATATGCTATGATATTATGCTATGCTATAAAATGAGAATGCTAAAAGGCTTATGCTATTTGCAATTTGGCTATAGTTTATCTGTTGAAAGCTTCTATATGATTTCAAAGACCCGACAGTCCTTTTTATAGCTTTTTGCAGGCACAATCTTGGCTAGCAAGAATCAATGGCTATGAGGTTGTCTGGTAAGTTTGAATGGTAAAAGATGGAGAGGTTGAGAAGAAAATGGAAGAGGTTGGGAGGTTGGAGAGAAGAATGGATGCCTGTCTTCAACCCAGGGGAACAAGCTTGCACATAAATAGAGGAATTTAATTTTCTGTTTTGACAGTTTGTTTCACGGTTGTTGAAGATAATCCCCAAATTTATTAAATAAAATAAATTTATTTAATTTCATTTATTGAGTTTGATTTTTGATTTTAGCACTATGGAAGATTTAATCAAATATTTTGGAATATTTAATTATGATGTGACTTTAAAAGAATTAATTAAATATTTAGAAATATTTAATTGTGAATAGATATTAGAAGAATTACATTAAATATTTAGAATATTTAATGATGAATGAACATTTAGAAGAATATAATTAAAAGAGAGGAATATTTAATCTTTATTCGAATAAAATATCCAAGCCAAGATTAGATGATAATTAATATAAATAAATCATAATGTTTATTTAATTAATTAAGAGATGAATAAGAAAAGATGATTAAATAAACTTATTTATTTATTCGAAATGAAAGAGTGAACAATATAAATAAATTATTTAAATTTATTTATATGTAGTTGGAATTCAGAGATTTAATTAAATATTAAAAATATTTAATTAATTACTTGACTATGTGATCTGACAATTTTTAGGTGTATACATTTTGCCCCTCTTTGAAGTGATGTGTTTTACGCATTACTTCAAAGAATATTAAAAATTTTCCCTAGATGTTGACTGTCGAATGTTGATAGGTATATGCCCCTCGAACGATGAATCGATAAGATTTTTATTTTTGTGAATTTTTATTTTTATTTTTTAAAAAAATTTGTTTGAATTTTTTTGATTTTTAAGATATCGATTCATTGTTTAAAAATAATGATGTGAAGAAATTGACCCAAAGAGATGCAAAATGAAAAATTGATGACTATAATTGCCCTTGCTATGTTAAAATGTGATAAAATGCCCCAATTTTACCATTAAATAGGTTAAAAATGTCATTTTCCATGTCATTTTCCATTTTAACCTAGTAAAATTTGTAAATTTTGAGCTCTAGAGTGAGAAAGATGGCACTTCCGATTCACCAGCACCGTTTCGAGCGTATCCGACGACATCAGTGGCCAGCGCACTATGGACCCCCGGTATGTACCCTGTGAAACTCCTACTTTTTGAAAATTTTCTGTTTGTTGCACGTTTTTCGATGTGTTGACTGTGAAATTATGTGTTTTAGTGCTCTTAATGGTTTTCATAGTGCATTTGATAATTTCTATAGCGCATTTGTTTCTGTAGCACATATGATAAATTTTGTAGCACCCTTAATGTTTTTTGTAGTGCATATAATCCTGTAGCGCCCATGATGAATTCTATAGCACTCTTGATTAGTTCTGTAGCGCCCATAATCTTGTAGCACATATGAGGATTTTCTTAGTGCCCATGATGTTTTCTGTAGCGCCCTTGATTGAATGTTGTTGTGAGTGATAAATTTGTTCTTAAAGTTGTTGGAAAACAAATAAGAACTGATAGATTTTCTTTTAAAGTTGTTAAAAACAAACATGATTATGATTATCTGCCTTCCATAATGATGAAAAACAAATAGTTTTGATTGATATGTTCATTTCTAAAGTTGTTAAAAATAAACATGATGTTGATTATCTATTTTCCATAATGATGAAAAACAAATAGTTTTGATTGATATGTTCATTTCTAAAGTTGTTAAAAATAAACATGATGTTTATTATCTGCTTTCCATGATGATGAAAAATAAATAGTTTGATTGATATTCAAATTTGATTGATAAGTCGTGATGATTTGATATTGATTTTGCTTTGTCATGTGTCAACAGGAGAGATTGAGCGTTTTGCAGTCACGAGAGACATTCCTGAGTACATGGATGTTGATTCCACATCTGTTACAGTCAGATCGAGATGTGATTGAGGCCTGTGGATTGAGTTCATTGCTTGACATGCCCGAGGTGTGCCTCAATAGGGCTTTATTGATAGCACTTGTAGAGCAGTGGCATAGTGACACCAACACATTTCATTTACCAACCGGAGAGATTACAGTGACCCCTGAGGACGTATATCATATCTTGAGGATCCCAGTGATGGGAGAGATAGTGGTCTTTGATAGCCGAGAGGCTAGAGGTGCTGATGCTTTGAGGAGGATTTTCAGAGATGATCATATTGCTGGATACTTCATCCCATGGGGCGAGATGACAGATACATATCCATCTTTACTGTCTGTACTTGCATGCTTCATTGGAGGTGTGTTATGCCCCGACCATAGGTCGAAGGGGTTCGCAGTCGGGTGGGGTCATGTTTTGGAGAGTATGGTGATGCAGGGGACATGGTATGCATGGGGGACATGTATGCTTCTCACTTATATGATGAGTTACATCATATTGTATATGGTAGAGGCTAGAGTTTTGCTGTGGGGTGTTCTTTATTACAGATATGGGCATGGGAGCACTTTGCTATCATGCGACCGTTGACTCGAGGACAACGACCAGCTGGTCGATCGTACAGATGGAGATATGCCAATATTATTGCTCAGCTGAGACTAGGCAAACTGGAGCATTGGCAGTGTCTCTTAGATGATCTGGATACAGTATGTTGGCGGCCATATTTAGATTGTGAGGCATGGCCAGAGGATGAGAGGGAGATGCCCTATGTCTGTACATCCAGATATCTGATTGGCCATACGTCATGGATCATTGAGAGATTTCTTGTTGGATGAGTATGTCGACATTTTGGTCAGATTCAGGGTATGCCTATGGGTTCTGCCATTTATGCACGACGACAGCCAAAGCTTGTAGTATGGGGTCCACGAATTTCCTATGAGGCAGCGGTTGCAAAGTTCACCAGTTTAGGAGTGGTGATGTGGGATTACCGAGTTGATGTCCTCAACGCAGGGACGACACCAGAGTATAGCCAGTATGTCTTAGAGCATCCTGCACCACGTATGTTTGATCCTTACGAGCCTATTGCACCAGTGACTGTACAGAGACCACAGAGAGGTGGTCAGAGACGACAGAGAGAGGCAGCTGCAGAGGGTGATGATTCGGAAGGAGGTGATGATGATGAGGAGTCAGACGGAGATAGTGATTCAGAGGGAGATGATGATGATGAGGAGGGTGGAGGTAGGGGTGGTGGTGGTAGGAGTGGTGATAGAGGTGGTAGGAGAGGTGGTAGGAGAGGTGGTAGAGGTGGACCACGGATGAGACATACAGATCCATCACCTTCAGTAGATCCAGTGGTTTCAGGTCAAATATCCTCTCTTCTAGAGTATAGTGTAGAGCTTACAGAGTCAGCTAGCACAGGCATAGACCCTTATTACACAGTTGCAGGGACAGTTGACTTCAGTTACTGCTGAGAGGGATACAGCTAGACAGCGGGGTGAGCAGGCCATTGCTTTGGTGGATAGTCTACAGAGAGGGGCAACGGGTACCTTTCCTGGTGACATGATGAGAGAGGTGACCAGAGCCACCCAGGAGGCTGAGTTTTACAGGACCAAATATCATGATGTTGTTCCACCTGAGTGGATGGAGAGTTATACTCAGTCACGGTCTACTCATAGTCGCTCTCGTACCACCAGTAGGGGTGTGACACAGCCATTACCTCTAGGAGGGTCATCAGGGATAGGAGGAGCAGGTCCATCAGGTGTAGGTGGTACAGGTCCCAGACCAGCTCCATTAGAGGATAGCACTCCCTAGTGCATTGTAGATGATGTTTTTATGATACTCTATTTAGACATTTGTATACACCCTGAGATGGTCCTATTTTTGATGATGTTATATCATATATGATTGACATCTTTGTATATTTTGACATTCATTTTTGAGATATATGAAATGCAGTGATGATTTATGATGTGTTATGATTTATGAAATGCATCTATTTTTTTATATGCAGGATGTGTTATGATATGATGGTTTCTCAATGCTTATGATGTATATGTATGCATGATTTATGAGATGAGTAAAATCTATTGATGAACGATTATATGAATATGATGGATGATATAATTTATGAATGCTTATAAATGTTTTGATTATGATGTATGCTTTTGATTTTATGATTTTCTAATGCAAATATGTATGAAAAATATATGAAATGATGTTTTTCTGAATGTCAAAATATACCCAGTCATGTAGTCGAAAAGATATTAACCATTTGATACTTTGCCAGCTTGTTGGGAAATCTATAAATGCAAAATGCAAATTCTAACATGAATGCAATCTATACTAACCATGCAAGACATTCATACAATATTGCCATTTGGAGAGCTCATTTGTTGCTTTTTGTATCATCATAGAGCATTGAAATGTTGAAAGTTAATACAAGCATCAAAGGGTATGTTAGCACCAGTGATGACCTGAGTATTACTTTCATGATTTTTGATATAGCAAGTTAATACAAGCATCTAGGTATAATTGAACCGAGATGACCTGAGTATCGCTTGCATAAACAAACAAGAGTTAACCCATTTCCCATGCAAATTCTAAAATGTCATCAATGATCCATAGTAGAGCATGTCTCTTTACCAATTTGCATAGTACTAATGATTTCCTCGCAAACAACAGACAAATAAAAATCATACTCCTTCCTTGCTTTTCTAGTTCAATACATCATCGAATTACTCCAGAGATATGATAGAAAAATCAAACAACCATTCAAATTTTGCTTAAAGTATTTCAAACATTTATTCAGATTAAGATCATCCAAGTTGGTTATCATCATTGATATTATGTTTTGATGTTTGTTTGGATCATGTTGTTTCGATTTCAATTGTCATTGAATAAGTATGTCATGATTAATTTGATACATCAATGTTTGTTGTATTTTGACAAACCGTCTTCTGTCTGTTTGTGATGTTCGAAAAGCTTGTTGTCCCTCTCTTGTTTAATCTATATTTCAGCTTTTTCCCCCAGTGTAAACACAACCTAAAGATGAAAGATATGTACAAATTTCATCAAGCCATGATAAAACATAAGGATCTTGTCATATGATGTGGATATGTACAGATGATAGATATGGATGAATGATCCTGAAAGTGAATGCAAGACATAAACTAATAAATGGAGGAGCCCATTTTGATCACAAGTAGCGCCTGTTTACCAGGTTTTCACCACTTGTTTTTATTGCACTTTTTTAGGATTTTTCTAATTTTTATTATTTTATTTATTTATTTATTTATTTTAGGACTTTTTATGATTTTTTTTTTTTTTTTAGGATTTTTATGATTTTTTTTAGATTTTTCGGGACTTTTATGATTTTTTGGATTTTTAGGACTTTATGATTTTTGGATTTTTAAGGACTTTTATGATTTTTTTGGATTTATTTTTAGGACTTTTTATGATTTTTTTTTTTATGACTCTAGACATAGAACTTCTTCAAATGAATGCTGTTGATTGGCTCTTCAAACAGGTCCCCTTCTGACGTAGATAACTGATATGCACCAGAACCATATGTTGGAATGATGACAAATGGACCAAGCCAGTTTGGTTCAAATTTCCCTTTCTTTTCTCTGTCTTGCTAATTACATGGATTTTCTCTCAACACTAGGTCACCTACTTGAAATGTCTGAGGTTTAACTCTGTGATTATAGCTATGGGACATAACCTATTGATAACCCTTCAAATGATCAGTTGCATGTTGACATCTTTCATCTAACAGTTCCAACTCTTGCAGACAAGAAACTCTATAGTCTTCATCACTTATCAATCCCTTGAGTGAGACCCTAAGCGAAGGTATTTCAACCTCTAGTGGTAAGATTGCTTCTACTCCATAGACCAAGGCATATGGTGTAGCTCCCATTAGTGTGCGAATGCTGGTTCTATATGCCCACAAAGCTGGATTTAATTGGACATGCCAATCACAACCGGCGTCATTTACTGTCTTTTTCAAGATCTTCAAGATTGTTTTGTTGGAAGATTATGCTTGACCATTACCTTGTGGATAATAAGATGTAGAGAACCTGTGTTGGGTGTGAAATCTTTCACAAAGTTCATCCACATCCTGATTCTTAAAAGGCCTTCCATTATCAGTGATGATAGAATTAGGAATTCCATATCGACAGATAATGTAATTCAGGATAAATGAAGATATTTGTTTACCCATCATAGCTGTCAAAGGAACAGCCTCAATCCATTTTGTAAAATATTCCATAGCTGTGATGATAAATTTATGGCCATTTGATGATGATGGATGAATTTTACCAACAAGATCTAGTCCCCACTAAGAAAAAGGCCATGTCAGAGTGAAAGGTTGCAATTCTTATTCAAGTGCATGAATAAGATTCCCATGGATCTGGCATTTAGAACACTTCTTGACAAAAGTAAAAGAATCTTTCTCCATGGTAGGCCAATAGTATCCCATTCTAACAAGTTTCTTGGCTAAGGTCAAACCACTTGAATGAGTTCCACAAATACCACCATGAACCTCTTGTAAGGCTTTTTTAGATTCATCACATTCAAGGCATCGAAGGAGAATACCATCAAGACCACGTCGGTAAAGGATATTGGCAATCAAAGTATAACGAGATGATTGGCGTATAAAGTTCCTTTTTTGGTTTCGAGATAAATATGAAGGTAAGATGTTATCTTTCAAATAGGTATAAATCTTGCTATATAAAGGTGAATTAGAATCGGTTAAATGACATATGACTTGGGTCTTAGGATTATCATAGGCGGGAGAAAACAATTGTTCCACCAAGAGTTCATGCTTAGTTTGATCTTCTGGTAGTTGTAATAAGGAAGCAAGGGTAGCCATTGCATCTGCAGCTTTATTATCAATCCTTGATATTTGTGAAAACTTGATTGACACAAAATACTTTTTATAATCATCCACCATGTTTTTGTAAGGCAACAACTTATCATCTTTAGTCTGATAATCATCATTAATTTGATTAATGACAAGTTGTGAATCACCGTAAACTTGCAACTCTGTAATCCGCCATTCCAAGGCTATTTTTATCCCTATGAGCAATGCCTCATATTCAACTATGTTATTTGTGCAATGAAATGTCAACCGATATGATTGTGAAATGGTATGTCCTTCAGGTGTAACAAAGAGAATCCCTGCCCCCGAGCCATATTGTGTATAAGATCCATCAAAGTACAATGTCCACGATTTCTGAATTATTGCTGTGAAGACATCTGCATCAGGAAACTCAATGTGCATTGTATTTTCTTCTTGTAAAGATACTTTAGCCAACTAATCTGCAATGACCTGTCCTTTAATAGCTTTTCAATCTACATAGTGAATGTCAAACTCACTTAAGATCATTACCCATTTTGCAAGTCTCCCTATTAAAGTAGCTCTGCTTAGTAGGTATTTTAGTGGATCAATCTTGGTTATCAACTTAACTGTATGAGCCAACATATAGTGTCACAACTTTTCAGAAGCAAACACCACTGTGAGGCAAGCTTTTTCTATGAAACTGTAGTTTAATTCATGACTTGTTAGAGTTCTGCTGATATAGTATATGGCCGTTTCTTTTCCTGTAGAATCTTCTTGTGCTAGCAATGCTCCCAAGGATACTTCTGTTGCTGAAATATAGAGTATGAGTGGCTCTCCTGGAATAGGTGGAATTAAAACTGGTGGGTGCATAAGATATTGCTTGATCTGATTAAATGCTGCTTCACATTTGTCTTCCCATTTGAATGGGACATTTTTATGCAATAAATGTGTAAATGGTAAGCTTTTGTCTGCCAGTTGAGCTATAAACCTTCAGATGGACTATAGTCACCCTTGCAATGATCGAAGCTGACTGATATTTCGTGGTGGTGGCATGTCCATTATAGCTTGTACATTTTCTGGATCAACCTCTATGCCCTTTTCTGAAACAATGTATCCTAGGAGTTTTCCAGATGTAACACCGAAGACACATTTCTTTGGATTGAGTCAAACATTGAACTTCTCCATTCTAGTAAAGATTTTTGATAAGATTTCTAAATGTTCTTCTCGTGTGTGATATTTGGCAAGTAAATCATCAACGTAGTCTTCCATGAATGTGTGCATCATATCATGAAAAATTGTTGTCATTGCTCTTTGATAAGTAGCTCCGGCATTCTTTAACCCAAATGGCATTACATTCTAGCAATAGGTACCCCAAGGGCATGTGAACGCTATTTTATCTTGATCCTCTGGTGCAATTTTTATCTGGTTGTATCCTGAAAATCCATCCATTAATGAATACATTGCATGGCCAGCAGTTAAATGAACAATCATATCTATGTTTGGAAAAGGGAAGTCATCTTTGGGACAAGCCTTATTCAAATCTCTGAAATCTCCACAAACTCTGATCCTTCCGTCTGGTTTTGAAACAAGTACAATATTGGAAATCCATTCTGCATAGTCAATAGTCTGAATGAATCCAACATCCAAAAGCTTCTTTAATTCCTCTTTGACCAATAATGCAACATGTGGATGCATTTTTCTAAGTTTTTGTTTCACAGGTTTTTCCCCTACTTTGATAGATAAATGATGCATTATTAGATTAGGATCTAACCCTGGCATATCAGCCTATGACCAAGCAAAGTTGATTTGATTCTCCTTCAAGAATTCCATGAATTTCAGGACTTCTTCAACTGTTAATGATGCTGCAAGTTGCAATATTTTTGGCTGCTCTGCTGTACTTATGTTAATTGATTCTGTTGGTTCGATCAAAATAGAAGATCTCTCATGATAATGCTTGGGAAGAGTGTCAAGTTTCTCATCCTTCAGTGCCTCAGAAAGGTTTTCACTATCAGATTCGCTCTTTATTTTTCTCTTATTGTGATCTACCACTGCCATTTTTTAGTTTTCACCGATAGATCCATCTTTTATTTCATTTATTTTGCAGCTAAGAGACTTGACACCCTCCTTATCAAAATCATGAGTATGAAATTCTTGGATGAAATAATTATTTTCTTCATTAGACGAACAAAGGAAATTTATAATGTCCTCATCATCATGGAATGTAGGGATATGGATAGGCGCGTCATTGTCCCAATCAATAAGTTCCAGATAAACTAAAGGCATGGGATCATTAGGTTCGGTAAGGTCTTGAACTGTCAAAGTCATGATGTGGTTATCATTTTCATAGTAGACACGGTCTATGATGATATTTTCCTGTTGATTATCAATCTCGTTAGAATCTGAATCGTCCTCACTTGAGTCATGATTGCTTTGTAAAACATAATCAAGTGCAGGCCTTGAACCTTCTCCTTGTATGAGAACAGGTGCATATTTGTGTATGGTATCAACTTGTTTGTCTCTCCATAATTCATCATTATAAATGGGATACCATTCATATTCATTTGAATCAATATCTAAACTATTCTGCAAGAAAAATTGATTCATGAGGTTTATCTGACATTGATCCTTCTTCATGAGTTGATTGTGCTTGCTGTGAAGTAGATTCTTCTTTATCTTTACCATATCCAAGTCTTGTTTTATCACTTGGATGTATTGAAATAGGTTGAATTGGTTCCACGATTCCTTCTCTTCTCTTTCCTATAGGACCATTTCCTTCATAGCCCATTTTCTGCATGATGGCGTACCCCTTACCATATTGTTCTGTAGGTAACTTAATGTGCAAGAGAGATTCATCTTCATCTTTGTATAGCCAATTTAGGATGTCCCTATCTTCAACTTCTTCCTCAGTGGTGTTGGCTTTAATGAATTGTCCATCAAACTTTGTGATTGGCACAGAAGCTTGGGACGTAGAAGCTATTGCAATCTTTTGATTTGATAAGGTTGGATGACCATGCGACCTCAGAGAAGGAGGTAAAGTAGGAAGAGATAGTGAATATTCTCCAACTCCTTTGTCTTTAAAATTTAGCCTAGTGTCAAGGCTATTTGTCAGTTCTTGTAATTGGCCTTGTAGATTGGAAGAAGAAACAACAAGAGCCTCCCTATTGTGTGGCACAAAGGCATCTTGAGTTGCTCAAAGATTTGAGCAAGTTTGGGTACTATTGTAATCAACTTGTATAGTTATTTCATGTCCATCATATGGAAACTTGATGCATTGATGATATGTTGATGGTACTGCTTGCATATCATGAATCCATGGATGACCCAAAAGTATGTTATAGGAAAGATCCCGATCTAGAACCTGGCAGAAAGTATTTTTCACAATAGGTCCCACTCTGATAGGTAGCATTATTAGTCCTTTGGAAGATCTTTCTTCATCATCATATGCCTTGATAGTTATTTTCCTTCGTGGATGAATAGAATTTTCTGATATTCCCAAGGAATTTACTAGCTTTAAAGTACAAATGTTTAAACCAGCTCCTCCATCTATTAAGACATGTCTAATTCGGTGTTTATGAATCACGACTTCAAGATAGAGCGATGAATTATGTGAATGTGTCATTGAGGCATCATCTTTTTCGGAAAATGAAATACAAGTGGGGGAAGACAAATGTCCCACCATGGATTGAAATTTGTTTGCATCAAGATCAGTATCAACAATTGTGTTTACAAGAGCTTCTTCTAAAATATTCTTTTGTATGGGGGATATTTTGAGAAGTTCAAGGATGGAGATTTGAGCTGATGTTTTTCTCAATTGATCAACCAGATTATATTGACTTGGAGGAGAAATAGTTGTTTTAGATGAACTTCCTTTTAAAACAACCTTTGCTTTTCCTGTCGTGGGAACATTAACTTGTTGATATTCTTGTTTTCCCTTGATCTTGATAACATTAACCGGTTGATCATCAACATAGATGTGACAGATTATATTGTCTTCAACATTATGTATGCTTTTGGCTTTGGTATCCGATGTTTCCCCTTTTTGATAATTTGGTAAAGGGTCTTTGAATGCTTGATGATCATCATTGGTATGATGTCCTTTGATTGTAATGGTGACATTGTCAATTAAATCTTGTACTAGATTTTTCAAAGCTTGACAAGTATTCGTTCTATGACCTTTACATTGATGATAATTGCAATAATACGAGTCATTCCATGATGGTGGTTTGACACGTGGCTCATAATCTCTTTGTGGGGGAAAGGTGATAACCTTATTATCAAGGAGCTCCTTGAGAGAAAACTCAAGAGATTGACCTAACGTAGTAAAATTCTGTCGATTTGAAAAGAATGGAGGTCTAGACGGATTTGATGTTTGGGTATTGCCAAGATTGTTATTGAAATTACCACAATTTTGATTGGTATTTTGATTTGTCATGCTTTCTTGATTG
>VDFB02281492.1:244668311-245000372 GCA_007258455.2 Sequoia sempervirens
AAGACTATTTCTAACATTGAGGTAATAATTGGTAGAGATTATGCATCTAGGTCAACATGCGCTCTAATACATTGCTTCCTACTAATTGGAGTAAAGATGGGTCTGCTCTGGGATTCTCAAACAGCCCTGCCATGAATTTTACTCTCAAAATCCTCCTAATAGCATCATTTATTCTGCTCATTGAAATCTCCCCATTGTTCACAAGAGCTGTAACACTCTCCATAAATGATAGGTAGTCCAAGGGAACCATAACCTTTGAAAGAAAAGAATTCAATATTATATCAATTAGCATTAAAATTTGAAAAACTGTAAAGGAAACAATGCTTTAGGGGCTTGTACCATGTCAATGCTTGCATTGACGGAGGAAAGAACACTGGAAGTATAGTTGGAGTGCTGAGGGGATGTGATCTTGTCTATTCCTTACTAATTTGAAAGGGTAAATCCCTGCAACAATAAAGGTCTACGTCAATTAATAAACTCTTGCCTTTAGTATTATTGTAATTCCCAAATCAAACAGACAGAGGGTATGGAACAACCATCTACAAAGAGAGTATGGACATAGTCCTATGGAGAAAGATACACTGAGGGCCACTTGAGAGTGAGGCAGTAAATTTGCAGCATTTGTTCAAATATGTAATAGCACTTTTGCCTAACAACAACCTTTGAGAAGGATTTTTTAAGGAAAATTGAAAGTCATAAGTTTTAACACAGTTTAGTGTAGAGCTGGAAATTTTATGTTGTGTTAGACCATTGTATTGCAGATAGATCAAGGATTTTCTCAGCCATGCCTGTGAGAAAATCACTGAGAAGTCATTGCCTCAATCAAGACAAAGAAAATTACATTGGTGTAACATAACATCTCAACATACAAGAGCAGTATTATGATCAAGTCTTTAACCAAAAAAATCATGTGTATATTTTAACAACAACATTGGAGTATGTGTTTGAGATTCACATGTGCAGCCACAAACAAGATCAATATAACATAGTTTGGCAGCCTAAAGCTGGAAACTCAGTGTGAAGTTCAAGTTGATAAATATATGATGCTTTTACACTAGTAGATATAAACGTTTGAAACTGAAATATGCTTTGAAGTATAATAAGAGGAACAATGTCAATGTCTAGAAACTTTTAAACTTGATTCTTAAACACAATTATATTAGATACGAGCAACCAAGATTGAAACACCTAAATAGGTACAATGAGATATACAATCTACACCATCTCTTGAGCTTGCTTCTTAAATTGCAACTTACTTCATTAAAGATGTTCCTCAATTTAGTGATATGACTTCAAATTTAACTCTAAAGACCAAAGCAATTTCTCAGTCATACATTATGATTCAAATTGTACATGTAAGATTTTTTGCTCTATAGAGTTTACAAGGTTTCCTATAAAAGTGAAATAAATTTTCATGACCTTCACTGATCCAAATCCTTACGAAAAATGAAACAGGGACCTAAATCATGTGGCATAGAGTTCCCAACATTTGTACAATCTAATAGCTTGGTCAGATCATTAGGCAAGACACCTCCAGAATTGTTCCTTATCATATTAAAGATAATAAAGGTTAGATGCAAGGGAAAAAGCCATCTATGTAATCTCCTTATGCTATTACTAATTACAAGGGCCAAGAATAAGTCATTGGTAAATTTGAGGTGATAGCTAATTTCCTTAATATTAAGTTACTTACCTTTGGTCCTAGGTGCTTAGTGTTCACTCATGAAAACTAGCAATGGTTAAAAATTTAGTTTTTAGACTTTGAAGTTTAAAGACAAATAGTGAACTGGGTGGCATGAGAGAGCTTCTTATATTGACGCCTTCATAGTAGTAGCATGAAAAACTGAGAAATCAAATAGCCTATGATACAATTTACCTGAAATCCCATCTATTTTTTAAGAACATTGGTGAGGAGGTCATAGTTGTTGTGCATCTTGACCCCATTCCAGCTTGAAGAGGACACCATTACTGTGGAAATTCCTTTTGCAAGAGCATCCAAGAAATGTCGGAGATGAATATGGTAAATCTCTGCATAGCTCGCAATTGTATCATTCTCATTTAGACCATAAAAAGTCCCTCCATCACCCACAAAGTGCTTGGCACACACCACAACCTTTGCCCTGCACAATAAAAAAGAGAAAGTACATCTAGTTTAATTCAAAAAGATGTATTGAGTATACACCCATTTCATCCAAAAGTATTTCAATGAATAGATATTGACTTTGTTTTTACTATAAAATCAATCCATACCCTCTTCCTATGAATCAACACCCATTAGAATGCTCTAGTGGAGGAATACCCTGTAACCCATAAATAACCTTGGTCATGCCTATTACTAGCTCTGCCTCTTCACTGTAGCTCTCATAGAAACATCCCCACCTTGGATCTTTGCACACCTGCTTATGGCTTCTTTATCAAAATATTGATGTTATAAGGATATAATTCTATTGAGTTTTAGAGTTTCAGTTTAGACAGAATAAATCACAGTAAAATTTAGTCAAGATTCTTGCAGGATACATTCCATTACATCATTTTCTGTAAGTGATTTAGTTTAAGTGCCACATTGGTTGATTTGCTCTTTAGACATCTTTTCACTTTCCTCTCATCACTATCTTGACTACTATGACAGCTTGGTGGTTGAAATATTCATTTATATGACTATGAAGGCATCTAATATGTGACTACAAAGGCATTGTTTGTAGGTTTCCCTTTACATTTGACCTATCCATCTTTGATACTCATGGCATATTCAATGCATCACAATCCTCTTGTAAAACCACTGCCCATTGTAAAGTGGCTACCCTTTACATACTCTTTGCTGCCCATGTTTCATTGTAATGATACTAGATTCACTTGGCAAGGCTGTCCTCATCAATTGAAAGGTGATTCCCATTTTCCTCCTTTGAATTTTTTGCAAGACATATTGTACTCTTTTCTCTTTGGTATTCACTGTCTTTTCTTTAACCAAGGTTTTTCCTCTTTCAACTTTACCTTAGCCAAACCAATGTCAATGTGTTATGTGTTTGACTTTCTTATCTTGAAAAGTGATTGTATTTTTCTGCTCATCACTTCCTTGCTGCTCATTGTGATTTCATTTGATCTTGTATTGTCTCTGTCCTTTGAACAATCAATGACTACAAAACAAAGATTATTGATCATAAATTTAGACATTGAATAATGCATTATAGCTTTATTGGCTACTGTCCACCTATTTGAATGATCCTTGGTGCTAAAGATTCCTCTTGGTTGAATGATTCAATCACTTCAAATCTTATATTAAAGTGACTGTTCTACCCTTTTTTGCATTGTTTTTTCCTGTCCTTTATATGAATGATTTGCTGCACCTTTTAAGAATGCTTTGGTGCACTTTTTCTGATATTAGGATCTGCACTTTTCTCAAAATTTTGCTGCTCATCTTTAATATCATATGTTGCTCTTGTATTGAAAATTTTGCTGCTCTTTATGACATAATTTTCTGCTCATTCTCTGTCATATTTTCGTGCAACTTTTCTGATTATTTTGCTGCACTTTTATGTCATGGTTTGCTGCTCATTTTCTGATTATTTTTTGCACATTAATTCTCATCATTTTCTGCAAATTTACATCAATGAATTTTCTTTTTTAACTCCTTTCTTTATGATCTTTGAATGTCCTTGACACAGCTCATTGCATACCTCATTATGACTATTCGTTGAACCCTTTGATCTTTGCAATAAGCACTATCTATTGAAGCTACTATCAAACATTTGTCAATCGCCCTCCTTTGTCATCTTGGTGGCTGTTATCATCAAAGATTGTCATTGTTCTTTTTGATTCCTTTTTGCTTTCACTTGACAGGACTGTCCTTACTCTTTAAATGACTACTGCTGCTCATAATCATTAGAGTGTTTTTTGCCCAGTGTTTCACAATCATGCATCATCCCATTGTGTTAGGGCAGTATGTTTTTGTGCTTTCAAAACTGTGCATTGAATTGGTGACAGTCTAGTAAACTCTGCCATTATATTCTAGTACCTCTCTGACAGCATCAACCTTTGAAGCAAACTTCAAGAGAGCACACCTTCTACAAACAACAAAGCCTTCCTCAACAGATGCCTTCTGTTACATTTCATGACTTTAGCTCCCTTTTCTTGGAGGTTTCAATTGTGAGATCTTGAATGTTGATCAATGTATCTATACTTTGACTTACCTATACTGAAATTCTTGAAGCAGTTAGTATAATGATAGGATTATTGTACTTATTTATGCGATGATTGGTTTTTCACTATTTATGCTAGACCAATCTAGAAAAGGGGCTAAGTATTCTATGGAAACCGATTTTACCACCTACCAGGTTCGATTCTGATTACTTTAACTTTAAACTGAATTAGTATCAGTCTTATTTCTATTCTACAATATATTTCTTAGAAAATTGAAGAATATGCTCTACATAAATAACAATTTTATGTTAAAATTCCTTACATATTTTATAACTTTTGTTATTTCTTCTTTAGTATTACAAAATGAGAAATACTTTCATTAAGAATCTTGCTATTAGGGGATACTTTGATGAGATCCGTGTCATTTTTCCAATCTGTGTCAATGTGGAATATGTTGGCGACATTAATGATCAAACTGAGTGTAATGTTCCCTTTTTGGAATATTCTTTAAGAGAACATCACTAGCATCAATCCTGAAGTGTTACATAAAATATATCAACATAGAGTTACATAAGAGTTTGAACATTGCTGATATAGCAAAGAGAACACCAGAAGACAACAGTACAAATTTAGAATCTGTCTTAGTGATGCTATTTGTGATCATTTTATAATATGTTTAGGAAAGAAAATTTAAAGTCCCTTCTCACACTAAACATGTTGTGGCTTAACAAAAAAACATATATACTTACCCAACCCAACATCACTATTTTCTCTTGAACTAATTCTGCTTCATTGTGGCCAACAATGACTGTGCATTAGAAGCTTCTAGCATCCTGAGCTTGCAAAAGCCTTGGCAAGTACACTTGAAGCAAACCAAAGATTAAGATTGCATAAAACGTCTCTATTATGAAAAAATTTAGTGTACCACTCCAATATACTCTAGACAAAATCAGTAAACTGCTTCAACTTAAAATCCACAATTTTAACTCCTGAACAAAACACATTGAATTTATACCATCTAATCACACTTGCAACTATGTAAAAAGTATCTCTCACATCTCAAGACTCTCTTTTAACCATAAAATGTTAACCAAATTGAGAGAATTCTCAAACTTAGAAAGATCTTGGATAAATGAATACTATTTATCTTTGTCAACACATTCATTTCAGACTCAACTAGCAAGAATGTGGCTTAGCAGTTAGTTTCTGCAGATGAAATTACCTTCTAATACATTGAACAAGGGACACAAGAGGATTGCTTATCCACATGTCAATTAAATTGCATTTGAGAAAGACCTTAGTGGTAATTGAGAAGCCCTATAATCAATGTGAATTTTCCCTTTAGGCTTGATGTTGTTTACAACTTTACAGGGCTTTTAAGAATTCACTTTTTATGATAAATCATTGAGTGTGATCTGAAATATTGATTGAAAAACATACATAGTTAAAACCAAAATCAATCATACACTACTTCATAGATTGTGGAAAACTCATGCCAACTGTTATAGCTTCTTGTAATAAACCTTCCAATGTAGTCATATTAAAAAATGTAACATAGCATATTACTTTGATCATTTTTTGACAGTATTTTTTAATATTATGGCTTCTTTTAATAAACCTTAAAGTTCAACAATTGTTTCTTTTCTTTGCAAGTGTTCATCAATTTCTTAGGGTAGTGATTGCTAGCACCAACAAGATATGAATGCTTACAAAGCCATTTAGTTACATGTAGAGTTTATGCAATATATGATTCCTCTCGCAAGTTATTGGAGTGACTGTTTTTCTTATATAATGATGCAAATGGATTTATTTATTAAATATAATATTTGTTTGCTTGCAGGAAAATTTTTCTTTCACCCTGTTGGTTATCTTAGAGGAAGAATTCAGCTCCCTCCAGAATCGTATCAAAATCTCAAAAGATTGTGCTATGCTCAAGATGATTTGGAAATCCTATCGTTCATCAATAACGAAGTACAAGATTTAGTCAATTGTTACAATGAAAGGTTATCAACCTTTGAGAGGACCAAACACAGGCATGCAAGAAGAAGAAAGTTCCCACTCTAAAGCATAATTGTCCAGTCCAGACAATTGAGTCAACTTATTGTCAAACTACCTTGCCATGCTTGAAAGAGTTATGTTGGTAGTTCAGTATATTCCACTGGCTTTTAGGGATATGGTTGGTCATATTTACCAGATGGGATGGTCAGTCTAGTTGGTAGAAAAATGTTAAACATTTTCTCTTTCTTAGAAAGGAATCGTTTTCTTGCACCATGTTATGATGTACATGTTGCTCATGATTGTATGAACAATTTTATAAACTATAAATAAAAAAATACTTATTGGCATTAACTTTTTGAATTCGGATTATGGCACATTATTTTCTTTAGTTTTTATGAACATTATGCTTTGAGTATTCGACAACTGTTCATTGCTCCCAGCTTCAAAATCATTGATAATTTTTGGCATAATTTTTCCACTGTGTTTGGAAAAATAAAAATAAAAATTCCAGCAAATAGGAGGATGAGAGAATCTAGAAACATTGAATGTTGAAAACCTTATTTTTTTAATACATTTTTTCATATCGTCTCTAGAGAGACAATAGTTGGGATTAAATATATTGTCTCTAAAGAGACAAAAGTGAAATTGTCTCTAAAGAGACAAAAATACTTCTATTTCATATTGTCTTTATAGAGACAATTTTTTAAGACAATAATTTGAGACACTCGCTTAAAGACAATATTTAAGACAATACACAAGTTTTTCTTTTGTCTCAAGTTAAGACAGTTTACTTAAAAATTGTCTCAAAAATTGTCTTAAACCCCCCCCTCTATGTAGTAGTGTGAAGAGGTAAAAACAACACATTCAATGAAGCTAATTTATTGGTAATAAACACAAATTAATTTTAATAAAGTTTAGTATAATTTTATATTTAATTAAGAGTCATGATTTATTAAGAAATAACATGATTTAAGAAGTTTTTTTATGTACATAGATTTCTCACTTTTTTTTATACAATTGTAAACATCTCTCAGCATAACTACAAAGACATTACAAAGTAGTTATAAACAACAACAACAAAAAATCTAATAACACTTTTAAAACTATGGCATAAATGAATATTTGGAGCTCAATGAAATAATATTTTGTGGTGTTTGAGAAAATAATCCTCCCCACTTTCTTCTTTAAATTTAGATGTGAAGATGGTTGGGATTTATTCGTATCTCATATCCCTCTAGTGGGTACCTAGAATAATTTTATATGTTGAAAACATTTTAATTGTCGAAGAACATGTAAATTATCCTTTACTAAAATGAAACATACAATCGTGATTAGATAGTCCAAATCATTTGCAGTTGTCACGGATGGGATTCTAGAACTGTGAGTGTGGTTTATTTAGGCGTCATCCCTACTCTCTTCCCTCCTATATAGCAAAAAAGGATACATGTGTTAATACTATGGAGTGAGCAAAGGAAAATATCCTTCATTTGAGCATAACAAAGTGTGACTGGAGTGTGTATTCAAAACAAGGTCTAGTATCTCTTTTTTTTGTCAATGGGTCCTTGAGGAGGAATTCATGGTCTTAGACCATTATTATAGTGGTCTATATTTCTTCCATGTTTGTGGTTGTCCTCCTTGATTTGGGTGAGGGAAAGAAATTATTCATAAGTTAGCAATAAATTTGGTAAAAAAAAATTCCAAGGAAAATTGGAGAAGTTTCTTTAGGATGTAATATTTGGCATAGTGTCTATTCCATTGAGACCCATCACTCTCATAAAATAAAATGTGTAGAAGGAAGAAAACATCAAGGGTGGCTTAGTTCTTGAAGTGAGCTCTAGGGATTTTGCAAATCAATGGTATCATGTGACTAAGCTGAGTTGATGAAGAATATTAAGTACTCTTGACTATCTTTGTGTTATATGTCTATAATGTTTTATAGAAATTGGTATTTTACATTGTTAAGTCCTCATAGATTGTAGGACGTTTGTTCTTTGTTCTATCCTTTTTTTTATCATTTTTCAATCTATTTACCTTTAGAGTATGAAAATTTTGTATCTTCTAATGTCTCATGTCAACCTCAAACTATGTATTTTCTTATTTTATGTGTGAACCTCAAAATATGTATTTTCTTATTTTATGGGCTCCATCCTCTATAATGAGGTCTTACCTCTATCTTGGTAAGTTTTATACTCTACGTAGACATGGAAAATATACTGACATACTTGATCTCGACTACTAACATCATTTCATCCTAAATCATCCCTCAGTCTCACCATTTAATCAAATATCTTTATTTGATTAAATTCATCAATTTTCCTCTCTTAATTAAATAAATCATTTTATCTAATAAGTCTTTTTCTCTTGTTAATTAAATCAATCTATCTGATCTAATTAACCCTATGTCCATATTTTAATTAAATAATCCCCTTTATTTAATTAAAATCTCTAAAGTCTATCTATTAAATTAAATAAATTAAACCTTGTTTAATTTAAGCTAACATCAGCCCCTTCAGCTAAATAAATCAAAACATTTATTTAACTAAGTCTAAAATCATATTCTTCTCATATTTGATTTAAATAAATCCACAAATCTAAGTCAAATTTGTCACATTGTCTAATCTCTCATTAAATTAATCAACCATTCATGTCCCATCCTCTAGCTTTGGCCACTTGCACATGAAAATAGATTTAATTCATTTATTAAATCTCTATTTTCTCTCAACGTAGCATAATGGAGGAATATTATCTCAAATTTGAATTCAAATCCAAGTGGACTTTGTCCTTCCAACAAGACATTAACTTCACCTAATAAGTCATTTTCCCTTGAGCCAAGTGGCATTTAAGACATTCCTTTTCCCTCTTACATGTCATTTCACTAATTTCAAATATCACCTAATTGCATTTATGGGCACATTCATCAAAATGTGCACATCCCTCAACCATTCTCATCTTGACAAGTGGCACCTTACCATTGGTTGAAAGTTAGTCCCACATTGCTTCATTTTGGGCATTTCTCCAACTTGTCAATCTATAAATAAGAGGCTTCATTCCTCATTTCATCATCCACAACTTGAGTAGACTTACTATACTCAAATTCATAGCAATATTCATCCATCTCATTGAGTTTTATAGCTAGGTTATGCAGATTTTATCTTGGAGCACACTTCAATCATCAACAAAGTGGATCACTCTTCATCACCAATCAAAAAATCTTGCATAGGATTTGGGAAAGGGCCAATTTCCACATCAAATTGGCACCAACTCCCCCAAGAGATCAAGAGTTTGCATTGAATTTGAATAGGATTTAATATCTTTGGCTTGTGTTTGTTTATGTTCTTCATTTCATTCCTTTTCATTGCAATTTAAATGGATTTCTTAGGGAATCATGATACTAACTTGCATTTGATCTAATAGGTTGTTTGTTTCTGGTGTTTGTGCAAGTTGGGAATCTTGGTTCACATTTTGGTGCTAGAAGGAGGGCTTACCAGAAGTTCTAATCACATTTTTTTCACCAAATTTTGTGCTCTTTATGTTTTTGTGTCTCTACAAGGAACTGCACCACTAGCAGATTAGTGTCACAGTTTAGGACCATTGGGACTCCAGCGTTGTTCTATTGCACTGCTCCAAATTCCAAACTACAATGCCCTTTGTTTCCCACCCAGAATTCAAAATATTAAACTCCACCACTAAGTCATTTCTACACGCTGGAATCTTTCCAAACTTCAAACTCCATCGCTGGCTCAAATAGTGACGCCTTCATGCTCTATGTCCATGTTGTAGAATGATGCTTACTGGGCACCATATAGCACCGCTAGAGGGCTTCAAACTGTGATGCCTTCATAGGTTCCACCGCTAGAAGAAAGTAAAAAGTGAAGTTCAATTTTTTATGACGTGCCTTTTTCATTTCTGATCATTAGGGCTATTACTTGCTTTCCTGACCTCTGTTTTGCAAGTTTGACTAGTTTTTTTGTAGGTTGACTTGAGAAAAGGTGAAGGAGCAAAGAGGCATGATAACATCACCATTTCATTATACCAAGTGTTTTTTAACACTTAAGTGTTTGTTCAACACTCTTAAAGAATTCACTCTCTCTTAAAGAATGTTGTTATCTTTCATGCTTAGGACCTACTAGCTTTCTTTGGGATCTAAAAAGAACACTTTAATTTCTTGCTACAAAAGGGGCTTAAAATGAACTTTAGGACACAAACTCACTAGATTTCGTTTGAGGCTAACAAATTGAACAAGGCAAATTCCACATTTGATTTGGTGCTATAAAAAGAATTCACTTTTTCTTTGTGGGTTTAAAAGAACATGTGCTACTTTGTTTTGTGATTGCTTACTCAAACTAACACCATTGAAAAGACGTATGCACTTCTCTCATGCCTCGCGGCGATCTTGAGAATCAAAAGGATTTTTGGTTGTCTTAGGTTGGGACAAAGTGATTTCCTCCACACTTTATTTTGGGAACTAAATTGAACAAAACATCTTGCGAGTGTGAGTCAAACCTATCGCGTGTATTCTCTCTTTGTTTCTCAACAAAGATTGATCAAGTTATGGATATGTTTTCTTGATATTGTTTATCTTAGAGGGCCTGCCTTGGGGAAAAATTACTCACCCAAGGAAATAACTCAACCGGTAACACTCTAAAGCCAAGAGTATTTCCAACCGGGATATAAAAGTGGGTACTGGAACAAAGGTCAGTATCACACGATTGGGTCCGACGAGAAGGGCGGAAATGGTCTCTCACCTCGATGGGTCAACTCCTACGAACGGAAAGTCCAAATTAAAACCCTTGTTGTAGAAAGGCCAAAATCCCTATCTATTTGTTGGTGCAAGAACGGTCATTCTGAAGCCGCCCACACTTTTACAGTTTTTAGTAGAAATGGAAAGTATGTCATGGAAGTTTCATGGGTGTTGATGTGTGGCTGCCTCATATAAGTGAGTGTCATGGAGGGGAGCTAGTGGGGTCAATCATCTAACCATTCGCTAAAAATAAGCGTAGTTGGACTTATCCAAGTGGAGACTCAACAAATACAGTCTTTCATATCCATAGGATTGTGCATGTTCTTGGTTACAAAACACTTTTCTTGTTCGAAAACATTTGGAAACAAACATTTAACATTTGTCATCAAAACTTCAAACCCTTTAGGAAGCAAATACAATTGACCAAATTCATGTGTTATTGCTTGCCCTTGGAATTCTATCCTTAGAGGTTTCTAAACACTTGGATTCATATCTTAATTTGCTTACTAAAGTTAAAAATAGGTAACCCTTGCCTTGATTTCATCAAAATTCCACATGATATACCTTGTGGAATGAGAAGGAGTTGAGACATTGGACATCTAGTTTAAAAAGCTAATCAAGAAGTGTTTGTGGTAAAACAATGTCATTAAGCAAAGACTAAAAACAATTGACTCCCACACATGTATCTTCAATGATTTCACCCAAAATCAAGATCAAGAAACTGAAGGTAAAAGCTCTTAGTCTAAAAGAACACCAAAAGTGTCTCTCAACGCTATACAAATTCAGATGAAGACTTCTTTTTAACTTTTACAAGAAAGATTCAAGAAACAATCCTAGATTGTACTCATTTTGTTACTGTCATAATCCAACTCTTTTTCGAGAATTTGAACACCTTGTTTAGAGAAAATCATGTTCTTCAAAACCGAGGTCTAGTAAACAAGGGTCCTTTTTAGGTACACCTAGGATCAAAATCAAACCTTCATCCATCATTGAGCATCAAATCAAAATCATTTCACCATCAACTTTTGAAAAATCTTGAAACCATCCTTCATGCTAGGCTATTTTGGCAAATCAAAATCATCAAAATCTTTGAAACAAAATCCTTGAAATCCTTGAATCAAAACATCAAACCATTTTGGCTAGGTATGTGTAGATACATCCTTCTTCATATGCTTAGTCAAAATTATCATCAAATCATCTTGTTTAGCTAGGTATATGTAGATGCATCCTTCTTCATATACTTGGTTGAATTATCATCTTGTTTGAATAGGTGTGGGTAGATGCATCCTTCTCCCCATGCTTACTCAAATTATCAGCCTTTGAACAAGTTTTCCCCTAGATAATCATCCAACATCTTGGGATTTATTTTTTCATCATTCAAAACCAAAGAAAAATCAAATCAAGGTCAATCTAAAAAATCAAAATCAAAACAAAATCCAAAAACAATCTAAAAGTCCTAAAAATTCTAGCATCTCCTCAAGATTTCTCAAAAGATCAATCATCCATATCATCCATCCTTTACACATCTCCATCATTTCACCTTTGATCCTTAAAATCATCCTAAATTGTCTCTTTTGTGCCTTAAGGTTAGATCAATCCAAAGAACTAGAGATTTGTCTCCCACATTCTTGAAAATTGATCCCTATTTTATGGTGCAAACTAGATCTCAACACAAGAGGAACATGGAAGCCAACAAAGAAACATCCACTTCAAATTATCTCAGTCAAACCAATACTGAAATGAATCCTGTTGGATCAAGCAATCCCATGACCAATCTTTCACTCCCTCAAGATCATCAAGAGGATGGAAAAGTGGAAGACCTCACACAAGATCCTCTTGGTATGACCCAAGATGAGATCAATGAGATGATTCAAAATCCTAAAAATCATAGGATCATCAACATCATGATGAAAATCCATCCCCAACATTACATGCTCGAACTAGTGAAACAAGGGACAAAACTCCCTTTGGAATACGACATGAACACAATTGTGGAACCACTAGATCAACATCATTCATACCCCCATCACATCAACATCCCTATTTCAAAATATCACTCAATCCATTCCCCAAATCACATCATCAATAGCTCCAACTCAACCAATCGTTAACAAAGGGAGTGCATTTCACAACGCATTACAAACACACCCTCTTGTAAACAATCAAGATTTTGATGTGTTGACAATCAAAATGGCACAGCAACAGTTAAACAGAATATTACTATTTTGTTTCTCCTGAAAGAGAAAGACAACACATGGATGTCTTAGCTCCCAAGGTCTTTGTAGTTGGTTCTCAAATGTGCTGATGTTGCTCAGTGGTCAATGTAATAGTAATGTTCAAGAGGCCTATTGGTGTTGAGCTTGTGGATTGTTCTAAGATCGAGCATGAATTTAAACCTACTTTAACTGGGGTTTTTAAAGAAACAGAAAAAGATAGATCAAGGTTTTGGTACTGAAAAGAATGATAATTCATCTAACTTAACCAGACTTGATATATTTCAAGGAATTGTAAACTAAAACTGAAGAACAAAATTAACTTGTTATTAACACATAGTTGCATACATTCACATTGTTGATTTCCACAACAAATTACTAGTTACCATTTTAATTAAAACACAAAATAACACTTCATTCCTTGAAAGCTTCTCAAATCAAATGATTAACTCAAGATAAATACCATTCTGGAACACAATATGAAGTAGGTTCAAGTCTGGTTGCTCCTACTGTTGGTGAAACACATAAGCAACATTTACAAATCTAGCACAATCACCAGTGTATAGAAAATCCATGTCTACATATTGTTTCCATCTACACTAAGAAAACTGGAAAGATACATTCCTTTCTATGCCGAATCTAACTCCTAACTAAGAAGACAAAAGAAGCTCCCTTTCCTAAGAAATAGGATGCAGTTCTATCTCCTCTATCCTTCATAAAATCGCTACTCTTATAAATATATATCTAAAACTATCTACTCTATTGCTTTTCTATTTATACTAACTTTTCTTTCTCACTTCTAACCCTTTACAAAGAGGCAAGAATGCCATATATATAGAGTGTACCAAAAAGAATGTGTTGTCCCCTATTTTAGGGTTTACAAAATATCTCCCTTCAAAAGGGTTGGTCTTAGATCTTTTGAATAAAGTTGGTTCTGCATTAAATGCGCATCCCTGCTGTCCATATTGGTGAAGGATTGCCGCCAGGAGAAACCTTTAGATCTTTTGCAACCACCGCATTTACTTCTGGCCTCCGTGTCCATCTTCGAACTCCAGTGGAGCTGCTTTGAATGCCCTAAAATATCATCATTAATGTCGATGTCTCTCTTTCCAGTAGCAACTCCAGCTGGCACTGTGACTCACAGTTTCCTCCTCCTTCCTTCAGCCTTCTTCCTGCTCTAGATCTTTCTGTGCGTTGACCGTCTTCTGGAAGCAGCACCAAAATTTTCATCAGATCCCCACACCAGTGTTTTTTGATTGCTCCATCGGCTCCTTCATAGAGCAGATCCATGCCTGTTGCATTTTGTTGACCTTCCTCTGGTTTGTAGCTGATCAGTCAAACTATCCAGGATTCACCTTTAGTTCTATCTGATTGGGAGAACATATTCCACATGGGATTCTTGGGCGGTCAAAAGTTGTTGACACCAGATCATATGTCGGTGAGACACCATCGGGTTGATGAGACATCACGGCGGGCTCCATTAGTTACGCTGAAGGTTTAAAAACAATCGGCAAGACCATCGCTAGTCAGCAAGACATCATATTGAGCTCCTCCGATCTCCTCAAGCTCATTCTATTTTGGCAAAACCCTATTGGGGTTATCGAGACAGAACACCAAGATCATTCCATGTCGGCGAGACCAGCTTCCCTCACCGAGACATTACACCGAAGTCACATCCTTTTGCCGAGAGCTCATTTCATTTCGGGGAGACTTTGCTTGGTCGACGAGACATTACACCAAGCTCAACATGCTACACCGAGGGTACAAAATATGTTGACGAGACCCTACCAAGTCGGAAAGAATTCTCTCTGAGGCCTTCATCTTTCAACGAGATTCCTTGAGAAATATAATTATGTACACGAAGTAATCCTGCAAAACTAGGTCTCGATTAGTCCCCAGAAGCGTATAAAATATATTATAATAATATACACTATTACTTATGATTTCATTCAATTTTTACTGTGCCTTCAACTTTTAGACAAAAGGAACCCAACCTTGGCGGGGAGGTATATGCAGGATCATCATGGAAAAAACAAGCCCTTAAGTGGCAAAAAAATTAGAAAAACCAGAGTTAGGAAACTTGATGTAAAAATTTGAATAAGTTATCTATATTATTTCAAAAATATGTAAGAATAGAATTTGTAGCAAATTGAATGTAGTTTCTAAACTAGTAGGTTTATTTAAAAAAAGAAAAATCTATTTGGTGAAAATTTGAAATTTCAATGCAAGAGTACTTAAATTTCGTGGGAAAAATAAGAAGTAGGTGTATGTCGACCACCCTAACCACAATAAAATGAAAATATTTTTTATAAGATTTTTATATAAGTAGAGGACTCTCGTTCGGATGTGATGCATAATTTTTGTAATTTTTTTCCAAGTAAATAATTAATTATGATTTTTTATTACAAATTTTAAAAAAATATAAAACTTCATTATGTCTAACCACCTTAACTTGGTCAAAACTTCATGAAATTTATTTTTTCTTTTTAAATCCTATATTATGTGAAGCATAGAATGTGACGATGTTTCAGATTCAAAAATGTGATACTATTTGAAAGTTATAGATGTTTTCAATTAGCCTATCAATTAGGACTTTAATTAAGTAATTCAAATAGAAAATGAATAATAATTATTTCTTAAATTCAAAATAACATAATTTATATTGGTGGAAATCGAGAATCTCCTTTAAAAACTCTTTTCGTTTCATCAATTTTGGGTAAAAAAAAAGTTGTTAGCCACATACCCTACAAATACCCACAATATTGCCACTTTTTGGCCCATCATGATCCTGCACATACCCGGCCCACGGAACCAAAATAGAACCGGAAACAACACCTACCTTCAAAACTTGCAGGGGCGGGGGCGGAACTAAATCCGAGATATAAACTTCTTCAAAGTTTCAGTTTCGGGTTTGATCCCAATCCCGTCTCCGACAACATACCAAGAGACGACCAAAAGAATGAAAAAGAAAAGGGGAAAGGAAGAAGAAGACCCCACGACCAAACAAGAGGGAACAAAAAATAAAAGAATAGGACATGCAGAACCGGGATCGGAATGGAACCCGAACCTGAAACTTTTGAAAGTTTTAGGGTTCGGTTCCAGTTCTGGTTTCGGGTTCGCCAGAACAAAACGAAAAGATGCATGAGATAGAAAAATAAAAGAGGCGGAACCGAGACTGTGGAAGGAATAGAAAATAGAACTTAGAAGGAATTCCAAGTTCGGTTTCTATTATGGTTCTGGGTCTGCCAAAACAAAAGAAAAATGCCTAAGGTCGAAAAGAAAACACCTAAGGCACAGGACACAAAACCAAAGGACGAAAATGACCGACCACAAGAAATAAAGGGAAAGGCGGAGTCAGGGTCGGGATGGAACACAGATCGGGAACCTTGAAGAGTTCAATGTTTCGATTTAGCTCCAGACCCAGATCTAACAGAGCAAAAAGGCAAGACCAAGGAACTATCGGGACCAAAACTAGGAACGGAAGAAGACCGGAACTTGGATGAAAATCCAAGTTCGATATTGGTCCCGGTTCTGCATCCGACAAGACAAAGAAAATGCCCAAGGTAGAAAACCAAAGGCCCAAAATTACAAAAGGACAAAGGGGGACCCACTTTGTTCCACAACAAAGTGGGGGTGGTTATGCAAGGAATAATAGGATGCAAACACCATCTTGGGGCAGACCATACCCCAAAATCCATTACATGCATACGTTCCCCTCACTTTTCATGATCCCAATGACCCATCATCATCATCCTATCAAGAAACACCACAAACCTCTCTCCCCATAACCTCACAAGGAGAGGGCGACATATTTGGACCAGGGGGCATTTTTGACACTACACCATTTCCTCAAGAGGTCACCCCCTCACATTTCCACCACTTCCACCATTGCCATCAATATCTGCATCACCTCTTGGTTTAGGACTTCCCCCTTTACCAAGCATCAATCAACAAAACTAGATCAACCCACTAAGCATCAGTCCAAATACTTCCACTTTGCCATCAATATCGCAACAACAAATGGCAACCATCTTGATAATGCAAACCACCACCATCACATCATCAACCATCCCCCAAACATCTCAAAACATGGTCTCTCAAGGACCAACCATATCGATCACACCATCTACCACTCAAAACCCAATCATGAACACGACGGTGCCTCTCATCACCACAACAAGCACCATTCCAAACCCACCTCCACCACCACCAACACCAAACTCGAACACATCACTACCAATACAGTATTATGTTGCAAGCCGCTCAGCGAGATGCTTATCAAAAGGCATTATAGCAAATCCAAAACCGCCAAGCCGCACAGCTAGCCACCCAAGCTTCCCAAGCTACTCAAGCTACACAACAAGCACAATAGGTTGCACAAGCCCAAGCCTTATTGCAACAACAACAAGTCGCTCTAGTTGCACAGGCAGTGCAAGCTGCTCAAGCCACATAGATTGCACAAGTTTCTGCTCAAGCACAAGCACAGGCTCAAGCCCAAGTGCAAGCTCAAGCTCAAGCGCAAGCCCAATACCAAGCCCAACAAGCACAAGCACAATATCTTTCCCAAAAACAAGCAACCCAGAAACAAGCATACCAACAAGCATTGAAACAATACTAAGAGCTCAGCAAGAAGCAGCTCAACTACCAGGCCAACAACAAGCATTGTTGGCACAACAATAACAACAAGCTCAGGAAAATGCACTAATAGCACAGCAGCAATAGGAACAACAACAAGCGTTGTTGGTACAATAGCAATTGCAAGTATACTTGGCATAACAGAATATGTGAACACCATCCATCAACATACCAACCAATCCACCCATCCCACTGACAATTGAACCACATCAGAACACTTTCATCCCACCCCCTGATCCGCAAAACAATGGGACAACACAAATCAGGTTGCTCTCACAACAAATGCTTGACCTTCAATCAGCGTGAACCACGAGAACACCCAGCAACTTATGTCCTTATCCATTTGATAGGAGCCTCGTAATGAAACCTTTCCCAAAGGTATTTGAGATCCCCAAGTTTGACAAATACCTTGGGACGGGAACCCTAAAAATCACATCAGGGAATTCCAGGTTCATTGCATGGAGGTCGCATATGACAATACCTATTCGATGTGGTTGTTTCCTAGAATTTTGGCTGGCCATGCTATGGAATGGTTCTCTAGGCTACCTCAAGGCATCAAGACATTCCAAGAAATCGTAGACGCATTCATCAAAAACTACGCATGCAATATCGCTATGGATGTCAATCTAGAGGAACTATTAGCTCTAAAAAAAGGGGAAAATGAATCATTCACTTCATTCATACAACGATGGTGATCCAAGGCCAATTGGAGCAAATGGGTCATGCCTGAGGAACAAAAAGTGTGCACCATCATATCCAACCTTGAGTAAACCTTGGCTTTCCATCTCAAAGTGCAAGGCATCACAACATACAACCAATTGATCTCCAAAGCACTCAACATTGAACAAGCCCTTATGACACAACCTGGAGGATCAACCACATATCCTGAACAACAAAACAATCGTCCATCCACAAGTTACAATGAAAAACCTTGCACATGGGCAAGAAACAAAAATATTACCAATGATGGTATTGTGGATGCCAAAGTTTTCATCTTCGCCCCTCGGCAAAACACATCTGCACCACAACAACAACCCCAAAACTATCACCAAAATAATCATCAAGCAAATACAACAACACAACAACCAA
Organism: Sequoia sempervirens; assembly: GCA_007258455.2. NCBI lineage: Eukaryota > Viridiplantae > Streptophyta > Pinopsida > Cupressales > Cupressaceae > Sequoia > Sequoia sempervirens. Next base: position 244,687,125 of record VDFB02281492.1, read on the forward strand.
ACAATCAAGCAATCAACAACATCAACGATCAAAGAGGACCAACTCAATGAAACAATAATTCTCCCAAGTGGAAGTACACCACCCTTGGGGAACCACTCAAGGTCATCATGAAGAAATTAATAGGCGAAAATATCATCAAAGCTTCCACTTATGAGAATTACGAGGAACCATATGTAAAACCACCATGGTACAATGAAAATCAGCTCTATGACTTCCACAAAATCAAAGGGCATACCACTAACAGTTGCATGAGGTTAAAATACCTAATCCAAGACCTCATTGATCAAAAAATCATAAATGTGGAACAGCCAGCAAGAAATCAAAACCTCAAAATATACACAAATTCGATGCCTAACCATAACAATAAAGGGAATAATAACATTGATAAGGGGAAAGGTACCTTCAAGAGCGTAAATCATGTGTACAACCATGTCGTCACATCCCTAGATGACTATTGTGCTACCATCACCATCAAAGGAGCCCATGTCGATTGTGGAGTCACCACAAGAGGCGACAAAATTGCCATTATAGGATCATCCCAGCCAAATAGAGCACCCACGCCCAACCCCAGATCTGTTCCTAGTGGTTACAATGTCCTTGATCAACTAAAAAGAACCCCAGCACAAATCTCCATCATGGAGTTGCTAAAAATTTCATCTGCCCAAAAGAAAATCCTTGAGGAAGCATTGGCTTCATCAACCATCCTCTTAAATCTTGATGCAGAACAATTCCAAGATATGGTCGGAAACATCATCACCCCAAATCTCCTTGCATTCTTTGATCAGGACTTTCCCACTCAACCATCTCATAACTGTGCACTCCATTTAGAGGTCCTAGTACAGAAAAATAAAGTCAAGCGAGTCTTGGTGGATGGAGGTGCAGGCTTGAACATTTTTTCCCTCAAGCTCATTAAGAACCTAAAAATCTTAGAGGATTCCATCAAAAAAGGTAAAGGTATTACAATCAGAGCATATGATGATCAAGAAAGAGTGTCCCAAGGCACAATCCAAATCCCTATTCAAGTAGGGCCAGCTATCATGGAAACTACCTGTCAGGTCGTGGACCTTGACTTGCCTTATAACATTCTCCTGGGACGTCCATGGATCCATGCAATGCAAGCAGTAGCACCAACCTTCCATCAATGTGTAAAATTCAATTATGAAGGACAAGAGGTCACCATCCATGGAGATCTTGAACCATTCTCCTACTGCAAGAACCTAGAGGTAAAATACTACAAAATTCCTCAAGTGCCTAAAAATTATGAAGGTCCATCAACACCATACATTGATCCAGCCACTCTCACTTCCACTTCTGTGACAAAGACACCCACCATCCCCAACATCTCTAATATCAAAATTATCATCCAGGACAATGGTTGCAAAAACTATACAATTCCCAAAAATTCTTTTGTGGTAGGAGAGTTACCACAATCTCCTAGATCATGAGGACATCTGCAATCAAATGAAGCCTCCACATCCCAAACATCCCTTGAAGAATATCCCAACTTCAGAAGTTGGGGAGATCTTGGCTAAGAATTCATAGAGGAGGACCCATCCCACCTCCTATATCAAGATAATAGACCAACAACCAATCTACCAATGGATGATAGCAACAAAGGTTTGCAAATGATGCTTGCAATGGGTTATGACAGAAACCAGAGACTGGGGAAAAATGACAACAGACTTCTAATACCCCTCATCCTAGAGACACAAATGAGAAATATTGGCCTTGGATGTACCCCTCCAAGTATAACCATACATGGCCAAAATCCCCCAGTTAGGAAAGTCAAACCTCCTTAGCAAACGCTAACTGAACTTCGCTTACCCGTATCTACAGGTTGAGTCATAGACAACTTCACATTTGACATAACTAAAATTTGTAGTAGTAGTGATGACAAAGATCCTATAAACAACCTACCCATGCTCTTTGAGGACACTGCCCTTCTCATGATTAGCACCCTATCCTATGAGTCTGAAAACTAAAACCATGAAATCCGTCTAGTCTACCCACAACTCATCTATTACGACCAACGAGGACCACCAATTCTGGACACATTCAAAAATGATGAGGCACTCTCATAATTCATGGGACTAGAGGATAATATTTCATATGGGGATCACAAAGCAGGATTCATCATCGAGCTAGATACACATGCATATTATGGGGAAACGATTGAATCCCTCAGTCGTAAAAGCAAAAAACTGAGAATAATCTCTAGGTCCTTGAGTGAAAACCACATTGTGGCACTCTCTAACTCAAAAATAGTAAAAAGAAAGGACGCGTTTGACGGTGAAAACCTCTAAAAGGCGCCTAGGGATGAGGGATTCAATCTTCCTTCCAAAGCTTTACACCAAGAAAAATCAGCAGTCCTAGCCAAAAAATGCAATCCAATTAACTTGGGAACAGAGGAGACACTACACATCACATTCTATGTAGGATCATTACTATCAGAGGAACAAGAACTCCTAGCAACCTTCTTGAGAGAGAGATAGGTAAACTTTGCATGGAGCTATGTAGACATGCCAGGGCTCGATCCAGAAATTGTATTTCATCACCTAGCAGTATATTCTGAAGCAAAGCCTGTCCAACAAAAATTGAGAAAAATGCATCCTCAGATCACCCTGCTAGTCAAAATGGAATTGAAAAAGCTACTTGACGCAGGATTCATATGACCAAATGACTACCCCGAGTGGGTATCCAATTTGGTTCATGTTTCAAAACCTAATGGGGGCATCCGAGTCTGCACGAATTTCAGAGACCTAAACAAAGCATGTCTAAAAGATGATTTCCCATTGCCTAGCATTGACATGATAGTAGACATGACAGCAGGACATGAAATGCTTTCTCTAATGGACGGTTTCTCAGGATACAACCAAATAATGATTGCCAAAGAAGACCAACACAAAACGGCCTTCACTTGTCCATGGGGGACCTATTACTGGAACATGATGCCATTCGGTCTAAAGAATGTTGGGGCTACCTATCAAAGAGCCATGATGTTAATCTTCCATAACATGATCCACAAAACTATCGAAGATTATGTTGATGACATATTAGAAAAATCCAAAAAGAGGAGATATCACATAGCAACCTTGAGTACTATCTTCGATAGGCTAGAGGAATTTCATATAAAGTCAAACTCAACCCAAAGAAGTGCGTCTTCGACGTACAGTCAGGAAAGCTACTGGGCTACATAGTGTTAATGAGGGGTATTGAAATAGATACAGCAAAAGTGAAAGCAATCTTAGAGATGGAGGCACCCAAAACATTGAAACAGTTGAGAGGTCTCCAAGGTAGGCTTCAGTCCATCTGTAGATTCATAGCACAACTAGCTGACAAGCAGAACCCCTATTCTCACCTACTCCACCAGGGGGTAGCGTACAAATGGGATGAAAAGTGTGAGGAAGCCTTCAACAAAATCAAATAATATCTACTCACACCTCCAGTCCTCATGCCACCGATCCCAAGAAATCCATTAATCCTCTATGTGTTAGCAACAACAATAGCCCTCATTGCTCTTCTAGCTCAGCACGACGAAAACAGGACAAAAAGTGCCATGTATTACATCAACCGCACAATGGTTGGGCATGAATTAAACTACTCATTCATCAAGAAAGCATGTCTAGCAGTAGTGTTTGCTTCACAAAAATTCAGACATTACATGTTGGCACACAAAATCAAACTCATCACCAAAATTGATCCCCTAAAATACCTACTGTCAAAGGCAATTCTCACAGGAAGAATGGCCAAATGGGTCATGATACTATCAGAGTATGACATTGAATATGTGGAGTGGAAAGCAATCAAAGGTCAAGTCATCGCAAATCAACTTGCGGAAGCACCAATCTATTCAGAGAACCCACTCATATCAGAGTTTCCAGACAAATCCATCTTCAATCTCAGCATAGCCAATCACTATAAACTCTACTTTGATGGCTCATACACGCAGCATGGATTAGGAGTCGGTGTTTTCTTCATCACCCCACAAGGGGATTGTATACCTAGATCCTACAAATTGGCATTCCCTTGCACTAACAACATTGTAGAGTATGAGGCTTTAACCATAGGTCTGAGAATAGGAGTGCTATGGCACATCATGACCCTCAAAGTATATGGAGACTCTCAGCTGATAATAAATCAAGTGAATGACGAGTACCAAACAAAGGATGATAAGCTAATTCCATAAAAAAAGCCGATAGAGAGCCTCAAAGAATCATTCATTGATATCACATTTGAGAAAATTCCCAGAGCAAACAACAAAGCAGCATACGCCATGGAAATGATTGGATCTCTATTGGACATCCCTCGCAACGTCCCAAAACATGAATTATTGGTAGAGCAGCTTCTCATGCCCACATTCGAGGTACCAGAGTCAGAATTTGTGTGTGAAATTGTTAGTCCTGGTGATCCCTGGTACCATGACATTTATACCTACTTGCGAATGGGGGTCCTACCTACTGACTTACCCTCAAGCCTAAAAAGAACCTCTATCAAGAAAGCATCTCAGTTTGTCATCTTAGGAAACACCCTTTACTATAGGAGCATAGAAGGAACCTTATTACACTACCTAAATGCTGAGGAGGCATTGATTTCCTTAACTGAGGTGCATAACGGTATTTGTGGATCACACTCGAGTGGAATAACCCTAGCCAAGAAATTGTTGAGGACAGGGTATTATTGGCCTACAATGGAAAGAGAAGCACATGACTACATCAAAAGGTGCCTACAGTGTCAATAGCATGGGGACCTTATCCATGCTCCAGCTCAAGAGCTTCATCCCATCATCACACCATGGCCCTTTACATAGTGGGGGCTTGATCTCATTGGAAATATAACTCCCACCTCATCCAATGGTCACAAATTCATCATAACCCCCATTGAGTACTTCACCAAGTGGGTGGAAGCCATCCCCATGACATACATAACTGGAAAGTAGATATCAAAGTTCATCCTGAACTACTTAATATGTTGATACGGTGTTCCCCAAGCTATTATCTTAGATAATGGGACACCTTTCAAGAATCAGGATGTTCGTGACCTTTGCAAAAAATTCAAAATCCAATATCGCTTTTCCACTCCATATTATCCCCAAGGCAATGGCCAAGCAGAAGCTACCAACAAAACCATTTTGAAAATCCTCAAAAAGATAGTCAATGATGCAAGTCGTGACTGGCATCTGTAGCTAAATCCCACCCTCTGGGCCTATCGAACCAGCATCTGCACACCCACAGGCGCCACCAAATTTTCCCTAGTCTACGGATTAGAGGCAATATTACCCATCAAGATCGAGCTCCTGTCACTGAGAATATCAATCCAAAACCTTATCATAGATGAAGAATACTAAGTATCAAGATTGAATGAGCTAGAGCTACTGGATGAGCAGCGTGTAGACGCTTTAAATCATTTGCAAGTCTATCAAAACAAACTCAAGATGAGCTATAACAAGAAGATCAGAAGTAGGACTTTCTAGGTCAGAGAACTTGTCCTAAAGGAGAATGAGAAGAATGTCCCAAATCCGAATAGCAAAGGAAAATTTGAACCTAACTAGTTGGGACCATTTGTTATCACAGCAAGCTATAAGTCAGGCGCATATCAATTATCAACACTTGAAGGAGAACCTCTGCAGGAGCCCATGAATAGCTCCCATCTCAAAAAAAATTATGCCTAAACTTTCAAGGTATAGAACCAAAAAAACCAAAAAAATCAGAAAATGTCCTGAAAAAATGGTTACCTTGATAAAAACCTGGAAAACAAGCATCTTGGTAACAACAAAAAAAATCAGAAAAGCAAAAAATCCAAAAAAAATGAGGAAAGGGATTCAAAACAGTAAAGAGAAAAATCCTCCTCTAGTGAAAACCACTTCGATGGCACTTTGGGCAAGTACCTTGGTGAAAACCTAGCAAACATGCGCCTTGTGTAAATAAGCACTTTCCATCCACCAGGATCTTCATGACTCATTTTGCATTGCCATCCATCAAGCTTCCATCATCCATCGCATTCCATATCCTCATCCATCACCCATCTACATCTGCATCATAGCTTGGTCATGTATTCATGTCATGATCCCTCCTAGTACTACTCGGCCTATTCTCAAGGTCAGTTTGTCTTTCCTTTATCAGAGTAGTCTATTGCACCATGCTGGGGGCATGTTCTCATTGGATCAGATTCATGTATATTCTTGAGGTCTCAAAATCAAAAAATCCAAAACATCAGAAAATCCAAAAACATCAAAAAATCAAAAAATCCAAAAACATCATAAAACCAAGAAAATCCAAAAACATCCAAATCATATCAAAATCGAAAAACAGGTCGAAAAAATCAAAAAGTCAAAAATAGATTTGTCTTGTCGAACTATGGGTCTCTAAGCCTTGAACGTAGGAAATTTTGATCTATGATCATCCCCCGAGACACTTAGGTCAGTCCCTTAGGAGTCTATCATAATAAACTGACAATCCATTTGTTCATATCTCATCAATAATCAAGTCTGAGTCAGTCGAACTACGTAGTCTTTGCGTGTATAACGTAGGCAAGGCTAATCTATTGATCAACCCCCGAGGCCCCTAGGATAGGTCTTTAGGTTAGTCTCTTGGTCAAAATCTCAAAAAACCCCAAAACATTTGAAAATTGAAAATCAAAACATTCATAAAATCTCAAAAATACCAAAAACAACCTCAAAACATATCAACACACCAAAAACATCCAAATATTTGAAAAAATCCATCTGTCTCATCTCGCTTTCACCCACAATAAACATCGCTCATAATAAATCATCATCATCTTCAACCTTTGGTAAAATAGTTGGAAACAAGTCTAGCAAATCGAAAGTGAAAACTCAAAACGTCAAAGTCTCAAATTTAGGTCAGTAAGTAAATAAGTTGATCAACTCTTTATGTCAATAGCCTATCATCGAATCAGTCCCATATCAAAATCATTTGATATCATCATGTCCTAGGATGAATCCTTCCTACAATGGACATTAACATCAGGCATCACCGTAGTTTAGTCTCGGCTAGCGGTATTGAAGAACATTAATTTGTTTTTTTACTTTATCTTTATCTTGTTGATTTATCTTATTGCAATCATTCCAAGGACCTCTCGATGATGTCTAATCAAAATATTTAGAGAGATAGGAATGGGGCAACGATCATTATCTTTTATCTATTGTGCTTGTTGGATATTCTTGTAATATAACTTGGTCATTTGTGCTTTGCTTGGTTTGTAGGGAAGATGTTTTAGGTGTCTTATTGACCACATCAGAAGGCTCACTTTCCTATGTTTTTGCCCGAGATGCTTCAAATATCTGAACTGCACTCTGAGTAAGGTTTTGTATGCCAGGTGTGAACAAGAATACTCCTATCTGATTGTCGAGTCAAATTCCATCACACTAGGTACAACGCCATCCTGGTTATTTATACCTCAATGCATTGTACCTATGTGTGATATCAAACATAAGGTAATTAGCCCTTTGAAAATCCTAACTCCTCGATAAGCAAATCATCATCACCATCATCATCTCATGTCTTGTTGGAATCTTTTGGCTTTCTTCTATCTCCTGCTTTTCACGCTAACAGTGGTACCATGATAGTTAAATCAAATCATCATTATTATTGCATCCATCCTACATCCATAAACTGTCAGCATATGGCATATTGCATAGCATATCATATAGAAACATATATTGCATTTCCATACATATATTCTAAAGCATTATATAAATCATTCATCCCATAAAACATCTGCATCATCATAGGCATAACATAAATCATCCCATATCATAAGCATCATTTGCATTTATCATATCATAACATTGCATTGAATATATGAGCATTCATAATGCATACACGATACAACATTTTCATTCATATACCATCCATCATTGCATAATACAGATTTGTTAAGTCTAAGCATCTGCATAGCATAACATCCACACATAATCATCATAAAAAGCGCATAAAAAGATACAGAAAAAGAAATGCATCCATAAATCCATCCCATAAACATCATGGCATCATAAGATAGAATCATTGCACAGCATATCATCATGCATCACAATACATAAGATAGGACATAGCATATCACATCAAAATCATCATCTCATAGATATCATCAAAATATGTACTATCATTCAATACAAAGAATCATATCAAGTATCAAGTATATAAATACATAATGGCCCATCGAGCTATCAAAAATGAGCCCATGGGGCACCAAAAGTATCCTGTCTCTCATGAAAAATGAAGGCCTAGCCTTGTTGGCTGCTACCCTCGCCACCTGCTCTCTCCCAGTGTTGCTTTGTTGGCTTGTGGTTAGTCCTCTGTGAAAAATCTGGCACCCTAGCTGCTCTTGGCACGGCCTGATGGTAGTGCATCCTATAGTAATTGGCCTCCCGAACTGCCTCTCTGTAAGCTCAGAGTGATACTTTGTTCCAGGAGGAGGAGCCAGCCATGCCCTCTAGCTGCTGTCGGTGGCCCATCTCTGCTACTGCCTATAACTCTGCAGCCTACCTCTACAAAATGGCCTAGTCCCGCTTGACCCTAGCCCGATCTCTCTCAGCTATCAGTGTCTATACCTAGGCCTACAGCTGCAAAATTTTCCCATCCCTGAGATCTAGCTATAGTGGTGGCTACACGTGAGGCTGATCTTGGTGCCCATCCCTGGGTGGTGTCGAGATCCTATCGTGATGTCCATCCTGGTGACCCAAATCCTAATCATGTCGTGGGACTTCCTTCCTCTTATCTCCCTCCTGCTGATCCGGGAGTGCCTGGTCCTAAATTGGTTGATCTGGTGCCGACCCTCTGCCTCCCTGATCCTGAACTTGTCCTCCCCAACCTCGCCCTGCCCCTCTTCCTCGCACTTTGCATTGAGTGGATGGTGTCCCTGGCATTGTGAGTCGTAGAGGTGGATGAAACCAATCTTTGTATGCCTATGTCACTCCTGGATCTGCCTCTCCTTGGTTGTATGGCCAGGGCTAGGTCACCAGTTGTCTAAAGCTCTCTACTACCTCATGGGTAGGTATGTATTGGCCCCATGCACCCTGTGTCGTTGTCCTCACAAAAATGGCCACATAACCATCATCTAGCTTATCCTAAGGCTCCCTGAATTATCATTGGACCCTACCCGGCAGATACATCTCCAGCATGGTATGCTCTCGCCCCTGCATCAAGTGGTCCTGGCAAGCAAAGAATAACTATTGCGCATCATCGAACCATGTGAGCTGTCCAAGGTACGGTCGCCATCTGAATACTTGTAAATCTTCAAGGACCCTCCTCCAGTGAGGAATCTCGTGTTGTCATGTGCATGTAAATGAAAGGCCTCCCCTGTAGCGCCAAACAACTAGATCATCTAGCTCCATCGGCACTGGAATGACTCGTGGATGAAGCATGGGGATGTGCTCCCACGCCCAGATATGTAAAAGTGTAACTCCTGCCCCAAGTGCTTTGTCGTCTAAGTATGCAAACTTGTGTAAATTCCTGTAAAGGGAGCCTAGCAAAACTAGGCCCCATGCAAAAAAGTGTCAATCATCATCGGACCATCTGCTCCCAAGCAAGCCCCCAACCAAGACTGAAATATTGGCCTCGCCAACCTGGGGCAACAAGACCTGATATAATCGTAGCAATAACCAAGAGGTAGGGTGAGGCGAGGGGCCTGTAGCGCTTTAGCTTGATCTGGCCTTCATAGAATATGATCGCATTAGTGTCCAAGATGGCATAGCAGGCCTCCCTCCCAGCATCCATGTCATAAATAACCCGCTCACCATAAATGGGTAATCTCAAAATCTGCCACACGTCCTCTAACGTAACCGTGGCCTCGCCAGTTAGAAGGTGAAATGAAGAGGTCTCACTATGCCATCTCTCAGAAAGTGTTGTCATCATGCCCAAGTGTGTCTGCACGGGTGGCGCATAGGAAATATACTAGAGTCCCATCTCTCTAAGAAGCTCCTGCTCTCGCTCAGAAAAATCCCACAAAAGGCCAAAAATCTCCCAGGACCTATGCTCGTGCGAATAGATCTCTCTCGCCTCCTGCATCACGAAAATTCACCATGTTAAAATTCATCAAAAAAAAATTGTCTAAGCTTATCTCAGCGTTTAGAAAGTCACCCCAGCGTCACAACCTGTGAAGGTGTTGTAGTTTGAAATTTGCAAACTGCGATGCTAGAATCTTCAAAATCTCAAATCGCACCACGGTGGTGCACTTTGCCAAAGTGGTACAATTTAGCCTGAAACCCTAATTTCAAAGACCACCGCAATGCTAGAGTTTAAAGCATAGCAGTACATTTCATAAAGGCATCGGAGTTTGAAGTTTGTACTCAAACTCCAAACTCCACCACAGCGGTCCATCATGCGATGACGATGAACATGTTTAAAAGACCAAGTGGTCCAGTTTAAAATTTGAGCGATGCAATATGGCACCGCGCCTAGGGACCTAGTTTAAATGCATTAAATAATCACAAAAAATAAAAAACAAAGCTCAGGTCAAGTTGACTCACTAGTGCTCCAGTGTCAGGAAGCCTCTGGTATGTCCAGACTCAGTCAAAAATGTGCATCGGGAGCTGTCGTTGCGCCATCTCGTCAGGGTATCAGAGCTCAAAGCTGCAAAATCTCCTAAGGTTGAATGTGAAAATGAATTGGAAATGGCCCCTCGAGGCCTATTTAAGCCTAAAAATTAGGATTTTTTAACCCTATTTGGCCGTCCTGTTAGGGTTTAGGTCCCTCGACCTAGCTTTTGTCCATCTAAAGGCTGTTTTTCATCATTTTTTGCATTTTATCTCATTTTCTGGCCTCCTGGAGCCTTTCTGGACCTGTCGAGCAGGCACCTTGTCCACTTTTTTCACGAGATCATCCAAAATTCAAAATTTTCATCCAATCTCTCGAGGGGACATTATATCGGCATATTTCTCTCACCGAAGTAGCACTGGGGAAAATTTTTTAAAATCAAAAAATTATGGTGTTTGATCGAGATAGTTTATTCTTTGAACCAAGGTAACGAGTACTTTGCTTCAAAGAGGGGCAAACTGTAGACATGGAAAATATACCGACATACTTGATCCCGACTACTAACATCGTTTCATCCTAAATCATCCCTCAGTCTAACCATTTAATCGAATATCTTTATTTGATTAAATTCATCAATTTTTCTTTCTTAATTAAATAAATCATTTTATCTAATTAAGTCCTTTCCTCTTCTTAATTAAATAATCCCCTTTATTTAATTAAAATCTCTAAAGTCTATCTATTAAATTAAATAAATTAAACCTTGTTTAATTTAAGCTAACATCACCCCCTTTAGCTAAATAAATCAAAATATTTATTTAACTAAGTCTAAAATCATATTCTTCTCATATTTGATTTAAATAAATCCACAAATCTAAGTCAGATTTGTCACATCATCTAATCTCATTAAATTAATCAACCCTTAATTAATCTAATCCTCATTCATGTCCCATCCTCTAGCTTTTGCCACTTGCATATGAAAATAGATTTAATTCATTTTTTAAATCTCTATTTTCTCTCAACATGGCATAATGGAGGAATATTCTCTCAAATTTGAATTCAAATCCAAGTGGACTGTGTCCTTCCAGCAAGAAATTAACTTTTCCTAATAAGTCATTTTCCCTTGAGCCAAGTGGCATTTAAGACATTCCTTTTCCCTCTTACATGTCATTTCACTAATTTCAAATATCACCTAATTGCATTTATGGGAAAATTCATCAAAATGTGCACATCCCTCAACCATTATCATCTTGACGAGTGGCACCTTGCCATTGGTTGAAAGTTATCCCACATTGCTTCATTTTGGGCATTTCTCCAACTTTTCAATCTATAAATAAGAGGCTTCATTCCTCATTTCATCATCCACAACTTAAGTAGACTTACTATACTCAAATTCATAGCAATCTTCATCCATCTCATTGAGTTTTATAGCTAGGTTATGCAAATTTTATCTTGGAGCACACTTCAATCATCAACAAAGTGGATCACTCTTCATCACCAATCAACAAAGTTTGCATAGGAGTTGGGAAAGGGCCAATTTCCACATCAAATTGGCACCAACTCCCCCAAAAGATCAAGAGTTTGCATTGCATTTGAATAGGACTTAATATATTTGGCTTGTGTTTGTTTATGTTCTTCATTTCATTCCTTTTCATTGCAATTTAAATGGATTTCTTTGGAAATCATGATACTAACTTGCATTTGATCTAATAGGTTGTCTGTTTCTTGTATTTGTGCAAGTTGGGAATCTTGGTTCACACTCTATAGTAGGAGTTAGAAAAGGCTAGATTAAACTAGAGTAGACATGTGATCCCCATAATCACTACTTACTAAACAAAAATAATAATATAATATTAATTAGAAGAGATATCTTAAATACTTCTATCTAAAAAATGTCAATAGATATCAATTTGGAGTTATTTTATTTACTTAAAGTTATTTTGTTTTACTTTGAACTATTTCATTTACGCTGAAGGCATATCCTATTTGAAGAAGACAAAGCTAAAATTGTCAACCAATGGTTGATATCAGTCTGCCGACTATTAAACGAATTTCAGTCGTTCATTTTTCGCCATTTTTTTGACTGTTTCATTTTTGGCTGCTTTCCCCACCACTCCTCCAAATTCTTTCTCATTGGTATTGACCTTTCACTTCTCCAATTTGGCGAGCTACAACCTAAAAATAAGGTTTTGACAAGGGTTTTAGAGTATGTTTATTAAAATGAAAATTACCGCCAAGATCCTAATAATGAACGCATTTAGGTTTTAACATTACAGTATCTTGTTTTTTTTTTTTTAAATAATTGTTTTCATTTTTCTGAAAGAGTTATTTTATTTTTTAAAAAATTGTTTAATAACTAGCATAATTAATATATTTAACTTATATTTAATATATTTAAATTAGCATAAATAAAAACTTTATTTAGTTAAAAATTTTGATTTATAAGTTTATTATATGGAATGTGGATTATATTTTTAAATAAAACTATTAATTACATAAAATGATTAAAATTTATAATTTATAATTATTATAGTTTTATATGGTATAAAAATATATCAAAATTTATCTTAATTGACTTTCCAGACTTCTTTGACATACCCATTGCACACTAAGGTGTGATTGCTAGTTTGTTAAATTTATGAAAGAAGAAAAAAATTATTTGCTACTTATTTTTAAAATATTATGTTTAATTTTAAATATTCATATTTTGACATGTAAACAACCATCAAATTGAAGATAAAAGATTAAAAAAATGTTAACACGCCCAAATCATTACACTCCACGCCTCATTATCATTATAGAGTAACTCTCCACATTAATTATCATAATACCTTGGTTGCTTGTAGAAAGGAATTTGTTTTCACTTGAATGCTCACATGTACTGGGGAAAATTTAATGTATTGTCATCGCATACATCCATGTATTCACAAATCACAATGCAATATGGTATGGTGAATAGATGTTGTCGTTCACATTAACTATTTTCTCGTAAACAGTGGGTGATTGATTATGACGTGCCAAATATTTAGCTCTCGTTTATCCAAAGGTGACATATGGCTGCCGATATATAAAAGTCAGAGCTAAAATGGCATTTGAGCTTTTATTAGATTTTGCCAATATGCACACATTCAAAAGATTTTGAGCAATGGCAGCCCAAGATATTTGCAGGTTGAGAGAGTTACCAAAAAGCTTACTCTACTCCAACATCCTCTCCCACCTTCCCCTCATTGATGTTGTATGCTCCTCAAGAAATTTCTTGTTCCCGAAAACTATATTGAAAGTGAATTCAACATTCTTCTCTATATATATTGAATTAAGAATAATACAAATAAACAATAATTTTCCATATCAATTAATAAGATAATGTAAGAGAATTAAAATGATCTTACTTCTAAATCTATACAAAAATTCTACGAACATATATACATTATGGTTGGCATTTAGACAAACCACATGTTTAGAGATGGTTTGTTGTTTGTTGTTGGTTTGTTGTTTCTCTTATCAGTTGTTAGTATTTTGTTTGGATTGTGATGCCTATAAGGTGTTGTAAAAATTTCTTTAGGAGGACTTGATGTACTTTATTATATGTTTGCTTTGGAGTTGTAGGAGCTCTTATGTATAAATGTCATGGTTAGCATCTAAATTATTTGCATATTCTTAAGATGTATATGTTATGTTTTTTATGACTAGATTATCATATTGTTTTATTCATTGTTATCTTTATAGATATCTAGATTATAGATGTAATTATTATAATGATCTCGACATCTTATATTTTACCTATGTAGATAGACATATGTTTACATAGATGGAATTTATTATCACTATGTTGGCATTCTAGATGTTTGTTGATTATTGTGTTTACATGTTTAGATGATGTGCATTGATATTGAGTTATTAGATGAGATATTACATGATGTATTTCACTTTGTACTCTATTGGATGATTGTGCATTGCTTCTACTATTATGTGTGGTATAAGTACACTCGTGTGTCTTAAATATACAAATAAAAGATTATTTTTCCACTTAGAGTATGCAAGTCTGCAATAATAGTTATATCCAAAATATCACTTCGGGCTACCGTGTTTGATTGCGCCTAGTTCAAGTGTGAGATGATTCATGATTTCTCATTTTGAATCGAGATCCAAATTGGCAACGATTCAAAAATCTATTTGTTGTGAAAGAACCCTTAAATGCATTTCAATGGTGATTGTTAACTTGCCCATTTGTATTTCAATTGTATTTCAAACGATAACTCGCTATGTTTTAATAATATTTTATGCTTTTGAGAAATCAAATCAATTGGGAAAGAAAAAGAAAGTTGCTAGTTAATTACATTGGAAAATATATTCAAGTTATTGTAATTTGTTTATTTTAAATTATTTAGATGATTGGAGAAAAATGAATTGGAACTTTTACTATTTTAATTAGAGAATTGAAAAATAATTCATGGCTTGGGAAATTAAATTGAATTATTCACTCCCTCTAGAAATGACTTAATTTATTTAAACTATTTGCTAAATTCCTTGGGATTTGGATTGTAAAGGAGAGCACTGCATTGCATGTGGATTGTTTCTCCAAAATTGATTGAATTGTATGAAACTAACATATTTGAACTCTAAGAATTGAAGGCATTCTTCTTCATTTACTTAGCTTTTAAATATATCAATGAATGTGTTGTCATGCTCAAATAGTGGTTGCATATGGCTTCAATTTGTAATTTTTATTATTGCATTTCCACTTAGCTTTATTGTTTATTTAAAAACTAAACAATTATTTCAAATTTTCAAATTGGAAATTTCTACAAGGAATTGGAATGGGAGGAAACTTGACTCAATATTTTTTGTTGTGAGCACAAAAGGCATGCCACACTCCAAGAATTATGAAAATTGTCGATTGGGTACCCTCACAAGGTGAACAATATTCTTACTCAATCTTGCAATCATATTTTAGAGCTACCAAGATGGTAATTCTTGTGTTACCTCAAAGATCCTCATCCTTCTTACTATTGAATTGTGTATATGATGTCAAACCTCTCTCACCATGTGTGTGATTAGTTGAGATATTGGTTACATGTGTTCATACCTATGTTGTATAATTAGTTGTTTATGTTGTGTGATGTGGTTTATCTCTTATGACAGATTATCATTTTTGTTTGGCATGTGTATGCTATATTGGTTGATCATATTTGTTGATGTGTATATGCTATGATTGTTATTCGTAATGTTTAGTGCATGTAGAAGCCATACTCCCCTTGTTTTGTGTGTGTGTGTGTGCTTGTGCCCAAATGACTATCTCCTAGCATTATAGGTGGACCTACAAGTATCACATGGTTGGATGACATGGAACCATCATTAAGGTCGGTGAACTTTAAGAATTCTTCTTGGAGACCCTAATGGATTCATGGTAGCTTATGCAATTGTATATTTCCCAATGTTGAAAAATGTGAACATTATAAAATGGACCCTTTGTTGCAACAATGGTTATGAAATTGTTTCTTATTAATTCATGATGGGGGTTATGATCCTCCTATGCTTAGGATGAGATCCTTTGAATGTAGTAATTTATGTATGTCATTTTGTACTTTTCCATACCTGCTTTGCTTTTCTAAGGGTGTTGGTATGTTTAAAATGTTTAAATCATGATAATTGGCTCTACTAGCTTTGGGTTTATTTAATGTTTTAAATGATGTTTATGGATGTTTTAGAGTTAGATCACATTCCACCCATATAGGTGGTGAGGATCCTATTATCGATTTTAACACATCAACTTCTTGTTGAATGGGCATAGCATTTTATATTACTTTCACCATATTTAACTGTGGTTGTTCATAAAATGAACTTAAAGCATCTTTGATTTGGGTATAAAATGCACTTAATGTGTTAGCAAAATGTTCAATTTTGTCATATTCATGTTGGATGGATCCATTCCCCCTTCGTTGTCTTGTGTTCAAAACCCCATATTGGGGTGGTGGTGATCATTTGTCTTTGGTTTCTCCTTGGAATGAGAGAGTAAGTGGAGTGTGTGAGCATTTCCTTTCCTCTTGCGTCCTTAGATTGTTTTGGAATCCCTTATTGATAGCCTTGCACTTTGAAGACATCTCTTCCATTTTGACATGTTTCAAATATCATGTGGACTATGAGATAGGGAGTGATCTCCTTGTTCACCTTGATTTTCCAATTGTTTCTAGGTTATTTACAAGTGTTTCCTACATTAGAGAAACCTAGTAGAGTCTCCAAGATGAGGTCCTAAGTGAGGATCTGGGAGAGCCCTTTTGCTTTATCTTTGTCTTTGGACACAAGTGTTGAACCTAAACTATAGCATGAGTTTGAGACTACAACACAACACATTGGAGTACTTCCCATTGACTAGTGCCCTCCATTTGTTGAACAAACATTTCCAAACAGTAAGGAAACTAGATATATGATAATTGTCCCCCTTTGTCTGTTGAGCCTACACATATTGACACTTGGTTGCAAAGTGTTCTTGATTGGGAGATATTCCCACATACATTGGTAAGTTGACTTTTGCACACAAAAAAGACCAACTGTTGTTCTAGTTGGAGGGCTCATAACTCCTAGTGGAGCAACCTCTTGTGAAGGTGTGTTCTTGTGTTTGGGCATCATCATTTTAATGTTATGAATTGGACTAGAGGTGGTTGTCCCCCTCTTCCTACTCCTTGTTCTAGAACCTAGCAATCATTCCAACTAGTCAAGGTGCGATATGTCCTAGTTGTCCCACCTTTTGCATAAGTTTCCCTTGATGTTGTGACTATCATCAATTGTGTTTAGAGAGTCCTTTTGTTGTGTGTATGAAAGAATGTAATCGTGGGTTAAGACTCAATCGTCATCATGATTATCTTACAATTTGTAAATCTTCACATGTGTCACTTTGCTTAGAACAATGTTGGCTTGGAGCATTACAAATTGCCTTTCAATTAAGGGACAAGAAAAAAGCTCACAATTTATTTAAGCAAAAGACATAATGACAATAAGCGTTGAAGGCTCTCAAAACCAATATAAAACATCTCCAAATGGGAAATGACAAAACACTAACCAAATACTACATTAAAATTTCCTATAAACCAAATCCAAAAGTATCCCATAATGAAATAAGAGAATGAAAGTTGATTAGACACCAAGTTGAACATCTCCACTTCATGGAACTTTTGTTATCAAGCACATAGCCTATAGCATTGTATTTAATTTCAATATTAAGGACATAGCCTATAGCATTGCATTTAATTAGAGGACTAAGAAGGAAAGGTAATAGTGCTAACAATTAAACTTTTGAGGCTCTCAAAACCAATATGAAATGCCCCCAAGTGGTGGGAGGCAGCTCGAACATCCCCACTTCATGATAGTTGTGATGCCTTAACAATATTATTAGGCTAAAGAGCACAACCTATTGCATTGCATTTCAATGAGAGTACAGGGAAAGGTGGTGGTCTATAAATAAATAATGGCAATCGACTTTTAAGGTTCTCAGCACCAATAAATTGTGGGTCCATTGGTTTTGCCTTAATATCGAGAGATTATTTACCCAATTTTCAAGTAATTGAAAGAAACCAAGGAACGATTTTCATTTTATGTGCCTAATTTTAGGCATGTGTTCAATTATTTTTGTATTCATGTTTGTGGGAAAGCAATTATAGACGAATAATAAAATGGGTTGAAGCTGAGAGATATTTCTTCAACATGGTACGATGATAAATGAATTTATAGCAATTGTGAAAATAAATTAATTGTACCCCATTTATCAACTCTGCATGGCAATTATACAATAGACCCTTTTCATTATAATTGTATTGTGGTTTTTTTTTTTTGTTCAATATTATTTTATAGAAAAACCCCTTTTAATTTTTGAGAGAAGATATCTTTATGTATTCCCTTTTCTGCTATGATTGTAAGTTGTAAGCTCAAGACCCGTTGCCTTATTTGATTTCTTTATTTTTGTGTATGTGAACCAAATGTTTTTGACATAGGAAAAAAAAAGTTTTGAAGGGACCCAGAACCCTTTACAATCAAAAACAAGGCTGCAGAAAGGACAGCCTATAGCCAGCCAAAAGCCAACCCCCAAACAAGATCCGTCAAGGTTTACATTTTGAACTACTCTTGTGGGAACAAGGCCTAAAGGATTTTTCCTTGCCCATAACAGTAGCCCAACCTTCTTCCGCACGCGCAGCCTTATCATGCCAAGCCAACACAATTTTCCTAAAAATGAATGCATGCAGCCTTTGTCTCAAAGATTTCATCACTATTCATTCGTGCAGACATAGACAAAACAGAGGAATCACTAGACTTGGACGCCGCAGCACTGGCCGCCAAAGATCCAGTCTCACGCACAGGAGGGGAAGTCATAACAGCCCCACCAATTGAGACATCCAGAGGGGATACCCCAAGACCCTGAGAATCTGAAGCAACAACCTCAGAGAAACTCTTATGTTGATAAAATTTCTTCTCAACCGTGTAATGCTATTGAGAAGCCGCATTCCACCATGTAGGACTTAAGTAAAACCTCAACAAGCAACACTTTTGTAACATCTATTTCAACCAGTATGCAGGCAAAGGTTGAATGAAAAATATCATGCGGGCAAAGGTTGAATGAAAAATATCAAATGATTTATCGCCTACCAACAAAAAATCACCGAGGGCTTCACCCACTTCCTCCAGAAGAGGGTCAATCCAAAAATGAAGGGGAAGATTAGGCAACCACACCCAAATCAAGATCTTATTGAAAGTTTCAAAAACAAGGTTGAAATCTGAATGCCAACGCTTAATCATCAACAAATATTTGTCCTCCCAACTAAAAAAATTGTCACATAAAACTATATTTCCATCATGAGCATTGTCAAACTTACCTACAAAAAACCCCTTAGCCATGGGGAAAATATGAACTTTACCAGAAATATGCAAATGTTACCCATATATAGCTTAACTTGATTCCACACAAACCTAACTATTCTAACTGGCAAATGAAAATTTGACTGGTGGATCAAATCACAAAACATAATAATTCTCCAATAAAAAAACATGCAGAATTGTAAACAAAGCTGGTATTATTTCAAGCTACCTTCCAAAAAAGAAGAATTTGATACATTTTATTCACTGCTTACCGTGCAAATATCACCTTCGAAGATGGCAACTCTACTCATTACTTAGCATCCTTTAAATTGCCTCGTTCAAAATGCCCAATTGGGTATGTAAACCCTCTATTCCCTGTATATGGAGATGTGACTAATAGGCTTTTTAACTGTTTGAAGAGCTGGATCGCTTTGTCCTAAGAGCAAGATGTAATATCCAGATAATTTTCAAGAAATAACAATGGCTACTTAGCATTCTGAGCCAACAGAAAATCAATGTGGAACCGAATTCATCCCCATCAAATCTTTGCAAGGGAAGGATTATAATTATCATTTACCTTTTGGCTAATCATAGCATGATATTTTAAAACTGACTCAAAAGACCTGACATTTAAAAGGATTCATTCAAACACTAAAAGATGCAGAATGTCTTTACCCAATACAGTTTCATGATTTTCTTCTAACCAAATTGCAGGATAAGTTTGAGATGTGATTGGTGGAAGGAAATTGGTCCTGTACTCTGCATACCAATACGACATTACCACTAGCAATCATTCAACCTATAAACTAAGGCTAATCTACTAGCACAATTACTAGTTCATAGAAAAAAAGTGTTGAAAGTATATAGACGCAGAGGATGGGACTGGAGCACTCTATCAAATTTTGACAGTTTTATCGCCGCTGCAAGAGACTAGCAACAAGGGAACTAACTACTTCCACTTACAGGATTCCACGCCACACCCCACATTGTCTGTGTGCCCTTCCAGCACCTCACCGTCGCTTAGCTGTACCACCTTAATATCCTCTAATTTAATCTCTCCCATCAGATTTCACCCAAACAATTGTGTTTTAAATCCCTTCCCTCATTTGTCCACAATTGCTTCAAGCTCCGTCAACTACAACAAACAAAGGAATCAAACCACGTGGTTATAGAAGAGAGAAATGTGACACTCTGACGTGTTCAGCCAGGATTAATTCTATGGGCTAAAAATGCTAGGATGTATTTGCAGCTCAGTCTCTTTCACAGTAGAACTATCTGCATAAAAATTGTAAAATGAAAAGAGCTAGTCACATACTGAATGGTTAATAAAGTACAAACTACAATATCTACTAAAGCTATTTTAACTTAAGATAGAGGGCTAAGACAAGAAGCCACAGATTTTTGTTTGGAAGCATCAAATATAAATAACGAATGTTGTAAAATGTTACGAGGTTGGTCACTTCACACTGAATTGAACCTTGGTACTTGCTACCAGTTCTGCATTTATCTTAACGTAGCATCTATCTTAATGTCACACTGTATATTTTCTTTGAAGCTAACTTGGGGTGTGGCTTAAATTTTCTCTCAACATTAAGATGTTTTATTTTCATATGGCTTCATTAGAAGGCATTTGATTCTTTTAAAGATTTCGTCGTTTATAGTATTGCAATTCCCAGCTAGCTGCTGCTCCTATAAAATCCACAATCATCGTCTATGAAATCAACCACCTGATCATAAAAAGCTCATCAATTACCTTCATAATTTTTTCTCAACAGAATTTGAGGCAGCCGAGGCAGCCCCCTCACTGGAACCCTAGCCAAAAGAAGCCACAATTCCTCTACCTACCACTATAATCCTAATTTTGGTAAGAAATACAGAATCCAATATGGGATCTTGCTGGCATGTGAAAAAATAGTAATGGATAACAATTAAGCTCTTGCACTGATAAATACCAACTACAATAAGAACACATAACAACATGGTCAGGCAATTGCAAAGTAAAATCATGAATTTAACTCTTCAAATAAAATCATGCATTTAACACTCTACCAAGCAAAGAAAAAAGTCTGAAAGAAAAGAGAAAGACATTCACACCAAAATCCAGTAACGTGATCCCAACCACGACAAATCAACAAAGGGAAAATACTTCAAACATTAAATGACACCCAAATTACATATGCAAGAGTCATTAACAAAAGTATGGACAACTCAGACCCTTAGATGTTTTTTCCTGCGATCATATTCGCATTCATTGAGAAGATTATAAAGTCATCCTTGTTGTCCATCGATCAAACACTGAAAACTAATGTTATAACAACTTATACGGTACACTGTACCATCCCAAATAATCATTCTGCAAATCAAAACTTGCAGCAAGATTGCGAGCGATGAAAATTTTAGTATTGCTTCAAGGGAACGAGCTACCTACACAGAAATTAGCATAGAGACCAGTGAAAGAAACAGAATTTTTTCTCTGGTACCATAAAACCATTCTGCATACAAAGTAGGAACTGCAAAATGGTCCAAGCTAAGCCCTTAGCTGCCTCGGACTAAAAAATAATTGCATTCTCAATCTTCGATATCGGTCATTCTCTACAGTTCGAAAAACTAGTATATTAACCCTCCTCCAGAAGCCCTTAAAAAAGAGTACCCTGCCCACTCAAGCCCAAAACCCTACTAACAAACCAGCCCTATGTGAAATAGATCATGTACTTTATGATGTAGCTTTGAAGAGTTATATAATGGTGAAATTATCATACTTGTGCATTTACCTATTTCGTGTTGTCCTTAATTGGATGAGAATGTCTTCAAGCAATAATAACAATAAGTATCATATGCCATTTAAAATTTAGCTCATGACCTCACTTCTATCCATCTTCAGTTCATCCTCATCTTGAACTAATTCCCTACAGAAAGACAAACATCGGCTATTACAATGATGCATTTACTTGGTCTTTATGTGAGACAGAATCACACCAATTATCGTAAAGTGATTTGAATAGTGGGAGAAAGGATTTCACCACCCTATCCAAAGAAGCAAAGATTTATTTTGGAAGTACTACTTTCTAATTATTATACTAATTTGAGATTGTGTTTAATTAATTTTTGTGAATGTACAAATATGGGAAAAATAATAGTTGTATCAAAGCAAGGACTTAACATACAACTAAGTTAAATATAACCTTCAAATGCCACCAACTAGTTTGTATTGGCTCCTCTAAAAATATTCTCAGCCTATGTTGAGATATACCTGACTTATCAGGATATACATAAGAATATATTTTCAGCTCATGGAGGAAATTTAAATGGTTCATTAGGAGGCATCTAACTTTTTTCTTTGTAACATCCACAATCACCAGACATTAAATCAACAGAACAACCTGATCGCATAAAACTCCTCAATTTTCTTCCTAATTTTTTCTCAACAGAAATTCAGGCAGCCCCCTCAGTGCAACCCTAGCCAAAAAGAAGCCACAATTCCTCTACCTACCACTATAATCCTAATTTCGGAGAAAATTCCAGAATTCAATGTGGGGTCTTGCTGTTGTGATAAAAATGCTAATAAATAACACTTTAGCTCTTGCACTGATAAACACCAACTACAATAATTCAACACATAACAATGTGGTAAGACAATTGCACAATAAAATCATGCATTTAATTCTTACAATTTCATTAATGCTGCCTCATCAGCAACCTACCAAGCAAAGAGAAATAGACATTCAAGCCAAATTTCTTTAATGTGCTCCAACCACTACAAATCAAGAAAGGGAGAGTCCTTCCAACATCAAATGACACCCAAATGGAGTATGCAAGAGACATTAACAAAAGCATGGACAACTCAGCCCCTTAGATGTTCGTTCCTGCGATCATATTCGCATTCATTGAGAAGATTATAACATCATCTTTGTTGTCCATCAATCAAACCGTAAAACTGTTACCAATGTTAAGAACTTATACAGTACATTGTACCATCCCAAAGAATCCCTCTGCAAATCAAGACTTGCAGCAAGATAGCGAGGAATGAAATTAGTATTGCTTCAAGGGAACGAGTCAACCACACACAGAAATTAACATGGAGACCAGTGAAAGAAGCAGAAGTTCTTTTCAAATAGTACATCATTTAAAACCATAAAACCACTCTGTACAAGGCATCAAACTGTAAAATGGTCAAACCTAAGCCCTTACACTTCTAATCTTGACTACCTATGCCAAAACACAATTTCATTTCTCAATCTTCAATATCAGGCATCATCTGCAGTACAATAAACTAGTCCATTTACCCTCCTTCAAAATGCCCTAAACGCAGAGTATCCTACACGCTCAAGCCATTGACCGTGATAATATCCATGCCCATGTAATATGGGTCACACACCTTACCTATGTAGCTTTAAAGAGCTGTAATGGGGAATTATCATACCCTTCGATTTTGGCATTTATTATTGTCCTCACTTCGATGAGAATTTTCTAAAGCAATACCAAAAAGTATAATACTTTTATGGAAGATTTAGCTCATTATCTAATCCTTATCCATCTTCATTTCATCCTCATCTTGTGCTAATTCCCTAACTCAAGATTATTATTGGCTATTAGAATGATGTATTTACTTGGTTTTTGCACCAACAGGATAACACTACCTATCATCACATCCACACCAACTATCAAGTATCATGTTTGGAATGTGATGTGTACAATGGTGTACCATGAATGGCATCAAGCCATTTTAGTTATGGGAAACAGGATTGCACCATCCTATCCAAGAAACAGAAGATGCATTTGTTTAAAGTTTTAAGGGTAAAAAAAACACATATTGAAAGTATATATTAAATTATAATTAATTACCTAGTATTTATGTTTAATTAATTTTCTTGAATATTCAAGTATGGAAAAAATGATATTTGTACCAAAGCAAGGCCCAACGTGCAACTAAGTTCGATATAACTTCTAATTCCACTAAGAATACAGTCTAGGTAGAAATAGTTTGTATGTGTCCCTCTTAAATATTCAGTCAAGGGTGCAACATAACTGACCTAAGTAAGATGTTTATAAGAACATATTTGAAGTTTGTGGTACACTTTAAAAGGCTCCCCTTATTTTACCTATTCAGAATTATTGTATTACAGGGTACTAAAACTACCAACTATTTGTAAGATAGAACAATATTCACCAATTTAAAAAAAAGCGACTAACTATTGTAGCCTCATTCTAAGATGGGGTTTGAGCTAAGTAAGTTGTATCACCAAATCGTTCTTATGCATAGCATTAGCATACTAACGCTGTTATAATCCCATCTTAAGACACAAGCAATAACTAAGTTGTGTATAACACTTGCAGAACAAGGCATAACTAAGTTTTGTATAACATTGACAGAACAATGCATTATTTCCCCATGATAGAATGGCTCTAGGAATTACCAGATTGTATATGCAAATATTTTAAATTTGAAGGGTAACTTCAAATAGAGTTATATATAACATTTGCAGGTACCCTTCAAATTGAGTTGTATATAACATTTGCAGAACAAGGCATTATAACATTTACAGAACAAGGCATAACTAAGTTCTGTATAACATTTACAGAACAAAGCATTATAACCTCATGGCAGAATGGCTGTAGAAATTACCAGATTATGTATACAAATATTTTAAATTTGAAGGATAACTTCTAATAGAGTTGTGTATAACATTTGCAGCACAAGGCATTATATCCTCATGGCAGAATGCCTCCAGGAATTACCAGATTGTATATATAAATATTTAAAATTCGAAGGGTAACTACAAATAGTCCCCATTATTCAGGGGAAGAACCTGTTTCCTCACTTGTTCTCCTACTTTTAATCAAACAGGGTACTCAATTTACAACAAAAATATAAATAAGTTTAAATATTGAAAATTGAAATTAAAAAATTGCAGAACCTCTAATAAGTGAATAGATAAAGGGTTGGAAATACTGCCTATGCCAGCAATCGGGAACAAACATTATTAAATCATATACCCAAGCAAATCATTGACTTAAATACAGCCAACAAATTTGGTTTCTACACGTAACAAGCGAACATTTTAGTTCTATGAGTTCCCTCAATGCAATTAGATTAGGCTGTGGTTAAATAGACAACTAATAGAAAGGTGCACAAAATAAACTACACAAAGGAGCGAGAGATTCAACAAAGGTAACCATCTATTACCGTGAGATCATTAGATGTTACCAGGTAAACATCCTTATTGATCTTCAATCAAGTCATAAACATTTTTCCAAAGTTAAAAGAAATGTATAAAGAAGAAAATTGTATCATTCCAAAGAATCCCTCTGTAAATGAAGATTTGCAGCAAGATAGCGAGGAACGAAAAGAGTTGATATGGCTTCAAGGGAACGAGTCACTCACACACAGAAATTAGCGTGGAGACCAGTGAAAGAAGCCGAGATTTATGTTTTACTCGTATACATATATGGACATTAAGGCCCTGCAGAGAAAAACAGCGAGCGCTGCAAGCCTTTACCCTAACATTTCAGATATTTGACTGCCCCTACTGAAAGTTATGTATTTATCGAACCCTAAGATCATGCAAAATAACTAATCTGATTTTTTTCTTTGGTAAAACCCTAAATAAATAGTCCTGCACACAAAAGCCCTAAACCTTACCAAAAACTCGAGGTAATATAGGAGACGCACTTCACGTATATATTGAAGTGCGAGAAAAATATTTAGGTTGAATATTAACAAGTAAAAATAATAACAAGGCTATTCTAAGGAAGCATTTTCTCTATGGCTAATGTGAAGGCTTTCGGTTTTGGTGGTTTCTCTTGTGAATTTTACAAAGTCTTTTGGGACATGGTTGTGAGTGATCTATTCAATGTTTATCTTGAAGTCATGCAAATTGGGTCATTAAGCAATTTAATCAACAAAAATAATATCGAATGCATATCTAAAATTAGCAACTTGGAGGATATCAACAATTGGTACCCTATCACTTTGTTGAATGTCTCTTATAAGATCATTGCCAAAGCACTAGCTCTCAAGTTGTGTTCGATGTTGTCGCTTATTGTTAGACCTAAACAAATAGGTTTTATCAAATCCAGATTTATCCTAGATAACATTACAATGGTTTGGGAAGGAATGGAATGGGCCCGACATTCTCAACAATCGTGGATTTTTATGAAAATCAACTTTGCGAAGATTTGCGATTGCATTGAATGCCTTTCATTTTGGCCATGCTTCTGGCACTTGTTCTTTGCATGCATTTCATCTATTTGGTTCAAATGCTTTTTGTAAATGTTTCTACCTACATTACTATCTCTAGTCAGCAATCCCCTTCTTTTGGACTCTTTTGATCCATTAGACAAGGGTTCCCTCTCGCCCTGGCTCTCTATGTTTTGGTCACTGAAGGTTTGGCTACCTCCTTGGTCAAGATGTTTCCAAATTGTTCTTCCTAATTCTAAGCAACAAGTTATTAATGGTCATTTTTTTACGATTCTTCTTTCACTCTTCACAAGGAAGAAGAGAATATCAACCAGGCTCTCTAGTTCCTTGACACTTTTTGTCAAGCCTTCAGCTCTAGTATATAATGGCACAAGACCTTGTGTTATAGGCAATCATTTTTTCCTAGACCTTTTTGGCTAGCCTCTTTCAATTCAAAATGGATTTGATCATGGGGAAACCTTTAGAGTTCTAGGCAACCCTTTTTCTTTCCATGATATCTCTTCTAAGCTTTGGCAAGTGGTGCTAGCAAGAATTGAGAAGAAACTTCAATATTGGATCACCAAGCCTCTCTCGTTGACAAGTAAGTTAAAATTTGTTCCAAGATATTGGCGACCATGCATGTTTACTATTCCTCTTACTATGTTCCCTCCAAGGTTTCATACTTGAAGGTCAAAAAGCCCCTCATGAACTTTCTATGGGCATCATGGCTTTCACTAGCTGGTGTGGGATTTTTTTTCCTAGTCACATGAGGTTGGAGGTCTTGGTTTGATCTCTATTTGTTGACAAGGCACTACTTTGTGTGCTAAGTAGATAATTAGGGCACTCATTGGCAATGAGGCACCGACATTCCTCATGGTCAACCAATTTGAATCATTACATTGGCACCGACATTCCTCATGGTTAACCAACTTTGAAAGGTTTTGATATTGGCACTCTTATCACCATGAAAGAGTTGGGTTATATTCAAGGCACCTTTGTTAGCTCTCTTATCTTGGACTCAGGCTCTAAAATTATTTAAAAGAGGAGCCATCCGCCCATATTCTGTTGAGTTCTCAACCACACCGGGTCGAGCCACAGCCCTGTCCTGCAGCACTGGAAATGTCCAGCTGCATGTCCTGCCTGAGCCATCCCAACAGTCCTGTCTGTTCCCATCCTGTTGTTTGTTCAGGTCTGTCCTGCTGGGCCATCTCACAGTCTGACCCCATTTGGACTATTGTGCTTGAACCTAAGCTGACTCATTATGATTGGTGTTTGTTGTACCAAGGTCTCCTTATAAGGACCCAACTTACTCGCTTGAGAATTCCCACTCCAAATTGTGTTTTATGTGGTCACATTGAATCCCTCAAGCACCTATTTTGGTTTTTTTCCTAGGCTCAAGAAGCCTAGAATTGGATTCATGACTTCTTCAAGCCCCTCAAGCCTACCCTTTCTCATGGCACATGTTTCTTCTTGGGTATTGGCAACTTGCCTTCCTCACAAGTTTACCTATCTATGGCACACTTTTAGAGTGGAATTTTTATTCAACATACAAAAAGAAAAATGTTGAATTGTTGAACCACAACAGTGTTGATAAATGCTTTTCTTTGTATTCTAAATTTATGATTTGCTCTAATATTCTTATGCAAATTTAGGTGTATACTAGAAAATTTGTACTTGAGGTTGTGCATCTTCATGAGCTACTAGACCACTAGGCTAATGCCCCCTACACTGTTGCTTGGTTCCTCCCAACTCCACATCTCCTCATGGGCGTCAATATGGGCTTAGCCACTCTTCTCAATGGGACAGTCATAGAGATCATAAGTCTCGTTCTCGTGGTCCTATACCTTAGAATCCCAAGGACTCTATTGCTCATGGAGGATGGCCTCAGCCCTCATTCCCACCCTCTCCTCGACATGACACTAGCAGGCCAAACACCAACAATTTTTGTTATGTGTCACTTGCCATCTCTATGGTTTGCACTCAACAACCTCCCAAAGAGAATGCTTTTGTTGGGTGGAAGCCAACTGATTATTTCAGCCCTAGTAATGTTTGGAGGAAGCCCAATGATCAAGATCCTACTTTGTCTAGCATAACACGATCGCTTAATTATATTTATGTGTTCAACCCTTTTGTTTATGTAGTTATGTTTCAAGGCTAGGCCCTTATGCTAGACTCGTGGGTTTGCCTCTCTACCACCCTCCTTTTTTTGTGAATATTGTACTATTTCATTTATATTAATGTAGAGTTAAATAGGATATTCATCGAAAAAATATCCATTTATATTTATTTAATGTACTAATCTAAGCCAATTAAGTAATTGCAGTATTAAATTAGATTAATTGTAAGGTTGTTGGAGTGGAATAGATTGGACTAAGTAAATTCAACGTAAGCATAGTCATGTTATAAACAGTGATTAATGAAGAGAGGGATTGTTTAGCTATATGATTGAAGATTGTGTGGCAATTGATGAGAACAATGAAATTTGTATTCCCCAAAATCATGTTATGGATAGTCATGTATGCATATCAAAATTAGAATGTTCATTTTTATTTTGTGTTGGTCACCTTTGTGGTTTTAAATCTAGTTTACCTCGACAAACTCAATCTCTAATGATCTCTAAATTCTAACTTATGAGATCTTAAACAAGTGAACTACTAGGCAACAATATTTGTTCTCACACTTATATTTTGTTATCAAGTTGGTAATATTTAAAAATACATTAACAAACAACAAGCTTCAAACATGCACATCAATTTTATAATGATTGCTAGGTGATTCTTACATGTTAATATATGTATGATCAAACAAAAATGCTTGAACTCTCCTGAATATAATAGATATTCTCAAATTCTTATGCAATAGAGGTAATGATAAAATACATAATAATTAGAATTGAATGTAATGAATGTATTTTTATACATAAGCATAACACTAAATTGTGAATATTTGTGTGAAATCAATATGAGACCAAACTAAAACATGTGGCCAAAATGCTAAATTTATAATTTTCATTTTATAAATAAAAAGATCATGGTTATGAGGACACCCTCACACTTGTGAACATGACCTGTGTCAAATAGCTAGGTTGGATATATGTTTGATATGTTTAATTTCTAATCACCCTCTCAAAAAAACAAAAAAAAAGAGTGGGGGAAGCCGAAACAAATAAGTTAAAGAGGCCAATCTTATCATAGATTTAAATATATAAATTGACAATAGTAAAATAATAAAGAGAATGCAGGGGTTGCGGATGGCAACAAAAATCCATATGATTAAATTAGTAGAAACGAAGAGTTTTTAGGAATTTGAAAAGATGCCAGCATAATATACCTTTTTAACCGCATTCATAAGCTACACTTTATGTATGCAAGAATGCAAATAAATAAAATTGCAGATTATCAAGATGAGCATAACCTAGTAATTCATGAATAAAAACATATTTCTTATGTCAATCCAAAAATAATCTTGAAAAACTTTACAAGGATTTTATATACATTTGAATAATAAGATCATCAGAGTTAACATTTGTAAATATTGTACTCCTTCAATCTTAGTTATCTCTACCTTATCCAATGCAAGTGTCTACAATTTTAACTTCATTAATTTATCTACTAAATATTTGATACTTATTATCCCATTTCATATCATTGTTATGGTCAAATGTAGAGTACTCATTCTCACCAACTATAACAAACAAACAAAACTTAATATTGTGTGAACAATTTAGTTGCATAGTCATGCATGCTTCAACCTTCTCAAATCTCTACTATCTAATATACCCTTCATATCTAGCATAATAATGAGTAATTTAAGGATTTTTTCTTGTTCCATTTTGATATATTATGTTGTTATTGTGGATATAAATATATTGTTATTATTTAATATACTTTATTTTTGAAACCTTATTAATGCTTTGTTTTATGTAATGAGTATATTTTCCTTTGAAGCAAGCTAGGAATAGAAAATCCTATTGCAAAATAACCATATGTTTATTTGGATCATCTAACCCTTCTTTTGATGGCAAAAATGGTTAATGAAAACCCTATCATAGAAGAATATGAGCTTTCTTGGTGTACAAAGATCTCGTGTAAAGTTAAAACATTATATTTTTTATGTTGAAGGAACTCAAAGTGAAGAAATGAACTTTCCATAGTGAAAATGATGACATGGATGCTAGATGTTAATATTATTCGTCAAAAAAGTAAGTTGAATTTTATTTAGGATTAACATTTGTATATTAATGTTCTTAATATATAATATTGATAATTATATTTGATGTTTTTAGATAAAAAATGGTAGCAATGTATAAATTTAAATGATTTAATGAGATGACAAAGATATAATATTCTAATACATAGCATGTTTATGTGTAATGGATTAGATATATTTATGTCTCATATAAATATAAGAAAAATAAGTAGATAAACTCGTATATAATAGATGCAATTATACAAAATCTAAAATAATTTAAAAATAAATGAGAAAACAAACGCACAACTCACAATATCCCAATTGGTTTATGGGGAAGGAAACGAGCGATGGAGTGAGCGGGAAAGGGAGCGGAGGGGTTTTTCAAAATCCCTGAAGAGGAAGACGAAGGTGGGTCTAATTCAGAGGACGTTGATAGGTCTTCTTGGTTTCTTACAGGCCTTTATCTGAACTTTAACTGGCTGGAGTTCTGGGTGATGTTTTGTTTTCCTTCTCCTTACTTTGTTCGTGTGGGCTCTGCTGTTGTTGAGCCTAGTGCTTTCGTTTTGGTCCACTTCTCTGTTTGGCAGAGTTGCTCGGTTCGACTAAGGGACATTTCATCTCTGGTGGTTGTCATGGTTTTCTTGCCTACAAAGGATCTGTGGATGGGTTCTTTGGGCGCTGAGGACAAGTTTTCTTTTTCCCCTCATTTTTTTTTACTAGTGGTGTTGCGGTTGTGTGTGTTGTTGTTGCCTTGTTCCCTTCTGCCTCTTCATGGGCTTGGTGGGTCTTCCTGTGCCTTTCTGTGAGTTCTCTTGGGCGGGTGTTGGCCGAGCCTTATGTGGAGTTCATTGGTTGCATTGTTCGATGGTCGTGTGATGCCTTGGCCCGCTCGGGGCCTTGTCCGGTTGCACTATTGTGGAGTGATCCTGTTTGCTTTTTGTTGTCCTCGACGGTTGGTCTGTCCAGGATTTCTTCTTCCCTAGTTGTTCAATTTTCCTTCTTCTTTGCCTCATAGTTTTGGTGGATGGTCCTCTCATTTGGGGTTATTGCTATCGATCTGCTTGCTCCTTGGTTGTCTGTTGGGCTTCATGTGAAGCTTCTCCTCTTAGCTAAGAGGTTCTCTATGCTCTCGTGTTCTCCTTTTTGCCTGGCTTTTAGGCAGCTTTCTCTCTTCCTTTCTCGTTCTTTTCCTGTGAGGTGGAAAACCTTCCTTTGGAGGTGGAGGGAGCGTTGGTGGATACACTTCCTATGGAGGTGGAGGGGGCGCTGAGGAGGATGGTGGAGAGTTTATTGTTTGCCCAGATAGCCGTTATGCTTTTTGGATTTTTTGTTGTCCTTGTCGCTCTCATTTATGGGAGCCTTTGATGTCGTGGTTACTCTGTTTGGCTCTTTGTGGCCTTTGGAGGTGGTTTCTAGTGGAGGTCAGTTTCTTTGCCTCCTTGTTTGGGTGGTCTTTGGTGCCTTAGGGAGGTGTTCTCCGCAGTTTCTCTGGGTTGTGGCTGGTTTGGTGGTTTCTGCTTGTCTGTGAAACAAGGCTCCTGCCCTGTTTCCTTGGAGGATTTGGGGTTTCTTCCTATGAAGGAGGCTTTATTTTTTCACTATGTTTTTCGGTGCTAGTGTAATATAATGGGTTTCGTTGTTATTTTCCTGGCTTTGGTGGTTCTGGGTGTTATGAAGTTTTGGGCTATGGTGCTTAAGGGAGTTGTTCTTGTTCCCTTAGCTGGTTTAATGGTGTTGGATTCCTGGTTCAACCCCATGTGGTTGGGACTGCTGGTTTTATCAAGCCTTTGGCTTCTACTCTTTTGGAAGTTGATGGCTTCTAGTGGTTCTTTGTTGTCTCAGAAGGTTTGTTTTCTGAGTGGAAGTCCTGGAGTTTTTCTCTAGCTTAAGTCTACATTTAAGTTTAAGGGTACCCTTGGTTTTCCCTTGTTTTTGTAAGGAGGTGCTTTCTGTTCTGGTTTCCTTTTGGCTACCCTACTTCTTGCAGCTGGTCTGTATTTCCCAATTTCATGCTCCGGTCAAAAGCATGGCTTGTTGGATGTCTTCCTAGCTCATTTCTAGTGAGCCCTGTTCTTCCTTTTTAGTGATCTCATTTTTTACAAGTCACCTTTCTTCTGCCTCTATGGTTGCTTTGTAAACGAGTACTAGCCCTTCCCGTCTTAACATAATCAATTCACAATATTTTACCTTGTAAAATTATTATAGGTACAAATTTTTACCCAATAACCTTGTTTAACTGTGCATTAAATTCAACTATTCATGATACAAAATAAAATAAAATAATCACTTTTCCAAAAAAATATATTATAGTAGTTTTCTCATTAGACTATAAAACATGAAAGATCTACAGCACATTTCTATCATGAAGCTATATTTTGAACCCTATTATTCATATTTTTTAGAATGACATGATGAATAATTGTACATAATTTTGTGTATTAATAAAATATATCAAATTTAACTAAAATGACTAATTAAATGCTAGTAAAAAACACGTTGTTATATATTTACTGATATTTTATATTCTAACAATAATGATAATATGTTTTATTAATATATCATAATTTTACAAATACCCTCACAAATATTGACATGCTCAACTATTAACTCCTTTCCTCTAAAATTATGATAAAAATAAATCTACTTCAACTGTATGTCAATATTTGTAATACCTATAATTTAAAAAGATATGATTTTTTTTATTATTAGCTTTGTTTTGACTTGGAAGACAAATTTGAGTCATATTCTATAATTTATCAAATGAAAAAGATGTATATAGATTGAGAAAAAAATTAAAATATAAGGGAGAGTTTATGAGGGGACACCAAGTAATTTTATGAGTGCAAAGAGCCACACAATTATCGTTTTGGCAAGAAAAAAAAATTGTTTATTTGGGTATGTAAACACTTATATAATTTTCTTTCAGATTGATTTGTCAAGTCATTGTTTGAAGGAAAAAAATTAAAAGATGAATATTTATTGGTATGTATGTTAGATATATGCAATCAAATTGAAAACAAAACACACAATTAATAGAACTTTAAACTGAAGGAAAGCTAATTAATTTGAAAGAGTAAAAAATGAAGCTTCTTCAGAGGCATTCCATCTTTCTCTATCTCCAGAGATTTGTTTGAAGCTGCTGCTCTCAGATTGTGTAAGCTTGGCTTCTCCAAATGGCAATCTGTAGAATGAGTATGCAAGGTTTCTCTATCCTATATGCTGGTGGAGGTGAGAATGCTGACGGATATGCACAGGGGATGTAGATTATGCATAGGGGCTGTAAATTGAAACTAAACTATGTGGATGATTGGTCATGATATGCTATGATATTATGCTATGCTATAAAATGAGAATGCTAAAAGGCTTATGCTATTTGCAATTTGGCTATAGTTTATCTGTTGAAAGCTTCTATATGATTTCAAAGACCCGACAGTCCTTTTTATAGCTTTTTGCAGGCACAATCTTGGCTAGCAAGAATCAATGGCTATGAGGTTGTCTGGTAAGTTTGAATGGTAAAAGATGGAGAGGTTGAGAAGAAAATGGAAGAGGTTGGGAGGTTGGAGAGAAGAATGGATGCCTGTCTTCAACCCAGGGGAACAAGCTTGCACATAAATAGAGGAATTTAATTTTCTGTTTTGACAGTTTGTTTCACGGTTGTTGAAGATAATCCCCAAATTTATTAAATAAAATAAATTTATTTAATTTCATTTATTGAGTTTGATTTTTGATTTTAGCACTATGGAAGATTTAATCAAATATTTTGGAATATTTAATTATGATGTGACTTTAAAAGAATTAATTAAATATTTAGAAATATTTAATTGTGAATAGATATTAGAAGAATTACATTAAATATTTAGAATATTTAATGATGAATGAACATTTAGAAGAATATAATTAAAAGAGAGGAATATTTAATCTTTATTCGAATAAAATATCCAAGCCAAGATTAGATGATAATTAATATAAATAAATCATAATGTTTATTTAATTAATTAAGAGATGAATAAGAAAAGATGATTAAATAAACTTATTTATTTATTCGAAATGAAAGAGTGAACAATATAAATAAATTATTTAAATTTATTTATATGTAGTTGGAATTCAGAGATTTAATTAAATATTAAAAATATTTAATTAATTACTTGACTATGTGATCTGACAATTTTTAGGTGTATTATTTTAAGTTCCCTCTTGCAAGTGATGCTTCACATTACTCAAAGAAGATGCAAATTCTTCCTAGATGTTTAATCATTTAATGTCGATAGTATATGCCCCCTCAGAACGATGAATCGATAAGATTTTTATTTTTGTGAATTTTTATTTTTATTTTTTAAAAAAATTTGTTTGAATTTTTTTGATTTTTAAGATATCGATTCATTGTTTAAAAATAATGATGTGAAGAAATTGACCCAAAGAGATGCAAAATGAAAAATTGATGACTATAATTGCCCTTGCTATGTTAAAATGTGATAAAATGCCCCAATTTTACCATTAAATAGGTTAAAAATGTCATTTTCCATGTCATTTTCCATTTTAACCTAGTAAAATTTGTAAATTTTGAGCTCTAGAGTGAGAAAGATGGCACTTCCGATTCACCAGCACCGTTTCGAGCGTATCCGACGACATCAGTGGCCAGCGCACTATGGACCCCCGGTATGTACCCTGTGAAACTCCTACTTTTTGAAAATTTTCTGTTTGTTGCACGTTTTTCGATGTGTTGACTGTGAAATTATGTGTTTTAGTGCTCTTAATGGTTTTCATAGTGCATTTGATAATTTCTATAGCGCATTTGTTTCTGTAGCACATATGATAAATTTTGTAGCACCCTTAATGTTTTTTGTAGTGCATATAATCCTGTAGCGCCCATGATGAATTCTATAGCACTCTTGATTAGTTCTGTAGCGCCCATAATCTTGTAGCACATATGAGGATTTTCTTAGTGCCCATGATGTTTTCTGTAGCGCCCTTGATTGAATGTTGTTGTGAGTGATAAATTTGTTCTTAAAGTTGTTGGAAAACAAATAAGAACTGATAGATTTTCTTTTAAAGTTGTTAAAAACAAACATGATTATGATTATCTGCCTTCCATAATGATGAAAAACAAATAGTTTTGATTGATATGTTCATTTCTAAAGTTGTTAAAAATAAACATGATGTTGATTATCTATTTTCCATAATGATGAAAAACAAATAGTTTTGATTGATATGTTCATTTCTAAAGTTGTTAAAAATAAACATGATGTTTATTATCTGCTTTCCATGATGATGAAAAATAAATAGTTTGATTGATATTCAAATTTGATTGATAAGTCGTGATGATTTGATATTGATTTTGCTTTGTCATGTGTCAACAGGAGAGATTGAGCGTTTTGCAGTCACGAGAGACATTCCTGAGTACATGGATGTTGATTCCACATCTGTTACAGTCAGATCGAGATGTGATTGAGGCCTGTGGATTGAGTTCATTGCTTGACATGCCCGAGGTGTGCCTCAATAGGGCTTTATTGATAGCACTTGTAGAGCAGTGGCATAGTGACACCAACACATTTCATTTACCAACCGGAGAGATTACAGTGACCCCTGAGGACGTATATCATATCTTGAGGATCCCAGTGATGGGAGAGATAGTGGTCTTTGATAGCCGAGAGGCTAGAGGTGCTGATGCTTTGAGGAGGATTTTCAGAGATGATCATATTGCTGGATACTTCATCCCATGGGGCGAGATGACAGATACATATCCATCTTTACTGTCTGTACTTGCATGCTTCATTGGAGGTGTGTTATGCCCCGACCATAGGTCGAAGGGGTTCGCAGTCGGGTGGGGTCATGTTTTGGAGAGTATGGTGATGCAGGGGACATGGTATGCATGGGGGACATGTATGCTTCTCACTTATATGATGAGTTACATCATATTGTATATGGTAGAGGCTAGAGTTTTGCTGTGGGGTGTTCTTTATTACAGATATGGGCATGGGAGCACTTTGCTATCATGCGACCGTTGACTCGAGGACAACGACCAGCTGGTCGATCGTACAGATGGAGATATGCCAATATTATTGCTCAGCTGAGACTAGGCAAACTGGAGCATTGGCAGTGTCTCTTAGATGATCTGGATACAGTATGTTGGCGGCCATATTTAGATTGTGAGGCATGGCCAGAGGATGAGAGGGAGATGCCCTATGTCTGTACATCCAGATATCTGATTGGCCATACGTCATGGATCATTGAGAGATTTCTTGTTGGATGAGTATGTCGACATTTTGGTCAGATTCAGGGTATGCCTATGGGTTCTGCCATTTATGCACGACGACAGCCAAAGCTTGTAGTATGGGGTCCACGAATTTCCTATGAGGCAGCGGTTGCAAAGTTCACCAGTTTAGGAGTGGTGATGTGGGATTACCGAGTTGATGTCCTCAACGCAGGGACGACACCAGAGTATAGCCAGTATGTCTTAGAGCATCCTGCACCACGTATGTTTGATCCTTACGAGCCTATTGCACCAGTGACTGTACAGAGACCACAGAGAGGTGGTCAGAGACGACAGAGAGAGGCAGCTGCAGAGGGTGATGATTCGGAAGGAGGTGATGATGATGAGGAGTCAGACGGAGATAGTGATTCAGAGGGAGATGATGATGATGAGGAGGGTGGAGGTAGGGGTGGTGGTGGTAGGAGTGGTGATAGAGGTGGTAGGAGAGGTGGTAGGAGAGGTGGTAGAGGTGGACCACGGATGAGACATACAGATCCATCACCTTCAGTAGATCCAGTGGTTTCAGGTCAAATATCCTCTCTTCTAGAGTATAGTGTAGAGCTTACAGAGTCAGCTAGCACAGGCATAGACCCTTATTACACAGTTGCAGGGACAGTTGACTTCAGTTACTGCTGAGAGGGATACAGCTAGACAGCGGGGTGAGCAGGCCATTGCTTTGGTGGATAGTCTACAGAGAGGGGCAACGGGTACCTTTCCTGGTGACATGATGAGAGAGGTGACCAGAGCCACCCAGGAGGCTGAGTTTTACAGGACCAAATATCATGATGTTGTTCCACCTGAGTGGATGGAGAGTTATACTCAGTCACGGTCTACTCATAGTCGCTCTCGTACCACCAGTAGGGGTGTGACACAGCCATTACCTCTAGGAGGGTCATCAGGGATAGGAGGAGCAGGTCCATCAGGTGTAGGTGGTACAGGTCCCAGACCAGCTCCATTAGAGGATAGCACTCCCTAGTGCATTGTAGATGATGTTTTTATGATACTCTATTTAGACATTTGTATACACCCTGAGATGGTCCTATTTTTGATGATGTTATATCATATATGATTGACATCTTTGTATATTTTGACATTCATTTTTGAGATATATGAAATGCAGTGATGATTTATGATGTGTTATGATTTATGAAATGCATCTATTTTTTTATATGCAGGATGTGTTATGATATGATGGTTTCTCAATGCTTATGATGTATATGTATGCATGATTTATGAGATGAGTAAAATCTATTGATGAACGATTATATGAATATGATGGATGATATAATTTATGAATGCTTATAAATGTTTTGATTATGATGTATGCTTTTGATTTTATGATTTTCTAATGCAAATATGTATGAAAAATATATGAAATGATGTTTTTCTGAATGTCAAAATATACCCAGTCATGTAGTCGAAAAGATATTAACCATTTGATACTTTGCCAGCTTGTTGGGAAATCTATAAATGCAAAATGCAAATTCTAACATGAATGCAATCTATACTAACCATGCAAGACATTCATACAATATTGCCATTTGGAGAGCTCATTTGTTGCTTTTTGTATCATCATAGAGCATTGAAATGTTGAAAGTTAATACAAGCATCAAAGGGTATGTTAGCACCAGTGATGACCTGAGTATTACTTTCATGATTTTTGATATAGCAAGTTAATACAAGCATCTAGGTATAATTGAACCGAGATGACCTGAGTATCGCTTGCATAAACAAACAAGAGTTAACCCATTTCCCATGCAAATTCTAAAATGTCATCAATGATCCATAGTAGAGCATGTCTCTTTACCAATTTGCATAGTACTAATGATTTCCTCGCAAACAACAGACAAATAAAAATCATACTCCTTCCTTGCTTTTCTAGTTCAATACATCATCGAATTACTCCAGAGATATGATAGAAAAATCAAACAACCATTCAAATTTTGCTTAAAGTATTTCAAACATTTATTCAGATTAAGATCATCCAAGTTGGTTATCATCATTGATATTATGTTTTGATGTTTGTTTGGATCATGTTGTTTCGATTTCAATTGTCATTGAATAAGTATGTCATGATTAATTTGATACATCAATGTTTGTTGTATTTTGACAAACCGTCTTCTGTCTGTTTGTGATGTTCGAAAAGCTTGTTGTCCCTCTCTTGTTTAATCTATATTTCAGCTTTTTCCCCCAGTGTAAACACAACCTAAAGATGAAAGATATGTACAAATTTCATCAAGCCATGATAAAACATAAGGATCTTGTCATATGATGTGGATATGTACAGATGATAGATATGGATGAATGATCCTGAAAGTGAATGCAAGACATAAACTAATAAATGGAGGAGCCCATTTTGATCACAAGTAGCGCCTGTTTACCAGGTTTTCACCACTTGTTTTTATTGCACTTTTTTAGGATTTTTCTAATTTTT
Source organism: Sequoia sempervirens (assembly GCA_007258455.2). Classification (NCBI taxonomy): domain Eukaryota; kingdom Viridiplantae; phylum Streptophyta; class Pinopsida; order Cupressales; family Cupressaceae; genus Sequoia; species Sequoia sempervirens. The sequence goes on from VDFB02281492.1 coordinate 244,726,511, forward strand.
ATTATTTTATTTATTTATTTATTTATTTTAGGACTTTTTATGATTTTTTTTTTTTTGGATTTATTTTGTAGGACTTTTATGATTTTTTAGATTTTTCAGACTTTTTATGATTTTTTTTTGATTTTTAGACTTTTATGATTTTTTTTTTTGGATTTTTAAGGACTTTTTATGATTTTTTTTTTTTGGATTTATTTTTAGGACTTTTTATGATTTTTTTTTTTATGACTCTAGACATAGAACTTCTTCAAATGAATGCTGTTGATTGGCTCTTCAAACAGGTCCCCTTCTGACGTAGATAACTGATATGCACCAGAACCATATGTTGGAATGATGACAAATGGACCAAGCCAGTTTGGTTCAAATTTCCCTTTCTTTTCTCTGTCTTGCTAATTACATGGATTTTCTCTCAACACTAGGTCACCTACTTGAAATGTCTGAGGTTTAACTCTGTGATTATAGCTATGGGACATAACCTATTGATAACCCTTCAAATGATCAGTTGCATGTTGACATCTTTCATCTAACAGTTCCAACTCTTGCAGACAAGAAACTCTATAGTCTTCATCACTTATCAATCCCTTGAGTGAGACCCTAAGCGAAGGTATTTCAACCTCTAGTGGTAAGATTGCTTCTACTCCATAGACCAAGGCATATGGTGTAGCTCCCATTAGTGTGCGAATGCTGGTTCTATATGCCCACAAAGCTGGATTTAATTGGACATGCCAATCACAACCGGCGTCATTTACTGTCTTTTTCAAGATCTTCAAGATTGTTTTGTTGGAAGATTATGCTTGACCATTACCTTGTGGATAATAAGATGTAGAGAACCTGTGTTGGGTGTGAAATCTTTCACAAAGTTCATCCACATCCTGATTCTTAAAAGGCCTTCCATTATCAGTGATGATAGAATTAGGAATTCCATATCGACAGATAATGTAATTCAGGATAAATGAAGATATTTGTTTACCCATCATAGCTGTCAAAGGAACAGCCTCAATCCATTTTGTAAAATATTCCATAGCTGTGATGATAAATTTATGGCCATTTGATGATGATGGATGAATTTTACCAACAAGATCTAGTCCCCACTAAGAAAAAGGCCATGTCAGAGTGAAAGGTTGCAATTCTTATTCAAGTGCATGAATAAGATTCCCATGGATCTGGCATTTAGAACACTTCTTGACAAAAGTAAAAGAATCTTTCTCCATGGTAGGCCAATAGTATCCCATTCTAACAAGTTTCTTGGCTAAGGTCAAACCACTTGAATGAGTTCCACAAATACCACCATGAACCTCTTGTAAGGCTTTTTTAGATTCATCACATTCAAGGCATCGAAGGAGAATACCATCAAGACCACGTCGGTAAAGGATATTGGCAATCAAAGTATAACGAGATGATTGGCGTATAAAGTTCCTTTTTTGGTTTCGAGATAAATATGAAGGTAAGATGTTATCTTTCAAATAGGTATAAATCTTGCTATATAAAGGTGAATTAGAATCGGTTAAATGACATATGACTTGGGTCTTAGGATTATCATAGGCGGGAGAAAACAATTGTTCCACCAAGAGTTCATGCTTAGTTTGATCTTCTGGTAGTTGTAATAAGGAAGCAAGGGTAGCCATTGCATCTGCAGCTTTATTATCAATCCTTGATATTTGTGAAAACTTGATTGACACAAAATACTTTTTATAATCATCCACCATGTTTTTGTAAGGCAACAACTTATCATCTTTAGTCTGATAATCATCATTAATTTGATTAATGACAAGTTGTGAATCACCGTAAACTTGCAACTCTGTAATCCGCCATTCCAAGGCTATTTTTATCCCTATGAGCAATGCCTCATATTCAACTATGTTATTTGTGCAATGAAATGTCAACCGATATGATTGTGAAATGGTATGTCCTTCAGGTGTAACAAAGAGAATCCCTGCCCCCGAGCCATATTGTGTATAAGATCCATCAAAGTACAATGTCCACGATTTCTGAATTATTGCTGTGAAGACATCTGCATCAGGAAACTCAATGTGCATTGTATTTTCTTCTTGTAAAGATACTTTAGCCAACTAATCTGCAATGACCTGTCCTTTAATAGCTTTTCAATCTACATAGTGAATGTCAAACTCACTTAAGATCATTACCCATTTTGCAAGTCTCCCTATTAAAGTAGCTCTGCTTAGTAGGTATTTTAGTGGATCAATCTTGGTTATCAACTTAACTGTATGAGCCAACATATAGTGTCACAACTTTTCAGAAGCAAACACCACTGTGAGGCAAGCTTTTTCTATGAAACTGTAGTTTAATTCATGACTTGTTAGAGTTCTGCTGATATAGTATATGGCCGTTTCTTTTCCTGTAGAATCTTCTTGTGCTAGCAATGCTCCCAAGGATACTTCTGTTGCTGAAATATAGAGTATGAGTGGCTCTCCTGGAATAGGTGGAATTAAAACTGGTGGGTGCATAAGATATTGCTTGATCTGATTAAATGCTGCTTCACATTTGTCTTCCCATTTGAATGGGACATTTTTATGCAATAAATGTGTAAATGGTAAGCTTTTGTCTGCCAGTTGAGCTATAAACCTTCAGATGGACTATAGTCACCCTTGCAATGATCGAAGCTGACTGATATTTCGTGGTGGTGGCATGTCCATTATAGCTTGTACATTTTCTGGATCAACCTCTATGCCCTTTTCTGAAACAATGTATCCTAGGAGTTTTCCAGATGTAACACCGAAGACACATTTCTTTGGATTGAGTCAAACATTGAACTTCTCCATTCTAGTAAAGATTTTTGATAAGATTTCTAAATGTTCTTCTCGTGTGTGATATTTGGCAAGTAAATCATCAACGTAGTCTTCCATGAATGTGTGCATCATATCATGAAAAATTGTTGTCATTGCTCTTTGATAAGTAGCTCCGGCATTCTTTAACCCAAATGGCATTACATTCTAGCAATAGGTACCCCAAGGGCATGTGAACGCTATTTTATCTTGATCCTCTGGTGCAATTTTTATCTGGTTGTATCCTGAAAATCCATCCATTAATGAATACATTGCATGGCCAGCAGTTAAATGAACAATCATATCTATGTTTGGAAAAGGGAAGTCATCTTTGGGACAAGCCTTATTCAAATCTCTGAAATCTCCACAAACTCTGATCCTTCCGTCTGGTTTTGAAACAAGTACAATATTGGAAATCCATTCTGCATAGTCAATAGTCTGAATGAATCCAACATCCAAAAGCTTCTTTAATTCCTCTTTGACCAATAATGCAACATGTGGATGCATTTTTCTAAGTTTTTGTTTCACAGGTTTTTCCCCTACTTTGATAGATAAATGATGCATTATTAGATTAGGATCTAACCCTGGCATATCAGCCTATGACCAAGCAAAGTTGATTTGATTCTCCTTCAAGAATTCCATGAATTTCAGGACTTCTTCAACTGTTAATGATGCTGCAAGTTGCAATATTTTTGGCTGCTCTGCTGTACTTATGTTAATTGATTCTGTTGGTTCGATCAAAATAGAAGATCTCTCATGATAATGCTTGGGAAGAGTGTCAAGTTTCTCATCCTTCAGTGCCTCAGAAAGGTTTTCACTATCAGATTCGCTCTTTATTTTTCTCTTATTGTGATCTACCACTGCCATTTTTTAGTTTTCACCGATAGATCCATCTTTTATTTCATTTATTTTGCAGCTAAGAGACTTGACACCCTCCTTATCAAAATCATGAGTATGAAATTCTTGGATGAAATAATTATTTTCTTCATTAGACGAACAAAGGAAATTTATAATGTCCTCATCATCATGGAATGTAGGGATATGGATAGGCGCGTCATTGTCCCAATCAATAAGTTCCAGATAAACTAAAGGCATGGGATCATTAGGTTCGGTAAGGTCTTGAACTGTCAAAGTCATGATGTGGTTATCATTTTCATAGTAGACACGGTCTATGATGATATTTTCCTGTTGATTATCAATCTCGTTAGAATCTGAATCGTCCTCACTTGAGTCATGATTGCTTTGTAAAACATAATCAAGTGCAGGCCTTGAACCTTCTCCTTGTATGAGAACAGGTGCATATTTGTGTATGGTATCAACTTGTTTGTCTCTCCATAATTCATCATTATAAATGGGATACCATTCATATTCATTTGAATCAATATCTAAACTATTCTGCAAGAAAAATTGATTCATGAGGTTTATCTGACATTGATCCTTCTTCATGAGTTGATTGTGCTTGCTGTGAAGTAGATTCTTCTTTATCTTTACCATATCCAAGTCTTGTTTTATCACTTGGATGTATTGAAATAGGTTGAATTGGTTCCACGATTCCTTCTCTTCTCTTTCCTATAGGACCATTTCCTTCATAGCCCATTTTCTGCATGATGGCGTACCCCTTACCATATTGTTCTGTAGGTAACTTAATGTGCAAGAGAGATTCATCTTCATCTTTGTATAGCCAATTTAGGATGTCCCTATCTTCAACTTCTTCCTCAGTGGTGTTGGCTTTAATGAATTGTCCATCAAACTTTGTGATTGGCACAGAAGCTTGGGACGTAGAAGCTATTGCAATCTTTTGATTTGATAAGGTTGGATGACCATGCGACCTCAGAGAAGGAGGTAAAGTAGGAAGAGATAGTGAATATTCTCCAACTCCTTTGTCTTTAAAATTTAGCCTAGTGTCAAGGCTATTTGTCAGTTCTTGTAATTGGCCTTGTAGATTGGAAGAAGAAACAACAAGAGCCTCCCTATTGTGTGGCACAAAGGCATCTTGAGTTGCTCAAAGATTTGAGCAAGTTTGGGTACTATTGTAATCAACTTGTATAGTTATTTCATGTCCATCATATGGAAACTTGATGCATTGATGATATGTTGATGGTACTGCTTGCATATCATGAATCCATGGATGACCCAAAAGTATGTTATAGGAAAGATCCCGATCTAGAACCTGGCAGAAAGTATTTTTCACAATAGGTCCCACTCTGATAGGTAGCATTATTAGTCCTTTGGAAGATCTTTCTTCATCATCATATGCCTTGATAGTTATTTTCCTTCGTGGATGAATAGAATTTTCTGATATTCCCAAGGAATTTACTAGCTTTAAAGTACAAATGTTTAAACCAGCTCCTCCATCTATTAAGACATGTCTAATTCGGTGTTTATGAATCACGACTTCAAGATAGAGCGATGAATTATGTGAATGTGTCATTGAGGCATCATCTTTTTCGGAAAATGAAATACAAGTGGGGGAAGACAAATGTCCCACCATGGATTGAAATTTGTTTGCATCAAGATCAGTATCAACAATTGTGTTTACAAGAGCTTCTTCTAAAATATTCTTTTGTATGGGGGATATTTTGAGAAGTTCAAGGATGGAGATTTGAGCTGATGTTTTTCTCAATTGATCAACCAGATTATATTGACTTGGAGGAGAAATAGTTGTTTTAGATGAACTTCCTTTTAAAACAACCTTTGCTTTTCCTGTCGTGGGAACATTAACTTGTTGATATTCTTGTTTTCCCTTGATCTTGATAACATTAACCGGTTGATCATCAACATAGATGTGACAGATTATATTGTCTTCAACATTATGTATGCTTTTGGCTTTGGTATCCGATGTTTCCCCTTTTTGATAATTTGGTAAAGGGTCTTTGAATGCTTGATGATCATCATTGGTATGATGTCCTTTGATTGTAATGGTGACATTGTCAATTAAATCTTGTACTAGATTTTTCAAAGCTTGACAAGTATTCGTTCTATGACCTTTACATTGATGATAATTGCAATAATACGAGTCATTCCATGATGGTGGTTTGACACGTGGCTCATAATCTCTTTGTGGGGGAAAGGTGATAACCTTATTATCAAGGAGCTCCTTGAGAGAAAACTCAAGAGATTGACCTAACGTAGTAAAATTCTGTCGATTTGAAAAGAATGGAGGTCTAGACGGATTTGATGTTTGGGTATTGCCAAGATTGTTATTGAAATTACCACAATTTTGATTGGTATTTTGATTTGTCATGCTTTCTTGATTGGAGTTTTGTCCTTGTTGTTTGTTGTTTCCTTGTTGGTTGGTATTTGCTTGTTGATTGGTTCGTGGAGCACTTGATAGATTGAAGACAGATGGCCTTGTTCGTAGATTATTTGCATCCACTATACCATCATTGACAACATTTTTTGTTTCTATTCCAAAACCTTGTTTTATCATTGTTGTTTTGGTTTGATGTACTCAGATTATCAAGTTTTATCACTCCTCGTTTAACCAAGGCCCCTTCAATTGTGATTGCGTTTTCAATCAATTTTTCAAAGTTATGAGGACAATGAAGGTTAAGCCTATAGCTTAATTCTTGATCTAGGCTATTAATGAAGATATCCATCTTTTCCTTTTCAGGAATAGGACGGGAATATCGTGCGAATAACCTTCTCCACCTTTGCAGGAATGTAGTGAAGGGTTCTCCTACTTTTTGTTTCACTTTACAAAGATCAAGCATTGTTATCTGGTGTTGAATGTTGTAGGACGATTGTGATATAAACTGATTTATTAACTCCTCAAAGGTTTTGATGGGTGGAGTGATCTTAGAAATCCACTCCATGGATTGCACACCTAGACTTCGTGGAAATAATCGCATTAAGTAGGTATCGTCATAGGCGAATTCTAGACTCATATTTCGGAAATCCCTCACATGGTCAATGGGATCAGTTTTTCCATTGTGCCTATCATATTTAGGGATTTTGCAATGTTTTGGAAAAGGAATCATTTGAAGACTCCTATCGAATGGATAAGGAGATATGTCTTCCAAAACATACTTCTTTGTTGTACCCCCTTGCATCTCCTTTATTTGCCCTTGTAATTCTTTTATATGTTGAGTAAGGGCACTAAAATCAGTAGGAGGAGTTTTAGGATTCTGTTTAATTCCTTCTATATCGAAATTGTGAGGTAACTTAGCTCCTTGATTAGCTAATGAAAGAAAATATCTTTCTTTGTTTCGTTCTAAAATCCTTTCCATAAGAGTATGGAATTGGGGATCTTGCTCTGCTTCTTGAAGCTTTTCTTCTGTTAATTCATCAACATTAAATGTTTCCTCTTCTTTCTCAATATGGTCACCCATTTTTCTTGTAGTGGTTTCTCCCTCATCTTTTTCCATGTGTTTTTGAGATTTCGTGAAGATAGGCATAGGTTTTGTTCCAAATTCTACTCACTTTTGATCAAAAAGAATGAAATAGTGCAATTGCATCATAGATATGAAAGTCAGGATAGAATGAAGATTCTATGACTTACAAAGGTTTGTAATCTTTAGCTTGTGTTGTTCCCTAATTGAAAGGATGAAAATCCTGTTGATGGGAATTTAAGCAAAAGATCAAGAAAATGATGATTTTGCACTTTATGAAGTTTTGATCATAGCTTTGTAAAAAGATGGATTTTGTGATAGATGCCTAATGTGATTTGAGTTCTCTATTGCAAAATTTGATTTGGACGAGTAGAATATTCAATTGCAGGTTGGGGAATATAACATAAATGAATACGTTGACTATGGTTATGCCTTTGAGAAAGGGCTCTTCTTTGAAAGAAACCTTGTGAGTACAAAGGTTCTATAGCATAATCATCAGTGAAACCTCTAACACAATCATGATACCTATGAAGAAAGGTTCTATATTTGAGTAAAACTTTTCGGCTTTGATACAAGAATCGTCTTTTCTTCAATAGTTTCTTGTGACTAAGTGGTTTCTTTGGCTTTTTGATTCTTTTGAGAATGGACTTCTTAACAAAAGTTGTGGATTTCCAATCTCGTAACATGGGAGTAATCAATGTGATTGTGAGTTTTGGATGATCTTATCTAAATTAGTGTATTGAAAACACATCAAGTAATTTGTAGAATAGTTATTTTAAGTCCTATGCTAAACATCAAGTGTATGATCAAAATGTTGTTTAAAAATTGTTTTAACAGGATTTACACATGATAAGCATTTCAAACAGACTCACTCTTAGTTCTCAAGTAGGTCATCATAGTAATCAACAGCCCAGATCTTAGAACTGCATCGACTCACATAGCCATGTCACCCCCAAAAGGGCGCCCATTTTTTTGTCTTTTCTAGGTGCGTACTCAGAGTGACAGAAGTGGATACCGAATCCCCTAAGAAAACAATCCTTGGTAGTTATATGGTGAGTATCTTGGGGTAGATTCTTCCCTCCCCTGCACTGTGATTATTATGACATTCGGAAAATGAAAAGTTAGATACTACACTAGGTTCGTAGTAAGGTTTTTCGTTCGGTGCAGAAAATGATAGACTCCCTCGAGAGACCTCCCTACCTTTAGAACAAGGGCTTTGGGGATGGTTATCAATGCACACTACCGTCAAAAGAGGGTTTCCCCAATTTTGCTTTAAATTTTAGAGTGGGGTGGAATAGCCTGGCTTTGGCTTGAACCCACTTGAGTCGTTCCTCTTGGGTGAGTACTTTTTCCCACAAGAGCAGGCTCTCTACAAGGTTTTAACAAAACTGGAAATTGCATAAAGTAAAATAGGTGAGTTTGGCATTTTGATCACCCAGTTAAGGGGAGAGCATAGGCCTATCACCGTTTAAACAAAGCAAACAAGGATTGACTTTTAAGCCCAAAATAAAATTTTGCTATGCTAAGTGAAGATGTTGCTTCACACAAACATAGAGTTCATTTTAGTCCCAAAGTGAAATAATGAAGTGTCTACCCTAGGATTGCTTCGTTTTAATTATGTGTCTACCCTAGGATTGCTTCATTCTAATTTAAAGTTATTAATTGTCCATGGTTGTGTCGGATTCAGTTAAACTGTATTCAACTTACAAATTACAGTTTGCAGGTTTTCTAAAAATGCGCTATAACAGTCTTCACTAGCACTACAGGAGTCTTCATGGGTGCTGCAGAAGTTTTCATGGGCACTGCAGGGGTCTTCACGGGTGCTGCAGAAGTCTTTAAGAGCGCTGCAGGAGTCTTCACAGGCACTCCAGAAGTTTTCACGAGCACTATAGAAGTCTTTAAGAGCGCTGCAGAAGTTTTCACGGGTGCTATACTGGGTATAACTTTTACTGAAGCATGTTTCTTTTGCTAATCCGCTGTTTTTGATCGTAACCTGTCAGAAAAACCTGCAAAAAGATGTGAGAATAGGGGCAAGTGCCCCACAGTGGGCGCCAAAAATGTGTATGTTAGATATATGCAATCAAATTGAAAACAAAACACACAATTAATAGAACTTTAAACTAAAGGAAAGCTAATTAATTTAAAAGAGTAACAAATGAAGCTTCTTCAGAGGCATTCCATCTTTCTCTATCTCCAGAGATTTGTTCGAAGCTGTTGCTCTCAGATTGTGTAAGCTTGGCTTCTCTAAATGGCAATCTGTAGAATGAGTATACAAGGTTTCTCTATCCTATATGTTGGTGGAGGTGAGAATGCTGATGGATATGCACACGGGCCGTAGATTATGCACAGGGGTTGTAAATTGAAACTAAACTATGTGGATGATTGGCCATGATATGCTACGATATTATGCTATGCTATAAAATGAGAATGCTAAAAGGCTTATGATATTTTCAATTTGGCTATAGTTTATTTTTTGAAAGCTTCTATATGATTTCAAAGACCTGACAGTCCTTTTTATAGCTTTTTGCAGGCACAATCCTGGCTAGCAAGAATCAACGGCTATGAGGTTGTCTGGTAAGCTTGAATGGTAAAAGATGGAGAGGTTGAAAACAAAATGGAAGAGGTTGGGAGGTTGGAGAGAAGAATGGATGCATGTCTTCAACCCACGGGAACAAGCTTGCACAGAAACAGAGGAATTTAATTTTCTATTTTGATAGTTTGTTTCACGGTTGTTGAAGATAATCCCCAAATTTATTAAATAAAATAAATTTATTTAATTTCATTTATTGAGTTTGATTTTTTATTTTAGCACCATGGAAGATTTAATTAAATATTTTGGAATATTTAATTATGATGTGACTTTAAAAGAATTAATTAAATATTTAGAAATATTTAATTGCGAATGGATATTAGAAGAATTACATTAAATATTTAGAATATTTAATGATGAATGAACATTTAGAAGAATATAATTAAAAGAGAGGAATATTTAATCTTTATTTTAATAAAATATCCAACGGTGATCCCACAATAGTGGTTTACAATTTTTGGCCAAACTGGACACTAAAATATTTTTTTTAACTAAATCTTCACTTTCAGGCACCTATAGCAGCTAAACCATGAGGAATTTAAAGATGATGCAAACTAGAGTTTCGTAAAATTTGGTCTATAGATTCTAAATATATTTTTTTCAAAAATTTTAGAATTAGATTGCACTTTTCTTTCCATCTCCCTCAAAAACTAGTTTTTTTTAGAAAATAACATTTTTAAAAAGTGACACTCACCGTATAATGCATAACTTTTTTTCCATGAAGGATAAGATTCTAATTCTTTCGAATTTAGATTTGCAGCTTTGATATCTAGTGCTTCCACTTGGTTAGATAGTTTTTTATTGAATATTTTTTCTTTAATCAAGTTTCAAATTCAAACCAATTATAATTCAGACATAGCACGACCGTATAACGCGTAACTTTTTTTGTATGTATCAAAATTCAATTTTTTTTCTTTGTTGGATCAAGGACTTCAATATCTGGTGCACTAATATTTTTAATTTTTTTTTAATAAACTGTGTTTTTCCACATGTGCAGAACAAAGAGCTTGATTTTTGGTGAAAACCTACATTCACGAGAAATAAGAAATAAATATAATAATCAAATTAAATTTATTTAAAATTATAATTTTTTGGAAGCTTACAATAAGGAATACATACTTATAAAAAAAAAATTAAAATGAATTCATTTGATCCCCCAAAAGGTAATTCAAAAGTGATTTTTTATCAGCATTTTGATAGGTGTAAAGGAGACTCTGTTATAGGTATGGTTTAAAACTAGCAGGGTTCTATCCAAGGGGGTTTCATTTAAGGTAGTTTGATCAAACCATCTTCAATTGGAATTCTTTAAATGGAACTTTTCAAGGCTTAAATTATTATATTTTTTAAAAATATGCGATTTTAGCAAAAATCAATTCCTCCCAAAAATTGTAAACCACTATTGTGGCAGCACCTCCAAGCCAAGATTAGATGATAATTAATATAAATAAATCATAATGTTTATTTAATTAATTAAGAGATGAATAAAAAAAGATGATTAAATAAAATTATTTATTTAATCGAAATGAAAGAGTGAACAATATAAATAAATTATTTAAATTTATTTCTACGTAGATGGAATTCAGAGATTTAATTAAATATTAAAAATATTTAATTAATTACCTGACTATGTGATGTGACAATTTTTAGGTATATACATCTAAAAATTGACCATTTCTCTATGAATTTCTATCTTTTGGTCATTATCATTTGGTTCATGCATTTTTCCATCTCTCAAGAATTCAATCCATTTTGCATACATCTTTGAGCACTCCATTTAAGATTGCAGCAATGACAACATTGTTCAATCACTTCAATAAAGCAAGTTTGGGACCACACCATTGCAGCAAAGGCTCAAGTACTTTCATCTTCTCCCCATTTTCCTTGAGTGCATTTGGTGGAGGTGGTAAGCTTCCCATTCCTCTCCTCTATTATGTTGGTTGAGTAGCACTTTTACTACTTTGTAGTTTTTTTGTTATCCTTCTTTATCATATTTATCTATCATATTTATCTTGGTTGTATGTGGAGGTGGAAACACCAAAATGGGGTCTAACTAAGGCAGGCCCCTATACAGCCCTTCCCCAACATTTTCCCCTCTTTTCTTTGTGCAAGTTTTGGTGCTCTTGAAGTTTGGTGGAAGAAGATCTCATTCATAGGAACCCTATTGGTATAATATTCTCATCTCATTTGTGCACTAATTTTTCACTTTAGAGTCTTATTGCAACCTCCTTGAAACCATATGTTGAGTTGTTAGTTTACTTTCATCATTTTTCTCTTGTTTTTCAAATTTTCTAGCCATATGGACGTCAGCGTCCTTGAGAGACGCCAGTGCACTGCACTATCATCCTAGTTCTACACTTTCATCCTTTGACAGAAAGTTCCCTGAGACACAGAACCAAATTTGAAAGTTGACTTGCTTGACCTCCTTCTTTATTTCAAATTTGTAGAGCGATTGAAGGCTCCTATAGTGCTCATCATTCTCATTCCCTATCTCTTGAAACCAACATTAGCTGAGGTAAGTTTGGGCAACCCTCCGCTCTTGGCCTCCTGTGACCTAGGCCTTAGATGTGGTCAGTCCCCCACTCTTATATTTTTGGTGAACCCTACATGAACCAATTTTTGCTCATCTATCAATTTTAAGACTCTTCCCCTTATACCTAGTGACTATTGTTTTTTTGAGAGCTGTATGAGCATTACAACCTAGTTAACAACTTCTGGGCACATCATTGGGAGAATTCTATGACACCTTTTGATGGATATGTCAAAGGTCACTTACAGCTTGTCTACTAGTCTCCTTACTAGTTTCACTACTAGCATTTCTATAGGCTTCTTTTCTGGTCCAACCCTCAGTTTGGAGTAGTTGTCAAGAGGGAGGTTAGGATTCTCTGACGAGACTAACCCAACTCCTCCTGCATCTCCCACACCATCGTCAGTGAATGAGTGTGAAGTTGTTCAAATCCTTCTTGAATACACCGCCACCCCAACCAAGAGGATGGACGACCTAGGGAACCATTTAGAAAGAAACCCAAGGATGGCCAAACCTTCGTAGGTCATTAGCGAGTTAAAAAATATGGTCAAAAAGGATCAAATGGGCATAGAGCTCTTAGATAGCTTTACTTGTCTGACAGAAGAATGTGCCCCTTTGACTAATCCTCATTTCATATAGGGAGCCCCTTTTGAAATATAGGGAGGGCAATTGGGAGTATCAATTCCTTCCATCTTAGTGCAAGTGGCTAATGTTGTGCCCTCGATCAAAATCCCCTCCACATCTAAACAACCTAAAACTATCAAAGTGAACAAGGTACCCTTGGGCTTTAGCTTCATCCCTATTGTCACCTCCAGCAATGGAGGATTTAGCAGGGTGAGTGGTGGAGGCTTTGGTTGTGGTGGTGGAATTAGAATTGGAGGTGGTGTTGGTGGAAGTGGTTCTGGTGGAGGTCATGGTAGTGGATTTGGAAGTGGAGGTGGCTCTGGTGGGGGCACTTAGTGGTTGAGGCTACACTGGAGGCAGTAGCTCTAGTGGGGATCACACTTGTGGTTCTGGTGGTGGTTCTAGAGGAGAATACTCTGGCCGTATGTCTTCAAATGATCCTATTTTAAATGATCTTATTCAAAATATGGGTAGGATGTAGAGCTAATTGGAAAGTATTTCCCAAGCCTCTACCTAGCCAATCTTTCAACCCTTCATTTAGCATAGTCTGCTATTAGCAACAATTTTAAACACTCCCTTTCCTTAGGGAGTGGAGATTCCTAATTTTGAGAAATACAGTGGAAAAGGGGATTCATAGTCACATGTTTTTGCCATTAATGCCATTTGTATATACTTCTTCCATCATAATGTGTTAATGGAATTTTTTTTTCCCTGGTCTCTTAAGGATACGACACTAGATTTGTACTATTCCTTATTGAATAATTCCATCTTCTCTTTCAATCAACTTGTGAACCAATTCATTAGACAATTCCAATCCAACATCAGACTAAAGATGACCTTCTTAGATCTCATCCACTGTAAACAAGGAGATAACAAAAAGATTACCAATTTCATAGTGCGATATCAAGCACCCTTCTCACAAATATCATATTTGTTGCCTTATTCTGATGTGCAAAATGTATTTTTAGGGAAATGACAAGGGCTTTGGCAATAAAATATCACCCTTATGAAGTATCCTTATTTTGTGCATTTTTGTGCAACCTTGTGAGAATATCAACAAACTGTCACTTAGTTCGGGGGACCTTCTTTGCATTCTTGTTCTGAAGGTCTATAATATCGACCTTTGGGAAAGGAAAGTCTGTTAAAAATGTGGTTGTTGCAAAAAATGATGGTAATCTTAGACATAACAGGAAGTTCACAATTTTTTCACAATATTATTAAGCCAATCTTGCAAATTGTTTTGAGGGATAAGATCATAAATTTTTTGAACCCGAAGCCAGTCAAAGAACCTTTCCCTAAATGGTATTATGAAAACACCTATTTTTAGTACGACCAAGTTAATGAGCATGATAAAGAATGTTGTATGTGCCTGTGTCATGGGATATAGGATCACATTGAGGATAGTACTATCCATCTTGATGGGATCCAACAATGTACAAATAAGTCAGTGGCAAAGGAGAACATTGTATTCCAAATATACATAGACCCATTCTTGTCACATTCTACCAATTTGATTGTTGAATCCACTGACTCTCTAACTCATTTTGAGGCCTATATCAATATGATCATGGTCATGACTACTACCCAATCTACATCTAGTTCCCCGGATATATCTTTTACTTCACAAGATCTACCCTTGAATAATAAGCCCTCTCCTCTTTACATTCCTGCTCATCTTAATGGAAAAATTGTGGCAGGAATCTTGGTAGACCTTGTGAGTTGAGTGAATTTCATCATGGAGGAAACATTATGGCTTAATTCATTACACAAAAAATAGTATGAAGAAACAAAATTGATCGTCTGTATGCATGATGATCTTTCATTGAAACCTTATGGCTCAATAACTTTGTCCATCCTAGTTGGACCTATGGTTGTTGACATAGTTTTTGATGTCACCCCAAAGTCTGACCTGTTCAGGATGAAGCTAGGCATACCTTGGCTAGCTTCCATGAATGGAGCTTCCTTTTTTATTCACAAATTCTTAAAGTTTTCCCGTGAAGGTGTCATGCATGTAGTGCATGACACTGCATGCCATCCCTTGGTGTCCCATGGTGGATATTCATTGGATCATTTTTGGCTTGCCCTAGTTTGTCTACTCCCTCTAAGGATAGAAATAATTTACAATAATTATGTAAAGTATAAGAGTGGTGGAAAGGGACATCCAAAACTGACCCTTCCTGTGGTACAACAATCGATTTCCTCTTCTTCTCTAATGGAGAAGGAGAATCATGCACTTACTGCTCCCTCTTCGAAGAAAGGAAAGGAGTCAATGTCAACTCCCGTTCCTTTTGCAAAGGAAAAGAGAAAGCTACCTCTTTTTAGGTTTCCACAAACTCTCCTCTTTCTTGGGAGGAGTATTGGATGAGTCAGCCTGATGGCTATCCACTAAGTCTGATGATTCCTCCTTGGTGTAGACCCAAGCTAAGGATCACGGATCTCCCTAATGAATATCCTAGACTATGGTACTACTTGTATGGTAGAAAGAGAGGTTCCTGAAGGGAATTCGATTTGAGTCCTCCTACCGCCCTTGCTTCCAAAGCAACAAGTGGGAAGAGGCCCATTGTTGAGGCTCTTGAATCAACTCTTCTTGTGATTTCTCAACCTACTCTCATACAGGAGTCTGTTCCTCCACTGGAAATGACCACAGTGGAAACTCCTACGACTGAGAAGGAGCTTTCCATCCCTATACAACCTCTGGCCTCTAGCTCTAAGAGCCGAAGAAATCTCTTTGTGCGTGAGTGCAAGTGCTGATGAAAGGATCTTATGGCTGAGCAAGCCTCTCAATAGAGGGAAGAGGAAGAGGAGAAGACTTCCCATGTCTCAGGGACTATTTTCATTTCCTCCTCTCTTCTCCCCTCTATTTACATTCAAGTTAGTTCTACACCATCTCTAGCTCCCATAGTGAGAACGAGGGTGCCTGTACAGGTGTTCATCACTCCTTCAGTGGAGTCACCTCTCTTAACATCTATTCCAAATGTTCCAACCTTTCCAAAATCAGTAGACATGGAAAAAACTTCGGTGGTGTCTATTATGGTTCTCTTTGCCTCCTTTTCCTTTGCACTTCTTTCCTCATCCATGGGGAATTTGCATCTCCTGATAAGGCCAAAGCTGGAGAGTAGTTCTTCTAATGGTGAAGAATGTAAGAGGATTCCATCTCCTCCACATGGTGGCCCCATGTTGAATTGTTCTAGTTTAGAAACAAAAGCAGTCCCATTTCCTCCTGAGTTTATCAACACTCTGAAATCACTCAACAGTGGATCTTAGGAACACCCTCTTTTGTCTATTGGGATTGAGCATGAAACTCCTATGAAGTGTCTGTTCAATTCCATAGATGAATTTATGACCTTCTCAGCGATCTTTTCCAAATCATTGACTCTCACTCCACAAGAAGTGAGTGGAGAAGACCTTGAGGGGCCTTCCTCCTTAGCCCTTGTTGCAAGAGGGTTAGAAGCTCCTCCCCTTGACATTGCACCATTACAAGTCCATCCACCTTCCCACTATGATGATCTAGAGTGGGAAACATATGACCTCCTAGTTGATCAATGCTAGGGGAGGACCTCTTTTCTTTATCTATATATTAGATATGTGTTTGTAATGTGTTTCCCCTAAACCTGTGCTATGTGTACCTAGATGACCCATGTCACCCTTGTTGGTGCTTAGATACAGGTGTGTTTTTGTGTCATAAACCTTCTTCTATTTCTATCATCAGTCTTTCATGTTTGTGCTTGACTTTTGATAAATTGGGGATGATGCAAAGCGTTGGCTGAATTTAGGCTTCCCTTCCATGTTAACCCAATTTTTTATTTTGACTTTTTTTTTTGTGCATTCTTCTTGATCTGGTTGGGGATTGATGATCTTTCACCTTGTACCATAGTTTCCTACTATATAAGCTTAGATAGATCTGACCCTGAAAAACCAAATCCACATGTTCCCTTTGTTTTTGTTCACTTTCTTTCTCATCTTTCTCTCTTCTTTTCTTGAGTTTTCACTTTCATGTGAGAGAACTCCACATCTACATCATTCAAATATTTGAAAATGCATCTATTGTCTAATAGATCTTTGCTAAAAATATCCTTGTGAACATTCCTTTTTCGAAGATAGTATTCAAAAGAAGGGATCCTTTTGAAATAATTTGAAAACACTCCTCCTTAGTGGGAATCACTTTGACCTTCCCCTCGCATGGGAGCATATTTTTCCTTTCAAATTCCTTGATAAAGTGATTCCTTGATGACGAATCAATTTGAAGACAAAAACATCTCTTTTTAACTATGAATCCCTTGAGTGAACCCCTTCTTCACATTGGGTTCATGAGGGACCCCTTTGAAAGATGATTTGCATGACTATTCACTTGCCTACCTGCATAGCTACTTCCTGACATGTTCTATCTAAGGATAAATGTGTCACCGCTTTTGACTCTATAGAGTCAGGTTCCTTCAATTTCCTCCATGAGAGAGATCTTTGGGGATACCTCCATACAAAACTGAGCACCTATAGGGCACTTCCTTTGAGCTTCCTTCATGTGAGAGATCTTGGAGGTCTCTCCCCTGTAGGACTGAGAACCTATAGGGCCCTTGCCTTTGGTTTCCTCCATGTCAAAGATCTTGGGGAACACCTCCTTGTAGGACTAAGAACATGTAGGACACTTTCCTTGGATGTTCTTCATGCGAGAGATCTTAGAGAATGTCCTCCTTGCAGGTCTACAGATCTATAAGGCACTTTCTTTCTTCAGGTTTATAGTTCTAAGAAGCTATGATGTCCTCTGCTTATCTTGCACCTTCAGGTTTTCTAGATTGTGGTCTACTTCCTTCATAGTTCAGGTATACATTTCTAACCCTATTACTACTACTTCAATCTACTTTACCAAGCACTAATCATTATTTGTGCTCACTAAAGTGGGGGGAAAATGTGATAGATTAAATTTGCATCCCGTGTGAAAATTTCCCTTTTTCCTTTGTCCACTTTAGAAAACTAAGTTCTGAGGAAAAAAATTGCATAAGCTCACTGCCTTAGTTCCACTTGGTGCTCATTTTCTGTGTCGATAGAAGTGAAACCACCATGGATGTTTGTGTGGTGCGTAAACATTTGTGCACCACACTAATGTCCATAATGGATTCTCGCACCTGAAGCATGTACAAACATTACACTTTCTATTTTGAACAAGTTGTAATGCCTCCACTTCGTCCTCACTAACTTGAAATTGCTTGATTATCTACAAATTGACCATTTCTCCATGCATTTCCATATTTTGGTCATCTTTTATCATCTGGTTCATGCATTTTTCAATCTCTCAAGCATTCAATCCATTTTCCATACATCTTTGAGCACTCCATTTTCACTCCATCCAAAATTACAAAAGTGACAACATTGTTCAATCACTTTAGTACAATAAGTTTGGGACCACACCATTGTAGTAGAGGATTAAGTACTCTCATCTTCTCCCCATTTTCCTTGAGTGAATTTGGTGGAGGTGGTAAGCTTCCCATTCCTCTCCTCCATTGCATTGGTTGAGTAGCACTTTTACTGCTTTGTAGTGCTTTTGTTATCCTTCTTTATCATATTTATCTATCATCTTTATCTTGGTTGTACATGGAGGCAGAAACACCAAAACAAGGTTTGACTTAGGTAGGCCCCTATATATCCCTTCCCCAACATTTTTCCCTATTTTCTATGTGTAGGTTTTGGTGCTCTTGAAGTTTTTTGTATAGACAATCTCATTCGTAGGAACCCTATTGGTATAATCTTCTCATCTCGTTTGTGCACTACTTTTTCACTTCACAGTCTCATTTCAACCTCCTTGAAACCATTTTTTCAGTTGCTAGTTTAATTTTAGCATTTGTCACTTGTCTTTCATATTTTCTAGTTGTAAGTACACCAGTGCCCCTGAGAGATTCGAATGCGTTGCGCTATCATCCTAGTTCTACACTTTCATCCTCTAAAAAAATCTCCCTGAGAAACAAAGCTGAATCTAAAATTTGACTCACTTGACCTCCTTTATTTTAGATTTGTAGAATGATTGAGGGGTCCTAGAGTCCTCATCATTCTCATTCCCTATCTCTTAAAACCCACATTAGCTAAGGTAAGTTTGTGCAGTCCTCGACTCTTGCCCTCCTATGATTGGGGCCTTGTACGTGGTCAGTCCCTCACTCTTACACCATCCACGCATCATTTTTTTTTGTTTTCTCTCTTTTGGAGGGGGGTTTTTTCCCATAGGGTTTTTCTCCTTTTCTTCGCTTGTGAGAGATTTTTTTTTTGCATTGTAAATGGGTACCTAACATGGTTATGTAGTTGAGACCCATACTGCTTATTGCATCTTCATATTTTCATTTTCATTCTCCCTAAGTTGCACTTAAGGGGGGTTTTAGAGTAAATAGCATATTTACAGTTAAGTTTATTTAGGCTTACATTTAGATTAATTATGCATTGGTTATTTAGGTGGTTTTTTCCCGTATGGGAATTTTTCACCCATCTATGGTTTCATGGCTTTATAAGCCCGTACATTATGTAAATTATTCATCTCAATTTTTTCTCTCTGGTGAAATAACATATATTGCTTGTCTCTGTTTTTTCATGAAAGTTTTCTACAATTGATGATCTTGGGTTATTTTCTCTATCATATAGGAATCTATTGCTTGGAAATATATAGCCACAAAAAAGTATGTGTTTCTTTTGTTGTGTTTCATTTTCCTTTTCCTGTGTTCATATATGTATGTATGTGAAATTAGATGTAGAAAACATTCATATATACTCCTCCTTATGTTTATTGTTTTGGGAAGATAATTTCTATTTGTTTCATCCTCAAAAAGGAATGCTTACAATAATAGGGTTTATATTAAGCCTAATAAGAAATATTGATTTCACCATTCATCACAATGGTGGACAACGCATGTTCTTGTTTGGGGGTTTGGTGAGATCCTATGAGGCTCAATGACCCAATATGGTAGGGTGGACAATAAGCCTTCTTTTGTTGTGTTCCATTTTACTTTCCGTATGTGCAGATATGTATGTTTGTGAAGTTAGACATGGAAAACATTCATCCCTATGTGCAGATATGTATATATGTGAAATCAGATGTAGTCAAGTGATATTTCCATGCCAACCTATGCCAAGTAGTGTTAATCTCCCAGCCTATGCCAAGTGATGCTTATTTCCTTTACCCCCATGGTGATTTCTCTATTGACAAGTCCACCTATGGCTATATATGTGTGTTGTCTACATATAAACTTTAGATGCATACATAACTGTATAGATTTTTCTTTGCAAGCATATATGTGGACTATTTTATTGCTTTCCAACCATCACCACTACATGGAAACCATAAATCAATTTTTCAACCCTTCCAGCATTGGGCTCCTGGTTGAAAAAAGGTGGCAGATGTTTTTAATATTTTAATTAAATTCATTTGGCATGTTGATAGAGAAGGCCAACCTTTCTGGTTTTTAAACCTTCTAGCATCTGGCTACCAACCAGGAAAAACATGGTGGGTTTCTTGGTGCGTTGATAGAGAAGGCCAGCAAAATTAAACATTGGTTGGCATCAACATTAATTTTTGTATGGTTTCTATGAAGTAGTGATGGTTGTAATAACACCTTCCATTTAAAAATTCAAAAAACATAGCAAAATCCTACATAATTTTTGATAAGGCATTGTCGGGTGTCATTCTTTGGCTTTGCCTGCTATCAGAGCTATGAGTGACAGGTGGTTGGAGGTTATTTTGTATTTTTTGCATGGGGAAATGGTTACAAAAGCAATAGAAAAGTGTTGGTTGTGCTAATTTTTTGCCCAATTTTTGCAGGACATGGCCAACATTCATCCCTATGTGTAGGTATGTATGTATGTGAAATTAGATGCAAAGAACATTCATATATACTCCTTCCTATGTTTATTCTTTTCATAAGATAGTTTTTTTTTTTTTGTACATCTATACTTAAACTTCTCCACATAAATGAATTGCTACTTGGAATGGCTTGGAAATGTGTCCATTCATTGAAAATTGTTGTAACATCTAGCAAAAGAATGGGTACATATGTTTCAATTGATAGCTGGAGTTTTCTTGTTCAAGACTAGCATTGTCCATTTATTCAAACTACTTTTGTTAACTGAGACATGTGGTGCCTATTCTTGTTTGAATTAATTTTCTCAGGGTTAGGATTTTCAAGTTCTTTTTGTAAAAAAGGGGGGAAACAACATCCACAACATGTGTGAAATTAGATGTAGCCAACATTCATATATAGTACTACCTATTATGCATGCACCGATCACAACTACATGGAAACCATGCAACAATTAATGTTGATGCCAACTGGTGTTTAATTATAAAAAAAACATTGATATCATGATCTATTATGTTGGTGGGAAATGTATGTTAGCATGTGGCTATAATCAATGGTGAGACCAATGTTTCATCTCACACCTAATATACAACTCACCATTCTAATAAATATATATCTCAACCTAATCTATTCCCTATTGTCTTAGAGTAATGGTATCATAAAAGGGTTATTAATTATTCCATGAGGATTTTCACATGTGGTCACTTGATCTCTCTTAGGCATTACTATGCCTGGCTATTACATACCTTCTTGTGCTTGGATGTAGACTAGCTTCCTTCAGCTTATAGTCTATGTTCTTCCAAATCAACCAACCAAGAACATACATTGTCCATTCCTTTGATCAATGGTGGCATCAATGTTCCATATAACACTTAAAATATAGTTTATCATTCCAAGAATTTCCCAACAAAATAAACATATAGATCAGTATGTATTAATGGCGTTTGCATCTACTATGACATACATACATATCTACATATAGGGGAAATACATTGTCCATCACTGCGAACAATGGTGGTATCAATGTTCCATATAACACTCAAAATATGGATTATCATTCCAAGAATGTGTCAGTATGTATCAATGTTGTTTGCATCTACTATGACATACATCCAAATCTGCACATGGTATTGTTCATCACTATGATCAATGGTTGCATCAATTTTCCATATAACACTTAAAATACAACTTATCATTCCAAGAGTGTCTCAACAAAATAAACATAGGGATTAGTATGTATCAATGTTATTTGCATCTACAATGACATACATACATATCTACACATAGGGCCAATCCATTTTCCATCTCTTCAATCAATGGTGGCATCACCAAGACTTTTGTATTGCTTTAGCAACCATACCCCCATGTGAAAAACACAAAACAAGTGATTCATCTTTATGTCCCTTCACTCTCAATAATGTAAAATCTGAATACTTGGTCCTCACATCCTTTTTTATTGTAATTGCGCCTATCTCTTTAGTTGTCACCCGGCCTTTTATTTCACATCTACTACCTATCGTCTATATGTAATTCCACATGCATACATTTCCACACATTGCTTTTGTGTCTATATATATCTAAGCAACCAATCCCTAAAAATGCATCCAAGGCACGCAATGCCTATATATCTGCTTGCAAAACAAAATTTGCACCAATATATAGGTATCTAAAGTTAGTTGCACCTTTTCAGTTATTATTTCTTTTAGCCTAAAAAAAAAGTTGTTAGAATGATAGGTTGTATATTAAGTGTAATAAGGAACATTAATTTCACCATTGATCAAAGTGGTGGATGATGTATGTTATTTCTCAAGGGTTTGGTGAGAGCCCATGAGGCTCCATAACCCAATATGGTAGGGTGGAGAGCAGGCCTCACTTTGTTGTGTTTCATTTTATATTTCATATGTGCATATCTGCATATTTTTTACATTAGATGTAGACAAAATTCATATGTTTGATAGGTTGTATATTAAGTGTAATATTAAACATTTATCTCAGCATTGATTACATTGAGACAAAATGCTCTATTTTTTAATCTTTCACCAAAATGGTTTATATGTGGACATGTTTTTATGTGAAATTACTTACAATCAACATTGAAAGTGAATAACCCAGTTCAAGTGAAATGCACGTATAGATTTTAGTTTGGAGCATATTCATGCTTACCTAAAATTCTATCAGTATCTAAACAAGGTGTAACGACAATTTCTTCACTTGAACTGGGTTCTTTAATTGAACTAGGTTCTTCGGAAATATACATAGATCTAACCTTTCTCTTTTGCTAGATACTTCATATTACATGCCAAACAAATATAGTGCACTATGAATCAAAGAAGAGGATTGCCTCCAACAATTGTGTTCATTTCCATCATCATGAAATGTTCCTATTCTTTACGGTAACTATAGTGCTTCTCTTTTCCCTCTTCATTTCCATGCATATAGAATTTCCACCATTTATAAATTCATTTCGTTGTCATTTATATATGTGAGATGTACTCATAAACATATTGCATCACACTCTATGCATAAGGTATGTCTACATGTTCTTTATTTGATCTCTTCTATTGTAGATGTATTACATATTATTTGTTATAAATTTTAGAACTGTTTATATTTCCTAATTTAGATATTGTCTACCAAGGAAACATGTTCACCACACTAAACTTCACATTTTCCTTTTGTGAAAATATGTCCGAGTCAAACCATTTTAGATTGTAAACGTTCTCAACTATAACCATAGATCTCCACAATTCTAAATAGCTTTATGATCACATGTTTGGCATGGTGTACGAGCTGCAACTACATTCTATTTATATACAAGGTAAGGATATACATCCTTTATTCCAACTCTTATTTCACAGCTTCATCTCAATTTCTTCATCATAAATGATACAACTATATATACTATTAGAAATGTATAACATTGATTTCAACTCAAGAAAATTCTCAGGTGCTAAAACATTTCTTTAACCATTGATCAAAGTGGTGGAAAATTCATGTTTTTGCTCAAGGGTTTTGTGAGATCCCATGAGGCTCCATGACCCAATATGGTAGGGTGGAGAGCAAGGCTTCTTTTGTTTTGTTCATACTGCATTATGTTGCATGCACAAGGTATGCCTACATTTTATTTATTTGATCGGACCTTCTATTATAGATGTATTGCATTTTTTTTTTTATAAATTATAGAACTCTTTATATTTCCTAATTCAGATATTGTCTACGAATGACACATATTCATCGCACTAAACTTCACATTTTCCTTTCATTTTTGCAGAACATACTCAAGCCAAATAATCCTTCTTTGCATAAGATAGTAATGTCTTAGTCAGTGATATTTTATCTCAGCTTATTTTCATCAGTTATGTGGATGTTTTCACACCATTAGACCTCGTATGCGTCATCCTTGTAGGAAGGATTTAACCCAGGCTCTATCAACTACTCTAATTTTTGGTTATGAGGAGTCTGAATTATTAAAACATTTGAGGTCATTAAGGAATGCATTGATAATGGTTACACTTTCTGTTATGATCTTGAAATTTTTGAGTTTTGAAATCATATAATGGGGATTTTGAGGAAGTAATGTTTCATAAATTACCTTTGATAATAATCATAGTGACTACATAATTGGTCACAATGGTGAAATAAAAAATTACATGCAACAGTAATCTCTCAAGACATATTTTGATCGCATGTAAAGGAAAATTTAGAAATGAAATAAAAAAATATAGTTTAAAATTTTTGTATCAATCTAGTTTTTTATTAACATCAACATAATTTTGTGGATGCAATTATCTCTTTGATGTTATGGTTTTGCATGAATTACGTAAATATACTTATTCGACATTTATATTTCTTATTCCAAACCAATAATATTCTAAGCTTTCAGATAATTCTATTATCCTTTTTGACATAATCTACATGTATCAGAACCTTATCTATGCCCTACTATCTTAGCATAATGGTGTAAGGCTCCACCTTGCATGTGATTAGTAAAGACCTAATATGTTTTATGTGATCCTAAATAGATGGTAAGATGTATTATGGATGACAAATAGTGTGATTATTTGATAATATTCTTGCTTATGCTACCGTGAATGTAAGACCTTGTTTCATATCCCCCATTTTATTTCAATCAAACAATTAGTTAGATGATGATTATGATGAAATGAATGATGAAACTCCTTTTAGGATTCATGGGCATTAACCTTGATTTAATTATGATAGAAGCACATATGAATTGTTGGATATAACTTGAAAGAGATGGGTTATTTGGCATATTAAATTTTGGTAAATGGTTCATCGTTAATGTCATAGGAGTTTAAAATGAATTACTAAGGTGGTAAACAAAACGATGGAGTGACTTTTTCATTGACTATATTCTTGTATGGGAGTAAGTGTGTATTTCCTTGGATTATAATGAAAATTGAATCTAGGTTCATTTGATGTATTAATGAGTAAATAGTTCATGAGTGAAAATTATGTGAATTGGATTAGCTAATAATATGAAGAGATATATGATCTACTCATGCTGACCTTGGTAATGTGCAGGAATCGAATATGCAAATAGGAGGATGGATAAATATTGGAATCAAATCAGATACCTCTTTGGGAAGTTCTAAGTGTAGCCCTATTTGACTTAGAAGGGTTTGAGGTTTTATTATTGATTGGTTGATTATGTTTGAGTAGAATCCAAATGTAGGGCATGTGATGTGAGTTTGGTTGGGGTTGGAACCCTTGGTCAAGATCAAAACTCGTATGGATTCTTTTGTGGGTTTGAAAAAGGGATTATTGAGTCTATTTCCTTGGTTTTTGAACAAGAATAGACCCCTAGGACCTATACCTATGGGTTTGGAACCTTTTTGACATGTGAACTTGTCCTTGGAGTGTGAAAAGACCCCTCAAAAGTCCACATTCATGAATGTGACGAATTCAAAAAGTGTTGGGGCTTGGGAAGTGTCACTTGTAACTCTCAACCCACTCCCCAAAATTTCTTGGAATTGGCACAAGACTCACACATGTGTGAGCACTTGTGGGAAAGAGTGTAGGTTTGGAAGATTCCTATATACCTCAAAAAGATGGAAGATTTGGGTATTGCCCACTTCTCCCCTTGGAGAACTGGAATGAAGATGGTAGAAAGAATGAGAAGAGGAGAGGAGTCCACCTCTTGAAGAGAATGATGAGGATGTCTAGGCTTGGAGAGGAAAGATGGATATAAGATTTCAATCCTTTCATCTAAAAGAGAAGATAAGTTCTTCCTATTTCTATTTTCCCTTTTTGTTGGTTTATTGGTTGTAAGGAGGTGACCTATTTGTATGGATTATGTTTGAAAATGCAAGGTAGTGAACCTAGATGCATGAAGTTGTGTTGTGTTAGTTTTATTCCTTTGAAAGAAAAAGAAAAAAAGAGAGAGAGAGAGAGAGAAATGACTCCATTTATCATTGTGGAGCTAAAATAATTCCTTGCTCGGGGGTATGGCTAGAGCCCACGAGGCTCCATGACGCCATTACGGTAGGGTGGAGAGCAAGCCTTAATCAATTGTGTGACCTTCATTATATTTCTTTAAACTTGATTGTAATATAGAAAGATGAGGTTTTTGATGTAACATGAAGAAGAATGAAAAAGAGCAAGTTTGAATGATGTGTTTTCTTTGTTTTTCCATTGAAAATTTTGAATTAGTTTTCTAATGAGTTGCAGCTTGTGAAGCAATCTGTTGTATACAAGTGCAGTGATCTTTCCTACCAACATAAGCTACCCTTAAGAATAGACATTGGAAGGAGTGTTCACCCTCTAATATGTGACCATGGTGAAGAAGTGTGCTTGTGAAATTTTGTGGGTATCTTGTGTATTCGTTTTTTTTTTTCCCTCTTTTTCCACATTTTGCCATGTGGAAGGCTTGTGTAGTCATGATGTATAATATAAATGGTTCTGTATGATTTTGTTCTATTTAAAATGAAAGGAAAAGGTATTATTTTCCTTATCACTATGATCTGGTCTTTAATAATTTATAGTATGCCTGCACATACCTAAATATGAAGGGTCTGGCTGCATTCTTGCAGTTTATTTCAGCGGAAGAGATAATAAGGTTTAGATATTATATTCAAAGACAGTGTTGTACAAATGTAGTACACCCATATAATTCGTGTATAACTGCTTTATTTGATAAGCAGCACTAATAATAATAGTAGTAAATGAGAAAATAAAATAAAACAAGTGCTTTCGCCTTACATGAATATTTAGTGGACATTGCTTCGGATTTTCCATGCTGAATTGACTTAAGTTGAGGAGGGAAAACATTGTCTAAAGAAATAATGGTTTCCAAATCATAACTTGGGTGGCATACTCATTCATAATTAACAAAATCTCAGACTAAAGTCAATTTGTACTGATGCTAAATAGCAATCATCTGGTTTGAATAAAGGAATAGAAACAATCACAAATTTTAATATAGGAACAAATCACATATTACATGCATTCAAACAAAGATGGAAATGGTATGAAATCAATACTAATGGAATAATCCCATGAAAATACTATTATTGTCTGGAATTCCTAAAATAAGATCACTTGGCAGATGATTGTGATCCACTGCCTGGTTCTCCCTCAATATCCTTTGTTCCTCCCCTTCTTTGTAGTCGCATAACCCCCTATCTGTTTGGAAATCGAGCATAGAGGGTCTGTTAGTTTGATTGAGCAAGCCGACATTTACCCCTAGGACAAATATGTTCCAATTTACGTGAGCAGTTGAGGTGGAGTCATGCATGGAAACTTTTGCCAAAGCCATTCATAGCAAAGATCTATGACCAAGGCGGTGGCCCAAGCAGACCATATGTCCTTTTCCCCTGCAAGTGCAGAGATACAAATCTCTTTATGTCTTGTCGCCTATTGGTAAGATGTAGTGAAGAAAAAAATAAATAAATAAATAAAAATGAATGAATAGGAAAGGTAAAGGAAAACATGTGGAAGAATGGCAGGCCTGGTGTTACGGTGAGATTGTTCTGCTTGCTATTCTGAACCTGGGTTTTAAGGAGGTTGCCATTATTATTATCTATTTAGCCTACAAGCTGAGCTATGAACCATGATAGTGTACTCCCATCAAGACCATGCTCAAAAATCAAAACTGACAAATTCTTATCATCAATAAAATGTTAGATTTGCAATTTATTTGTTTTTGTCAAAAGCATAAACAAGCTTAAGGTGGATGGACACGAAGGCAATGCGTGCTAATTAATATCACCAATGGAACCACAGAAAACATGTCATATCATAACATTCAAGGTTCATCAGTAGATAGGTCACCTGCTTCATGCAAGAAAAAAAAAATATAAAATTAAAATCTACATTCTTGAGAACTCATACGAGATAAGATTTGAGTGAGAAGGTACACATCTGAATACGCGTTTGATTTGTCGAGAGTTCTACAAAGATTAGGTAGATGGATTTTGTGGATGATTTTTGAATGGACAATAAATGAAAGACTCTGTCAATAGTACATATTTGGATTCAATGAATTTGCATTAATTTTTTTTGTAATTGCTTTACTAGAGGGTGCAAATGTGCCCACATAATCCTCATTGGATGACTATAACCCAATGGGGAGTAAGTTGCAGTATTCCTTATTACCTCCTGGTCTGGGAGCAATTAATTCCCTGACAGACAGTGTAAGGGCCATGACCTTTTGGTTGTCCATTTATTCAATTTCTTGTAGGTTGGTCGAACAACTGGGAAAAACGATGCACACCGCTATATTGTGAGTAATGGTAGTGCAGTAGAATCAACGCTTTAACTAAAACTTTCAAAGTTATAAATCTAATTCCTTTTAAACTCGATTCATTTACATTACATCTCCAGCATTATCCTCGCGGAAAGAAGCCTTCCTTAGTCTTAAACCACAATTTCATACTTTAAAACTTACTTTGACGGCCACCCTACATTTTAATAGTAAGCGGGTAGATTTATGTTCATCCACGTAACAATATTATATCACAAGCTTCAGTAATGATTTTAATCTTGTTTGATCGTCAAAGGAGAAAAGCATTAGTATAGTGGCTTGGGGAGGATTTTAAATAAAATATCTTCGACACCTCTTTTTGTCACGGTTAATGTGCAAGTCAAATGAAAGAAAAAAAAATTAACAAAAAAGAAGACAGCAAAACCATGAAGGTAAGTTCCCTAGGTAAGATTAACAAAATAGAAGTGGTGATGGGAAATTCCCATTTTGGGGCTCCACGCTAACCTCATTCGCATTAGCCTTAAATGATTCAACTCACTTCTTACGTTTGAATAATTCCCCAATAAAGGAAAGGAGAATACACCCCACTCCCTTAATAAAGATCTTATTACTTTAGAGCAAGTGTATGCATAAAGGTAAAGATTGAGTATTTAATTATCTCTACCATTTCCTTTAAAAAGAAACAAAAAAAGGGGAATATTCTACTAATTATTTTATATCCTTTTAAAGTAAATTAAAATATATAGGAAGTGATTTATTTAGTTAAAAAGGATAATCATAATTATTATAATTATTTCATAAAGTGGTTATATATAATTTTAAATTATTTTATATTTAAAGGATGAATGAATTTAAATAAATGATAATTAGACAAATAAATAAAATAATAATATTGTTTCCTATCTTTTGGTTTTTGATGAACGAACAATTATCTTATTAGCAATATTAAAGATTGGTACACTCAAAATCTTGATATTGTGGGAAGTCATAATTGTAGTTAATATAAGTAAAGGTGCTAGTGAGCATGACATTAATACTAAATGTCATTTATATGTTGTATATCCAATGATTAAAAGTCGATGGAAATAAATACAATCAATGTGGGCATTATTAATGGTAGTAGTCAATATAGTAATATCATTAATATCAAGAGAAATATCCACAGTAATAATAAATATATATATTAACATTAAATTAAATAGAATCTTTAAAATCTGACTATTAGTTTTAATACTGCTTCTATGAGTGATATTATTGAGAATAAGGGATTTGTGGGATATTATTAGTGTTTCACTACCACTCCAAATATAATCTTTGATTAATTCATTGAACAAAATATCCAGTAAAAGTTGAAGTAATGTTATAAACTTTTAGCGTACTAAACGGTATTGATTAAGAAAATAATTTGATAATAGAGCGAATTATCATTATCACTTTAAATAAGGAGAAAAAATATATAATATAACCTAACCCAATTGGAAGAAACGTTAAGATTATTACCTTAGGATGAACGTTGGATAGTAAATTATTTCGTTCGTGTTATTTGGGTTAGAAACATTATTCTCATCAATATCATACTATGGAAGATTTCTAGTCAAGTAAATACTGACATTGCTTCTTTCTGTTATATATCAACATACGAGTTATCTCGTAGTCAATATAGTACCATCAGATTGTGACAAAAAAATTAGTAGCTAGGTAATGTTATGATGGTATGGTGTGTAGGATGTGTCAAGTGAGTTAGCCACATTATAAGTGGGCATGACAATTATAGAGTTAAATATCCTAATGATTAAAAAAAAAAATTGGTTACAATTTCAAGCGAAAATTTTAGGCATGACACTTGGTATCAGAGCGCTAGGTTGTAACTCTAGGGAACTCTGGGAATAGATTGGGCATTAAGTATTGTGTGTGTGGTGAATGTGCAAACCACTTTATGCTAATTTAAATAAAATGTTGGTAAGGAAAAATTCTAAGAGGCTTATGTGGTATATTAAACGAAAACTTAATTGTATTAACCCAACCCAACTTGGATAGTACAATATCCAATGATAAAAAAAAAAATTCTTACCATAATTCTAAAATACAATAATAATCCAACTCCTTATGTTACGTTTGTATTGGGAGAAAAATATTTTCTTATTGAAACCTTAGTACAAATAAAGAATGAAAACTATACTTTTTGAGAACTTGTCACTAGATAAAGGAAGTAATTATATGGACCTAAAAAGGGGATTCATGTGTTAAATGTTATAGTTGAATAATATTAGATCAAAATGACACCAAGAGTGAAAACAATCGAAAACCTCTTGACTTTGTATTATGTTCCAATTTCAACACCCCATACCATTTGGATTTAAAATATTGTCTAAGATTAAAATTAAACGTTTAAGGTGTAGATCTTGTTGGACCTAAGCATATGGACTTGTTCATGATTTGATATTAGATTCAAGGTACTCATGAAATACTACTTTGTATACCTTTAACTATGGTATCCCTAGGACTTTCTTGTTACTCAAAAATCTTAATTTACACATAGTGTATAAGGAGATAATTCATGTTCTTATGAAGCAACGAATGAATCACCTTGTAGTTGGTAGGTAAAAATAAAATAAAATAAAATAATTTATGATGACATCAACTAATGATAAAAGTCTTGCATTGTATAGTAAATCCAATTTAGGAAAGTGGTCAAAACCATATCTCACCCTGAATAAAATAAAGTTATTTAAGCACCTTTGCAAGTAAACAGTGACCTAGTAAACTTAATGGGACTATAACAACTACCAAACTCTTGTGCTCTATTAAATAGTAAATGAAACAACGTGATTTCTAGGATTCAAGTCAAATGTGAATTCATAGAAGGATACAATTAAGATATGATTGTTGAGCCTGACCAATAGATGTGATGTTTAAACCATCCCTTATAATAATTAAACAAAATATTTGTGAGGAGACTTTATCAAAATGTGAATTTGGAATTTAAAAAAAAAAAAAGTTATCTAGAACACATGCTATTATTACCTCCCTTATAAATGAGCTAAGATCTAAAGACTTGTTGGTTCCAAAATAAGAAAGGATAAATGTCTTATAGGAAGTACTAACATATTCAATTAGATGTTGACCTTTAAGGTCATGTACATGTCAAAAGAACAAAAGAATCAATTGTTTGAATTTATAAATTGGGTGAGGAATTATGTAAAAAATTTAGTAAATTAAGTGATTGAGAAACTAAATGGTATCATTAGGGATATGAAAATTGTCATGAAAGGCTCCCAACCAATGTTATGCATTTCTATACCAATGCCTAGTACTCTAGAGAAAAATATATATGTGTGTCAGAGAAATGCAATGGAGAAAATTTAAATGTAGGAATTGTTACTTATCACGTGTCCTTGAACCTTATGAAGTTAGAAATAATTGTGATTATAAAAATGATGATTATAACATGCGATTAAATGAGTCAACCTTAGGTAGCAAAATGCAATATGTTTTTTAAATATATATATAGAATAACGAGTTATGAAAAATACTATTCCATGATTTATCATACGCGTTATGCATTAAGTGTGCTTTCCTTTCTCATATTGTAATTAGATTCAAACAAAAATAGTTGACTACCTTCCTTATTAAGTAAGAAACCTTCTCTAGCTTGTTGTGGAAATTATAGTGGAATTACCCATATTGATATGTTAGTGAACATAACAAACATGGTTGAATGAAAGAGGAAGACTGGTATAGATAAACATAGAGAACCAATCTTGATCCTATAAGAGATGTCAAACACTAAGATGGGAAGTGTGGTGCATAATGTATTGTTAAAATTTAGGAAGATGGAGTAATATACATAAGCTTCATTTGTGCATCAACTAGTGATTCCATTTTTGAATGCAAAGTGAGTAGATATGTACAAAATTAAGAAGCAAAGTGAATAGTGTTTAAGAAAAAGGAGTATATGTAAACTGTAAACTGATTTTGTTCTACAATATGGTGGATTTCATAAAGTGTATTATGTTATGACATGTGAAGTGAAAACCAGTAAATGTGTTGTGCCTCAAGTATGAGATACAAGGTATCTAACTTGGGATAAGGGTAGTGGATGTCTAGTACGATCCCCTATATGTGCCCTTTGTGATGGCCTTTATGTAAGATAGCTAGTTGTGAGTTCAAATAAATGTGTTAAGTGTATAAGTGTGTCTATTAAATGAAATGTGATGTACTCCCTTGTGTTAGTTTTATTTCTATGTTAAATGTGTACCCCTAGCATTTGGTTCCCCCCTTATGGGAGTGTGATGCTAGCTAGTGTAAATAGGGGTTGAGAGGCACATGTTCTCCCATCGGGAAATTATGAGCTCAGGGCATTGTCCCTAATCCTGACAAAGGATCTATGTCGAGAGTCAATGTAATCCTACCATGGACGTTGATCATGGCCTACTCCTCCACATATTAGAGCCACACTCGTTGGTTCACAGTGCAAACCTACTCCTTGATGTTTATAACCCATGGGTAAAGGATGGAATTTTATGGACCACTAGTTACTAATATCTATGTGGTCGGGGACCACCAGTGACTTGTATTTATGTGGTCGGGGACCACTAGTGATTCATATTTATGTGGTCAGGGACCACCAATGATGTAGA
Organism: Sequoia sempervirens; assembly: GCA_007258455.2. Taxonomy (NCBI): domain Eukaryota; kingdom Viridiplantae; phylum Streptophyta; class Pinopsida; order Cupressales; family Cupressaceae; genus Sequoia; species Sequoia sempervirens. The sequence goes on from VDFB02281492.1 coordinate 244,759,555, forward strand.
TTTTTGTGGTTAGGGACCACCATTTATTCATATTCATGTGGTCAGGGACCACCAGTTATTGCATGCTATAGTACTTATGTGGTTAGAGAACCACCATTTCCCTCCTCCCCTTAGGTGGCTTATCAAGTCACGTGGTGCTCGTAATGTGCAGATTTTATTGTTGAAATATGAATTATTTGTAATTCTTGATTGATGTTTTATTTTATTATGCTCCAGTAATGTGTAATTTTACATTTATGTACTTAGGCTATTTAGCCATTTGGAAGTTGTTATATAGTTCGATTGGCCTCAAGGACTTGTTTAATTTTTCCTTTGAATTATGATTGGAAAGTTGCAATGTAGCTACAATTTATCTTTATTTTGTTTCTCTTGAATTTATAAGTTCCCTCTTGGGAGTTTTATTCAAACTTTGGTTTATGATCTTGTGTTATTCAGTTTGAGGCTTTCTCCTTGGTTGCAAATTTGCTGGCATGTGTGGTGTAATGTGGAATTTGTAAACTGCCATATCCCGGGGGGTTCCCTGGCAGGTCGTATAGGGGAGTAGATGTGTTGGGGAATTATTTTGAAAGGGGTTGTGAATGGGACCGGTATGGGACGGTCATTAATCCATTCTTCCCTCATTCTATGATTATTCTTATCTATATGGAGGAGTCCTTAGAGAAGGGCCTCGAGTGGTATCCAAGAATATCCATCCTTGTAAACCCCATTATGTGAGCCTTGTGTTGTAAAATATGCGACAGTATGAGGACAGGCGCACCCATTGGGAAGAGCACCCTTTATATGAGGGCAGGCGCACCCAATTGGGAAGAGCATCCTTGCTATTGTTGTGTGCACATGTGAAATTACAAATAAATGTGATGTAGCATACCTGTGAGCTATGTGAGAAAAATAGTAACGTGTGATGCAAAGTTAATATTATTTGAGACATGGTATGAGTTCCATAATTATAAGGTAAAATGTTCTCTTAAGCATATATTTTGATAAAATGTGAAGCTAACAATTCTGAGACATGATTGGTCAATGAATCAAAAATATTTTCTAACATCATGGGTGATGTTTATGATGCAAAGAAATTTTGGAGGTGTATAAAAGGTTATGAATTCATTTAGATATAGTTTTGCATAATTTAATTGAAGTCGATTACATTGTTAATAAATTAGAGCTACATGGATTGTTGTTAGCATTTGTTAAATTAATCATATATCAAATAAATTATTCCAGTATGAGAAATTTTGTTCTTAGTATTTAAATATTTAATTCATGGAAGAGATTTGCCTCTAATATGCGCTTATTGCTAAATGTTTTGATTCTTCCATCGAGAAAGTAAAAGTAATTAGTATGTTTGATATATTTATGTTTGTTCTTATATTGAGATTATGTTTTCAAACCTTAATGACTTCCAGGAGGAAGTCTAAGCTAAGGGGAGGGAGATGTAAGGCTCCACCTTGCATGTGATTAGTAAAGACCTAATATGTTTTATGTGATCCTAAATAGATGGTAAGATGTATTATGGATGACAAATAGTGTGATTATTTGATAATATTCTTGCTTACGCTACCGTGAATGTAATACCTCGTTTCGTATCCCCCATTTTATTTCAATCAAAAAATTAGTTAGATGATGATTATGATGAAATGAATGATGAAACTCCTTTTAGGATTCATGGGCATTAACCTTGATTTAATTATGATAGAAGCACATATGAATTGTTGGATATAACTTGAAAGAGATGGGTTATTTGGCATATTAAATTTTGGTAAATGGTTCATCGTTAATGTCATAGGATTTTAAAATGAATTACTAAGGTGGTAAACAAAACGATGGAGTGACTTTTTCATTGACTATATTCTTGTATGGGAGTAAGTGTGTATTTCCTTGGATTATAATGAAAATTGAATCTAGGTTCATTTGATGTATTAATGAGTAAATAGTTCATGAGTGAAAATTATGTGAATTGGATTAGCTAATAATATGAAGAGATATATGATCTAATCATGCTAACCTTGGTAATGTGCAGGAATCGAATATGCAAATAGGAGGATGGATAAATATTGGAATCAAATCAGATACCTCTTTGGGAAGTTCTAAGTGTAGCCCTATTTGACTTAGAAGGGTTTGAGGTTTTATTATTGATTGGTTGATTATGTTTGAGTAGAATCCAATTGTAGGGCATGTGATGTGAGTTTGGTTGGGGTTGGAACCCTTGGTCAAGATCAAAACTCGTATGGATTCTTTTGTGGGTTTGAAAAAGGGATTATTGAGTCTATTTCCTTGGTTTTTGAACAAGAATAGACCCCTAAGACCTATACCTATGGGTTTGGAACCTTTTTGACATGTGAACTTGTCCTTGGAGTGTGAAAAGACCCCTCAAAAGTCCACATTCATGAATGTGACGAATTCAAAAAGTGTTGGGGCTTGGGAAGTGTGACTTGTAACTCTCAACCCACTCCCCAAAAGTTCTTAGAATTGGCGCAAGACTCACACATGTGTGAGAACTTGTGGGAAAGACTGTAGGTTTGGAAAATTCCTATATACCTCAAGAAGATGGAAGATTTGGGTATTGCCCACTTCTCCCCTTGGAGAACTGGAATGAAGATGGTAGAAAGAATGAGAAGAGGAGAGGAGTCCACCTCTTGAAGAGAATGATGAGGATGTCTAGGCTTGGAGATGAAAGATGGATATAAGATTTCAATCCTTTCATCTAAAAGAGAAGATAAGTTCTTCCTATTTCTATTTTCCCTTTTTGTTGGTTTATTGGTTGTAAGGAAGTGACCTATTTGTATGGATTATGTTTGAAAATGCAAGGTAGTGAACCTAGATGCATGAAGTTGTGTTGTGTTAGTTTTATTCCTTTGAAAGAAAAAAAAAAGAGAGAGAGAGAAATGACTCCATTTATCATTATGGAGCTAAAATAATTCCTTGCTCGGGGGTATGGCTAGAGCCCACGAGGCTCCATGACGCCATTACGGTAGGGTGGAGAGCAAGCCTTAATCAATTGTGCGACCTTCATTATATTTCTTTAAACTTGATTGTAATATAGAAAGATGATGTTTTTCATGTAACATGAAGAAGAATGAAAAAGAGCAAGTTCGAATGATGTGTTTTCTTTGTTTTTCCATTGAAAATTTTGAATTAGTTTTCTAATGAGTTGCAGCTTGTGAAGCAATCTGTTGTATACAAGTGCAGTGATCTTTCCTACCAACATAAGCTACCCTTAAGAATAGACATTGGAAGGAGTGTTCACCCTCTAATATGTGACCATGGTGAAGAAGTGTGCTTGTGAAATTTTGTGGGTATCTTGTGTATTCATTTTTTTTTTCTCTTTTTCCACATTTTGCCATGTGGAAGGCTTGTGTAGTCATGATGTATAATATAAATGGTTCTGTATGATTTCGTTCTATTTAAAATGAAAGGAAAAGGTATTATTTTCCTTATCACTATGATCTGGTCTTTAATAATTTACAGTATGCCTGCACATAGCTAAATATGAAGGGTCTGGCTGCATTCTTGTAGTTTATTTCAGCGGAAGAGATAATAAGGTTTAGATATTATATTCAAAGACAGTGTTGTACAAATGTAGTACACCCATATAATTCGTGTATAACTACTTTATTCGATAAGTAGCAATAATAATAATAGTAGTAAATGAGAAAATAAAATAAAACAGGTGCTTTCGCCTTACATGAATATTTAGTGGACATTGCTTCGGATTTTCCATGCTGAATTGACTTAAGTTGAGGAGGGAAAACATTGTCTAAAGAAATAATGGTTTCCAAATCATAACTTGGGCGGCATACTCATTCATAATTAACAAAAGCTCAAACTAAAGTAAATTTGTACTGATGCTAAATAGCAATCATCTGGTTTGAATAAAGGAATAGAAACAATCACAAATTTTAATACTAGAACAAATCACATATTACATGCATTCAAACAGAGATGGAAATGGTATGAAATCAATACTAATGGAATAATCCCATGAAAATACTATTATTGTCTGGAATTCCTAAAATAAGATCACTTGGCAGATGATTGTGATCCACTGCCTGGTTCTCCCTCAATATCCTTTGTTCCTCCCCTTCTTTGTAGTCGCATAACCCCCTGTCTGTTTGGAAATCGAGCATAGAAGATCTATTAGTTTGATTGAGCAAGCCGACATTTACCCCTAGGACAAATATGTTCCAATTTGTGTGAGCAGTTGAGGTGGAGTCATGCACGACAACTTCTGCCAAAGCCATTCATGGCAAAGATCTATGACCAAGGCGGTGGCCCAAGCAGACTATACGTCCTTTTCCCCTGCAAGTGCAGAGATACAAATCTCTTTATGTCTTGTCGCCTATTGGTAAGATGTAGTGAAGAAAAAAATAAATAAATAAATAAAAATGAATGAATAGGAAAGGTAAAGGAAAACATGTGGAACAATGGCAGGCCTGGTGTTACGGTGAGATTGTTCTGCTTGCTGTTCTGAACCTGGGTTTTAAGGAGGTTGCCCTTATTATCATATCTATTTAGCCTACAAACTGAGCTATCAACCATGATAGTGTACTCCCATCAAGACCATGCTCATAAATCAAAACTGACAAATTCTTATCATCAATAAAATGTTAGATTTGCAATTTATTTGCTTTTGTCAAAAGCATAGACAAGCTTAAGGTGGATGGACACGAAGGCAATGCGTGCTAATTAATATCACCAATGGAACCACAGAAAACATGTCATATCATAACATTCAAGGTTCATCAGTAGACAAGTCACCTGCTTCATGCAAGGAAAAAAAATATAAAATTGAAATCTACATTCTTGAGAACTCATACGAGATAAGATTTTAGTGAGAAGGTACACATATGAATACACGTTTGATTTTTCGAGAGTTCTGCAAAGATTAGGTAGATGGATTTGGTGGATGATTTTTGAATGGACAATAAATGAAAGACTTTGTCAATAGTACATATTTGGATTTAATGAATTTGCATTAAATTTTTTTTGTAATTGCTTTACTAGAGGGTGCAAATGTGACCACATAATCCTCATTGGATGACTATAACCCAATGGGGAGTAAGTTGTAGTATTCCTTAGTACCTCCTGGTCTGGGAGCAATTAATTCCCTGATAGATAGTGTAAGGGCCATGACCTTTTGGTTGTCCATTTATTCAATTTCTTGTAGGTTGGTCGAACAACTGGGAAAAACAATGCACACCGCTATATTGTGAGTAATGGTAGTGCAGTAGAATCAACGCTTTAACTAAAACATTCAAAGATATAAATCTAATTCCTGTTAAACTCGATTCATTTACATTGCATCTCCAGCATTATCCTCGCGGAAAGAAGCCTTCCTTAGTCTTAAACCACAATTTCATACTTTAAAACTTACTTTGACGGCCACCCTACATTTTAATAGTAAGCGGGTAGATTTATGTTCATCCACGTAACAATATTATATCACAAGCTTCAGTAATGATTTTAATCTTGTTTGATCGTCAAAGGAGAAAAGCATTAGTATAGTGGCTTGGGGAGGATTTTAAATAAAATATCTTTGACACCTCTTTTTGTCACGGTTAATGTGCAAGTCAAATGAAAGAAAAAAATAAAAAAAAAGGACAGCAGAACCATGAAGGCAAGTTTCCTAGGTAAGATTAACAAAATAGAAGTGGTGATGGGAAATTCCCATTTTGGGGCTCCACGCTAACCTCATTCGCATTAGCCTTAAATGATTCAACTCACTTCTTACATTTGAATAATTCCCCATTAAAGGAAAGGAGAATACAACCCACTCCCTTAATAAAGATCTTATTACTTTAGAGCAAGTGTATGCATAAAGGTAAAGATTGAGTATTTAATTATCTCTACCATTTCCTTTAAAAAGAAACAAAAAAAAAGAGGGGAATATTCTACTAATTATTTTATGTCCTTTTAAAGTAAATTAAAATATATAGGAAGTGATTTATTTAGTTAAAATAATTATTATAATTATTTCATAAAGTGGTTATATATAATTTTAAATTATTTTATATTTAAGGGATGAATGAATTTAAATAAATGATAATTAGACAAATAAATAAAATAATAATATTGTTTCCTATCTTTTGGTTTTTGATGAACGGACAATTATCTTATTAGCAATATTAAAGATTGGTACACTCAAAATCTCAATATTGTGGGAAGTCATAATTGTAGTTAATATAAGTAAAGGTGCTAGTGAGCATGACATTAATACTAAATGTCATTTATATGTTGTATATCCAATGATTAAAAGTCGATGGAAATAAATACAATCAATGTGGGCATTATTAATGGTAGTAGTCAATATAGTAATATCATTAATATCAAGAGAAATATCCACAGTAATAATAAATATATATATTAACATTAAATTAAATAGAATCTTTAAAATCTAACTATTAGTTTTAATACTACTTCTATGAGTGATATTATTGAGAATAAGGGATTTGTGGGATATTATTAGTGTTTCACTACCACTCCAAATATAATCTTTGATTAAATCATTGAACAAAATATCCAGTAAAAGTTGAAGTAATGTTATAAACTTTTAGTGTACTAAACGATATTGATTAAGAAAATAATTTGATAATAGAGCGAATTATCATTATCACTTTAAATAAGGAGAAAAAATATATAATATAACCTAACCCAATTGGAAGAAATGTTAACATTATTACCTTAGGATGAACGTTGGATAGTAAATTATTTCGTTCGTGTTATTTGGGTTAGAAACATTATTCTCATCAATAACATACTATGGAAGATTTCTAGTCAAGTAAATACTGACATTGCTTCTTTCTGTTATATATCAACATACGAGTTATCTCGTAGTCAATATAGTACCATCGGATAGTGACAAAAAAATTAGTAGCTAGGTAATGTTATGATGGTATGGTGTGTAGGATGTGTCAAGTGAGTTAGCCACATTATAAGTGGGCATGACAATTATAGAGTTAAATATCCTAATGATTAAAAAAAAAAAAATTGGTGACAATTTCAAGCAAAAATTTTAGGCATGAAAAATGGTATCATAAAAGGGTTATTAATGATGCCATGAGAATTTTTAGATGTGGTCACTTGATCTCTCTTAGGCATTACTATGCTTGACTATTACATACCTTGTTCTGCTTGGATGTAGAATGGCTTCCATTAGGTTACACTCTATGTTCTTACAAAAAAACCAACCAAGAACATACATTGTTCATCACTGTGATCAATGGTAGCATTAATGTTCCATATAACACTTAAGATACAACTTATCATTCCAACAATATCCTAACAAAATAAACATAGGGATCAGTATGTATGAATGTTGTTTGCATCTACTATGACATACATATATATTTGCACATAGGGGAAATACATTGTCCATCACTACAAACAATGGTAGCATCAATGTTCCATTTAACACTTACAATACAACTTTTCATTCCAACAATGTCTCGATATGTATCAATGTTGTTTGAATTTGCTATGACATACATACATATCTACACATAGGGGAAATAAGATGAAACACAAAAAAATCAATGTTCCATATAAGACTTAAAATATAGCTTATCATTCGCTATGTGTAGATATGCAAGTATCCTATACTTTGTCCGACATTTTTCTTAGCATCCTCCTCTCTAATTACTGCTATGTCTGTACACATCCCTAGCATTTGGTCTTCCCCTCTGCCTATTGCTGATCGTTGCATGTCACTACATGTAACTGCCAGTTCTATTTCTATTAACCCTAATAACTATTTCTCAGATTTTTAACTAACCACTAATTAAAAAGTTTATTTATATGTAATTGTGACATTATTTAAACTATTTAATACAACCAATTATCCTATCCTTAAGTACCTTATAATCCCATGCCTTTATAATATTCCACCCTTGGAAACGTGGGAATAAATACCTAATTGTCAAGTGCATACAATGGAAAAATTAGAGTCTTAGAAGAAATATCTCATATAAAATACACAAGGTAATAGAGTACCCCCATATTTTGAGGGCCAAATTGAAGCTCATCAATTCATCTTGTACTTATTTCATTATATATTTCATTACTTGCCAAGATGAATGAAAGAACATGTGTTCAAATAAATTAATACACAATAGAAAATTAAAGAAAAATGATCTAATAAAACAAAATCCTCTTGCATAACATAAAAATTATTGAATATTGAGAAAAAGGGATAATCATCAAACCACGGGTGAGATGAATTTTTTCCAATGTGTAGAAAACATGGAGAGGCAATTATTGGAGAGAATCTAGAAAATTAGTTTAATCCAATTAAAAACATCCCAAACAATCCTCCAATCAAACCTTACAACAATTTCTTGTTTATATTCATTTAAAAAATAAGAATTAAGATAAACACATTTTAATTGATAAATTAAATATAGCTAAATCATTCTCAAGGGTGATCATAGAAACAACAGGTTAAATTTTTAATCTAAATGGTATGGATCAAATTGTTAAAAAATATCTGCATTTCAAAAAAGACTTGCACCTAAAAAAATTATTGTATAAGCCTAAATGAAGCTTTTGAAATTCCTAAAATGAAAACTATTCAATATCACTTTTGAGAATATGATTTTCTTATAAATTATAGAAACTAAAATCAAGAATCATCTACACTATTATAAGCCCATATACAAAAATTAGTCAAAATTTTTAGATGACATGAACTAAAATAGATCATATGAAAAACAACTGTCAAATCTAAATTATGAATTGAAAGGGCATTATGTTGGAGGAAAATTTTAGTGCATTAGTGAAGGATATTCTAATATTCTTAAAAATAAATTGATTTCACTAGACTACATCAAAATAATTGCATTGGTTTCCTAAAATCCATAAAAGAGGATTAAAATCACCAATCAAAAGAAAAAAATTATTTAGCTTACTAATTAGCTATTTTTGATGAATATTCCTTGAATATCGTATTTTTGGCTAGTTAGAGAATGCATCACTACTAGAAAGTGGTTGATTCTAGTGAAGCGAAAAAAAGCATTAGTGGTGGGATTTTTTGTTGTTATCAATGGTAAGGATTTTTATCATGGCCTAGCTATTTTATATGACTTTGATTGTGGGATTGCTAGTGGTAGCAAGACTAAATGTTTTCACCAAGCCTATGCTATGGTTGGTGCCACCAAAAATAATGTTATGGTGTTGCTAAATATTTTTGTAGGTTTTAATGTTATATTTGTCTATTTTTGCAAGGCATAAATCCTTGCAAACAATAACTACCACTTAATTATTTTTTGATAGTTAGTCATCAAGTGTACTTGATAGCCCCACAAGTACACTTGGTGACTAGCTATCAAAATGAATTAGCTGTAATCATATTTAAAGAATATTTTCCTTCTCTTACTTCACTAAAACATAAGTCCTTGTGTACATACCATCCAAAAAATGATGTTAGTGAATTCATACTACATCATGTGTCCCATTCTTTTCTCAATCCATCACCTTTTATGATGACAAGAAAGTGTCTCATACTACTTTCTATTGTCATTATCAAGAGGATAAGTATAAAAATATGTTCAATACAAGAGATTTTTTACATAATTTAAAATACCATGGGTCCCATCCTTTTTCTCATTTCTTAGCACCAAGTTTCATTGTGAGAAAGCATCCCATATTACTTAAAATCATAACTAGATAAGGTATAATTCTAACAACGCACATCAAATAAGGCCATTAGTAATGTTTCCATCACTTTCCAATCCTTTGATTGATTTTATAACTAAATGTATATGATAATGTAGTCATAGGGTTGTATCTAACCTAAGACTAGTTACTATACTATCAATAACATATACTAGTTTAAAATTTGGAAACTCAAAATCATTCTTTAGGTAGACATAAAACTAAAAGTAAGCTCATTATGTTTAATATATATAATTGTGAATATTAAAAAATGGACGTGTGTAAATCCTAATATCCATCACCTGCATTTCACTAGAAAAAATGATATTTAAACCCTATAAAAATTGGTTGTCTCCTACCGTATACTACATACATTCTTATGGTAAATATTTTCCCATATATATGTGAAAATATTTCATTTGGTAGAGAATTATCACTACATCCAATAATACTAGATAAATGATAAGCTTATCTATAAGTAGCTTGTGGGTTCTTTAATTCTAGTGATCATGTCAAGATGAGTGGAAAAAACTACGCTAGGAGAACAATTTTTGTTAGAGTAAAAGATATTTACTAATTAATTATTTATTTAATTATTAGGTCCCTTTTCCTCTAATTACTTATTCTTACTTAGTTCATGTTATTTCTACATCTCATGCCATAGGATGAGGACACATGTCATAATCATGTTTTATTCTCACTTAGGGTTTCTAGACATTTATTATCCTTTTATAGGGATTTTTAATTGTATATTAATCATTAATATGCACATTCATTAATGATTCATGATTTTTTGGATCAATAGCTCTTGGCCTCCATAGATTTTTATTCTCCCTTTCTATGAAAAGTGTTTGATTGCAAGTGATCCTTGGGAGCTATGAAGATTTTTCTTAATGTCAATATGGTATCAGAGCTCCAAACCTACAATCCCCTCTCTTATTTTTAAGATATTTTATGCCGTGAGATATCATTTGGTGCATCTTGGACCAAAAAAAGTTTTCAATTGGATTCAAAGCTATCGAGAAATTCAAATCTGCATTTTATTTGGTCTAATTTGGACTCTAGAGGTCAGATCTACAAAGGGTTTAAAGTATTTTCTTTGTTTTCTAGATCCAATTGGTAACTAAAATTTTGGTGCATTTTGAACCAAAATGGACATTGACATCGTGCTTAGAAGGCCCAAAAACCTTAAGATCACTTGTCAAATCATTGAAATCCAAGTTAGGAGCATTTGAGGAAAAGCGAATCTAGAGAGGTTGTATGGCCTCCCTACCATGTAGGTCGGGGTAAATAAAGAAATTATTTTTATGTATTTTTCCTTCAAATTTTAAAAAAAAAAATCATATAAAAAAAATAATTAAAAACTCTTTTAAAGGGTAGATGGCAATTTTTTTTTTTGGGGGTACCCATAGGGGCATTGCCCCTGTGGCCCCTTGGGCCTTACTCCTTTATGGGAGGGTATATGAGGTACCACTAATAGCAACCCCTCAGGCCCCACCCACGTGTGGGTATGGGTAGCCTCTGCACTCGCCCCCCACACTCCCCCACTCCCCCCTTTGTCAATTTTTTTATATAATGTTTTTTTAATATATTTTTTCTTTTCAAATATATATATATATATATATATATATATATATATATTAATTTTCTTAACTTTAAACTAAAAAATAGACAAATATTTTTTTGTAAATAAATGCAGCCTGTCCCTATTTAGAGGACTATCTTTTACCCAAGGGCTCTAAATTTTGTGGACTTCCAAATTTGATAGTAGTTTTGCTACATTTGGTGGAGGTTTCTTCTTTCCTAGCACAACCCCTTTTCATTGGGTTTTTATATTTTGCACCCCATCCTCCAGAGGTGATATCTCAACCATACAATGGTCTTTTTCAATGCATTTTTTTTTTAAATGGTGTAGGTCATTTTCAAATTTTCTTCTATTTTTTTTTCAAAAACTAGTTTTCTCAATGTTGTGTAGTTCTGTGAATCAAGATCCCTCTAGAACCTGCAAAACGCAAGAAATAAATACGTTACAGGATTGAAATGCAAGTTAGAATCTAGGTTCCCCATGAAATCCATTTGCAATGCTTAAAATAGGAAACAAGAATGAAGAACACAACAAAATAGATTAAATCCTATTTAAACAAGAAAACTCTTGATCCCATGGGGGAATGGGTGCCAGTTTGATGTCAAAATTGGCCCTTTCCCAACTCCTATGATGCAATGTTGAAGATTGATGAAGAGTGATCCACTTTGCTAAATATTCAAATATTCTCCATGATGAAAAACCTGCATAACCTAGCTATGGATTTGATAAAATGGATGAACCTTGCAAATGCTTGAAGATCATATTGATTAATTTAAGTAACAAAAGAGAGAGACTCAATCAAATACATGATTTCTTTAATTAAGGGAGGGAATTTGATTAAATGGTTAGACTGAGGGATAATTTAGGATGAAATGGTGTTAGTAATCAGAGTTAGATGAACAATGTCAATCGGTATATTTTCCATGTCTACATTTTTCCCCTCTTTGAAGCAATGTACTTGTTACATTGGTTCAAAGAATAATCTTGTCATGATCAAAAGTCAAAATTTCTTTGATTTTCAGATGGCCCACTATTGCCCCAGTGAGAATAACTACGTTGGTATATTTCCCCCTCAAGAAATCAAATGGAAATGTTAATTTCCAATTGAGATTGCAATAAAATATGAGAGGAGTGGTTCTAGTGATCAGAGGATGAAAAATAATTATTTAGAAAGATCAGATATTTGACGTAGACAAATTAGATGATGCATAGACAGTCTTCAGCCATGGGTAGCCTCATGTATATTTTTAGATATTACACAAACTTGGATAGAAATGTTAGAAAAGATACAAGAATAAACTGGAAGAAAAGATCCAACAAGACATAAGAGATGATGATGAAAATGATGATGACTACTTGCTGAGGAGTTGGGATTTGCAAAGGGCCAATTACCTTATGTTTGATTACACGCATGGTACGATGCATCAAGGTATAAATAACCAGGATGGTGTTGTACCTAGTGTGACGAACTTTTTCTTGACAATCAAATAGGAGTAATCTTGTTCACACCTAGTGTAAAAAACCTTGTTCAGAAATGTAGTTTAGATAATTGAAATATCTCAAACCAAAACATAGGAAGGAAAGCCTTCCTATGTGGTCAAAAAGATACCTAAAACATCCTCCCTACATCTAAGCAAATCACGTATGACCAAGGTTATATTACAAGAATATCCAGCAAGCATAACAAATAAAAGATAATGATTGTTTCCCCATTCCTATCTCTCTAAATCCTTCACTCATATATCATCGAGAGGTCCTTGGAATGAGCGCAATAAGATAAATCTGAAAACAAGATAAAAGCAAGTAAACAAACAAGCTAATGTTCTTCATATCGCTAGCCAAACTAAAATGTGTTTTGAAGGATAAGAACTAAAACTTATTGCCAATAGATGATGTCCACTGTCATAACAATATATCCTAGGAAATGTTAGTGGATGGTGGCACACCATTTCATTTATCCAAAGTGCTTAGTCTAATAAAAAGTTCCCATTATAGGAAGGATTCATCCTAGGACATGATTTTATTAGATGATGATGAGATTGATTTAAGACTGATAAGCTATTGATACAAAAAGTTGACCAACTTATTAACTAACTGACTTAGGCTTGAGAACTTTAATGCTTAGGTATTCATGTTTTGACTGCTAGACTTGTTTCTGACTGTTTCACCAAATTTTGAGGGTAATGATGATTTATTATGAGTGATGTTTATTTCGGGTGCAAGAAAAAAATGAGACAGATGAATTTTTTGGGTTTTTTCAATGTTTTTGATCTTTTTGAAATGTTTTGAGGCTATTTTTAGTATTTTTGAGATTTTGCAAATGTTTTTATTTTAAAGTTTTTTGATTTTTAGGTGTTTTTTGAGATTTTGACCAAGGGACTAGCCTAAAGACCTATCATAGGGGCCTCAAGGGCTGATTGATAGATTATCCTTTCCTACGTTATACATGTAGAGACCATTTAGTTTGACTAATGACTCAATCTATTTACAAGATGAAGGTATGAACATGATGAGATGTTAGTTTATTATGATAGACTCCTATAGGACTGACCTAGATGTCTCAGGGAATGTTCAAAGATCAATCCTAGCATATGTTCCAAGGCTGAAAGATGACGTAGTTTGAAAAAATGACTTTGTTTTTTATTTTTGGTTACTTTTTGACTTGTTTTGGATTTTTATAAGATTTGGATGTTTTTGGACTTTCGATGTTTTGATATTTTTTGGGATTTTCTGATTTTAAGACCTCAAGAATGTACATGAATCTGATCCAATGTAGGGAATGCCCCCAACATGATGTGATAGACTTCTTTGATATAGGCAAGAAAAATTGACCTTTGGAATGGGCCAAGTAGCTCTAGGTGGGATCATGACACGAACACCAAACCAAGCTATGATGCAGATGCGAATGGACATGATGCGATAAAAACTTGATGGATGGATGGATGAGTGAATGATACAAAGAAAGTCTCTGAGACCAAGATGGATGGAGAGTGATTATTCACACATGGCACATGTTTTCCAGGTTTTCACCAAGTTACTTGCCCAAAGTGCCACTGAAGTGGTTTTCACTAGAGGACGATTATATTTTTCTTTACTGTTTTGAATCCTTTTTCTAAATTTTTTATATTTTTTTATTTATTTTGTTTGCTTTCACCAAGACACCTATTTTCTAGGTTTTCACTAAGGTGACCATTTTTTTAGGACCTTTTCTTATTTTTTTATGGATTTTTGGTTCTATACCTTGCAATATTAGGCATAAAACTTTTTGAGATGGGAGCTATTCATGGGCTTTTGCAGGGGTTCCCCTTCGTGTGTCGATAGTTGCTATGCCCCTGACTTATAACTAATTGTGATAGAAAAAGGTCCCAACCAGTTGGGTTCAAATTTTCCTTTGTTTTTTGGATTTGGGACATTCTTTTGGTTCTCCTTCAGTACCAATTCTCCAACTTGGAAAGTCCTACTTCTAATCTTCTTTTTATAGCTCCTCTTGAGTCTGTTTTGATATACTTGTAGATGATTCAAGGCATTTAGATGTTGTTCATCTAGTAAGTCTGGCTCATTTAGGCATGAAACTAGATATTCCTCATCTGTGATGGTATTTTGTAGTGAGATTTTGAGAGATGGGAGCTCAATCTCAATGGGCAGTATAGATTCTAATCCGTAGACCAGAGAGAATGGGTGGTGTAGGTGGGTGTGCATATGTTGGTTTGATAGGCCCAAAGGGTAGGGTTTAGCTATAGATGCCAGTCATTACCTGTGTCATTGACTATTTTCTTAAGGATTTTCAGGATGGTTTTGTTGGTAGCTTCTGCTTGGCCATTTCCTTGGAGGTATTATGGGGTGGAGAAGCGATGTTGGATTTTGAACTTTTCACATAGATCGTGGACATCTTGATTCTTGAATGGTGTTCCATTATCTATGATAATAACTTAGGGAACACCATATTGACATATGAGGTAATTTAGGATGAGCTTGGATATCTGCTTCCCACTTATGTATGTCATGGGTATGGCCTCTACCCATTTTTTGAAGTATTCGGTGGCGGTAATGATGAATTTGTGGCCATTGGATGAAGTTGGGGTTATTTTTCTAATTAGATCAAGCCCCTATTGTGAGAAGAGGCATTGTGTAATAATCAGATGGAGCTCTTGAGTTGGAGGATGGATGAGGTCCCCATGCTACTGACATTGCAGGCACCTTTTGAAATAGTCATGTGCCTCTCTTTCCATATTAGGCCAATAATACCCCATCCTTAGCAATTTCTTGGCCAAGGTCATACCACTAGAAGGGGAGCCATAAATGTTGTTATGCACCTCAGTTAGAGTGGTCAAGGCCTCCTCAGGATTACGAAACCTTAGCATGGTTCCCTCTATGCTTCTATGATATAGGGTTCTCATAGGACAACAAAGTGGGATGCTTTCTTGACAAATTTTCTCTTAATATTTGAAGGCAAATCAGCAGGGATGACTCATATCCTAAGGTAGGTGTAGATTTCATGATACTAATGATCATTGGGACCAATGATTTTTCACACAAATTCTGACTCTAATACCTCGAATGTTGGTATGAGAAGTTGTTCTACCAAGAAGTCATACTTTGGGATGTTGTGAGGGATATCTAGGAGGGATCCAATAGTTCCCATGGTGTTCGCTACTTTGTTGTTGGTTCTTGGAATCTGTTCAAATGCGATGTCCATGAAGGACTCTTTGAGGCTTTCTACCAACTTCTTGTAAGGGGTCAATTTGTCATATTTTTTTTGGTATTCATCATTTATTTGATTTATGATAAGTTGCAAGTCTTCATATACATTGAGATCCATTATATGCCACTGCACTGCTATTCTAAGACCTATGGTTAAGGCCTCATATTTCACTATGTTATTGGTGTAGGGAAAAGCTAGTTTGTAGGACCTTGGCATGTAGTCCTCCTGTGGGGTGATGAAGAAGATTCCAGATCTTGATCCATGTTGGGTATATAAGCCATCAAAGTAGAGTTTCCAATGGTTAGCTATGTTGAGATTGAAAATTGATTCATCTGGAAACTATGATATGAGTGGATTCTCTGAGTAGATGGGTGCCTTTGCAAGCTGATCTATGATGACTTGTCCTTTGATTACTTTCTGCTTCACATATTCAATGTCATATTATGATAGTATCATGACCAACTTCACAATCCTTCCAGTAAGCATTGTCTTTGTGAGAAGATATTTTAGGGGGTCAATTTTGGCAATTAGTTTTATTTTGTGGGCCAACATGTAGTGTCTGAAACTTTGGAAAGAAAACACCACAACTAGGCAGGCTTTCTCAATGAATGTGTAGTTCAACTCATGCCCAACCATTGTTTTGCTGATGTAATAAATAGCTCTCTTTGCTCTGTTCTCATCATGATGTGTTAGGAGAGCACCAAGGGCTACTACTATCGTTGGAATGTAAAGAATCAAAGGATTCTTTGGAATTGGTGGTATTAACATAGGAGGTGTAAGAAGATATTCTTTGATTTTGCTAAAGGCTTGGTCACACTTTTCATACCATTTTTACATTACTCCCTTGTAAAGTAAGTGAGAATAAAGTACTTTCTTGTCTACGAGTTGTGCTATGAATCTATGGATGGATTGAAGTCTACATTGGAGACCTCTTAACTGCTTTAGTGTTTTAGGTGTCTCCATTTCAATAATTAATTTTACCTTTGTAGGATCTATTTTAATGCCTCTCATTGACACTATGTATTCTAGTAGCTTTCTTGACTGTATGCCAAAGATGCACTTCTTCTGAATCAAGCAGACTTTATACTCTTCAAGCCTGTCAAAAATGGCACCCAAGGCTGATATATGATCCTTCCTTTTTATGGATTTAGCTAAAATGTCATTAACGTAATCCTCCATGGTTTTATGGATTATGTCATGGAAGATCAGTGTCATTTCCCTTAAGTAAGTAGCTCTAGCTTTCTTCAAGCCCAATGGCATCACATTCCAGCAGTACATCCCCCATGGACAAGTGAAGGCTATTTTGTGTTGATCCTCCTTGACAATCCTTATCTAATTGTATCCTAAGAAACCATCCATTAGTGAAAGCATTTTGTACCCAACAATCATATCCACAATCTTGTCAATATTTGGTAGTGGGAAGTCATCTTTTGGACATGCTTTGTTCAAATCCCTAAAGTTTGTGTAGATTCAGATTCCCCTAGTGGGTTTTGAGATAGGTACTAGATTAGATACCCATTCTGATTAGGCTATTGTTCATATATATCCTACATCCAGTAGCTTCTTTAGTTCCATTTTGACTAATAGGGCAATCTGGGGATGCATCTTTCTTCAGGGTATACTCCTAGGTGTTGAACCATGACTTTTGGATCAAGTCCAGGCATATCAGTGTATGTCCATGCAAAATTTATCTTCCTTTCTCTCAAGAAGGTAGCCAAGATTTCTTGTTCCTATGATAATAGTGACTCTACATAGAAGGTGATGTGTGGGGTTTCTTGTGTCTCCAAGTTGATGGGGTTACATTTTTTTTCTAGTATTGTTGATTTCTCCTAATGTAAAGTTGTGAGAGGAAGACTGAATCCCCATCTTCGAGTGCCTCAGAGAGGTTTTCACCGCTAAATACATCATTTATTTTTACTATTTTAGGGTTAGAGAGTTCCACGAGGTGGTTTTCACTCAAGGACTTGGATATTATTCTCAATTTCTTATTTTTGCGACTGATGGATACAATTGTTTCCCCATAATATGCCTGTGTCTAGATCTATGATGAATCTTGCCTTGTGATTTCTGCATGGAATGTTATCCCTTATCCCCATGAATTATGAGAGTGCCTCATCATTTAGAAATGTGTCGAGAATCGTTGGTCCTCATTGGTCATAGTCAATCAATTGGGGGTATACTATTCTTACTTCATCAACTTGGTTTTCATATTCAAATGCTAGGGTGCTAATCATGAAGAGGTCAGAGTCTTCAAACAACATAGGTAGACCTATTTGAGGGGATTCATTGTTTAAGTCTATGGGAATCCCTATGAACTTTGATGACTGATTGGTGTTGGCTGATGGATGAGGGGTGGCTATTGGTTCCTGAGGAGGTGTTTGATTCCTTCTAACTGGGGCACCTCTACCACATATGGTTATCCTAGGAGTGGTATGTCCAAGGCCAAGATTTATCATTTGTGTCTCTGACATGATGGGTATTAGAAGCCCATTGTCATTTTGTCCTAGTTTCTGATTTCTATCATAGCCCATTGTGAGCATCATTTGCAAACCTTTACTGCTATCATCCATAGGTAAATCAACTGTTAGTCTATTGTCTTGATATAGGAGATGGGATAGGTCCTCTATTACTTCTAGGCTGAGATCTCCCCCACTTTTGAAGTTGGAATATCATTCAACGAATGTTTGGGATGTCAAAGCTTCATTTGGTTGTGGTCATCCTCATGATCTGGGAGATTGTGGTAACTCTCCTACCACAAAATAACTTTTGGGCATTGTAAAGTTTCCACAACCATTGTCCTAGATGATGACATTGATATTGGAGATGGTGGGGATGGAAAGAGTGGTAGGTGTCTCTGTAGCAAAAGTGGAGGCGAGAGTGGCTGGGTCAATGTATGGTGTTGATTGGCCTTCATCATTTTTAGGCACTTGAGGGATTTTGTAATATTTTTCCTCTAGGTTCTTGTAGTAAGAGAATGGTTTAGGATCCCCATGAATGGTAATTTCTTGGCCTTCGTATGTGAAATTGAAACATTGATGGAATGTTGAAGCTACTACTTGTATTGCATGGATCCATGGATGTCCCAGGAGAATGTTATAAAGTTCCAGGACCTGATAGGTGGTTTTCATGATAGTTGGCCCTACTTGAACATGGAGTTGAATTGTGCCTTGGGACACTCTTTCTTGGTCATCATATGCCCTGATTGTAATACCTTCACCTTTGTAGATGGAATCCTCTAAGATTTTTAGGTTCTTAATGAATTTGAGGGAGAAAATGTTCAAACCTATGCCTCCATCCACCAAGACTCGCTTGACTTTGTTTTTATGCACTAGGACCTCTAAATGGAGTGCACAATTGTGAGATGGTTGAGTGGAAAAATCTTGATCAAAGAATGTGAGGACATTGATAGTAATGATGTTTCCGGCCATACCTTGGAATTGTTCCACATCGAGGTTTGCAGGGATGGTGGATGAAGCCAATGCTTCCTCAAGGATTTTCTTGTGGGTGGATGAAAATTTTAACAACTCCATGATGGATATTTGCATAGGGGTTCTTTTCAACTAATCAAGGACATTATAACCACTGGGATTGGATCTTGAATTGGACATAAAAGTTCTTTTTGGTTGAGTTGATCCTATGATAGTAACTTTTCCACCTCTTGTGGTGACTCCACAATCGGCCTAAGCTCCTTTGATAGTGATGACTGTACATTATTCATCTAGGGAGGTGACAACATGTTCATATATGTGATTTACATTCTTAAATGGTGCCTTTCCTTTATCGCTATTATTGTTGTTCCCTTTGTGATTTGGCATTGGGTTTGTGTAGATTTTGAGATTTTGGTTTCCAGATGGTTTCTTAACATATATTATTTTATCATCTATGAGGTCTTCAATCAGATTCTTGAGCCTCATACAATTTTTGGTCATGTGTCCCTTGATTTTGTAGAAATCATAGAGATAATTCTTGTTGTACCATGGTGGTTTGACCAAGTGCTCTTTATAGTTCTCATGCATGGGAACTGTGACTAGCTTTTCATCCACCAATGTTTTCATGATTGCTTCGACGGATTCCCCAAGAGCTGTGTATATATGTGTGGGAGAGTATTTGTTTCGTTATCGTCCTCTTTGATCGTTGACATTGTTTACAGTTTGATTGTTGGGTTGTTGGACCACAGTACTGACCTATCAATTATTTTCATTATTGTTTTGTTGTTGTTGTTGGGGTGGTGGTTGATTGTTTTTCCACAGGGCATTGATGATAACTTTGGCATCGATGACACCATCGTTGGTTACATTTTGATTCTTTTCCCACATTCGAAGTTTATCATTATAGCTTGAAGATGGGTGGCTTTCTTGGTAAGATGAAGTTCCTCCCTATGGTACAAGGGCTCACTCAATGTTGAGAGCCTTAGGGATTAACTGGTCATATGTGGTAATATATTACACTTTGAGATGGAAGGACAAGGGCCCATCGAGGTTTGAAATTATAGTTCCTACTTGTTGTTCTTCAAGCATGGCCCACTTTCTTTTATTGGCCTAGATTGCCATCCTTTCAAGAATGAAGTGAAGGATTCCCCTTTGGACTGTATCATGGCCGATAATTATTCTAAGCTCACATCCATGGGAGTGTTGAAAGCATAGTTTTGGATGAAGGTGTCTACCATCTCCTAGAATTTCTTGATTCCTGAAATACGAGAGAACCAATTAATAGCAGTACTAGCTAAGCTTTGAGGGAATAATCACATCAAGTAGGTTTCATAATAGGCTACTTCCATGCAATGTACCTGAAATTCCTTGATATGATCTTTAGGGTTACCTATCCCACGATATTTATTAAATTTGGGGATTTCAGATCCCTTGGGGAACGATTTCATGGCTATGCTCTCGTCAAATGGATAGTGGCATAGATTCTTTTTTGGTTTGGGGGTTTTTCCTGATTGGAGGTCTAGCACCTGTTGTGATAGAAACATGATTTGTGTTGAGACATCCTCTTGTGGATCAGGGGGTGGAATGAAGACGTTTCGAGGTGGTTCATTTGTTGGAGGAATGGGTGGTTGGATGGGTGGTTCCTACACATTTTTTTTTACCAAGTATTCCTACAACAATGCTTGTTGTTGGTCTTACTATTGCTGTACTAATAAGGCTTGTTGTTGAGCTTGTTGTTGTTAATCTACTAATGCCTGTTGTTGGTCGGCTAAGGCTTGTTTTTTCTATGCTAATGCTTGTTGGGAAGCTTCTTGTTGCTCTTGGTATTATTCTAGCACTTGTTGATATGCTAATTGTTGAGTAGCTTATTGTTATGTGAGATATTGTGCTTGTGCTTGTGCTTGGGCATGCACAGCTTGAGCAGCATAGGCAGCTTGAGCAGCTTGGGAAGCTTGGGAAGCTTGGGCAGCTTGAGCAGCTTAGGAAACTTGTTGGGCATGTTGTTGTTGCAACAAAGCTTGGGCTTGTGCCGCTTGTTGTGCTTATTGTTGTTGCAATAAAATTTGAGCTTGCACTTGTTGTGCAGCTTACGAAGCGTGCATAGCTTGAACTACTTGATATTACTAAAGTGCTTTTTGGTAGACTTAGTGTGCTTTTAGTGCAATGTTGTATTGACTTATTGCACTTAGTTTTGGTGGTAGTGGTGGTGGATTCAGAATCATGTTGGATGTAGTGATGGGTGGTTGAGATATGCTAGGAGCGATTGTGGTAGTGAGGGGTTGAGATGTGATGGGTGTGATAGGGGTGGTTGGAATGATTGAAGTGATAGGGATGGTTGGAAAGACCGAGGTGATAGGTCCTTGGGATACTGTATTTTGATTCGTTGGGATGGATGTCATTGTTTGATTAGATACCGTATGTTGGTGCGACGTCAATGGTGTGTTCAAAGGATTTGATGCAACAACTTGGTTGGATGGATTGGAGTGATTGATGTCGGGTAAAGGGGGAAGCCTAGTGTTAGGTAAAGGGTGAAGCTATAAACTGAGAAATGATGTTGATATGGGTAATGATGATGAAATTGGAAGCGTAAATGGTTGGAAATGTAGAAAATTTTCCAAAGAAAATGAGGATATTGCTCCAAAAGGTCTCTCTGGTCTGAATGAGCCTACTTGTACCAAAGGGTGAGACACTTGTGTGTCACGAGCATATGATGAGGTTGCTAAGAAAGATGTATCAAAGGTATCAATGAAACCTAATGGATTATGTTGATGGAGTGGATTTTGCAGAATGGCATTGGATGTTCCCATGACAGTGTTAGTTTCCAAATCTCATGTATAGGCAAGGCGATGTGTTTGAAGAGCATTGAAGTAAGCACTTCCCTTATTAACAATGGGCTCTATGGTGGAAATGGAAGTGGTGGATTGTGAAATGTTTTGAGTGATGGTTTGTATTAAATGGATATTTGATACAAGAGGCTCATCCCTAATAGTGTTTTTGTCGAGGTCCTTCCCATTATATTGGGAGGGATTCATTTTGATCATGGCTAGAACAAGTCTTTGATTCTTTGGATCTTTAATCATCTCAGCAATTTCATCTTGGGTCATTTTTGTTTCAGTGGTGTCTTCCACTAATGCCTCCTCTTGTAGATTATGTGTGGTGAGAGAGAGGTCAAGAAGTGCATTTCTTGGTCCACTTTGATAATTTTTAGGAGCATTTTGATTGAGGTCACTTGTGGTGGATGTTTCTTGATTTGTGATCTTGTTTGAACCATAAAATATAGCTCAAAAGAGAGAACTAGGATAATAAAAGATCGAAGGTGTGGGGTTGAAAAATGTGTGATAGGTGAATGATGATGGATGATTTAATTCTTTTGAAAATATTGATGGGATGCTAGACACTTTGGGCTTTTTGGCTTCTTGACTTGAGTTGATATTATGGTTTTGATGTTGGATTCCTAGATTTGATTGTGGATAATGAGAAAAATAGACCCCAAGATGTAGGATAATGATCTATGGGATAATTAGGCTCACAAGTGATAATTTAATTAGAGGTGAGAAGAAGGATTCATCTACTCACAACTAACTAAACAAAATGATAATTTCACGACCAAAGATGGGAGAAGGATGAATCTACCCACAACTAGCCAAAAATGATGATAATATAATTAAAGGTGGGGAGAAGGATACATCTACCCACAATTAACTGGACAAGAGGATAATCCAACTAAGCATATGCAAAAGGATTCATCTACCCATGAGTACATATTTGGATTATCTCTTGATGCACGTCTATAAAAGTTGAACAATATTTGTCTAAATTCATAAAGCTCCTTAAGATTCTTTTGGTGTTGTTTTGGACTAATCATTTTGATCTTACAAGAAATCATTCAGAGAGCATGTGTGGGATTCAATTGTTTATCTTTGATTTAATGACTTCTTTTTATCAAAAGAACTCTCTTGATTATCTTTCAAACTGAATGTCCAACATCACAACTTCTTTTTGTTCCATAAAGTTCTATGTGGAAGTTCTAAGAAATTAAGACAAGGGTTGCCTAATGTTTACCTTTGTAAGAGAAAATTAAGATGTAAACCCAATTACTTTGAAACCTCTAGGGATGTAATCCCTAGGGCAAGCAATAGATTTTGGGTTTTTTCAGAGGTATTTTCTCTAACTAAGGGGTTTCAAATTTTTATTTTCTTGTTGAATGTGTGTTTTCCAATGTTTTCAAACAAATAAGTGTTTTGTAACCAAGAACAAGCACAATCCTATGGATATGAAAGACTTTACTTGTTGAGTTCCCACTTGGACAAGTCTAGCTATGCCTAATCTTAGCAAATGACTAGATGCTTGACCCCACTGGCTTCCCTCCACAACACTCACTTATATAGGGAATCCAAGCATCAAAATCCATGAAACTCCCATGGCATTCTTTTCATTTCTACTAAGAGCCGTAAAAATGTGGGATGGCTTCAGAACGACCGTTCTTGCACCAAAAAGTAGATTAAGGATTTTGGCCTTTTCTAAACAAGGGTTTTAATTCATAATTTTCATTCATAGGAGTTTACACATGTGGCGAGAGTCCTTTTCAATCCATCTCGTTGGATCCAACCATGTGATACTGACATTTATTCCAATACCCACATTTATATCCCGGCTAGAAATACTCTTGGGTTCAGAGTGTTACTGGTTGAGTCATTCCCTTGGGTGAGTACTTTTTCCCCAAGGTAGGCCCTCTAAGATAAAAAAAAAATCAATCAAACATATTCGTATTTCGATCAACCTTTGTTTAGAAACAAAGGGATAACACACACAACATGTTCCACTCACACTTGCAAAGATTTGTTCAATTTTAATCCCAAAATGAAGTGTGGAGGTAATCACTTTATCCCAACCTAAGACCATCAAAAAGCTTTTTGATTCTTAAGATCACTGTGAGGTGTGAGAGAAGTGCATACATCTTTTCAATGATGTTAGTTTGAGTAAGCAATTAAAAAACAAAGTAGCACATTTTCATTTTAAGATTCACAAAGCAATAATGACTTCTTTTTAAGCACCAAAGGAAGTGTGAAAATTTTCCTTGTTCAATTATTGATCCTCAAACCAAATCTAGTAAATTTTTCCTAAAGTTCATTTTAGCCCTTTGTAGCAAGAAATTGAAATGTTCCTTTTAAAGCCCAAATGAAATTTAGTAAGTCCTAAGTGCATATGAAAGATAACAAATTTCTAAGAGTGTTAAACAAACACTGAAGTGTTCAAAAATAATTGATATTTATGAAAGAATGTTGTCATTAGAAAAAAATTGTCTTTATAATCCAAAGTGCTAAAATAGGCGGTTGATGCGTTGAAACTGTAGAAGCGCTAAAACAGGGGGCCAATATGCTATACCAATAGAAGTGTTGAAATAGGAGTTAGAAGCACTAAAATAAGGTTCAAAAGCACTATAATAGAGCTCAGAAGTGCTAAAATAGGGTGTAGAAGTGCTATAACAGGAGGTAGAAGCACTATATCCAATGCTCAGAGACACTAAGGAAGGTATTTAGAAGTGCTAAAGTAGGTTGTAGAAGCACTAAAACAGAGCCCAAAAGTGCTAAAACGGGATTAGAAGCACTAAAATAGTTCAGTGAAGTTCTAAAATGGGGCTCGAAAGGGATAAAATAAGTTGTAGAAGCACTGTAAAAGTCCATAGATGCGCTAAACTGAGACCTCATGGATGAACTTGTCAGGAAAATAGCAAAATTTTATAAAAACCATGTTAGATTTGGGACAATACCCTCCTTCTAGTGCCAAAATGTGAACCAAGATTCCTTTAGAACCTGCAAAACACAAGAAATAAATACATTAGAGGATTGAAATGCAAGTTAGAATCTATGTTCCCCATGAAATCCATTTGCAATGCTTAAAATAGGAAACAAGAATGAAGAACACAAAAGAATAGATTAAATCCTATTTAAACAAGGAAAATATTGATCCCATGGGGGAATTGGTGCCAATTTGATGTGAAAATTAGCCCTTTCCCAACTCGTATGATGCAATGTTGAAGATTGATGAAGAGTGATCCACTTTTTTGAAGATTCAAATATGCTCCATGATGAAAAACCTGCATAACCTGGCTATGGATTTGATAAAATGGATGAATCTTGCAAATGCTTGAAGATGTATTTGAGTATAGTAAGTTGACTCAAATTGTGGATGATCAAATGAGGAGAGAAACCTCTTATTTATAGAATGTAGAGTTGGAGAAATACCCAAAATGGAGCAATGTGGGACTAAGAATCAAGCAATGGCAAGATGCCACTTGTCAACATGTAAATGGATGAAGGATGAGCAAGTTTTGATGAATGTGCCCATAAATGCATATATTTGAAATTTGAAAATGTTGAAATGACAAGGTGGAGTGAGATTCAAATGGAGTAATGTCCAATTGGCTCAATGCAAAAGGACTTGTAAGATGACATAAATTCCTTGTTGGAAGGACAAAGTCCACTTAGATTTTGAATTCAAATTTGAGGAATATTGCTCCATTATGCCAAGTTGAAGGAAAATAGAGATTTAATAAATGAATTCAATCTATTTTCATGTTCAAGTGGAAAAAGATGGAGGATGGGACATGCATTAGGATTAAATTAATCAAGGTTAATTAATTTAATGAAGGACTAAATGATGTGACCTATTTGACTTAAATTTATGGGTTGATTTAAATCAAAAGGAGATGGAAAATGATTTAAAGATTTAATTAAATAAAAGATTTTTGATTTATTTAATCAAAAGGGAAGGAGTTAGATTAAATTAAATAAGGTTTTAATTTATTTAATTTAATGAGATAGACATTAGAGATTTAATTAAATAAAATTAATTATTTAATTAAATAGGGATAACTAGATCAGATTGATTGATTGAATTAAAAATAAAAAAGAGAGAATCAAATACATGATTTATTTAATTAAGGGAGGGAAATTGATGAATTTAATCAAATAATGGATTTTTATTAAATGTTAGATTAAGGGATAATTTAGGATGAAATGGTGTTAGTAATCAGAATTAGATGCACAATTTCAATCGGTATATTTTCCATGTCTACAAGTTCTTATTTTGGAGACTTTAATGGGCCATATCTTTTGTATCTAGAATCCTTTTTGGGTGTCATTTTTCTTGAAAGTGCATATTTTTTGTGTACTTCTTCAAGGTGCTATCACTTTCCTTATTTTCTATTAGAGATTTTCTATTTTAAGCATGTAGTCCATTTTTTGGATATTGTGAGCTTCCGTTGTAAGCATTTGAAATTAAGTAAACACACTAAAATAAATTTCCTCAGTATTTTACATGTATTATTGAGATCTTTCACATCATTTTGTGCCCTTTTGTACTCACACTATGATATAAAGTGCCAAGGGGGCTTTGATATTTTCCCTTTTTTTCTATCACAACTTTGTCAAGTGAGTGTCCCTTCCATGACATCAGTGAAACATAATGATTCTTACCTCATCCATGTGTGAATTTTGTTTTCACACCCTTTCTTAGCTATTGGTACTTTTATTTTCATATTCAAGTGTTCATAATATTTTTCATGCACTTCTTTCTAGCACGTAGTTTTAGTGGATTTGTCTTTGCTCTCCCTTGTCAACATTATAGGGGGTTTCTACTGTTGGAGCTAATGCTTCCTTAGTTTCACATTCGAGTGAGCTATGTATCTATTATTTTTCCTATGTACTAGGAGGATGTAGTGTATATCAGTAGATGGTTACCCATGCATTTCAATGAGATGGATAATTTACCATATGGACACTCTTGCATTCATATTTTTGGAGGTGACCTATTTTCACTTGATAATTTCTTTAGACAATAGGTACCTATGCCATCTATATCTTTGAGTTCTAGATGTTTTTCATTTTTTCTCATTTGATTCAAGTAATGTTATTGGGAGCACTCATGCAAATTCTTGTCTTTCTGATCTTGATCATCATTTGTTTCAAAGGAGGTTGTTTTTTTAGCATTATAGTAGTCATTTTTCAATAGTTTTTATAGCTTCTTCATGCTTCAATGGTGTTCCTCATGTTCATCCTTTATTTGTAATCTTTTAGGGAAATTATTATTTCGAGGATTTTCTCTCCACCAATTTTGGAGGCTTCTCCAATCCTTCACTTGTATTTCTCTTTTGGAGATGAGTTTTCTCCCACAATGTTTTTCTCCCTTTTTTAAGGTTGTGAGAGATTTTATTGTTTGTAAATGGATACTTCACCAGGCCTTATTTTTGGGACCCATCATACATTCATATTTAAAGGTTGAGCTTCTCCATAAGTATCACTTAATAGGGGTGTTAGAGTAAATTTTTTTTCCTAATTAATTGTTTATTCAATTATTAGGTCCCTTTTCCTCAAATTACTTAATTTTACTTAGGCAATGTTCCTTTTATGTCTCATGTCATACTAGGGTGAGGACACATGTCATGATCTTGTTTTATCCTCACTTAGGTTTTCTAGGTTTATTATCTTTTTTATAGATATTCTTTATTGTATAGTCATTAAGATGCACATTCATTAAAGATTCATTATTTTTTTGGATAAATAGCTCTTTGCCTCCATATATTTTCTATTCTCTCTTTCTATGATAGGTGTTTGATTACAGGTGATCCTTGGGAGCTATGGAGTTGATTTTTTCCAACTTAAACAATTTTCCCCTTTCAATTTTCTCATTGTGTATATTTCTTCACCCTAGTTGTGATTCTAAGAATTCAACTCCTATATTAATCTAATTTTATTATTATGACATTAAGAAAGTACTAAAAAATTGGTAGATAATATTTTTTCTAAAATATTTACTTCCTAGGCTAGCTAGTTTAGATGCATTACCCCAATGGGTTTCATTAAGATATACAATTGACCTATATTTCTTGGTTTGAAATCTAAAAAATATGAGTAACACATTGAAACCATTTACATAAACCGATACAATTCATAAATTATTCACTTCCATTTAAATTATTAAATTACATTTTAAAAGAATATTAATTATTATACAAAAATTAAACAAAGAATAGTAATATTAAGCCTATATCCTAATTCTAATAAAATAATTTTGTTTCTTCATTTCATCAAGCTTACCACACAATTATCCAGTAGATGGACATAAAGATAAAATATAATACCTTGTTTGGTAATAGTTATCATTAGTTAATAGTTGGAAAAGCTATTCACAAGAAGTTTCATCCTAAAAATACACAGATTAAGTTATATATTAAGAGAATCAAACCCTTAGTACCCAATAAGATTTGTTCACATCATCAAACCATAAATGACTTAATTCAACATCATCATTAATTATAAGTTATGAATTTTCTGTAAATATCTCATATCCAATCCATTTCCAAGTTTACCATGTATTTTTATTGGAAGAGTAGGCCTCACTAGGGCCTTGAGGCTAACCCATACCATCAATACTTACTACTTAAGTAGGACACAATATCATAGTGTGTCACATACAAAATAATAGTAATCTCAATCAATATGAGTCTAAAAGTGTTCTTATACATTCATGTCAAATACACATTATGATTGAAATTATTTTATATGTTCATTCAAGATTGGAGTATATTTTAGAATTTCAAACAAAATAAACCTAATAGTAGATAATATTAATGGTCATGGGTTTACTATCTATTGACATAAGGATATATTATAAGGACTTATAATATAGGTCCCAATGGGTGAATGGTCCTTAAATAGCTCACAAATCAAAGCTTGGGTGATGGGATAAAATGGTGAGTTATAGAAAGATAAAGAGTAGGTCACAAAGGTCCTTTGGATAAATTGGAAAACTCTTAGCTAAGGACGATAATGCAATACATGGACTTCCCCGTGGTGTGCTAGTTCCTTGAGAAAAAATCTAGGTGACTACTATCATTTCTGAATACTGGGAACTCTTGAGATGTGAGAAAATAACAAGGAATAATAGGAACTAAAATAATGAAAAATAAAAGGAATATAAATGATAAAACAAGGAAAGAGAAATGAAATACTCACAATAGACCAAGAAATGAAGCCTCCAGCAAAACAATATTTCTCCTCAAAACTTGCACACATAAGACAAGATGGGAAATGCATAGACAAAGGATGTGATAAATCCAAAGGTTCTCAAAGACACAAGATAGATATTAACTACAAGGCTTGAGGAAGCCAAAGAAAGAGAGAGAGAGACTTGTGAGAGCCTAGAGAGTTCTAAAGATTGTTGTGAGAGCTTGAGACTGTTGTAGCAAGCTATAGAGAGTTGTTCCTTCTTGAGAGAAAGAAAAATAGAGTGTCCAAGGTAGACCAATAGAGACTAAGTGTGGTAATATGAAGAGAAAGGATGGATTTAAAAGAGAGAAGAAGAGGGAAAAAGAGGTTGTCAAGTAGTTAAAAGTTGTCCCAAACTACTTCCACTGACCAAGGTAGGTGACAAGTGGAAAAATGCTTTGAAGTAATTTTTTAATGTTAAAATGTTGTGGGATGATAGCACGATACATGGAAATCTCTATGGTGTGCTAGTGTTTATAAAAATCATGTTAAAAATGGCAAGAAACAAGGAAAAAATAAGGTTAAAAAAAACTAGTGCAAGAAGATAGCTACTTAAATAAGGTCTTGAGCATCTTGAGGGGAAAAAGGTTGATGCAAGGGCTAAAATGAGTGTACACAATTACTAATGAAGTGGACACTAAAGTGGATATAAAAGTGTAGGTGAAATTGCACAGTGGTGATTCCACAATAGTGGTTTACAATTTTTGGCCAAACTGGACACTGAAATAATTTTTTTAACTAAATCTTCACTTTTGGGCACCTATAGTAGTTAAACCGTGAGGAATTTGAAGATGATGCAAACTAGAGTTTCATGAAATTTTGTCTATAGATTCTAAATATTTTTTTTTCAATTTTTTTGGAATCAGATTGCACTTCTTTTTCCATCTCCCTTGAAAACTAGTTTTTTTCATAAAACAATATTTTTAAAAAGTGACACTCACTGTATAATGCATAACTTTTTTTCCATGAAGGATAAAATTATAATTCTTTCAAATTTAGATTTGTAACTCTGATATCTAGTGCTGCCACTTGGTTAGATGGTTTTTTATTGAATATTTTTTCTTTAATCAAGTTTTAAATTCAAACCAATTATAATTCAAACATAGTGCGATCGTATAACACGTAACTTTTTTGTATGTATCAAAATTCAATTTTTTTTTCTTTGTTGGATCAAGGATTTCAATATCTAGTGCACTGATATTTTAAATTTTTTTTTAATAATCTGCTATTTTTCCACATGTGCAGAACAAAGAGCTTGATTTTCAGTGAAAAACCTACATTCACGAGAAATAAAAAATAAATATAATAATAAAATTAAATTTAGTTAAAATTATACTTTTTGGGAAGCTTATAATGAGGACTAAATACTTGCAATTTTTTTTTTTAAATGAATTCATTTGATCCCGCAAAAGATAAATCAAAAGTGGTTTTTTATCAGCATTTTGATAGGTGTAAAGGAGACTCTGTTATAGGTATGGTTTAAAACTAGTGGGGTTCTATCCAAGGGGGTTTGATTTAGGGTAGTTTGATGAAACCTTATTCAATTGGAATTCTTTAAATGGAACCTTTTAAGGCTTAAATCATTATATTTTCTAAAAATATGTGATTTCAGCAAAAATCAGTTCCTCCCAAAAATTGTAAACCAACTTTGTACAGATATATCATAAATGTATATAATGTACAAAAGAGATATAAGGATTTATGAATGTCCTCATTTGATTTTGATAATATATTGATACCAAAATTCTATATATTATTTTATGTAAATTTTTTTATGTTCAGATAACTATTTGGTATTCTGTTTGGATCAATTTTTTTCTCCGTTTATATGAATGAGTTTGGAGTATAAAATGCAATAGTTAGAAAGTACTTGGGGCTCAAAAATTTGGTTTGTGTTATCTATTTTTCTTGATAAAATGGATTTACACTAATAGAAATAAATATATAATGAATATTCTTAGCCTAAGTTTAATTTCATTATCTAATTACTTTTTTAGAATTAATTTATCATCTAATATAACATAAAAAAAAATCCTTTAAAGATCCTTCAAATTTGTTTCCTTGTGGACCCAATGTGGAATGTGTGTCTCATCATTTCTTCCAATTTCCATTTATTTTAGGTATTTGCAAGTAGTGGTGAGAAAATTAGAGCCAAGCCCTATACATGGTACCTCTCTTTCAAAGTTTTTAGCTAGTTTGGGATTTCTTCTTACTCATACTTCTTTCCTCTTATTGTCTTAGGATATTGTTCCCATTTTATATTTTGAAAATTTTGGAAGGAGTGAGATTATCAAATCTTCCAATGTTACTAAATTCATATTGGATATATTTAGCAAAAGACTATAGAATTGGTTAGTTTTATTTTTAAATATAATTTTCCTTTCAATGAAGTCATATCTCTTTTAGATATTTGGTCCTTCAGGTGATTATATTTGTATAATCTAGTTTTCTCGTTAGTCCCAAGTTACAACTTTGGGATTAAAATTTTTGTTAAGGTGAATATAGTAAGTAAATGATCTTCTCCCACATGGGTTGTTTTAAAACTAGTATCAATGAGGTTAGATGTATGATAGTGAAGCTTTTGTGCATTTTATTATCTTCTCATATAGGACTTGATAATGATAATAAAATGAAATATTATGTTATCATTGTGGCACTTATAAATCTTAAGTTGGGTTGAAAATTATTAATTGTTAGATGCATTTTTTGATTTTGGTCTATCTTCTTATAGTGTAGAAAATTGTACCCCTTTCTAGGAGAAAGTACAAATTCACACTTGTTTGGACCTATTTTAGTGACCTAATATTTTATGCATTTTAAAATCCCATTAATCGGCCCCTAATACCCTTTATTATGTATCCTAAGGCCTATTTTACTTAAATTTATTTAATTCTTGGCACCACAACCCACATTGAATAAATTCTAGGGGTTAAATTAATGCCCTAATATTCTAGGAGAACTAATGATTTTGGTTATGACCCATTCGCCCATGGGTGAATGGGTCCTCATTAATTCCCCTTAACTCTTGTTTTGATATGTTTTTGGTGGAATTTCAAGGTTTCAAATTCAAAATTCAAGTGTCGGCTTTCAAGATCTGGTAATTGGAAAATTAGGAAGGAAGGCTATAAATCTAAGTTTCACATTCATTTTTAACTAGCATGAAAAGAGTTTTCACATGTGATCACAAGCGTTTTCATTCAAGAGAAAGGAGCAAGGAAAATTGAAGTCTTGGAGCAACATTCTATTATTTTTGTAGTACTTCAAGCTCATTTTGTCATCAAAGATCAAGCATTATTGAAGAATTGATGATAGGTGCCTATAGAGAATCATGAGGGATTCTAGGTTTTGGGAGAAGCATTCTAATATTCAACCTAACCTAATGAATTGTTTCCTAAGTGATTCCATCTTCTATGATCATTCTTTTTTCATCCTAAAAAGAGGCATAATCAGTTTCATGACTTATTAAGGGGATTTGAGGTCTCTTAAAGTAGGTCTTCATCATTATTCATGTTCATTTAGGATCCTATTCAAACACACTTAAGTAGGGTTTCTTGGAATTATTATAAATATTAATATTAGATGCACTAAAGGTTAGCATTGTGCACACATTTCATGTTTTAGATCTATGCTTTTCATCAAGGTTGAATTACCAGACTTTGGGTTTGACCGAGGCAAACCCCTAGCCACCAATAAACAAACAACTTTTTTTTACAAAAAATTGATAGAGCCGGATTCAGGTGAAAAAGTATGAAGTCACAGTGAAGGATTGTAGCTCTTAGGCTTCAATCTTAGAGTTAATTTTTTCTAGAAAATCCTTCTAAGACCCATTTTCCTTAAGGTGAATGAATCCTTGTTGGGGCTACAAGAACAATAAATTTTAATAGGTGCACAACATTTATTACCTTTAGATTCTCCAAAAAAAAAATTGGTTCCTTTTTTTTATGTAAAATCTCCTAAATGCACTTTGAAGATCACAATTTGGAGTTTTTTTTCTATTTTTAATCTTTCTCCCCAAAGCATTATTTGACCTAGACCCTCGTCCTAGCAAAAAAGGGAAATTTTGTAGATTCACACTTTGATTTCATTCTCCTTGAGATTGTTTTCCATTTCATTGTGTGGATCTCATATCCTAATGAATTGAGGAAATATGTAAGCCATTTTCCCTCTTTGGATCCACTTTTCCATTTTGGAAAACCCTAGGGACACACCTAGTTTTTGGTGAACCAAACCTTGTACAATTTTTTTTTGAAAATTGGAGTCCTTTCAACCATAGATCTTAGCTTTTCATTAATTGAAATAAATTTAGGGTTCTTTAATCTTGAATTAGTGAACATTTCATTTAGGGTTAAATTTGCATGTTTACATTGCTTCAAATCACAAAAAATTAGAAAAAATGCATTAGATCTGAGTTTATTTTGCATAATATTAACATTGAAATCATCATTCAATTATTTAGATTCATATTGCACATTAAAATTAGTCACATTGTTAATCATTCAACCTTAGTTAAAATTGCATTTAGAGGCATAAAATTAGGAAAATTTGTTATTGAACCTTTTCTTATAGATCAAAAATAAAAAACACATAGGATCAACTCAGAAGTAAAAAAATCAAATTTAAAAAACCCTAATCTAGGACCCATTCACCCTAGGGAGAATGAGTCCCTATACATACATCTTTAAAAAAAAAATGAATGATTTTTGGTCTATGAGATCTACATTTCAGTTTATGTTATCAGACCTGAGAATTAATTTCCTAAAACAATTTTCTTGTGCATTGAAATTGTTGTTCATTTAGTTAGATATTGCAACATTGGGTAAATAATTTCTTGCATACTTTAGTTAAAATTACTACTACATTTATACACATTTCTTTCATTTCCGACATTATTACATCATTAGATACATTATTTTAGATTTTACAATCATTAGAAAATAAAAACAAAAACCTAAAACATCAAAAGAAACAAACAAGATCCTTGGAAAAATAATAGTTATTTGATTATGTCAAATCTCTTTTTCCATGTTAAAATATCCCTCAAGCCCTTTAGTAGTGATGAATTTGATATGTTAGATGAATCCCTTGAGGACATTATCTTTTAAGGTTCATCCACTAAGGCTTTCCATAAAAAAATGAAACATAGAGACATTAATGTAATTACAGCTCAACTTATCATTTACCCTCCCTCACAACAACCTCAAGTTCAAGAAAAACCCATGGTGATCGTAAAACCACCTAAAAATAAGCCTTTACTTGACAATGATAATGTTTCACAACAAACATATTACAATACCGTTGCTCACACATACAATACAAGGAGCAATAGGCATCAATAAACCACTCTTGTTTTAGTACCTTTGCCTCAACCTATCTTTCCTAGTGCTCCTTGTTTAACTTCACATAGTGGAAAGGAGTATGATCTTGTTGAACAACTTAAGAATAAACCCACTAAGATATCCCTATGGGATCTTATTCAAGCTTCACCAAATTACCATAGTATGCTAC
Organism: Sequoia sempervirens; assembly: GCA_007258455.2. Classification (NCBI taxonomy): domain Eukaryota; kingdom Viridiplantae; phylum Streptophyta; class Pinopsida; order Cupressales; family Cupressaceae; genus Sequoia; species Sequoia sempervirens. Next base: position 244,794,469 of record VDFB02281492.1, read on the forward strand.
AAATAGCCTTGCAACAAGTTGTGATTCCTCCTAATACAAATTCAATTGATGTGGCAACACTAGTACAAGGAATGACTGCAGTTAATTTAGATATTAGTTCTCACCAAAGAGAGTTACCCTCCTTGGAAGTTCAAAAATGACATGAAGCCTTCATGATAATAGCCCTTGTTAATAAAATAAGGATAAAGAGATCCCTTGTTGACAATGGTTTGACGTTTAATGTGTGTAGTGTGAGTCTTTCGGATAATATTTCAATATCGATAAGAGTAAAACTGTCCCTAATTCTTTGTCCATCTGTGGGTTTGATAACATAGTAAAAAAACCACTTGGAGTAATCACATTACCTATTACAGCCAGGAAGGTAACATTAAAAACTCTAGTCCATGTTATCCCTCATTATCTTTCTTACAATATCCTCTTGGGGAGACCATAGATTCATGAAATGAATGCAGTTCCTTCAACCCTTCACCGTGTAATGAAGTAGGTCTATAACAAGAAAGTTTACATAGTCAAGGATGACCTTGAACTTGAACGTTGTTTGCATACCAAGAAAGATAAACAAAGTCTTGTGAAAACATTGATACCAACCACAAAATTGGAGATCACGAAAGAAGAAGAACAACGGAAGAATTTTGATGAATTCATGAAATTAATAGAAGATGATTGGGGTTCCTTAGATTTCACACCAACATTCATGGGAGAATACAAAATTACAATGAAATAAACCAAAAAGGAAAAAGAGCCTCACAACAAAAAAATTTCAACAAAAAAATTGAAAGAAACCTCACAAGCATCTACTTCATCCACTCTAGAAGAAGACATAAGTCATACAATGAACTTTGATGAGATGGACTATTATGTTCAACCACTAAGTCCAAAAGAGATGGGGAAACTTTATGGAAGAGCTTATGAGATCTTGAAATAACATGGTTATAGTGGAAAAGGATGTGGAAGAAAACAACAAGGCATCTGTGTTCCTTTAGATCCTAACACATAAGAAAAAAAACTGGTCTTGGATATTGTCCCTCTAACATAACAAAAGCAACAAAAATACCTTCATTCAACATAAACATTGTCATGTGTAATTCCCCTAAGACAACTCCCACTTTGAAGCATTTTGAATTGATTGATACAACATGTGAATTCATTGGAATACTTTGAAGATGATGGAGATTTGAAAGAAATGTTAGGATTTTATGACAATTCATTTACTCCCCCTATGAAAAAATAGTCACTTGTTATATGGTTAGTTCTAAACAAGTGGATAAAGAAAAGGAAGTTAATGAGGTTGACAATGATAAAGACGAACACAATTCCAAAGTTTTGAGATAAAATGCACTTACATTAGGGGATACAATCAATATACTGATGGAAACAACTAATGAAGAAAAAGTGATTCAAATAGGAAAGTTCATTGATGAAGATGAACAAGAAGATCATGCAACATTACTACATGAATTTCATGAAATTTTCATTTGGACTTATTCAGATATGTTGGGTATTGATGCTAAGATAGTGACGCACAACATAGTTCTTTAAGAAGATACTAAACTAGTAACATAGAAGATATGAAAGATGAATTCTAAGATAGCTTTGTTGGTTAAGGTCAGGATTGAGAAACTTCTTGAAGCTAGTTTTATATGACCTATTGATTATTCTATTTGGATCTTAAACATTGTTGAAGTCACAAAACCTAATAATCATATTATGATGTGTACAAACTTTCATGATGTGAATAAGGCATCTTTAAAAGATTATTTTTAGGTAAAAGTACAAAGTTGTGTCACACTTTTATAAAGGAAATAGCCAACATTGATCTAACTTTCAAACTTGAATCACTAGAAAGTGGCATGTATGTTTTGAATTTTGAAATGATGTAAGCTAATCAAATGTGTATTATTTAGTATATTTTATGTTTGTATTTTTTTGACAAAATTAAAAAATTATTTGGATATAGTTTTTTTATAAATTAACACTATAATTTAGTTATTGATTAAATCCTAAAAAAAGATGTTACATGAGATGTCAAGCTTGATAATAGTAAATTTTATTTTATTTCCTTCAATTTTTTGGTGTATATTTATAACTTGAAACTTTAGGGCATGGATATTATTTTTCTCAATTTTAATAAATATATATTTTTAAATAATTATTTAAATGCGCATGTATTAAAATATGTTTGATTCAACTCGATGTCAACTTTAATATTTAATATTTATTTAAAATATAAAACAAGTTATACTATCTTAATCTAGATTATTTTATCTAGAGTGCCATATTTTTTTGAATTTTCTTATAAGTTTTAGCATTTTGCTTGACATTGTAATCAACCTAACATTTTTATGTTGGTAACCTACTTTTAGTAAAAAAAATAAAATAAAATATTATAAATAATAATTGAACTACAAAAATAAATATATATTTGAAAACTACACTTATGGATCTACAAAAGGGTATTTTTACATTTAAAAAAAATGTTATTTATATGAGGAGTTGTTGAAACATTAAATTTTTCAAATAACATTAATTTTTAGTAAATTGGCCTCAAAGTGGTGCTACATATGTATTTAGCCAACAATTTTAGTTGAAAAAATTGTGGACATATTTAACTTATCTAGAAGGAATCTTACAAGATCATATGTTTGACGAAAATTGATTTGTAGTTATAAATTCACTTGTGTTGATAAGTTGGCTGAAAGAGTGATGAAACTTTATACTTTTATCCTTTCCCCTTACTAATATTGACATGATAATATATTCAACTGTGGGACATACTTTGTTGTCATTCATGGATGAACTTTCTAGATATAATCAAATCTTTATCAATCCTCAAGATCAATACATGACAACATTTACTATAGCTTGGGAAACATTTTGTTGAGTGGTTATGCCTTTTGGATTAAAGAACATAAGAACAACATATCAAAGAGCTATGACATTGACATTTCATGATTACATACACAAGATTTTGGAGGATTATGTTGATGATATTTTGGCTAAATCTTTAACTCAACAAGAAAATGTGAATATTCTTCATAAAATCTTTGAAAGTATGCAAAAATATAACATGAAATTGAATCAAAAAAAGTGTGTCTTTGGTGTGGATAGTGGAATTTTTTAGGTTTTATAGTATCTCATAGAGGCATTGAGGTGGACATGAAGAAAATTGATGCTATCATTAACATGTCATTTCCTAAAAATATTTCTCAATTGCCTACTTTACAAGGAAGAATTCAAGCTATCTGTCATGTTGTAGCATCCTTAGCAGACTGAACATTACCCTTTACACAACTCCTTAAGAAAGAGATTAATTTTAAGTGGAATGAGGATTGTAAATAGGCCTTTGAGAGTTTGAAATATTATCCTGCTAGTCCACCTATTTTACAACCCATTATGCAATAAAAACCATTTATCCTTTATAGCAGCATTAGCTCATGCTCTCGCAACATTGTTGCCTCAACAAGATGACAATGGTAGAGAACATCCCATTTAATACACTACCCTAGCCATAATTTATTACAATAAACAATATAGAACAATGGAAGGGTGAGTGCAGGATCATTGGGGCCCAAAAAGTGGTGATATTACAAAAAAGTGGTTGGTGACTTTTTTTTATCCAAATTTGATGAAATGAAAAGGGTTTATTGAAAAAATTGTCAAATTTCCAAAAATATAAGATATGCCATATTTGGAATTAAATAGATAATTATTATTTATTTTATACATACATTCTGACTAATGTCCTGATTGATAGGTTGATTGAAAAACATCTATAATTCTTAAACAATTTCATATTTTTTGAATTTGAAAGATGTCACACATTCTATACTTCCCATACTATAGGATAAATAAAAAATGAATTTCATAAAATTTTGACCAAGTTATGATGGTCAGACAAAAAATTTTTAATAAAAAAATCATAATTAATTATGTACTTGCAAAAAAAATACAAAAAAATGCAGCACATCCAAGCATGTGTCCTCTACTTATATTAAAGATTTCAATAAATATATGATTTTTTTCCTGTACTTAGGTTCATAAGACATACACCTACTTTTTATTTTTTCCTAAAAATTTAGTACTACTGCACTGAAATTTCAAATTTTCACCAAATAGGTTTACTTTCTTCCAAAAAAGGAATAGTATCTTAGAAATTGCATTCAATTTTCTATAAATTTTGTTCTTACATATTTTTCAAATTATGTTAATAACCTATTCAAATTTTTATGTCAAGTTTCCTAACTTTGTTTGTGAATTTTTATTGCCACTTAAGGGCCTCGTTTGGACCTCCATGATCTTGCTTTGAACTAGAAATATAATGTTTGGCTCTCGTATTTTCTACTAGTAAATTGGGACATTACTTTTTCAATGTAGAAATTCATGTGATGACAAAATTTGATCCTTTAAAACACCTTTCTGCTAAAATTGATTTATCAAGACGCTTAGATAAGTTGTTTATGTGTTTAATCGAGTTTGATCTTAAATTTTTCTCTCAAAAGGCAATCAAAGGACAAGCCTTAACCGACCAATTAGTTGACAGTCCCTGTCCTTTAGCATTACCTAATATAGGCTCATTCCTTGAAGAGAATGTGTTGACTATTCAAACAAAAAAAGAAACATGGGAATTGTACTTTGATGGTTCTAAGTTTCAAACTAGCTCTGGGGAGGGGGTTATACTAATTTCTCCTTTAGGTAAGCCTATTCCCATATCTTTCTGTCTAAAATTCCTATGCAAAAACAATACTGTAGAGTTTGAAGCTTTAACCACTAGTATACATGTAACATTAGCATTAGGTGTCCAACACATCTCAATATTTGGTGATTCCTTACTAGTCATTAAGAAAATAAATTGTTCATATCAAGCAAAACATGATAAGCTCATTCGATACAAAGACCTCACGATGACATTATTATGTAAATTTGAATCATATACAATTGACAATATACTATGAAAGGATAATTGACATGCAGATGCAATGGCAAGTGTCACTTACCTTGTATCTCTTGAACATCCTTTTTCTAATTTCACATTTACAATCCAAATGATTCTCAAACCATCAATAGATGATAAAAGCAAAGAAGTGTTATTAACTGATACTAAAAACTCTAGAAAATGGTACATAATGAAATTCAACTACTTAAAAGAATGTACTTTCCTTTACCCTACAACTAAGAACACTCGAGCTCATCTTCAAAAACTTGCATCTAAGTATATAATCCTTGCAGACGTGTTACATAGAAGATAATTTAATGCTCTTTTACTTAGATGTATTAAACAATCTGGAATCCCTATAGCACTTGATGAAGTTCAAGCAAGTGCTTGTGGAGGTTATTTTTGAGGAAGATCATTGGTTCAAAAATTAGTTCAAATAGGATACTATTGGAGATAGATGGAACAAGATTGTTTTACCTACGTTAATAAATGCCATAAATGTCAAGAACACAAAAAATGATTCATGCTCTTGCTTTCGAGCTTCATGTGCAGGTTCCTATTTGGCTATTCTCAATTTAGGATTTGGATTTTATTGGAAAAATATCACCACCTTCTTCCCCTAGACATGCGTATCATTACTACAATCGATTATTTTACAAAATGGGTAGAAGCTATTCCTCTTTGTTCCACGAAAGCTAATGCAAGATGTCGTTCCATATTGGAACACATTATTTCTCACTTTGGTCTCTCTTACACATTGATTTCAGATAATGGAACTCCATTTAAGAACAATGATGTGAAGAAATTCATGAAAAACTTTCACATTCAACATCACTTTTCGATGCCATATTACCTACAATCAAATGGTCAAGCCGAATCAACTAACAAGACTCTTAAATGTTTAAATTATTAAATGCAAGGAATCTTAAATTAGGAAGCAAAAATTTATTCTTGTTATGTTTAAATTATTAAATGCAAGGAATCTTAAATGTTTGCGAAAATGCTTGTGTTATTTGTGTATACATGCATACATGTATACATGTATCCACGAACATAAAATGCATAGAAGAGTGAAGTATCCTCGGCATCTGAACAAGTGTGAAAGCATGAGGAGACTCAACTTGCATTTGCAGTATTAATTGAAAGAAAATAGGAGAAATAAATTACCTATGAACAATGCATAATTTTTAAATTTGTTTTTTAATAAACCTTTTGGCCCATAAAATCATTAGTCATTTCAATTCCAACAAAGTTTTGATGTGGGAATATTTTGTAAGCATCAAATATTATTTGCAAGGATTTAGAAAAACATGTGACCAGACAGTAAAAAACATTGCATTTTTTACATGACTCCGCATTATTGCATATAGACACATATCTATATGCATGTGCAAACAAAGTTTACCAAACATTTTTATTTTGCTTGTATGTCTATTTGTAAATAAAATTATGTTTAGTGTGCCAGTGTATGTCTATTTTAATCTTGCTTATGTAATATGAAAACATATTTTTGTGTATAGTGTAAGGTCTATTTGTAAACTTTACTAAGATCAATTAATCTTTTTTTAATGTAATATGAAACTTAGTTCTATATAAAGCTATTGATTGTATTAGAAAGAAGATTTTAATCTTATGTAATTATATTACAATAAATGCTTAGGTTAATCACTAGAAAGCTATAGATTTTATTATTAATAATATTTTAATCTTGTTTATGTAGTACGAATAGATATTTTTGTGTATATATATTAAACGAAAAATCATTTGCAAAGATATAAAGAACCCTATTACATAAGATAAAATGTAGCCATACTTAAATAATTCATACGTTTATAGTACTTTGCATTGAAATTGAATGAGAGAGACATTTGTAACAATGCTCAAGGCATGTATGTATACTTGTATGCATTTATACATGTATCAATGTGCACATAAAGCAGACAAGAGTAGGAAGCATCCTCGGCATTTGAACGAGTCTGAAAGCACAATGAGACTAAACTTGCATTTGTAGTAGTAAATGAAAGAAATTAGGAGAAAGAAAGTACTTATTAGCAATGCATTTATCGAAGGGAAGCATTAAAACATGGATCCATGTAAACATGTATACATGCATGGATGTGTACATGAGTCCACGTAATTTGGTATGTAAACAAGAATCTATATATGTGCCTGTGTGCATAAAGTTAGAAATGTCAGAAACAATTTGCATTTGTAGTATTAAATGAAAGAAAACAAGAAAGATTAATTATTTATTAGCAATGCATATATTGAAGGAATGCATAAATATATGGATGAATGTAAACAGTTATGCATGGAGCCACGTGTACATGAGCCCATGTAATTTGGTATGTAAACAAGAATCTACATATTCCTGCATGCATAAAGTTAGAAATGTTAGAAATAGTTTGCATTTGAAAGATATACAAAAAAGTTTTTGATTGAAACAAAAGAATAAAACATTATTGTTTTTTGAACAAGTGTGTAAAGGATATCTAACGATGCATTTGAATGCATGTATACATGGAAATATTTGTTAAATCTGATGATACATTTTAGTCTCCAAGAAATTGTGATACATGCTCTTAGGTATCTGTAATAAACAGGATTTAGAAAAAACATTTTGAAAAGAACTCTTGAATACAACTAGATGTTATGATAGTTATTTTGAAAGCCCTCAGTGTTTAATTGCATAACCTTGATATTTTCTTCATTTTTTCCTCTGTCTGGTATGGTGTGAATTTTGTTATGATGGAAGAAGGTATATTTGAGCTATAGATAGATAAAGCTATCTAAGGGTAATAAAGAAGAATGAGCTATGTAAGTGCAACAAAGAGAGGGAATTGAGAGAATGATGAGATGCAAGTAAGGTATATGAATGCGTTATGAAAACTATTTGATATGGGAGGCAAGGATATGTAACCCTCAAAGTGAGAATGAATGGAATGTAAATGGTAGGAATTTATCATTTTTGAGTTGTATGCTAAAAATTAAATGTGAGAAATAAAAATTTGAATGAGGGAGCTGGATTGAATAAAAAAGGGAATGCAACAGATTGGTGTGATGCAAGGCAAGCATATAAATGGATTTTGAAATGTATTTGATTTGCGAAGGAAGGACGTGGAAGGGTAGAAATGGAAATGAATGGAATGAATAGGGTATGAAGTGATCATTTCTTCCAAGAAAGGGTGGAAGAATGTCTAGTTTGTTATTAGTTATGCTTTTTAAAACCATCATGGAGCTGAGAGTCTCAATACAAACATAGGAAAAAGACTCGTGTCACATTTCTCACTCTCCTTCATATTGAACAAGGTGTCGAGATCTTTGAGGTTCCTTGAAATGTGACAAGAGAAGAATAGATATAAAAATATAATGAAATTTAAGGAAATTACCTTAGAATTTATATTGCAATGACTTGAATATGACCTTGGAAAATATTTGAAAAGCAAAAAAATATTTAACAAATTAGAGAGATATATATTTCCTAAAATGAACTCTAAAATAACATATATGATTTTTTCTTGTCTTCATAGTGTGAATATTATTCTGTAATAGTAGTTGCAATTAATCAAATTGCACAATAAAATAATACAATAAGAAAAATACTATGCATACTTGATAATAGTAAGTCACTTTCAAGGGAGAAGCTCTAAAAGTCTCCAAGAAGAACATAACTCAGAATATGATGATAATAAACTGTCTTAGAAGTCACCCAAGCTAGTGTAGATTTTGAATATGTAAATATATGTACTTTCTTGTTTTTAAGCAGCCAACATCTTATATGTAACCATTGGAATAATTAGACCGTCTGTAGTAGAAATTCATACAAATACATGAAGATGGATCAGCATTACGAAAAACTTGTAAAAAAACACAAAATGAAAAAAATTAATATGGAAGGTCATGAAACCAGGAATATGCGAATGCTAATGTGTTATAAGACAATAAATGCATGGACAGAGAAAAACGTAGATCTATTCACAGATATATGCATCAAATGGCATGTGTCTATTGGTGAAGGTGCTGGTATGGCTTGGTGGGCATGGGTGGCTAGCATAGGTACACAAATACATATGTACATGTTGTACATGCACACATGTATAGATGGAAAGCAAGAGAACTGTTTAACAATCCCATGAAACATTGTCTTTCTGTGCATCCTTGCATACAGGAATGCATGTATATATGTGTGCATGTAATTATGTATATATGTGTGCATGTATCTATGTTACCATGTATGTATGTGTGTATATAATAGATTACTATTGCATGTGCTTTAAATGCTTGTGGGGAAGAAATCTTTTTTGCAAACATTCAAGCAAATCAACTAAATAGCTGATCAAGTTAACTCTGAATCAAGTTACTCGACTAATCAATGAAACTAGTTCATTGATAGATAAGTTTTCTTGAATAGTTAATTATAGTTAATTTAAAAACATCTTTGTACACTAAATCAATTAACCAATCATGGCCATTCATATGCAAAAAAAGGAATTTCTTGAAAAGGCTTTATAGACAAGGAAGCAAATGCAATTGCTAGGTGTAAACCGGAATTGCAAAATCCTCGTCAACATCTTCCTTTCTATTTCTTGTGCTACAAATATTCAACAGGCTATAGCTGTCCATATTAATTGTATCCCTTCGTCTATGTCGAGGCCATCTGTTTATTCGATTTATTTTGCTATTATTTCATGAAATCTCAAGTGTCATAGTATATATGGCATAGCACCCAATAACTCAAAGCCAATTAGCAAAGCAACAATAGAAAACTATGTGCATGTTAATATGGTAGACAATATGTATTTGTGCATATCTCTATAAGGATACCATGAGTTGTGATTTTTGCTTGAATGAAATTTGATGAAATAGTTGATAGTTACTACTAGACAACCAAATGAAATTAACTAAGGTAAATGGAAATAGAATGACCCTATCCAATTGCAAAATGAATATTTATGTGGCTTTCACATGATAGCAGGCTTACAGTCATGAGACTTCTTTGAAGCTTAAATGTCACAGTATATGTAGCATATTACCCAATAGGTCTATCTGACATCACATTCATGTTGATTTAGGCAAGTTCATATTTCTCATTTACCCTTGGATTGTCCCATATTGCTCATTGCATTACCTGGAAGTACATTTTCCTGAGGAGTTTTTGTTAAACAGTTCACTTGGATTATAAATGCTTTTGTATTTTACATAGGTGCATGAGTCCATACATGCATATATACATAGATGTGTGCTTGCAATTGACAGGTGCACATATGCATAAATTGGTGTATATATGTAGCCGTAGATACATCCATACATATATAGATAGATGCATAAAAAGATGGTGAGATATATGCATAAATCGATATATGCATAATTGCATCTATAGATACACAGATACATAATGGGCTAAAGAAAAAGAGATATTTATATATGCATATATGGAACCATATAAAATTGAAATATGGTTAGCATATTGTAATCAATGAGTATTTAGACTGAAGACCTTGAAACTAGCATGTTAACTGTGTCATTGTTAACAAGTTTGCAGTGCTTGTTTACCCTTGTAAAAATGCATATGTAATTAATTAGGTAGTTGTTAATTAGTCTTTAAATACATAACAATTAAAAGAAATAAATAATGATAATTACCATGATATCTAAGAGAACTTAAATGCTTGGTGGCAGAAAATAGGTTTCGACTGCATTGTTTTGTTTATCTGTGTGCAAATGAAAATTTGTATTGTGCTATGGTAAATTCTCTAGTGCATTAGGTACTTTAAAGCACAATTTTTTGGATGTTGCTCTTGTTCCAGATCTGATTCTTTTTGCAGGTTATAACTATTTACTGTTGTATTAGTTTCCCATTTTTTTTCCTACAAATGAATGAATATGTAAACAAATAATCATATATAATAGTTTTTCTTTGAAGAGTTTTGTCAAACAGGTCACCTATTTTCTGTATGCTCCGATTGTTTGCATTTATGCCTATGGGGACAATAATCATGACTTTTAACAAAATCCCTCTATCCTTTATGCTTTGATGACAACAGAAAAACTCAAAGCAACACACTGTCGACTTATTCTTTGAGAGCATAGCTGAAGGTACATATTTCATTGATGCAAAATTACTGAATGGCATTTGACTAAAGAGGACGCTGTTTGGATTTCTAATTAGTCTTTGAATATATAACCATTAAAAGAGAGATATAAGTATAATTATCCTTGGGCACATTTCACATTAACGAGCTACTTGATACATGTATCTATAGATACATGGATGTGGACATCTATCATGGTATCCATAGATGCGTAGATACATGTATCTATGAATAGATGTATCGATAGATACATCAAGACATATATGGATAGATGCCTGTATACATATGTACATAGAAGCACAGATACATATATGCATGGATGCATCTATAGGTAAAAGAATACATAGAAACATAGTTGCATGGATAGATAGATGAATGCATAGTTGGATACATAAATGCTTAAATATGCATGTATGGAAATATTCATGGATTGCATTTGAAGTTGCATAGATACACACATCCATGATTGCATGTATACATAGATACATGTATTGCAGTACAGATGGATGCATGTATATGTGTATACATAGATGCATGTATTGCAGTACACATGGATGCATGTATATGTGTATCTCTGGGCAAGATGCATAGATGCATGTACATAGAAGAATTTTGTCAAATGCCATAGCTATTGTCCTCATAGGCACATATGCAAAAAATGGAAGCATACAAAAGGCAAGTGAAGTGTTTGACAAAACTCATGGAATAAATTTGGATGCATGAAATGTTGTTCTGAAGGGACTATGTAAAAACCCTTTTGTCTATTTTGTTGATTGCATCAGAGCCCTGTAAAGACTATAAATCTTCAGTTGCTATAGAGCTGTGCCATAGAGAGAGCTTTAGAACCAATGTGTTAGTAACCTGTGCTATAATGAGAAGTTTGGAACAATGTAAACCTAAATTATGCAATTGTAACAAATTTTTCAAGAAAAGAGTACAGGGTGAGTTTTTAGAATATTTTTCTTTTTTCAGAAATGCGAAATGCAAGTAGGGTTTCAAAGTGCTTTAAGGCATTCTTATAGTTTGATTATAAATTGATATTTTAAACTACTTTTAGTATTATCTATTCGAATTTCTTGTTCAAATGAGCAGGTTTCATCTGTGTTTGATAGGAATTATGTAGAAACCCTCTTCTCCATTTTACTTCATGCATGTGAGCCCTGTAAAGTTTGTATATTTTGAATTACTGCAAAGCGGTCCCATTAAGAGAGCTTTGGAATCAAAATTATGTCAACATGTGCGATAATGAGAGTCTTCTCCTTGAACCTTGTTATATATTCAAAGACTAATTAGCAATCCAAACAGCGTCCCCTTTAGTCAGATGCCATTCAATGCATTGAGTCTATATCAATGAAATATGTACCTTCAGCCACTAGTTCTAATCAAAGCATGCATATGGATTCAGAATCAAAAGTTGTTTCCTGTGAACCCATTTTTAATTTGTGTATGCATTTGCTTAGGATGCTTTTTAACTAGGAGCATCGACCTATCACATTATACCATATAACATATTACTTTTTTTTTTTGTATAGTTTGAATTTGGAGAGCTAATTTTAATATTGGAAAATTAGCATTTATCTATTTTTCTATTCGTCTGAGTGGCTTTATAAATCATTATTGCTTTAAAAATTTGGGAAAATGCGAATGCATAAATTGAGTAAATAAATTTAAGCAAAGGTATAGTTTAGAAGTTGGTGGCTAGAGGTACATAGTCCATGAATGCAGATTCAATGCATTAAAATATCAAGAAAATGCAAGTGCAATGCATGAATGAAAATTAAATGCATTAAATGGCATCTGTCTGGAGGTGAACGAACTAGAATGGCTTGATGGCCACATGTGAGCAAGGTGCTATGGTCATTTAATATAGAGATAAGGCACTTGCTATGCATCTCTATTACTTTTTGTGTGTTGTTTTCCTGTTCTATAAGCCTATGTTCTCTAAACATAAAGTCGGTAATTGCTTTGAGCTTTTTTTCTATCATGAAAGCATAAAGGATAAAGGAATTTTGTGAATTGTTATAGTTAATGTTCTCATAGGAACATATGCAAAAAATGGAAGCATACACAAGAGAAGCAAATTGTTTGGAAAATCTCCTCAAAGAAATGTGGTCCCATGGAATGCAATAAGTGTTCATAATGGACACTTTGGTTTTTACATGTTACCTTTGTCACATAATGCAATTTGACATGAAGAATGTTGAAGCCATGACATGAACAATACAACTATTTAACACTGAACTCTATGCCTATAATAACTATTGCAAAAGCTCTAAATGCCACAGATGAAATAATATGAATAAAATTTTAGTTTATGCTTTTCTTGAAATGCAATGAAAAAACTGCTATAAAGGCATAACACAAGGTTGTGTAACATATTGCCACTCCTGTTTCTAATTTCTTTGGACATGAATGCTTTACACATTTGATTGCAATAGTAACATGTATAGGAAAATGGAACAATAACGATCATAAATAAGTAGTTTTAAGTCTGAGTATATATGTAGCTCGAAACATATAAGCTCGACTTGGCATTTATGAAAAAAACTGTTGTCAACAGTTAAAGAGTTGCTCACTACTCCTATATGTGATATCCATAGAACAGAATAAATTGCTACAAGGCTAGAATGGCACATCCATAAATGCATGGACACATGTATAAGCAATTGCATATAGGTATACATAAAAGCTTAGATGAATATATGCATAAGAACTATTTATTGCCTCAAGTAACTTGATTTTGGGTCTAGAGTGTGCAACCATAACAAGTTCTACTCAGTGACCATAAACTCTTGAAAACATAGCAAACAGAGAACAAATATTGGAAAAGCTAGAAACGACAGAATGTAAAAAGAAACATTTAAACTATATAGTTTGAATGGCATTATGCATCGAGGGCCAATAATTATCAAACAGATATGTCAAATGTACATAGACAACCATTGTTTTCGTAGGTGAAAAAACAAAATTAGATTTTCAGATGTCCATATTCGAGAAGACTTTAACATAGTAACCTATAAAAGTGTCTAAATGTATAATAGCAGTAAAGTATTTTAAAACCAAAGATGTCTTTAACATGTCAAAACTAGTGAAATGTCTTAGAGCATTGAAAGGAGAAAAAGTTAAAGTATGAACAATGTAAATCTATACTTCTGTATTCCTAGTTTCCTGTAAAACCAAGAAAATGCTATGTATTAGAAACATAGTTTGTATGGATAGTGATTTGAGGTGTTGGTTCACAAGAGAAAAAGATTACATATGAATGATTTTTTTACCTTTTGGTGATGTTTCCTCTCTATTTTCCAATGCATATCGCTTCAACAATGACATTGTTTTGGTCAAGGCTAAAATGTCCTTCAGCACTAAAGTCGCGTAGGATGAGTATCACTACTGACTTGTCCTTGATATAGTCCTCATAGCTGAGGTTTTGCAGTTTGGGCAATAGACAGTGCATGGTGACCTGGTCAATTGAAGACTGAATTGTTTGATTGTCATAAGTTGTTATGATAGTTTTAAGTTGCAAACAGAATGTATAATTGACTTGTTGGTTGCACTGTTTGCAGTGAGTAGTTTTTTCTTGGAGTGTGCCATAGCTAGTGAATTTGCATTTGCATTTTGGACAGCATGCATGAAATGGATTCAAAAATGCATTTGTTGCTTTTAGAGTACCAGAAACCTATAGAATATGGTTCTAAATTTTTAGAGGAAACAAAAAATATAGGTTGAGATGCGATAGTTTTAAAAATAATGAATGTTGTTACCTTAAAAGTTGAATGTAGCAGGGTGTTGAGTCTTTCCAAGCTTCTTTCATCATTCAAGTTACAAATGAATGTTGACCAACATGTGTGAAACGTATTCTTTTGATCTATTTTTCTTACAATATTCTTGAAAAGCATTGCAAGTGTTTTATTTGTATGCAACTAGTCTTCGATTGCAAAGTATTGTTGCTCATATGTTGACCGTAATAGCACCTGCGATTCAATGAGAGAATTACATTTTGTTACGGAAATTTTTATAGAGACCAATGTGGAACAAGAAAAGGTTGGCACTAAAAAAATAGGGAAAAGTTTTGTAGACTGAAATACCTGTGCTCTGTCTATGTCATTGTGGCCATCTTTGATGTCAACTACAAATTGGGTACCCATTTTCTTGGCACCAACTACTAGCGCAGCTTTTGTGCCAGCTGGGTACTCATTTATAGTTGTTAGCAGCTGGCTAATAGTCGTACTTGGAATAAATTTGTACTCTTGATAGAGGCATGGGATGTTCTCAGTGGTGCTAATGTCTGTTAAAATCAAAATGCAGTCACAATCACCCCTATCATAATCTGTCCTAGGTGTGACTTGGAAATCTGAAATTGAGATAGCTGATCCTGGGACTATTTTTGGCTCATGTTTATACACAAGGTTTCCACTAAAATTTAACGTAATTTTCATTTCTTCTTTCTGATTTGTTAAATTAGCACGCAGCATTTCCCGTGTTTTGTTGGCCTTGTCCAATGTTGCTTTGTAGACAATAAGCACATCACCTTGGAAGGTGTCTCTAGCTCTTTTTGCATTTAGTTGTTCGATTGAAACAATCTTAGGTTTCTTGACTCTTGTCCTACAAGGCATAAGGATAATTTCAACTGAATGCTAATTTAATATTAACAAGTTGGGAAAATGGCGGCACAATGAAAAATCAAGCACTTTACTGTTGTACTGGGTCTTCCTGTGCAATTTGCAATTGTTTTTCCTGTCTTTTTGACACATCTTTTGGTGTCCTGCAAAGAATTGGAACAATGTTATTTGAATATTTGTGATTTGGCTAAATGAGTATGAAGAAATAATACTATGAGTGCTTTATCGTTGAGTTGATTCTTCTTGTGTGCTTTGTATTTGCTTTGACTGTCTTTTAGTTTCATCCATAGATCTCCTGCAAATAATTGATATAGGATTGAAAAAGGCATTGCAAAGCATAAAAGTGATATAAGGCTATAAGTTCTATAAAGTTGAATTTTTCTGTTGAGCAATATGCAATTTCAGGAAAATTGGATTGTGATCAGTCCAATATGCTTCTGATTTATAGATAGAGCATATATTTGTAGTCGTGTTGGACCAAATGTGGTCAACGACTGAGTTTCCCATGCTATGTTGTTCATCCAACATAAATTGTATATTGTTCTACTGCATATAATTGTGAAGTATTTTTTTGCTTCTGCTTTCAGAAAACATGTTCACATTAAAATCGCCTAAAATGTACATGTTTCCTAAATTTTTGGATGCAATAATTATTTGCAATATTGTGATTACTTCATCTATGGCAGTTGCAGGTCTTGCATAAATATTACAAACATTGAGTTCATTGTTATATAGCATTACTGTTGATGTGATGGCCTCAATATTTGATGTTCCATGTTGTTTTGATTTTGAAAGGAATAGATGTTTCTTGGTTAATGTTGCTATGCCATGTATGTTATGCACAGAAAAGCTATCAAAATATTGGAACAAGATATTTATCTCAAAGGGATGCATATGTGTTTCTTGCAGACACAAGATATTAGATTGCATTATGCTATAGTCATTGACAATGTCTTCTGCATGTGCTTTCAAGCTACGAGTGTTCAATGTACATAGGAGCAAATGTGATTTGTTTTCTGCACATGTGCTTTGGTTATCAAATTGCCATTGTGCATATGTCTGGAGATGAGACATTTCTAGTTGTATTTTGTTTTTAACTTTAAAGTTTTGTGTAGTCAAAGTTTGTAACAAAAATAATGATTCTACTGATTTTGTTCGTGATAGAGCCATATAGGTTAGCCCATGTTGTCTAATGCCTGTCAGATCAAAAGCCAAGGCCTCCATTGTTAATCCTTGGGATCGATGTATGGTTCGTGCACATGCTACTTGTATTGGGAATTTTTTTCTAATTATAATTTTCTTTTTTGTTGTTATTTTTTGGATTGGCCTAGCAATGCGTTGTATAGGCACCCAGTCTTTGTCAATGATAGTAGAATAGCATTGTGCTAGTTTTGTACGTTGATAGTGTCCGATTGATGGGTCATTAGATTTAATCCATACAATATCAATATTGTTTTGTGCTATATATGCTTTAAAAATTCCATCTAAACCATTGACGAGGCCATCTTGAACATTATAGTTTCCTACATAAAGTTCAACAAGAATGTTTGGTTTTAAACATATTTGTGATGGAAGTGTCGTTGTGTGACTGTATACTCATATTGCATTAAGGTCCTCCTCAAGTTCATTTATTGCATATAACACTAACATTTGGGCTAGAATGATTGATAGCATTTTGTTGTTATGTGCTTGAACATCAATTCTCCTATAGAAAAGGTGTGGAAGAAATGGATCAAATGGTACAGGACGAAAGCAAATTTTGTTAAGATAGTCTATGTCATGAGTTGTCTGAATGCCTACTCGTATTCTATTAAGAATTGAAATAAATATTTCATCTTTTTGTCTCATAGTAGTCACCAATGAATAGCACTTTATATGATCCTTCCAGAAACTATAAGGCATTAATTCAATTGGAGTAGGCCTATTTTCAAAAACCACAGAGTCAAGGACATGTTGTGCCTAGTAAAGGTCACCACAAAATATTGTATCAAGGTTTCCAAGGTATGCTATAGGCATTTGCATTATGTCTCGTAGTCTTCTATCAATATACTATAAGAATGTTGAGCCAACTAATGATATCTCATCTATAAGAAGAATGTGCAATTGATCATAGTGCTTTGACATAGTGTCAAGCACTTTAGTGTTCAGTGGTAGGAATTCTAATGTGTTAAAAGGTATGTGAAATGTTGAATGTAATGTGAATCCCCCTATGTTATATGCTGCTTTACCTATGTATGTAGTTAATAAGCCCTTGGGTTTGTCTGGATTATTGTCAATAGAATTGCTATACATGCGAATGAGAGTTTGGTAGATGGCCTTTGCTGTAAAAGTCTTTCCTGTTCCAGCTCCCCCAGTCAAAAACAAGTGCAACAAATTTTGTGGATTTTTCATCTTTTTTATGAGAACATCTTTAACAATTGCTTGTTGTTCCTTATTTAACATTTGTCTTAACTTGTAGTATTCATTGTTATCTATAATCTATGGGTGCTTTCAAATTTCAAATCCATTGGAATGCATGGTATTTGGGTTAGAACGACCTATGTTTGGAAGGTTTGTTTGTATGTCATATAGTTCTTTTTGGCGAAGCTTTGCTTGCATTGCTAGGTCACTAAGCTTTTCATCTTCAAGAGACTGAAGATCATTTATTGCTTTTTCAATGTCACCCCATGCGGAGTTTGTGCTGTGGATGAACTTTGCACTATTTGTCTGAATGGCTTGTCCATGGTACATGTATGCATGTTCCCAAGAGTCAAAGTTTTGTTTGAGTGTATGCTCATTAATGGTAAATGGAACATAGAGAACCAATTACTCTCTACAATGATTCTCTATATCAAAGTGTTTGTTGAAATTGATAAACCGTACCACATTTGGTTTAGCCTTTGGTTCAATTTTAGCATTGTATTTGTTGTATCTTGAAATTTTTTTTGCAAGACATATGTCCACTATTGTTTCAAGATGTTTCAAATAGTAGTGTATAATAGATTTTGCAAGAACATTTTCTGATTTTTCTAGCTCATTGCTCAATTGTTTAACAGATTTTAGTATAAATGTGTGATCATTATCAGATCGTGTATCAATGAATATACATTTTCTTGAACTGTAGTTTAATGGAAGTGACAAAACAATATGTGTTGCTTGTTGTGATGACATTTGTTGCAAGTTAAGCATGGCATTCCAAGTTTACTCACCATTCATATTGCATCAATATTGTCTTGCTTGTGGTCTGTACATATTCTTTTGAATGCATATGTCATTGACTTGTCTACTTTTGCAATATATGAGCTACAATACATTGCATCAGCATATGCATTGAGGACAAATTGTGCATCTGTATTAGCCTTCCAAAGATCTGGAATTTTCCTTGAAAAACTATTGTTCCATATTTGTGATGGTTTTCTTTGTAAAAAAAACGTGGAGCTGTTTAATGTTGAGCTCAAAGCTTCAATGTATTCATTGTCAGTTAAGTTTATTTCTTTCAAGAACATTTGAAAAGTGAATGTTTCATCATAGTTTTCTTTTTGGAGTTTTGCAAAGATTTCAGTGGCATTTACAGTTATCGCTTTAGTCTTTTGGAGTATTGGTAAAAGTATGGTTGACTTTTGCATTGGTGGAAAAGGAAAATTGTATCTACAAAGTCATTTTCTTGATCTCTTGCATTTCTTTGTATGATGATGTTTGTGTAGCATTGCTAAAGAAAGTTCCAAATTTTTGATGTCACAAGTAATATACTTATCAACAAAAGCTATGATGTCCGCATTGTTATCCTCTGTGTAGATTGGTGCGTTTTTAACCCATATGAGGAAATGATCATGTTCATTTCCTCGATTTTGGAACTCAATGACTAAGAAGTAATCAATGACATTTCCAAAGAAAGAGTCATCTATAAGTATCAATTTTTTTATTGCATTTATTCTATGTTTATAGTAATGTGCACAAGTGATAGGGTCTTTCTTGATTAGTTCAAATATGTCAATGTGTGGTGGGCCATTAGATTCTTGATGGTTTTGTGCTGATTGGTGTAGATTGTGCAGCTCTTGTAATGTTTGAATTAGTGGATCCCAATTTTGCTCAGCACTAGTGAAAGTGATGAAAAATGTCGGTGGTCCTAGTTGTCGAATCATAGCAAATACATTTTTCTTAAGTTGTTGTGAATAGTCTCGAGAGATTCTTATTCTTTTGAAATCAACATATCCAATATCTAATTTTAGAATTTTTTCTAGATTTGGTTTGTGTTTAATGTATTTTGCAAATAGTTTTCATCCTTTTAACTGGCCTTTTCGGATTCTTATTGTCATTGTAGACAGTACTTGTTGTATTAGTACCTTAATAGCTTTGAAAAAAATGTTTGTTGTATGATATGCAAATTGTCTTTGTGACTGTAAGAGCTCCCAGCGTATTATTTTTTGATATGTAAAGTTTTTTACAATGTCATTATCACGTGGTTTGCCAAAGAATAAAGTTTAGAAATTCATTTCTTCAACATACATGTCCTTAAATATTCCAATTGGATACTTGTCCTCTGCAGGTGCAATTTCAATAATCTTGTCTTCCATGTTATGGATACTTCTAGACTCAGTAAATCCATGTATCAATGTTTCTGATGGGTTTTCATTTTCCATTTCACTATCTGATTCTATTTCACTTGTATTTTGTGCACTATTGTCTTCGTTTTCTAGAGTGCATTGGAGAACTTCTTGCTAATCTTGGTTTATGTGGACTTTGTGCATTTTTTATAGTGATGTCCTTGTTAATTGAGTCAAAGCTTGCATGATGACATTTGGGTGCACCATGCCTTTTTGAAATGCATTTTTGTATTGTAGGCACCTTTTCAATGAAACAACAATTGTTTGTGTGTTGTTAATTGATTGCGGTAATGCTCTTTGTACAATGTTCATGTCAACAGGAACATTTATAATAGAACCTGTTAGGCCTATTTGAGACCTTTTGAACCCTAGTTCCCAAATTTGTGCAAATGCAATTCCAAGTGAGACAAGTCGTTCTTCTAGCTGAGTCAAATTTTGCACATAGTAGAATGGTCTATTAGTTCTTATTTTCTGTGGGGTGGCATACTTTGGAATAGTGGACTGTTTTAATGCAAAGTAGCATACATGGCATATGAAATCTGTGAATGATAAGGAATCTGATTGTAGTAGCTTACAGTATATTTCTTTTTGTTTTTCTTTGAATGTCTTGATGTCCTTGTGGAAACAGAGCACTTGGAAAATTGCACATGGGTATTTTGGTGTATCTTGTATTGTTGTTTTATAAATTTCTATTGGTGACAATGTTTTTGTTTTCTTTGGGCTGGTAGGTATATTTTCTTTTTGTTTTTCTTTTCTAATCAAGTTCTTCAGGTGATTAAGTCTTATTGTTGATTTATGTTTAAAATTGTTTGTTGTGACAAATGGTATCAAATTCTTCTTGATTTTTGGCAAAGCATGTGTCTTGTCCAAGTAAGTAATTTTGTATTGTGGATGACTTCTGATCAAATTTTAAGTTGGAGTACGCTTCTTGAGCATTGGTGAGTTAAATTTTGGGATTCGATTCTTACAAGTGGCTTCAAATGTTGAGCCAAAGGGTTTGTATCATGGAACAATATAGACACTGATTTTGTATATCCAGAACCATTGAAATCTAAGTACTTTGTTGATGTTGTCAATGACCAGAGGCTTATTTGTATTTTCAACCATTTGGATATCCAGTGAATGTAGAACAAGTCACCCCACAATCCACATTCACTATGGTCTATGCATGGTCTTGCAGACAATCGCATTTTGTGGAAATATGTTTCTTGGTCATGTAATTTGTGCAATGTATATAAAGTATTAGGATTTAGTTCAGTATTATATGATTTTATTGCTTCTTTGTCCTTATTTTGAAAACAAGTTAGGAAATGACCTATAGCTCCATTTTGTAATTGGGTTGAGGTGTACTGATTGTTAAGTAGAACTTGAAGTGATTCAAACAAACAATCGCCAGCATTGTATGCAAATGTGCTTAATCTACAAAGACCTTCAGCCCTAAGGGCATTGTCAATGTTTGATATTCGAGGATACTTTGTCCACAATTTTTTAATTTCATGAGAACCTATGGGCTATTTTGAAATTACGTTTTGTGTTTCAATGTTTAACAATGGTTCGAAGTGTCCATTTAAAGAATTCATGTCATGAAATAGTATAGAGACTGATTCTGTGTAGTCAGAAGGATTGAACTGTAAGTACCTTCTTGCTGTTGTTCTTGACCAAAGGAATATTTGTATATTCAACCACTTGGATATCTAGTGAATGTAGAATAAGTCACCCCACAATCCACTTTCAATGCAATTTTCCTGTGGCTTTGTAGATAATCACATTCTGCGAAAATATGTTTGCGGATCATGTACTTTGTGCAATGTATATAGAGTATTAGGATCTAGTTCATAGTTGTATGATTTTATTGCTTCTTTGTCTTTGTTTTGAAAGCAACTCAAGAAGTAATCTATAGCCCTATTTCATAGTTGAATTGATGTGTAGCGATTGTTAAGCAGTAACTGTAATGAGTCAGACAAAAAATTGCCAACATTGTATGCAAAAGTACTTAATCTGTAAAGCCCCTCACTCTTAAGCGCGTAGTCAATGTCTGATATTTGGGAGCGCTTTGTCAATTCATAGGTGTCAACATCTATCATTTTCTTTGTTTCTTTCATATCCTAATGTGTTTGAGAGTAGTAGATGTTATGTATGAATAGTATCAAACGCTATCATCTAGATTACAAAATCTATAGTTTTATCCTATGTTTCCTATGTGCCTTTACTCAATAGCATTCTATAGTATTAATCATGTTGTTGAGCATCTTGGAAGATAATAATCTCTATATATGTTGGAGAATGGATCTTGAATAGTAGCAAAAGCCTATGTGACATATTATATAGTAAACAATTTTTTAGAAGCACAAGGGGAAAATAGTATTAATTCTTCAACCTGACGTTGTCATCCACTGCCCCCCACCAGGATTGTATGTACTTATTCCTGTTACATTGACAAATTGGATAAATGAGTACAATGTATGATGTATACTTTCAATGCCACAAACACAAAACAATATTTTCAGGTAGCCTTGTTTACATGCAAGAAATGGTGGATAAGAATCTTTTTTTGCTCACACTGTCAATTTGAGGCTATGGTCTTGATATGTTTTGTGTAATTGGATTCCTTTGTTTCTATGTATTTCTAAGTGACTGGTTTTCTCAAAGAGCAAATGATTTTAAAATCTATTCACATAAACATGAATTAAGTGGCATGTAGTGAATAGTTTTATAAATCATTTCTATTTTTAAAAAATCAGGGAAATGCAAAGGCATTGATTGATCAAAGAAAATCTATGGCTTTTTTTAATTTGTGGAAATAGCTTTTAAAATCATTTGAGTTTTAAAAATTTGGGGAAAATGCAAAGGCATAGATCCATTGAGCAAAAGCGAAGGCATAAATCGATTAAATAATTAAAAAAAAAGCTTAAAACTCACAGATGCAGGCACACAGTGCATAAATGCAAAGTAAATGCATTAAATTACATGTGGCTGCATGAGAAACTATTGGAATGGCTTGGTGGACATGCATAGCTAGATTGCTTTTTTCATTTGTTATAAGCTTAAGTCTCTTGTTAAGCATGACTATTACTTTGCAGAAATTGTTTTTGTATTCTATAATTCTTTGTTCTAGAAGAGTTTACAGTGACTGAGCAAACTTTGTTATAGTTATAGTGTCCAAAACCAGAAATGAGTTACTTGAGGCAATAAATAGTTTCTTTTTGTGAATTTTCTCTTACTGTAGAGTTTTATAGCACACAGTGAAATTGGCAATGTGAGCAAAAAAAATTGTGGTTAATGCCATTTTGCATGTAAACAAGAGCATGGAAAAATATTGTGTCATGTCTATGAGTAACGTAGTACATCAGTCATTGTACTCATGAGCCATGTCAGCTTTCGAAATTAACTTTGTGGTCTTTTTTTGCAATACAGAAAGATTAAACACACGTTCACTTGCACAGTGCATAGTAACTTGCCACAGATATAAGTAATCTTATGAACAAAATTGCCTTAAATGCATATAGGTAAAATCCAATTGACATAAAACAAAGACTTATGAATTTATAGGCTATTTGAAACTATAAAAATGGTCTAAAAATTGCATTCTAGCAGTTCATTCTATTCTATGGATATTGTATAGAGGAAGTATAACTAGTTAACACATAAGCAAAACTTGTTCTATTTTCCAAAGAAAAATTACTATTGCAATTGTGGAAAATGCATTTTCCTATTCCTATATGTACAAGCAGCCTTTTAAATCATTTGTGTTCAAAGAAATGAGGAATACAAGATGACAAAATGAAAACATGGAAAAGAACTTTATGTAGTCATTATATTGAAGAATTTCAATTGCATTTCAAGAAAAGCAGAAAGACAATTTAGAGAGTTGACCTTGCAATTTGCTATTGAATGATCAAGTATACTTGTAGTGATGTACAAATTCTAGCTGTTATTATAGGCACAAGTAATTTTTCCCAGTACAATGACAAAATTCAGAAGTGAGCAAACTGTAAAAACATATACTATTTCATCTACAACCATGGGAAATCTTCCTAGAAGTGCATATTTGCAAAACTTTTCATTTTTTCTTTCAAGAGAAAAAAGGATAAGGTTACTATGCTAACCTCACATTACAGTATGTGCGTGATTGTTTAAATACAGTTGAAAGCAATGATCCCTATTAGAAGGACAATTTAGACAAATGAGTACAGTGAGTGACATATACTGTGTTATTCATAAAAACAAAACATAATTCTCATGTAGATTCATTTCGATGAGAAAGAACCTAAGCAAGAACTTTTGTTTCTTATAATACAAATTGCATTTTATAATTTTAAAACACTTATTGTTATTTATGTACCCTATAATATAGAATTTTTTTTGCATTTGCATGCATTAGTGTAATTCTGTTATTCCAATGGTAGCATGAGCTCTTTAAGAGCAGTCAATGGAATAGATGCCATATTTGCTTAAGCATCTGAAGAAGTGTAAATTGGCCATGGAAACCTTTCAATACTAAGCCAAAAAAATAACACAAGACCTATGCTACTACTGTTAAGTTCTGATAAAAAACAATTTGTAGTTATTGTTTAATGCTAGACCAGCTATCACTTAATAGTCAAAGCCAGATAAATATTGATTTTCTAACTAAATGGGGTCATTTCATTTCCATTTGCATAAGTTTATTTTGTACCATTCTGTAGCACTTACTATTAATTGTGCAATGAAGCCACATGCAAGTACAATTCATAACTCCTAGCATTTAGATACACTCAAGGAGAAATACAAACCAAGGTTGTTCACATCCTGATAAGAAAGATGATGACATACATCCAATTAATGTATGCCACAACATCTTAATCAATGAAGATGATTTGGATAGGGACATTACAAATGATAATCCTTATTGGTCAAATGTGGACAAGAATAGTTATAATTATTTCTTTCTTTTTATTACTATGTATGTAAATACTATTTAACAGTTACCTAATTAATTAGATATCAAATGATAGAAGGGGAAAGAAGATTAATTAACTAAGATAATTTGATTCATTAATTAATAAGGTGAGTTATCATGTAAAAGTACATAGATTAGAAGTTTGCAAAAATCCTCTTTCCTTTATGCTTTAATGATATGGAGAAAGCTGAAAGCAATTGTGGAGTTTAGGCCTGTATCTGCAAACTGCATTTACCTGACAACCTACAAAGCCTTCTCAACACATTTTCCACATATTGTTTAGAAGGTCCCATTATGGCACATGCTAACAATACAGTGGCTCTAAAGTTTGCACTATGGAACAGTGATACAGTAATTGAAGATATGTAATCTTTAGAGGACTCATAAGCACCAAGTTATCATTAAGCTTTCATATTATACATAGGGGAAAAGACAATTGTTCATTCGAGGAACTAGTCGATGAAAATTAGCATAGGCTGACCACTGTGAAACCCAATCTGCCTATGGACTCTTAAATAAAAGAAAACTGATGTAAATAACTATTTATTGCCTGAAGTAACTTGTCTACAAGTGTCCTTTTTGGAACCATGACAACCTTTGTCCTGTCACTGTAAACTCTCCTAGAGAAGACATATACACACACACATATACACGTACATATGCATATATATGTATAGCTACATCCATGTAGACACACATAAATGCATGTATGGACGTAAACATATATGCATGCATGCATATACACATAAAAGCAAGTATACACACATACATATATGCATAAATACACACATGCATAGATATATCCAGAGACATATGCATACATGCATATATGCATCTACAAATGTTTACATA
The DNA here is from genome assembly GCA_007258455.2 of Sequoia sempervirens. NCBI lineage: Eukaryota > Viridiplantae > Streptophyta > Pinopsida > Cupressales > Cupressaceae > Sequoia > Sequoia sempervirens. The sequence continues at coordinate 244,820,487 of VDFB02281492.1, forward strand.
GATATACACATAGATAAATACATATGTACATAGAGACATGCATACATACATACATGCACCAACACATCAGGCACAAAGTGATAGTGATAGTCCAACTAAAGCACTATGAAACACAGCTTCATTATGCACTTAAAATAACAAACTGTGGAAAAATACCAAATTATCACCTCAATAACTCGTTTCTGGTTTTGGACTCTATAACTATAACATCTCCTGCTCATTGGCTACAAACTCTTCCTCAGAACATGTGCTTACAGAACACAAAAAAAACACACACAAAGTAATAGAGATGCATAGCAAGTGGCTTAACTCTATATTAAATGACCAAAGTAACCTAGCCATGCGTGGCCACCAAGCCATTCCAGCGCATTCACCTTGAGCTAGATGTCATTTAATGCATTTAATTTGTATCCATGTAGTACGTACGTCTACTCGCCAAGTTTGTAAACTATGCCTTTGCTTATATTTATTTAATCAATGTATGCGCTCGCATTTTCCTAATATTTCAATGCATTTAATCTGCATTCATGGATTACGCACCTCTAGCCACCAGTTTTTTAAACTATGCGTATGCTTAAATTTATTTAATCAATTTATGCATTCGCATTTTCCCAAATTTTGAAAACAAAAATGATTTATAAAGCTACTCAGATGAATAGGGAAATAGATAAATGCTAATTTTCCAATATAAATTTCCAGATTGTTTATATATGTCTATGATAGCATTTTCAACTGTTATTTCTACCTATAAGCTAATACATACCTGTTGGGGCTAAATAAGTGTGGGCAATATTATAGAGACAAACTTATTTCAAGTGCCTTAAATTCATTGTCATCTTACAAATAGGTTTGTACTTTTTTTGTGATATCTACCAATAGCAAGGCAACAATGAAGGACCTGGTTAACAATTGCATCTTATGTTTTTATTCCCTCTTGTTTTGACTAAGAATCTCCATTTGTGGTATAATCATATAGTTTGTTTCGCTATAACTTGAAAAACATCGGCTTGATTGCATTGCACACTTATAAATTCATTTTTAATACATTATGGCTGCACCTAGTCTTATTAAGGTGGCAGAACATGATAAGCAATCCAACAAAAGAATACGTAATTTTAGTCATTTGCCATATATAGCCAAGTTTTCATGGTAGAAAGGTGGAGAACAATAATATAGTGTGGAGTACAGTGCAGACCTATGCAAATTTGAAAATAGTGAGTTGTTGTGGCAATTTGTCAAGACTCTCTAAGTTAATACAATTAGTCTAGGACTATGTGGGGTATACATATGATGATTGAAAATAAGCTCTATCTGTAGCAATACAAGACAAAGAGAGAAATATTTTTTTTTTAGGGATTTGTGTTTTTTTCATTCAAAGTTTTCAAATATATGTGTTATTATTAGTCATGTGTTTGAAAACAATGTTACCCCATATACAACTAAATTTAAGCAAAGGCATAGATTTGAGAATTGACAGATTTAATCAATACAAAGAAGACGTTTACAGTGACAGAGCAAAATCTCCTATGCTCATTGAATGAACACCAAGGGACAAGTTACTCAAGGTAACAAATTGCTACTTTTATTTGCATGGTTCTCTAAAGTCTTTTGCTATGCATTTTAACTATATTGTTGTTTTGCATCGAGCCTAAAGGAACATTGTAACTATGGTTTCCAAACAGATTTTAATCAATCAATTTAAATCAAGAAAGGTTTGCAATTACACTTAATACTTGAACCATAAAGAACCATTGCTTCAAGCTATAGCAAAAGTGCAAACAGGCACAGAAAACCAAATTCAACTATGACATCATCTAGCAAGGATTTTTTTGCTATTACTATGATTAACTATTCAACTCAATTGGCTCATCAGTCAAATAGCTTGATTGTTCACTGACCTAACTTGTTTGAAAGCTATCTTGTTAGACTGATTAGTTAATTTCATTAATGACTAAAAGATAGAATTGGCTTAATTTGCATGAGTCAAGTGTAAGATTAACTTATTTGTTAATTGACTTTGATTAATGTATCGAAGACAGATGACAAAAACTAAATTGTTATGAGCGAAATGTGAGATGGACTTATTAGCTGATACGCCACATATACTATGACATTTGAAATTTTATAAAATAATAGCAAAAGAAATAGAATAAATAGATAGATTGAACATAGACAAAGGAATACAATTAATATGGACAGCTATAGCTTGTTGAATATTTGTAGCACAATAAACACAAAGGAAGGTGTTGACAAAGGTTTTCCAATGCTGGTTTGCATCTAGCAATTGCGTTTGCTTCCATGTCTATAAAGATTTTTAAGGAATTATTATTTTTTGCATATGAATGGCCATGATTGGTTTAATTGATTTGGTGAATAAAGATGATTTATAATTAATTATAATTAACTATTCAAGAAAACAGATCTATCAATGAACTAGTTTCATTGATTGGTCAAGTAACTTGATTAACAGTTAACTTGATCAGCTATTTAGGTAAATTGCTTGAAAGTTTGCAAAAATATTTTTGACAAATAATTCTCTGCATAACTTGTAATCATTACACACCAAGATCCAACATTTCTTTGAGGAATTCTGCCAAACAGTTTACATGTTTTTTCTTGGGCTTCCATATTTTGTATGCATATTCATGACAACATTTCAAACCATACTATCTGTCACAAATCCATGAATTATCATGCTTATATGAATGTACATATCCTATTCTAAAGCTCCTATTTTATTAAAAATAGGAAAAATGGTCAGAAAGATTGTGTATCTGTCAATGTGAATAGGCAAGGTTGATTTAACTAATTTTGAGGATAAAGATGACTAATAATTAACTATGACTAACCACTCAACACAATTAATTCATCAGCCAATTAGATTGATTGATTGCTAAATTAACTTGTTTGGAAGCTATTATGTTAAGCCAATTGGATAATACACCACATACAACATGACATTTGAGATTTAAACAAGTCTCATGGATGCAAATCTGCTATCATGTTAAAGCCATGTAAACATTGATGTTTCAATTTCATGGGGTCATTCTATTTCCATTTTCCCAAGTTCATTTCATTCCATTATCCAGCACTAATTATCAAATGTTTAAATCAGCTACATGCAAACAGAAATCACAATTCATAGCATCCATATACACCTATGCACAAGTACATGTTATCCAACATATTAACACACACATGGTTTTCTAGTGCTAGTTTGTTAACTTCCTTTGATCAACAGTTCAAATGCACACAAGGATAATTGTAATTATTTCTTTGTTTTAATTATTATGTACTTAAAGACTACTTAGCAGCTTCCTAATTATTTAAGTATCCTTGTACACGTTTGACTCATCAATCATAATGAATCAATAAATCTGATTCCACCTGTTCTCTAATAGTATTAGCATGCAATTTTCTAGACAAGTCTCCAAAAAGAGCATCAGACACACACCAATAAGGATTCTCATTTATAACCTCTCTATCCAGATGATCTTCATTCAATAAGATGTGACATACACTAATTGGATGTATATCATCATCTTTCTTAGCAATATGCCAACAACCTTGATTTGTATTTGTCCTTGAGTGTATCTGGATGAGATGAATTATGAATTCTACTTGCATGTGGCTTGGTTGTACAAGTAATAGTAAGCGCCACATAAAGGTAGGAATCATAACTCATAGCATCCATATACACCTATGCACAAATACATGTTATCCAACACGTTAACACGCACATGGTTTTCTAGTGCTAGTTTGTTAATTGCCTTTGTTTGATAGTTCAAATGTACACAAGGATAATTGTAATATATCTTTCTTTTAATTGCTATTTACTTAAAGGGTATTTTGCATCAATGAATTATGTGCCTTCAGCCACTAGTTTTAATCAAAGTATGCATACGGATTCAAAATCAAACTCCCAAAATAGAAAATACTATGTTTAAATTATAAAGTGCGATTAGCCACCAAAGACATTGATTGGATACTAATTGCACTACTGATGTCATATTATTGCAACAAAGATCTACTTTTGAGCCCCAATTGCTTAATTTTTATGAACCATATAGCATATACCACTCACAATCCCCATCTATAAACATTGTCCTTGTAACAAAAAGCAATGATATGACTACAAGTACAATCAATATAGTGAGAATCTTGAATTAACCTTTTTCTTTGTCTACTATATACAATTGTAAACAAAGGAGAAGGTTTATTCTAGAAACTCACCATATACTGTTTTCTTGGAGAATTTGCTACAACTGCACCGCTACACCACCTCTCTTCTTCCAATCAAAAGCATTGCACCATGTAATAAGCTTTGATTAGTAAACAAAGACCATTTGTTTGTTTTTCTAAAAGAATAGCAATTAAGCTCAAGGAAATGACCAAAATGCAAACAACTCCCAAAATTACAATTACAACTTATAATACTCCTATTGTAATGGATACTAATAGCCAAATCCATTAAAACACTAGCAAGCATTTTTTAGATTCAACAGACACAAGTATAAATGTAAATCAGATTAACTAGACAAACTAGTTACCATAGGTTCTTGTACCTCAAATCTTCTACCAATGAATTTAACTACTCTTTTGCACAAAGTCTAGAAGTATTTTACCAAGCAATATTTCTTAACTGCTCTATGACAACATTGCAATTTGAATTCTAAAACATATTTGACATAGTTTTTTATAACCCCAAGATACAATTTTCTAGCTTCCTAAGCATTCAGTCTAAGTTTTCCAATTACAAAATCTCAAATTGTTGTTTGCTTTGTATGTTTGTTCCTTGAATTTGGTCACCAGGTAAAATGTACACAAGGATAATTGTAATTTTTTCTTTCTCTTAATTACTATGTATTCAAAGACTAATTAACAGTTACCTAATTAATTAGTTATCTAATGATACAAGCATAAATGACAAATATGGAATTCACTACATTAACATTTCTGAAATGTCACATGGGCCTATTAGCTTCCATGCTACATCTACTGTGACTTTTGAGTGCTTACTCCATCTACATGCAACTACATATCACAACCCATAATTAAAATGTCCACAAGGATATTTATAATTATTTCTTTCATTTTATTATTATGTATTTAAAGACTAATTAATAGCCACCTAATTAATTAGATATCAGATAACAGAAGACTAAATCAGAGCTACCAACTCCATAAAAATGCCAAAGTTAACATGTGAATATCAAGGTGTCTAGATTTAATACTCATTGCATTCCCCAGAAGCCCATTTTCCTAAGAACTTTTGTAAATCAATTCATTTGCCTTTTAAATGCTTTCGTATTTTACATGTCTACCTATGAGAATAGCAACCACGACATTTGACAGAATTTAAATGCTTGCTGGCACAAAATAGGTTTATACTGCATTCTTTTCTCTATCTCTGTGTAAATGGAAATTTGTATTTTGCCATGGTAAATTCTCTAGTGCATTAGGTAATTTAAAACACAATTTTTTGGATGTCCTCCTATTTTCTGTATGCTCCGTTTGTTTGCATTTATGCCTACGAGGACTATAACCATGACTTTTAACAAAATCCCTCTATCCTTTATGCTTTGATGACAATCGAAAAGCTCAAAGCAACACATTGTCGACTCATTGCTCGTAATCTCTCATTATCGCACATGTTGGCCTAATTTTCGTTCCAAAGTACTCTTTATGGGACCGCTTTGCAATAAACCAAAATATCTAAACTTTATAGGGCTCGCATGCATGAAGTAAAATGGACAAGATGGTTTCTACATAATTCCTATCAAATGCAGATATTTTTTCTTCTACAAATGCATCAATTTAAAAACAACTAATCATATATAATAGTTTTCTTCCATGATTTTGTCAAATAGCTCACCTATTTTCTGTATGCTACCATTGTTTGCATTCATTCCTACGAGGACAATAACCACGACTTTTAACAAAATCCCTCTATCCTTTATGCTTTGTAGACAACAAAAAATCTCAAAGCAACACACTGTCGACTCATTCTTCCAAATCTCTCACTATCACTCATGCTGACATAATTTTGGTTCCAAAGCCCTCTTTATGGGACCGCTTTGTAGTAATCATTCAAACTTTACAGGGATCACATGCATGAAGTAAAATGGACAAGAGGGTTTCTACATAATTCCTATCAAACGCAGATGAAACCTTCACATTTCAACAAGAAATTCAAATAGATAATACTAAAAGTAGTTTAAAATACGAATTTATAGTTGAAGTATACAAATGCCTTAAAGCACTATGAAACCCTACTTGCATTTCTCATATTGAATAAATGAAAACAACGAAAAGTTATCTCTTGTGACCTCAAGCAATTCGTCTCTCGCTGACCAGTGTATAACTCTGCAACTACAAAATCACCTGCTCGGCCACACAATAGAGCACTATGAAATTATCACCTCAAGTAACTTGTTTCTGGGTCTGGACTCTGCAACTATAACATCTCCTGCTTAGTAGCTACAAGCTCTTCCTCAAAACATGCACTTACAAAACACAAAAACAACAGACGCAAAGTAATAGAGATGCATAATAAGTAGCTTAACTCTATACTAAATGACCAAAGTACCCTAGCCACACGTGGCCACCAAGCCATTCCAGCGCCTTCACCTCTATCCAGATGCCATTTAATGCATTTAATTTGTATTCATGCATTATGTACATCTATCCACCAGTTTTGTAAACTATGCCCTTGCTTAATTTTATTTAATAAATTTATGTGCTCACATTTTCCTTGATATTTTAATGCATTTAATCTGCATTCATGGATTACGTACCTCCAGCCGCCAACTTCTAAACTATACCTTTGATTAAATTTATTCACTCAATTTATGCGTTCGCATTTTCGCGAATTTTTAAAACGATAATGATTTATAAAGCTACTCGAACAAATAGAAAAATAGATAAATGCTAATTTTCCAATATATAAAATAGGTCTCCAAATTCAAACTATACAAAAAATTAAGTAATATGTTAAATGGCGAACTGTGATTGGCCGATGCTCCCAATTAAAAGCATTCCGGGTGAATGCATAAGTATTCCTGCCTGGCGGCAGGAACTAATAAAGGCAGAATACCTTTGAAAATAAAATAAATGTCTGATTTTGTGTCAAACAATAGTTACACCTTTTCCCTGCCCTAAAAGTCATGGTGATGACAGCTGGAGAGCAGGTATGAAAGGAAAACGTATCTGATTTTGTTTCTTTTTGGCATCCATTTTTAATTATGCTTAATCCAAGTCAATCTAGTCCATACTCTAAAAAGCAGATGGTTCGACGACCTTTCTTTAAAACAAATTTGTGCAACATTTGCAAATTTCACCTCTACTTGTCATGTGGTGTGTTTTTAATGGGCATATTTTTTAAACATGAGATTTTTGACATAAATTTATGATCATTTTATGTTAAGTTTCAATCATTTTAGTTTTAATTTTTTTTTCTTTTTCTTTACACAAATTTACTTTAAAATTATATATATCCTTAAAAATGAGTTTTCTACTTCTTTATGTGCATTCATATCAAGTATTTAATATTATTTTGAACAATTATTCATCATATGCTCAATATTGTATTTCTCTTATCCCCACCAACTTTATTCTATTCTATGTGACCATTATACTTATTGAATCACTCTATTTCTATAATACCTCTTTTTTGGGGTGGGGTACCTAGCTCAATTCACTAAAGCATCTTGTTGTAGGCAAGAGGTCATGAGGTCTAGTCTTCCCCCCTCTCCGTGGTACCAGAGGACATGTCGTGTCGGGGGATCACACTACTCGATTCCGGCAGTCTAAATTTTTTCTTTTTCTAATTGATTTTTAAAACTTTTATTCAAATAAAATTAAAATGCTTTCTTTTAAAAATAAACATACATTATTAAACGATATATTTAAACCTCTTTTGCATACCAAGTCATATATTTTTATATCCTATAAAATATAAGTATTAAATTATATTTTCTATTCTTTTCTAAGATTTTAATTTTAGTTAACTTTTCAAGATTTCTAGAACCACATATAGTATTAATTTGTTACTCTATATAGGCTTACTTCATATTATTATTCAAACATGTAGCACTCCTCCTAAAGTTAGTTATTCATTTTTAAAAAATCATTCTATTAGGTGAGTTGTTATAGGAATTATTGTTATAGAGTAGGTGTTTGCATGAGAAGAAAAAAATGTTATAGGATATTTAATTATAATCTTGCATAGGAAAATAAGAGCCCCTAATTTTAAGATTTAGATTTTAAGAGGGTATCTTAAATGGATGGAAATTCTCCCCATCAACTACCTAAAATTTTGCTACTAGATGAAATTCATTTAGAATTTTTTAAATTCTTCCAAGAATATTTTTTTAATTTAGTGTTGTCATTTCATGCCCCTTCATTATGCACCTATATCATAATTGATTTGAGAGATTCTAAATGAGTCATCTTGCTTAAAATGGTGCCTATAATTATTGTATTAATTCGCCCTTTCATGTATTAGTCCAATACCCAAGATGAAAAACTAAGATTAACTAAGTGTTGAGCTTTCACATTGTTAGAGTTTTGAGGTTGTTTATACCTGCATACCTTCCCTAATAATCTGAATCCCAACTCCAATCCTTTAAAAATTGACTAATTGTTGTTTTCTTGGGTTTTCAAATTTGTTGGGTTGTCCATTCCTACAAGCCTTTCCTATTTCTCCTAAAACCCCACCCAAAATCCTTGTAAATTTTCTCTAAATATCAAGCTTTTTGGTCTTTTAGACTATGAAGGGTTTCCTTACACTTAGTCCTTTCATTTAGCACCCCCTGATCCTCAAATTCTAAAACCTAAAAGTTTCCTAAGTGTTGATTTTTTTGGGGTTCCCTTTTCATGCATACAATCCTTGGTCCTTGAACTTTGAAGCATATTGTTAGCCAAGTGTTATCTTGTAGAAATTTCATACTATCAGGGTTTCCCTTACCTTCATACTATTCCTTGGTCTTCACTAGCCCCAAAGCCCAAAAGTTTTCTAAAAAATTTAAGTTTCTTGCATCCACTAGATTTTTCAGACTTCTTCATCCATCAATCCTTTGATACATATTTCCTGGACACTTTTATTCGCAGATGATGTGATCCTTGACATACAATAAGAGTTCTTCAAGATCTAAAGCTCAAAATTCTTTGAAAAGGCATAAGTCCTTAACATTTATAGAACTTTAAGAGTTATTCATTCCTCAATCTCTTTCAAAATTTTCATTGTGATTGTGCCTTTTATAATTCCTTAATCCTCAACATGTGGTATGAGCTCCTCCCACCCCTCAAAAATTTAAAAATTTATCAATTAATTTGTGTATCCTATCAAAGTTAGACTTCACTCATCCCCTATTCTAATACCTCTTTCAGTCCATCTCGATGGTCTAAAACTCTAGTGAATTATTTTTATTTTCACCCAAGTATTTTTTAGCTTAATACTTTTGGGGTTTGTCTTAGCTTCTTACCATTTCCTCCTATGTTTCCTCAATGATTTATCTTTATCTTTATAAATTTTAGAATTCTCCATCCATCCATCCATCCCTTTTAGACTTATTATTTTGATCATGCCTTCCCTAAAATTGTGACTCCTTGACAATTCCCTTGGTACCAAATCTCTTTCCTCCCATGGCATGTTGTTTGATAGAGGCCCAATGTCAAATGGATTTGTGTTTTTGGGATATTGAAAGTGGGAATTCCCACATCCTAGGCTAAATAGGTATGAAAATCAAGGGGATCTTGATAGCCCAGTATTCCAACAATGTATGAGAAGTAATGGTTTATGAAAAGAAATCAAAGTTTCTCATTCTTTCTTCCAAGTCTAATGGTCTAGCGAGTAAGAAAGGGATTAATTCTCTAAAAATTTAGAGGTTCATAGATTTTAATGTCATGGATGAAACAAAGGAGTATGATCTAGCAATTAGAGGATTGGCATAGCGTGCATCAACTCACCCACCTACGTATGTCCCTTTTCTCACCAACCCACCTCTCATTTTCTAAGAATATTTAATTTAGAGATGATACCATCTCTATATTGTTTTTTAGGATATTTTTTTGTGGTATTTTCCTTTTTCTCTCATATAGATATATACACTATTAATTATTAGAGGTGATTAAGGTTTAATATTGATGATCTCTTGTACTCATTGAGAATGAAAACAAATATTTCATTAAAATATTTAGATTTAAAATATGATAAATATTTGACAAGAATGTGTGGTAATTGCTTGTAGTTGCATAAAATCACTAATTTATAGGTCCCTCAAGCAAGTCTACATGTTTATTTTCTTTGGAGACCAACATAATAATATATAGCTTTTAATTTTCATTCTAAAATGAGTTCTCATATTTTTCCCAAAAGACACAAATGGAACAAACTTCTCTATAATATTTTTTTATTCTCAAGCATTTAAATTATTATAAATGTGCATTCCATGAAATCAATAAATTATATTAATAATTTTCCTCCACTTGTAAGTGTTATACAATGTATTCTTTGAGTTTGAGCTATATACTATGGGTATGGTGTGTTTTAGTCTATTTAAGATTAATTATATATAATTTACCCCTTTTGTAGTTGTATTCTCTATATCTTTACCTCTTAATAGTAGTTTTAAGAGCAAGATATCCTTTGTTAATATTGAATGATTATATTTTATTATTAGTACAAGAAGAGAACTCAAATGAATGCTAGTGCATCACCACCATTTCCCTTTTTTGTAAGAGTTATTCCCTTTTCCCTTATGAATTTATAAATTAAGCTTAGATTTTAGTTTACTTAGTGCTAAGTTGGATCAATACTCACATCTAGGTTTGGTAAATTATCTAGCCTTCTCTAGAGGTCTTATTGCATTAGTAGGGTCCCACATCTTGGGATCATTCCCATTGCATCACTATATTTTTTAATAGAAGGCTCAAAAAGGGTGAAAATCCAAGCGATAATAGTTTATGAGATGCATAGTGGTGAAAATATAATGATATTTATATCATCCTATTGAGAACATTGGTGTGATCTTAGTAGTTTTAATCATTGGAAACAATTTAAATCACCTACCATTTAATCTATTCACTTAGTCTTAGACCATGCTAGTCATTCATACCAAGGATTTAGACAATAGAATATTCAAGTGGTTATTTTAAGTTTATTTAATTACTATCTTTTACTTCAAGAATAAGAAAATGATTTTTTGTACCACTAATTATAAGAACTAGAAGTTTTGTACCACAATTTTCTAAAGCCTAGTCTACACTTCCATTTGGTGGGTTCGTTCATGGAAGGAAAATTTGTATCTAGTTAAACACAACATTATTTTATACTTCTATAATGGTTTCCCTAAGAAATAGTGTATTTGTGAAATTTAATGGAGGTAGTCCTCTTAACCTTAACAATATGATGACATCCTAGATTCAAACCTAAAAAGTATTACATATTTCACTAGTGAAAGCCATTCCACACCTATAAAACACACACAATACATTACAAATATATTCTATACTTATAACATCATGAAGGATCATGTAGTTTTTACTCTCCTTGTTTCCTCATTGAAAGGGAAGAACCTACAATGATATAGGGGATTACAACCTAACTCCATCCATAATTGGTATGAAAATTTAGGAGATAATATCTACAAGTAGTTTGAGGATAAGAGTGATAAATTGTCAATGTTTGTGTAGATAATTGTAATTAAAAGAGCCCCTATTGAGTTTATTATGGATTATAATTTTATATTACAGAAGGCCTAAGATAGAGTTTCACCTCTAGTGAAACCTTCTCTTAGCATTTTCTTCTAGTACTACTTAATATCCTTAAATAGTGACATAGTTTTTATAATCAAATCTATGGGAGAGACTATGCTACCTAATGCCTATGATATCATTGTAAGGGAAAATAACTGTTTGATGCAAGATGGAAAAATAGCTCCTAGACCCCTTATAACTATCTTTAAAAAAATTTCTATACATAATCAACCTATCCTTACCCATCTTCCTAAGTATAAGACCCATGCATCCACTTCCACCTCTATTCTTTTCAAATGATGATGAGGATCTTAGAACCTTAATTAAAAAATTCCCAATAATGTAACTACCTTAGTAGGACAAAAAACTACTAGACCATATGAAAACTACAATAAGAGATATCATATAAATAAAACTTTGGGACAAGGTTAGCAACATAATAGGAATAAAAATTGGGGTCAAAACTCTTAGCCCAATAGATATAAAATCATTAATCCAAATCTACCTTGGCAAGTTAACCACCATGTGTCCAAAATCCCTACTATTAGCATTATCCAAGTCATTGTATCAATCTAAAACAATATGGCTCAAGAGGTTGAATGGTATTACACTTGTAATAAACCTCATAAACAATCCACTTGAATGGTTAGAGTGCAAGGAAAAACATTAATGGTCTAAAATTTCCTTAATTGGCAAGTTCCTTTTGGTGTGGAGCCTGATCAATCTCCAAGTAGGATATTGTTGGTATGTATAGCCTAATCATGCTCCAAGAATATTTTAGCCACTTTTCCAAGCATGATTTTCCCCTAAAATAATTAATGGGGGAGTGTAGGGGGTGGAGAAAAAATTCCCACATTTTGATCAAGGAAATTTGGTGTCAATTCCTTTTTCAATATCTATTGAAAAATGGTTTGAAACTGTCCACAAAAAATATTAGTTTCCTATTGCACAAAACTAAAGATTCACAAAATGAATGTTAAAAACTTGAAGGAAAAATCATGTGATTAATTTGAGAAATTGTTTGCGTCATATTTTGGTAGATTGTAGATTCGCGGTGGTACACATAGTCACGTGAAATGTGTTTCAAGAGAAGATTGTAGACATGAAATTTAAGTTGTAAGAAACAACATATTATTGTAAATTATTATAATCTTTATTTTGCTAGAGATTTAATAAAATAAAATAAACTTTTTATGGATGTAGCCCAAAGGGTGAACAACATTAAAAATATTGTTTTCTATCATTTCAATCTATTTTTCATTTATTTTCTATATAAATGTATTTTTTTTAATTGATTACATAATTGACCCAATCCTTCTTGAGAACCGAACAATACCCTTATTGTAGGCTACAAATTCTAATGCTAATATTCATAAGGAGGTCAGTCATGAATCAAACCTCATGTTTTGGGGTTCTAGTGGATGCAAGAGGGAGATGAATTGTCATCCTCCATGTTACGTATTGAACACTAGGAAATAGGGTTCCACCTTTTGGGAGATGGAACTAGGAGGACCTTCCTATTTCATTATTAGTTCATTCAAGGAAACCTTAGAGATCTCAACCTAATGATCAAATTAGGAAAAGAGATTGCTACAAGGTCTCCTTGGGTGTGATTAAAGACAAAAGGGGGTTCACCACTAAGAAAAAGCTTAGAAAGAAGGAAATGGAAGCAATATGCAAATGTAGCTATGTGGCCTAGAAAATGGAATTTTGTGTAGCTAAAAAATGTAAAGTTGGACATTTTTATGCTCACTTAAGTCTTTCTTATGGTCTTTGGCTTGATTTTTCCTAGATTTAATGTTGTAATATGGTCAACACATTCACATTAGGTCTTGGACCCTTGTGAATCATTAAGAATTCTAAGATGTATTGTAAAAATGTTGTGAAGTGAACAATAACCCACTCACATTTTTCTAGGACCCTTTTATTATAATTTACTTAAATCACCCCTTTTTATCACTTACCAAGTCTTATTTCAAAGTGTTGTAAAGATTTGTAACAAACTCTCACAATTTTCTAGGCTTGTCATCACTAAATTAGCCTTTTCTTATGTTTAAATGACCCCTTAATACACTTTCCAACCATACTTAAGTGTATTTTTGAGAATATTCCCATTAAAACTTATTAAATACACTTCAATACCTGACACCTAGTAAAATTTCCTTGGTGGGACCAAGTTGCCAACTAGGACAACTTAGTCCCATTGGGCACAAAAATTAAAATAATTTTAATTTTTTGGCAGAATTTTATTCTCTTATCCTTGAGGTTAGCCTTTGATGTGTTATTTTCAAGAAATATTAGAAAATAAAGCATAAATAAAGGGTTTTCCTCTCATTTTCATCCCCATTCATTTTCAAGCACCTAATTCATTCACCCAAGCAATTCTCAAGCATTCTAAGCACTTTTAGGGCATCCATTAGATCACTTCATTGTATATCTTTAGATTTCAACATCAAGGGTTTGGTAAGTTTGCGACATTGCATGTTATTTATTCATCATTCTCTCTTTATTTCATTTCATTATCTAGGGTTTGATTACCAAATTGGGGTTTGACCAAGGAAAATCCCTATTCTCTAACAGTTAACCCTTTTCCCCCTCTTTGCATGTGTGTTTTGTAGGTCTTGTATGAAAATTTTTCAAAGAGTTTGGTGTTAAAAAGTGGTAAACAATCCGTCAAAGTAATTCAAATCAAAAAATCCATAATTAAAGCTTGGAGACCTATTTCAGCCCATTTTTTTGTAGTTTCTAAACCAGACACCTGTTAGGAAGGGAAGTGCAGACAGAAAGCTAGAGATTCCTACCATGAATTTCTCGAGATTCCTAGGTGGACTAAGTCACCATCTATGGTGAATTAGTTCCACTACACATCCTGAAAAGTGATTTTTACATTTATTCAAGTAACCATTTGGTAGATTCCTGTTCCAGCAAAATCTCCCTAAAATTGGACTAAGTTGCATAGCTTGGTGTAAGTTTCCCAGTCATCATTTCCATTCAACTCTACAAGATTCTAGAGCCTCTCCACATCAAAATTTAGATTCCAGGTGCACCTCTCCATTCTTGTTTAATTTTTCTATTGTTTACTTGGATTTCTTAGCTATTTTTGCATACATCACTCTACTTTCAAACAACTTGCATATCTTAGGTTTTGCATTAATAATCATCTTTCTTTTTTCGTTTATTGCATTTATACATTGTATTGAGGCATATTGCATCCATCCTTGCATTGATTTTGAGTGTAGACATTATGTATTTTGGTTCCATTTCTCTCCTTTTAGGTGAAAAACCCTAGAAGAGTTACAAAACCCTTGGATACCAAAGTCGGTGTCCACATTTTGGTGAACCCAACTTTTCAACATTTTCTTTCTAATTTCAAGTGCATTTGCATCTTAGGTTTAACTTGCATCAACATTGCATTAAGATTTACATTGTTTAATTTGTATCCTAGAGTTTTAAAAATTGCACTAATGAAAAGCTCATGTAGCTTGCATTTTTGCATCATATTTCATTGGTAAACAATAAATTTCTATATTTTCACACTGTAGCTACATCTATGCATCTGAAAAGCATAAAATTTCATTTAAATTTTTTGAAAAATATCAAAATAATCATCACTGGGACTAATTCACCACACTGGGTGACTTCATCCTTTTGCACAATTTACACTGTAATTTTTGGCATTTTTTGCATCTCTATTTTTTGTTATTGCATTCTATCACAGTTTCTAGATTTAGTATTTTATTCCATTTAGTTTTCTTTGATACATTTGTATTATGGCTTTCTATTTTAATAAGTTTTGGATGTGATTAAAATCTTTAGTTGACATGTCAAATCATGCCTTTGGAACTTATACTAATGAACTTGAGCTTCCTCATGCTCCTTCAACTCCTCATGACTGTCTTCCTCATGATGTGAAAATCATTGGAGAAGATGATGATAGCATGAATAAGTTCTTAAGCAAATGTCTTGACAACCCTGAAACCAATGCATCCTTTCTTCCATCCATGAAACAACAAGACCTTCCTACAGTCTCACCTCCTAATATGTTTGGTTACTTACATCCTAAAACAAATGAAGGACCTAAGTTCCATCCATCCAGTGGACCTATTTCTTCTAACCAAGCAACTCCTCAACCATTTTATGATAACAAAGTTACAAAAACCACAATCAACCTTGAAGAAACCTATGGAAAAGGTTTTACCATCTTAAGCAAACAAGGATGTGATAGAACAACTGAATATAACATTCATCAAGTTTTAGAACAAAATCCAAAAGATGAAAACATAACAGGGTTAGGATATCAAGATCCTCCTCATGATAGCAAACCTCCTTTAGAATATTGGAGACTTCGTGATGATGGCATGGCCATCTTTGATTCCCCTCCTGATCTCAATGTCCTTCTTCCTAAAGAAAAACCACTATCTCATAATGATAATAAGGACAACAATACAATCATCTCATGACCTCCTACCATAATCTCCTCTTGAGAGGTTGGAGAAACTAGTAAACGCAAGAGGCCTTATAAGTTGCAAAAACTTAAGTTTCCTCTTTTTCCACCACCAAAATGTGAAAGGAAATTACAAATCCTTTTAAACAAGGGACTCATATTATTACCACCTATGAATAGGTTGGTAATCTATCCTAAAGATGCTAGTGTTCCACATTGTGCATATCATCGTGTTCTTGGACATAGAAGTGATGGATGAATTTCATCAATTGAAAGAAATACTGAGCAAGTATCATTTTGATGGCGATAATTGCTATCCAATCAATCCATCAACCACTAATAAACCCTTTATCATTTAATAGTTGTAGAACATTCCCTTCTCACTATTACATGACCCCTTCCCATCACCTACCTTGGCTCATTCTCGTCTTGTACTGAGTGGGGGAAAGAAGTTGCTAGCCTTGTCCTAGTAATGCATTTGTTGTTGTCCCTTTGCTGTGTTATTCACCTTTCGCTTATAACAATTGAGATTGGGAGAGGGATTACTTGCTCATCAGTTGACTTTCATTTTATTTACTCGTCTTTTGCATTTTATTTTCCCTTTTATTTTTCATGTTTTCATGTGTGTATCACATTCTCCCATGATGTTTTTTTGATGTTATCTCTCTCTTTGTGACATTCTTCTATATGTTGTACATCACTTTTACTTTTTCCTTTTTCTTTTATCTTCCTTTTGGGGAAGACACAAGGCATTGAGACCCCTTTTCTTTTCATTTCATTTTTCCTTTTTCTTTTGTCTTCCTTTTGGGGATGACAAAGAATTGAGACATTCATGTCTATTTCATGTTGACCCAAAATCTTTTTCTTTTTCTTTCACCTTTTTTTTTTAATTTTTTCTTGTGTTTTCCTTTTGGGGATGATCTAAAGTGTCGATACATCCCATGTCTCTTCTATGTTGACCCAAACAGATCTTTCTTTTTCTTTGTTTTCACTCTCTTTGTGTCATTCTTCTAGTTCTATGTATTTAGGGAATGATGATAGTTCCAAGATCTTTACAAAAAATTGCAGCAAAGAACATACTAACCCCAAATCCATAGATCTTTTATGTGTTTGGTGTTTTCATTTTTGGGGCAATCCTTTCCTTTTTTTCTTTTTCCTTTCTCTCGCATGATGTAGCCTCACTCAAAAACATATGACTTTCCATAGGGGCTTTCAAAGTTGGCTCTCATGTCTTATTTCTTTTAGCATTTTTCATTTTCTACTTCAAAGTAATTGCTCATAGAACGGTGTATAGAAATTCCTTTAAAGTGGGGGCATACATTGGCATTATTCCTTTACATTCTTCCTTTTTCTTGGTTCTTAGCACAACCTTGTTATTTCATACAATGTGTTTTGTCACTTTGTGGATGACATTAGGCATGATGTATTTCATGAGCATGATCTATCTTAGCATATTACATCCCTCTTAGTGGCTTGATGCAAAACACTGTATCCCCTAAGTTGTCAATCTTCTATTTATTGATTGGTCCTCTCCTAGAGACATTAGACACAATGTTCCCTAAGTGAAAGATCTCGCACGAACTAAGCAATACTCCTTTGAACATCCTTTGCATGTTGCATTTTGCATTTTTTATATGGTCACCTTGCATAACACAACTTGCATGCTTGTAGTGCCATCGTGTTTGTTCATGGGTTCTAAGCATACAAAGCTTTGTTTGTCTCATGAAGCTTGAAATGTCATTTTCTTTTGTGGCACCTTATTAAAGTTATCAAGAGGTATAACTTTGGTATGGTAGAGCAGGAAGCCCATTATGAGGCATGAATATTCCTCATAGCCACATGCATGTGTGTTAGTGCATACCAAGCATGAGTGTATGTTTCTTACCTTTTTGGACTTCTCACCTAGTGGATAGCCATGAGTTATGTTGCCTTAGAGTGAGTATACATTTATTTTTTTGGACAAATAGCCTAGATCTGATCCCTAACGGGCTAGAAAAATGATTGAAGCTTGATCCAGCTTTCTTTCCTCTCTTTCATTATTTTCCATCATTCTCTTGTGTGTTCCTTTGTGCTAATGTTTGGTTTGCAATGGGATCTTGATCATGGGGGATTGATCATCCCTCTTGATTATTTTTGTCTCATCTTACCAGCATGGGTGCATTTGGATCCCTCTGGATGTGTATGTTGGGTTACTTTCATGTGATTTTGAAGCAAGTTCATTATCTTAGTAAAGTGGGGGCTTAATGTGTCACCAAAAAATGTATAGTTAGAAATTTTTATGCTCACTTGAGTCTTTCTTATGGACATTAGCTTGATTTTTCCTAGATTTATGTTGTAATGTGATCAACACATTCACATTAGGCCTTGGACCCTTGTGAATCATTAAGAATTATAGGATGTCTTGTAAAAGTTTTCTAAAGTGTTGTAACCCACTTTCACACTTTTCTAGGACCATTTTATTCTAGTTCACTTAAATAACCCCTTTTTATCACTTACCAAGTGTTATTTCAAAGTCTTGTAAAGAGTTGTAGCAAACTATCACACTTTTCTAGGTTTGTCATCACTAAATTAATCCTTTCTAATGTTTAAATGACCCCTTAATACACTTTTAGGCCATAATTAAGTGTATTTTTTAGAATATTCTCATTAAAACTTATTAACTACACTTTAATCCCCGAAACCTAGTAAAATTTCCTTGGTGGGACCAAGTTGCCACCTAGGGTAATTTAGCCCCAGTAGGCACAAAAATAAAAATAATTTTAATTTTCTTGTGGGATTTTACTCTCTTATCCTTGAGGTTAGCTTGTGATGTGTTATTTTTAGAAATATTAGAAAATCAAGTTTAAATAAAGGGTTTTCCTCTCATTTTCATTCCCGTTCATTTTCAAGCACCTAATTCATTCACCCAAGCAATTCTCAAGCATTCTAAGCACTTTCAAGCATCCATTGGACCACTTCATTGCATATCTTCAAATTTTGACATCAAGGGTTTGGTGAGTTTGTGACATTTCATGTTATTTATTCATCATTCTCTCTTTCTTTTATTTCATTATCTAAAGTTTGATTACCAAATTGGGGTTTGACTAAGGCAAATCCCTATTCTCTAACCCTCAACCCATTCCCCCTCTTTCCATGTGTGTTTCATAGGTCTTGTATAAAAAAATTTCAAAGATTTTGGTGTTAAAAAATGGTCAAAAATCCATCAAATTCATTTAAGTCAATAAAGCCCTAATTGAAGCTTGGAGACCTCTTTCAACCTATTTTCTGTAGTTTTTGAACCAGACACCTATTAGGAAGCAAAGTGTAGATAGAAAGATATAGATTCCTACCCTAAATTTTTTGAGATTACTAGGTGCACTAAGTTACCATCTGTGGTGAATTAGTCCCACTGCCAAGCCTGAAAAGTAATTTTTATATTTCTAAGTACCCATTTGGTAGATTCCTATTTCGGTAGAATCTCCCTGAAACTAGACTAAGTTTCCCAACTTGGCGTAAGTGTCCCAATCAACATTTCCAATCAAATATGTAGGATTCCAGGGCCTCTCCACATTAGAATTTAGACTCTAGATGCACCTCTCTATTATTGTTTAATTATGTTATTTTTTACTTGCATTTGTTAGGTGTTTTTGCATACATCATTGTATCTTCAAACAACTTTCATATCTTAAGTTTTTCATTAATAATTATCTTTCCTTTTTAGTTTATTGCATTTAGACATTCTATTTAGGCATATTTCATCCATCCTTGCATTGATTTTGAGTGTAGAAATTACACATTTTGGTTCTTCTTTTCTCCTTTTAGGTGAAAAACCCTAGAAGAGTTAGAGAACCATTGGATATCAAAATTGGTGTGCAAAAATTTAAAATCATGTAATCATACTGATAAATAGAATAAAACATAGAAGTACCTATAGAAATAAAGATGACAAAGCAAGGCTTGAAAACCTTGAAATTTTTTGCTTTTAAGGTGAATTGGGACTTATACACCAGACTGGGCGATTTAGTCCAAGTATAGGCTTTTTGGGTAGGATTTTTGGTGACTAGTCTACATCTATTGAAGATTGGTAAAAATGGTGTACTAGGACTCATACGCCCAGACTATTGCAAAATATCACATTTTGTTGCGAAGTGTCCCAAGAGCAGAATTTTGAAGCAAAAGTTTGTGATCCTATGAATATGGATGAAATAAGCACTTTCTGACTAGTTTCATGTAAATAACTTGGATATCTTTCTCTAGATCTGAGTTTTTGTGAGCCTTGACAAATTTTCATGATAACTTTTGCAACTTTTTCATTTTGGTACTTTTGAAGGCTTTAAATCCACTTGTTCTTCAACCTATAAACCTACAACACACAAAGAGAGAGAGAGAGTTATTTTGTTAGGAAATTTGGGTTTTCCTTGGTCAAACCCCATTTTGCTAATCAAACCTTAATGAGAAATGAACCATGAATGAAATGAAATATGAAACATAAGATGGAACAATAGAACCTTGTTTGAAACCTTGTAGATCTACAAACAAGCATGAAGTGGCCTTAATGGATGTAGATCTTGATCATGATTCTTGATGAAAATTAATGCCTTTGAATACTTGAATTTATCTTGAATAATACATCACAATATTAACTCAAAACCACATGCTTAATGCACTAAATCTTTTACATGATGAAGGATCTTGATTGCTACAACAAATGATGAATAAATTTTACCTCGAATGCCATATAAATGTTCTTGAATACTCTATAATTCTCTTATGAAATTTTAGGATGCTTGGCTCCTGATTGCTTATGAAATTCTAGCATTCAAATATATGTAAAATAACCTTGTATTTATACTGCTTTATACCAAATTTCTCAAAATTACAACACTACAAGACAACATTAGATCTAGGCTAATAAAATCTCACCAAGAATTTTATTTAAATTAGGTCCTAGTTAAAGTGGGACTCATATGCTAGTTGTGGCATATGAGTCCTGGTCATTGAAACCTTGGACACATATTTCTAGGAATTTCTTGTTTAATGTGCAATTTGAAATTAGGTCCCAAGACCTAGGTGGGACTCATATGCCCAAGGTGGAACATGAGTCCTAGATCACCAAATTTGGAACACATAACCCAAAATATTGAATAATGATTGGTTATTTCGGTATTTGTAGGATCATCATGGAAAAAATAAGCCCTTAAATGGCGATAAAATTTAGAAAATTCAAAGGTAAGCAACTTGACGTCAAAATTTGAATAAGTTATCTATATTATTTCAAAAATATGTAAGAATAAAATCTATAGAAAATTGAATGTAGTTTCTATACTACTAGGATTATCTAAAAAAAAAATCTATTTGGTGAAGATTTGAAATTTCAATGCAATAGTACTTAAATTTTAAGGAAAAAATATGAAGTAGGTGTCTATCTAACCACCCTTACCACAATAAAATGATAATATTTTTTTATAAGCTTTTAGATATAAGTAGAGGACTCATGTCTCGATGTGATGCATATTTTTTTGTAATTTTTTTCCAAGTAAATAGTTAATTATGAACTTTTTATTACAACTTTTAAAAAATTAAAAAAAAATCATATGTCTAACCACCTTAACTTGGTCAAAACTTCATGAAATTCATTTTTTTATTTTTAAATCCTATATTATACGAAGCATAGAATGTGACACATGTTTTAGATTCAAAAAATCTGATACTGTTTGAAAGCTATAGATGTTTTTCAATCAACCTATCAATTAGGAATTTAGTCGTAATTCAAATAGAAAATAAATAATAACTATTTATTGAATTCAAAGTAAAGCATAGTTTATATTGGTAGAAAGTTGAGAATCTCCTTTAAAAACCCTTTTGGTTTCATCAATTTTGGGTAAAAAAAAGTTGTCAGCCACATACCATACACATATCCATCATATCACCACTTTTTTGCCCATCGTGATCCTGCACATACCCATTTGCTGAGTTTTAGGATTATCCTGAGAAAAATGCCTTTAATAATTCTTGTGGATACAAAATAGGACCAATTAGAGCATAAAGAATCCAAATTAATTAGTAAAGCCATAGATTAGTGTGGAAGTGTGAAGATAGAGTTTACAACACCCTAAATAAGGCACGATTAGGTCCATTTAATTTAAGAGGGCCCTAAACTTAATGCGAATGTATAAAACACATTACAATAGTAAATCAAGGCAACATTAGGCTCATTTTTATATTGATTATTCCAAAATTAAGTGTGGAAAAGGGATACTTTTTTCTACACTACATTTAGCCCCCACTTTAGTGAGAGGGGGAACTTTCTTCAAACTAACACTAAAGTAGACATTCAAGAGGTGTGTAAGTGTACCAATGTGTATGGTCTAGCATAACAAAGATCAAAGGAGGTGGTCAAGTCCCCAAGATACAAAGATCCAAATGCTATGTCAAACCAACATAAGCACAAAGGGACACACACAAGGTGTATGATATGCAACATCAAGATACACAAACATACAATACCAATGACTAAAAGAAAGAAAAACAAAAACAAAAGTGGTGGATCAAACCTCGACTATTTTTCCAACACGATTTGGATCAGATCTAAGTTGTTTTACCAAAAATTCAGACTCACTCTGATGCAACAAAACTTCAAGCTACCCATTGGGTTATTATCCAAAGGGTGGCATAGTGAGAAAGTCATGCCTTTGTATCATCTTCTCACCATACAATGAGAGATTCATGCCCAAATTTAGGCTTCTCATCGTACTAACCATACCAAAGCTATCCGTTTGATAAATTCAACAGGGTGCTACAAAAAATGAAAATAGGATTCATGAGGCAAGAAAAAATTCATATGCTTGACAACCATGAATAAACAAGATGGCTCCACAGGAAAGCAAAGTGTGTTATGCAAGGTGGCCATACAACAAATATTGTAAAGGCAAAGTAGTGTAAGCTATGTTCAAAGGGATTTTTTCTTAATTCATGTAATGTCTTAACTTAGGGAAAATTGTGCCTAATGTCTCCATGAGAGGACCAATTGAATTATAAAATATTCACAACTTAGGGGATGCAGTGTGTCACATCAAGCCACTAAGAGGAATATAATATGCTAAGAGAGATCACACTCTTGAAGGACATCACGCCCAATGTTACCACAAATTGAAAGACACATTCCATGAACTAAGAATAGGTCACACAATGTGACATGAGTTGAAAAATGCAAAAGAATAATGCCAATGTATGCCCCCACTTTAAAGAAGTTGCTAAACACCATGCTGTGAGCAATTACTTTAAAGTAGAAAATGATAAATGCAAACAATAAAGAGGACATTAGAGCTTATTTGGAAAGCCTATGCCAAGTCATATATTTCTAAATAAAGCTACATTAATAAAAATAATCAATTACTAATATGCGAAAAATGAATCTATTTTAATTATTATAATTAATATGCAAGAGTTAATCTAATTTAAGAACAATTTGTTTAAAAAAGCCAACTAATCAATAATTAAAAATCATGAAGTAATTAACCAACTAAATTAATTAGAAGAATATAATTAATTTAATGTAATTAATTGATCAATTAAATTTCATTATTTAGTTCAAATAAAAAATAGTTATTAAATTTTACCTCATAAAGAAATAGTAAGAAGGCACAAGGGAAAAAATGTATTTTTCACAAATCTTGTTGAATGGAGGAAAATAATTGATTTCACTTCTTTTCTTCTTAATTTTTTATCTTTTGTTATAACCAATTTATGAGTTCTATGTGAATCCATAATATACCAAATGAAATCCTATTCCTTCTTCTAGATTCATCTGAATAAATTAAAGTATTCCAATGAATCCCTTTAGGAAAACCTTCCTTACAAAGCTATCGATTTTGGAACTAGGTTGTATCAAATTCCTAAAAACAATTAATACTTATTATAATGAATAATTTCAAGTAGCTTTGAAGCTTGTAAATATAGATAAAAAATAAGAAACTTCTTTTTTTTCCAAGTTCTAATTGAGACTTTTAAATATTAGTTTAATTTATCAATGTATTTTTAATAGACAATTAAAGTTGAAGCTAAATACATCCTAACAAACTAATGTTTTCCTAACTTCTTACATTCATTTCCTTCATAGACAAGTGATTTTAGTTTATAAACTAACTAATCAATTCCAAATCTATTCTAAAAGAATGTTAAATTCCAAAATGGAGTTAAATTTATCTTAGATGTAAATAGTGTACATAATTAATCACACTTTTTGTCCTCATAAATCTAGTCATAGATTCTTTTCATTCAAAATTAAACTATGTTATCCTCCAAGGTAAAAGCAATAAATATATAAGTTGGTATTCCTAAAGGAAAATAATGGTATGAATTTCAATGACTTATACTAAGACATGGAAGTGATTGTTAAGAGCTTCAACATAATTTTTAGTACTCTTAAACTTCATGTGAATGGATTTCTTGGTACAAAATCCAGACCAATTGTATGTAATGAATAAGAATATTAATATAGATTAGGATGGTTGGGAGTGACTACAATTGAAGCTTTATGTGGTGTAGGAGAATGTATAACCTTGTATTTTCACACTTGTTTGGGCTCACTTTTCTATTTTTATCCTTATTTATGTCTTAATTGGTCCTATTTTGCATCTAGAAGCCCAACGAACTATATATTGTTTTGGCTAATCTCGAAAAACATCATAGGGGAAATGATAATTCAATGATTCTGGTTGTGTGTCCCTAATTTTTGGGTCGGGAATAAGATGCCTCCTAGGGCATCTTTGTCCCCCAAAGGTCTTGGGAACCTAATTTAAAGTACACCCTAAATGGGCCCCTTTTTGGAGTTTGTGCCTGAGTTTCCTGCCTTAGGATTAAGATGCAACCTAGGGAATCTTAGTTCCCCTTAAGGTATTTTCAAGATTTAATTTCAAATCTTGGTAGGATTTAGCCTCCTTTAATTAATGAATTCATATGTCATCTTATTGTGGCATAAATTCGGGCTATTAAGTATGGATAAGTATAAATACAAGGTTCCTTCACTCATTTTCATATAAGTAAGATAACAAGCATTCAATTATTCATTCCTAAGGCAAGTTTATGAGATCAAGAGCAATTCATCAATAATTTGGAGCCATCATCAAGATTCAAGCATCATATCAAGGATATTGTTGCATCATGTTTGTTATTGTGCTAAAATTTGTTATGTAGGGTTTATGATTCAAACAAGTGTTTCATCCAAGATCACCATCATTCAAGCAAGAATCAAGAACCAAATCCATTGCAACCATTTCAAGCATATTTGCAGCACCTTATTACAAAGGTTTGGTGAGTTGCAACATTGCATGTTGTTCATTCATCATTTCCCTTCATTATTCTATTTCATTTCAAGGTTTGATTACCAACAAGGGGTTTGACCAAGGAAAACCCCCATTTACTAACAATAAACAAGTTTTCCCCCTCTTGTGTGTTTGTGAATACTTATTTAGATTCAATACTTGAAGATCATTTGAAGTGTAAAGTTGCAATGTCTCATTGCAAAGTTTTCATCTTCATGAAAACTCACCTACAGGCTAGATTTGGAAGTTTCAGGACCTAAGACCAAGGAATAAGGAAGTACAGACATCAAACCTCGAGACCACATTAAGAGATTCTAGAAATTTAGATCGAGAATAAGACAATAGAAAGGGTGCCTTAGTTCTCCAAGTGGAATTTTTCAAGGATTCTTTAAGATCTTGTTTCAATATCTGAAGATTTCGCATCTACCCCAAAAAAATAGCAATGAGATTAATAAGATAGTAATGGAATCCTAGTCCTCCATAACATATTTTTATAGCTTCTTTGCATTTCCAGAATCCTTATCACATCTCTATACTTCCTAGGTACACATATCCTAAATTTTGATTGCATTATTTCATCATTTGCACTCATCATTTAGCTTACATTGCTAGGCTTTGTGAGTTGAATGTTGTCCTTTCCAAGCTTTTGCTTGGTGGTGAACCCTTAAAAGCTTAAAGAGCCAACCCCTTCCTAGGTCATCCTTATTGAGAATTGACTCACCCTTTGGGGTTGATAGTCAATAAAATTTGGAACCCTAGGACATACTTGAATGATAATTGGAGAAAAGTGGTGTTCAATAACCTAGGTTATAAAGCATCCATTTCCCCATTATTCATTTTGCTAAACCCAACATTTTAGAGCATTCATTTTTTGATTTTGAGTTCATTAAGTTCCTAGATATAGGTTGCATTCATTCTTGCATTGAATTTTACATTAGTGAAAGTGCATCTAGGGTTTCTCATATTTATTAAAAGTACATCTAGGGTTTCTTATATTTGCATTAGTGAAAGGCATATAGGTTGCATTTTTTCTTTCTTGCATCATCTTATCTCATTGAAAAACTAAAAAGTGTATTGTTCATCATCCTAACTGCATTTAGGAATATTTCTATTTCATTCAAAATTGACAAAACTACATTCAACTTTGCATTTAATTGCTTGTCATTAGTTACTTTTTATTGCATTCATTTTCACACTTTTCTGTTTCCAAACATCAACCCACTGAATAAGCAACTTGTGAACACTATAAAAAATCTATATTTTTCTATTTTTCTAAAAAAAACCTCTACTAGGACTAAAAAACCCTTCCTTTTGTCTTAGTTCCTTTCAAGGTTTTTGGCTCAGAATCATGTCTCTATTGTTTGTTGTCTGTTCTAGTCCCTAGAACCTCAAAATTTCACTAGTAGAACCAAGACGCCCTTATTGGCATCTTAGTCCCTATTGGCTTTGACTTTCCTATTTTTCAGGATTTGAAATTGCTCTTCTATACTTTTTTTTGTTGTCATTGGTTACCTATTTCAATGGGTTGAATTTTTGTTTCATGCATTTTACTAAATCTAGCTTCAAGTGGTTCATTTCATGCATTGGTTAATTCCAAATTTGCATTTGCAATATTTCATTTTCAGATCATTGAATAGTATAATCAGAAAATTACCTTGTTTGAAATTTGAAAATTGCATTATCCTTTTGCATGTTTGCTCCATCATTGTTACATTTCAAGCTTGTAGAACAATCATTACATTATTTTTTCATTGTAGAAGTCTATAGTTATCATACTTCATGTTCTTTTTTCAGATCTTGTTGAGTGTTGTAAGAAAGTTTTGTTAAGTGTATATGAATATGAGGTCATTTCCCTCTCTTTTTGTTCATCATTGATCCCTCTCCTAGTATCCCTTCTAAGAACGAGGTTATTCTGGTGAAAGAAAACTTGGGTAATCATAACAATCACATTTTTCCTTTTCCTAGTATCTCTCCTACTTGTGAAGAAGATATTGTAGCATTAGAAGAACTAATCGATGAAAGTTTTGAGAACCCCAATTGTTTCTCTTCTCTTTCCCCCCTATTATGCAATAAATTACTAAACAAGAGGACATAACAATAAGTAATCATGATGATAATATAAGACAAAAAGAGACCATTGAAACCTACCCACATTCATCTCCCAACATCTTCTCCTCATGATAATGATGAGGATATGTTGGTGTTAGATAATCAAACCTTTAAGATTTATGAAAACCCTCTCTATGTTCCTTCCCTTACTTTGGAGAACATTATAGGACAAAGGAGTGAAAATTTAGATAATCTTGACAATCACATTTTTTCTTCTCCTAGTATCTCTCCTAGTTGTGAAGAGGATACTTTGATGTTAGAAAATACAATAGATGAAGGTCATGAGACTCTTATGTGTCTCCCTTCCCAGAGGGAAAACATTATGGAACAATACAACAACATCATTGATGAACAAAACAATTCAACCATTGATAACTCCCTTACATGTGATGAAGTCATCTTAGGAGAACCAATCGTTGAATATCAAGAAAATTTGGTTTGTAGTTCTCCAAAAACTCTCCTGCTAGGTAAGATATAATGATGGAAGAAAAGGAGAGCATTGGAAATAGTAATTCCTTAGATGAATATGATGAATTCATATTAGACTCCTTTTCACTAAGAGATCATGAAAATAAGGATAAGTCTTCTAAGGTTATGCATATTAGATACCCCTTGGACTATTCTCTTGAGCCTAAACTTATCATTTATCCACCCTCTCAAAAATCACAAGTTCAAAAAAAAACTCATCCTTATCCTTGAACCACCTAAGAATAATGTTTCACAGGAACTTAGTTACAATACCATTACTCATACATACAAAACTACGAATAATATGCAACCAATATAAACAACCTCAACATCACTCCCATTGCCTAATCCTATCTTACTAGGTCCACCTCATTTTCCTTCACAAAGTGGAAAGGAGTATGTTCTTGTTGAAAACTTAAGAATACTCCCGCAAAGATATCCATCTAGGACTTGATTCAGAATTAGCCTAGCTATCACACTCTGCTTCAAACTGCCTTACAACAAGTTCCTATCCCTTCTAATGCTCAATTGAATGACATACCAACCATGATTCAAGGACTAATGCTGACATTGTTTTCCACCATAGTGAGCTCCCTCCTTTGGAAGTGCAAAAACAATATGATGATTTCATGATCATAGCTCAATACAATACCACAGGGATAAAAAAAACCCTTGTTGACAATGGATCAACCTTAAATGTGTGTAGTGCAAACCTTTTGGATAAACATGGTGTTGATAAATCAAAAATTCAACCTGATTCTTTATCTATTAATGGATTCGACAAAGTAGGAAAACAACCACTTGGTGTGATCACTTTGCCTATTATAGTTGGAAAGGCCACATTAGAAAGACCAATCCATGTTATGCCTCATGATATTTCATACAACCTCATTTTAGGTAGACCATGGATTCATGCAATGAATGCGGTGCCTTCTACTCTTCATCGTAAAATGAAGTATATTTACAACAAAATAGTGCACACATTGGATGTTGATAATGATCCTTATAGTGTTTTATAACTTTAGAAAAATAAAGTGAATCCTTTGAAATGATTGACACCAACTAAGCAAGTGGAACCCATGCAATAGAAAGACAAAGAAAACATATTGAAGAAGTTGTGAAGCTATTATAAGATGATTGGGGTTCCTTAGATTTAAAACCTACATTCATGGGAGAAAACAAGATCATAAACAAAGATTCAGATAAGGAAAAACAAAAAGAGGTAATGTCAGTTCACAAAATTTAGAAGACCCTTCAAAAGCATCCACCTCCACCACTCTAGAACAAAAGACAACAAATTACACAACAAACTTTGATAAGATAGAATATCAACAACCGACGAATCTAAAAGATATCAAGAAACTTTATGGAAAAGGTTATGAAATGATGAAACAAATTGGTTATAGTGGAAAACGATGTGCTGGTAGAGAACAAGGTATCTATGTCCCTATAAAGCCTCAAACACAAGAATAGACTAGTGTTCTTGGTTATTTTCCTTTGATAGAAATAAACAAGCCTTTACTTAATATCAATGGTCTTTCAAAAGCTTCCTATAAGGAAACTTTGCTAATAGTGCATCTTCAATTGGCACTAGTGGTATTGATTGTTATCATTTTCAAGAAACAAAGAAATATTCGCTTAATGTCACTGTCATCGAAAAAAACACTAACTATTTTAACTCGTTAGATTTTATACCCTCTTGTATAGGAGAGAACAAAATATCACAATCTAAAGAGTCTTGTGTAGGTATGACAACTAATACTAAGCAAGAGATATCTTTACAGAAAAATAATGAATCATCCTCTACTTTTGATCAAGAAAGTATCTTGTTGAGACTCCTCCAAGATTGTTTGATATCTCTCCCCCTAAGAACATGAAAGAAATTTTACTACAAGAGTTCATTTTGATCATATCATAGAGTTCATGGTCAGGCTACTAATGAATGTAAGGCTTGAAGTGATAAAATTCAACATCTTAAGGAGTTTAGTGCTCTTCCTTATGTGGGGGCACCTAATTCCTCTAATTGATACTAATTTTTACACAAGCGTGTTCTCATCAATCATTTCGGCTCACCCTTGTCTTGCACTAAGTGGGGGTAATGGGTTAAATAGCCTTGTTCTCATATGCCACCTGTCATTGCCTCTGTTGGCTAGTTGACCACCTTTCATGTACATATAAGAGAAAGCTTGGGATGTGGATGACATGCCTTAAGTTGGTTCACATGTGACATATTGAGTTATACATTTTTGGGGCAGCCTCTTTCCCCTTTCATGACATAGCTTATTGGAAACATATAACTTGGCATAGGTATTTTTGAGTAAGCTTTCATGTTTTCTTCTAATTTAAGGTAATTTCTCATAGTAATGGTGTTAGTAACCACTTTAAAGTGGGGGCATACATCGAAACTCATGTTTCATTATTCTATTTTCTTTTTTCTTGTGATGCGTCCTTTTATTGGTGGTGTCATTGGGCTTGATTTCCTTTGAGAGTGTAATATTTCTTTGAATTTTCCTCTCTCGGATACATTAGGAACAATGTTCCCTAAGAAGAGACCTTGCACGAACTAAGAAAAATCCCTTTGAACATCCCTCTTTCTTATTGTGTTGCTTTTTTAGTACCTTATAAAAGTCATGGAGATATGGCTTTGATATGGTCCCTTAGGGCTCACCTAGTGAACAACTATCTTCACTAGCCCTTGTAAGCATGCATTTTCTTTTTGTCCTTATCATAGTCATGGGGGTATGACGTTTATATGGACCTCTTGGGCCTCACCTAGTGAAAAAATAGCTTCATTATCCCTTGTGAGTAAGTGTTTTGTTTGCATAGTGGACAACACATTCCACATGTAAACCTTTTGGACAAATAGCCTAGAAACAGTCCACAATGCGTTGGATGATCAATCGAAGCTTGATCCATAGCATTTTTATGTTAAATTCCTTTTTTTGTTTCCTTTTCCTATCTTTGATGGTGTATATTGGTGATCTAGTTATGGCTTCATATATCATCTACATGTGTGTTCCTTTGTGCCTAGGTTGGTTTTCCATATGATCTTGATCCTAGGGGCTTGGCCACCCTCTTGGTTATTGTCATCCCATCTTACTAACATTTGTACATTGGAACCCCTCTTGATTGTGTACTTAACTACTTTAGTGTGAGTTTGAAGCAAGTTCATCCTCTCACTAAAGTGGGGGTTAAATGTAGTGTAGGAAAATGCATACCCTTGCATTTTCACACTTTTTTGGGCCCACCTTTCTCTTTTTATCCTTATTTATGTCTTAATTGGTCCTATTTTACATCCACAAGCCCAATGAACTATATCTTGTTCTAGCTAATCTTGACAAGCATCAAAGGGCAAATGATAATTCAATGACTTTGGTTGTGTGTCCCTAATTTTTAGGTCGAGACTAAGATGCCACCTAGGGCATCTTTTTCTCCCAAAGGTCTTGAGAACCTAATTTCAAGTGCACCCTAAATGGGTCCCTTTTTAGAGTTTGGGCCCTGAGCTTCAAGCCTCAGGACTAAGATGCCCCCTAGGGTGTCTTAGTCCCCCTTTAGGTATTTTCAAGATTTAATTTCAAATCTTGGTAGGATTTAGACTCCATTAATTAATGAATTCATATGTCGACTTGTTGTGCTACAATTTAGGATATTAAGCATGGATAAACTTATAAATACAAGGTTCCTTTACTCATTTTCATATAAGAAAGATAACAAGCATTCAAGTATTCATTCTTAAGGAAAGTTTATGGTGCAAGAGCACCCATAGGTTGCCATAGGTTGTTTAGAAGGTCTGTCTAAGACAACTTTGTCTAGGACAACTAAGCAATCTAATTTAGTTCATTTGTATGTGATCCTTAGTGGAATTTTTGTTGGGTTTTGATTAGATGAAGGTCATGTTGACCATAGAATACGTGTCATAAGGTTCTAGCTCAAAATGAGGTTTTGGACTCTTAGGATTCTTAAAAAATGTTTGAAAATGTTGCTCAATTGGAGCTACAAGCGCCCAAGGAGAGCCCAAGGGAGAGGATAACTAATTTGGTGACCTATTTATAGGATGCCTCGACATTGGAGTGAGGTTGGAAGCATTTGAGATTGTTTGAAGTTTTTTTGAACTCAAGGGAAGCAATTGTGATTGAGTGTGAATTTTTTGGTTTTTGCATTTAAGTGAGGTTTTACTGGATTGATCATGGCACTGTAATTTGTGTAGGATGTAGAGTACTTGTTCTTCGAGTATTGTGTGGCATTAGTTAGTTTCCTTATTCAGTTTCAAGCATTTTTTGTAATTAGTTTTGGTTTTCTTACTATTGCTGGTCTGAACCAGGTAGTTTGTGAGTATGGAGTGTTAGTTCACTTTCCCATTGTACAAATTGTATGACCCTTTGGGAAAAGTGACTAGACTCCATGGATATACATATCGTAGGGTTTAGGGCCTTTGAAATCATAGGAGTTACTATGGAATTCTTTCCCTAGGCGAGCCAAGGAAGTGTCTGGCTAGGGAAGACCTTAGTGCAGAGCACTTGATTTGCAGGGGTGTCAATTTCCTAAAAAATTACCATTTGGAGAAGGAAGGTATGAGTCTTGCCAAGACCTGGTAAGGAGAAAGAAACTCCAACAATCCATCTGGTGAGGGAAGGACTTAATAGTTTGTAGAGAAGCCAGGAAAGGGCTTAAAAGGCCTAGTTTTGCTCAATTTCAAGTTAGGGCTTTGTACGGATAGCTAAGACCTAAGACCCCAAAAATCCTTGAGAGGTGGGCATATGAACCAAGAATACCAAGAAAATATTGGGGTGTTCTTTGGAAAGTCTTGGAAAACAAACCTGATTTCTAGGAGAAGGAGACCTAATAGGGTTAATAGGGCTAGTAGCCTCCTAGGCCTAATAGTGGGGTTTGGTGTAAGCGACCTGCAAATGGAGCTAGGTGGACCCCTACTACACTTAGTAGGATGGATTGATGAATTTAGAAGCACCTCCACACCCCTGTAAAAATAAATTCAAGAATTTGGAGGATTAGTAGCCTTTAGGGTGGATTAAGGGCTAAGGCAAGTGTTTCAAGATTGCACCAAGTCTTGACTTGGTAGGAGGATCTATGTTGATAGTTGGGTTGGAAAGAAGAAACTAGGGGACCCTAAGAAGGAAGAGGTCCTATAGGTTGCAAGTGGTGGAGTGAGACACCCTAGAGGTCTTCCAAGCAAGACCCAGAGCATGAATTAGTGATTGATTCATCCAACCTCCCTATCAGATTGGTATCAAAGCATACGAAAGATTTGGGATAGAATAATGTATGTCAGAGATTGAGTCTAGTGGTTCTACAATCATGGTGACAAATATAGAATTGGAAAAGAATGTCAAAGATTAGGAGGAAGACAATAGGCTATTGAGGGAAAGAATAGCCCAACTTGAGAAAGCAATGATTAATGTGCAGACTCAGACCAATGAGGTTAGTGATAAGTTGGAAGGAAGGGTACCAAAGAGAGAAGAGGTTACAGAGGAAGAAAAGATCGCTGAACCTGACCCTGTTTTGCAAGAAGAGCCTTTCTTGAAGGCATTGAAGGCTTTGAGTGGAAAAGAACTTGAAGGCAGACCACTGCTTAGTGGTAAATTGGAAGCTAATCTAGTCATGGATTGGATAGAGGGAATGGAAAAGCATTTTGAGTGTTATGGAGTCACTGAATTACAGAAGGTAAAGGTGGCCAAATCAAGATTGAGAGGTTCTACCTTAACATGGTGGAAGTTCATTTAGAAAGAGAGAGAAAAGGAAGGCAAGAAACCTATTTCCACTTGGAAGGGAATGGTTTCCAAAGTGAGAGAAGCATACATGCCAGATGATTATGAAATTCAGTTGCATAAGAAAAGACAGAGGTTGAGACAAAGAGACCAAGATGTAAATTCCTATACAGAGGAGTTTCAAAAACTTTGCATGAGTTCTAATGTATTTGAGGATGAAAGTCTTAAGGTGGCTAGATACCTTGACAATTTGAAGTGGAACATTCAAGAGGAGATGACTCTTCTAAGTCCCAAAATAGTGCACCAATGTTATCAATTGGCTATAAAAATTAAAGAGAGAAGTAAGAGGAAACAAGATTAGGCTTCCAAGAGTAGAGGAAAAGGAAGAGATCAAAGAGGACATAGAGGTGGATACCAAAGTAGAGGGATTGAACAAAGAAATTAGGGAGAGTCCAAACTCATAGAGAATGGAAGTGAAACAACTTCTAGAGGAGGTTATGGAAGAGGTAAAGGATCTCAAGGAGGTTCTAACAGAGGAAGAAGTACAAGTAGAAGTAACTCTTACTTTGCTAGCATGAAGTGTTACAACTATGGTCAAGTAGGACATCCAACTTATAGGTGCCCAGAGAAAGCATCTTCTTCAAATATAGAAAAGAGAGTAGCATATGCTCAAGAAGACACTATGAGTGTCAAGTCACCAAAGGTTAGTCACATTGAGTCAAAAATGGGGGAGAAATTGATGTTTAGAAGGGTTCTAATTAGACAACTAGTCAAAGAAGAGCCAAAGCAAAGGAGAGCCTTATTCAGGGTGAGATGTAGGATACTTGGGAAGGTGTGCAAAGTCATAATGGATTCAGGGTCTACTAATAACATTATCTCAGAGGAAGCAGTGAGGAAGTTAAAGTTGGAGAAGGTACCCCACACTAATCCTTACAAGGTGACATGGTTGAATAAAGGGCAGAGTGTTCTTGTGAATGAGCAAACAACTGTGGAATTCTCCATTGGAGGGTACAAAGACAAACTGATTTGTGATGTGTTGCCTATGGATGCATGCCATCTTCTATTGGGAAGGCCATGGTAATATGACATAGGAGTTATCTATGATGGAGAGGAGAACACCATCTCATTTAAGAAGGATGGTAAAACATTCAAGTTACAGTCACTGTTGGATGAAGAAGAAGGATAGTCAAAGACCCCTAGTGTCTTGTTAAGCAGTGGCAAGGAGTTTATCAACACTCTTCAGCAAGGAGGTGAAGGATATGTTGTTATGGTGCAACCCAAGGAAGAAGACAAGGCCAAGAAGACAGTTATCCTAGAGGAAGTCTAGAAGTTGCTTTAGAAGTTCAAGGACATAGTCAGTGATGGAACACCAACAAAATTACCTCCAAAGAGAGCTATCAGTCATTAGATTGACTTCATGCCAGGAGATTCATTTCCAAACAAAGTAGCTTATAAGCTCACATCAGATCAAAACCTAGAAGTGGCTAGGCAAGTGTATGAGTTATTAGACCAAG
Source organism: Sequoia sempervirens (assembly GCA_007258455.2). Classification (NCBI taxonomy): domain Eukaryota; kingdom Viridiplantae; phylum Streptophyta; class Pinopsida; order Cupressales; family Cupressaceae; genus Sequoia; species Sequoia sempervirens. The sequence goes on from VDFB02281492.1 coordinate 244,855,804, forward strand.
GACTAATTAGGAAGAGCATCAGTCCATGTGCAGTACCAGTGGTCTTAGCAACCAAGAAAGGTGGTAAGTGGAGACTTTGTACTGACTCCATGGCTATCAATAGGATTAAAATTAGATATAGATTTCCTATTCCTAGGATAGAGGATTTGATGGACTGTCTTGGAGGGTCACAATACTTCACTAAGTTGGATCTCAAAAGTGGATACCACCAAATTAGAATCAAAGATGGGGATGAATGGAAGACAACTTTTAAGACAACTAATGGGTTGTATGAGTGGAGAGTGATGCCATTTGACCTCTCAAATGCACCTGGCACATTCATGAGGCTCATGAATGAAGTGCTTAAGGATTTCATAGGTATATTTGTGGTGGTGTATCTAGATGATATACTCATATTTAGTAAGATAGGAGAGGAACATTTGAAGCATGTGGAGATGGTTCTTAAACAATTGCAGGAGGAGAGGTTAGCCATCAACCTAAAAAAGTGTGAGTTCTTCAAACAAGAGCTTGTGTATTTTGGGTTTGTAGTATCCCAAGGATCATTGAAGATGGACCCAAGCAAGGTGGAAGCTATCCTAAATTGGCCTACACCAACCACTGGGACAGACATAAGGATTTTTCATGGGTTAGCTCAGTTTTATTGGAAGTTTATAAGGAACTTTAGTGGCATTTGTGCACTAGTGCTTGATACTATCAAGGGTGGCCTAAGGACTAAGTTTAAATGGACTCTTGAAGTAGAGAAGAGTTTTGAGAAGTTGAAACAAGAAGTGGAAACTCAACCAATCCTTTTGTTACCTAGTTTTGATAAGCTATTCATAGTGGAATTGCAGTAGGATGAGTACTAAGCCAAGAAGGTAGACCTATAGCTTTCTTTAGTGAAAATCTCAATGAAGCTAAAAAGAAGTATTCTACTTATGACTTAGAACTATATGCTCTACTACAGTCTCTTAGAAAGTGGAGACATTATCTCCTACCTAGGGAGTTTGTAGTGTTTACTGATAACCAGGCACTTAGGTACATTAGCACACAAGAAAAGTTGAGTAATAGACAATTGAAATGGATGGAGTACCTCCAAGCCTTCACCTTTACTATCAAACACAAGAAGGGACAGTTGAACAAGGTGGCAGATGCACTAAGTAGGAGGTTACTGAAAGTGCAAGAGATTCAATTCAAAAGCATTGGGATAGAGAGTTTCAAGGATCTCTATGGAGAAGATTAAGACTTCTCTGAAGCATATAAGGTATGTTCTGATTTTGAGAATCACTTTCACAGTCAATTTTTAAAGTATACATTGAAGAGTGGACTTTTGTTTAAGGGGAATCAGTTGTGTGTTCCCAAAGGTTCAATGAGAGAGAATCTCATCCAGGAGAAGCACAATGGTAGTCTCAGTGGTCATTTTGGTATCAACAAGACACTGGAATTAGTGCAGAGGTTCTATTATTGGCCCAAGTTGCCAAGGGATGTCAGAAGGTATGTGGAACAGTGTGTAGTTTGTATGAAAGCCAAGGGGGGAGCTAGCAATGTAGGTTTGTATTAACCTCTACCTATTCCCAACAGACCATGGGAATGCATTAGCATGGAATTTGTGGTAGGACTCCCTAAAACTCAAATAGGGTTTGATAGTGTCTATGTGGTGGTAGATAGGTTCAGTAAAATGAGTCTCTTTGTTCCCTACAGGACCACCCATGATGCAAGATATATTGCTCATCTTTTCTTCAAAGAGAGTGTGAGGATCCATGGATTTCTATTGAGCATTTTATCAGACAAAGATGTGAAGTTTATGAGTCATTTTTGGAAGACTCTATGGAGCAGATTGGGTACTAACTTGTCTTTTGGATTAGCTTACCATCCTTAGATAGATGGACAAACTGAGGTGATAAATAGAGTGTTAGGTAACCTTCTAAGATGCCTCACCAAGGAGTATGGACATACATGGGACTTGGTCATATCACAATCTGAATATGCCTACAATGACAATGTGAATAGGACCATAGGTAGGAGTCCTTTTGAGATAGTATATGGTATGCACCCAAGAGGTGTGTGTGAGCTCAGAGATCTAGGACCTATGGAGCATAGGAGTGGCCATGCAGAGGATTTCACTCAGACCATGAAGGAGATTCAGGAGCAAGTGAAGAAGACAATCACATAGGCTACTCACAAGTTGAAAGCTAAGGTGGATATGTCTAGAAAAGATCTCCAATTTGTAGTAGGTGACTATGTCATGGTCCATCTCAACAAATGTAGATTGTAGAAAGGAGTACCAACTAAGTTACAGATGAAGAGAGTGGGACCATGTAAGGTCTTAGCCAAGTATGGAAAGAATTTTTGCAAGGTGGACCTTCTTGTAGACTTAAGTATTTCCCCAGTGCTTAATGTGGCTGACTTGATCAAGTATAAAGGATTAGTAACTAATATGACTCTAGCCAGTATAGATGTCTTGGAGGATGTGAGTACTATAGTCTTACCACCTAAAGACAAGTTGCAAGCAGAAAGGATCTTGGAATCCAGAGTGAAGAAGAGTACTTGGGACAAGGTGTACATGGAACATCTCATACAGTGGAAAGACAAACCAGATTCTGAGGCTACATGGGTGGAAGAAGCTCATTTCAAGAAGTGTGGCATTGATCTGTCTCTGATCTCTCCCCACATTCCTTAGTGTTTCAGCAGAGGGGGACAATGGTGCAGGAGCACCCATAGGTTGCCATAGGTTGTTTATAAGGTCTTTCTAGGACAACTAAGTAATCTAATTTAGTTCATTTTTATGTGATCCTTAGTGGAATTTTTGTTGGGTTTTGATCAGATGAAGGTCATGTTGACCATAGAATAGGTGTCATAAGGTTCTAGCTCAAAATGAGGTTTTGGACTTTTAGGATTCTTAAAAAATGTTTGAAAATGTTGCTCAATTGGAGCTACAAGTGGCCAAGGAGAGCCCAAGGGATAGGATAACTGATTTGGTGACCTATTTATAGGATGCATCGACATTGGAGTGAGGTTGGAAGCATTTGAGATTGTTTGAAGTTTTTTTGAATTCAAGGGAAGCAATTGTGATTGAGTGTGAATTTTCTAGTTTTTGCATTGAAGTGAGGTTTTACTGGATTGATCATGGCACTGTAATTTGTGTAGGATGTAGAGTAGTTTTTATTCAAGCATTATGTGGCATTAGTTAGTTTCCTTATTTAGTTTCAAGCATTGTTTGTAATTAGTTTTAGTTTTCTTACTGTTCCTGGTCTGAACTAGGTAGTTTGTGAGTATGGAGTATTAGTTCACTTTCCCACCATACAAATTGTATGGCCCTTTGGGAACAGTGACTAGACTCCATGGATGTACATATAGTAGGGATTAGGTCCTTGGAAAGCACAAGAGTTACTGTGGAAGTCTTTTCCTAGGCAAGCCAGGGAAGTGTCTGGCTAGGGAAGACCTTAGTGCAGAGCAATTGATTTGCAGGGGTGTCAATTTCCTAACCAATTACCATTTGGAGAAGGCAGGTATGAGTCTTGCCAAGACCTGGTAAGGAGAAAGAAACTCCAACAATGCATATGGTGAGGGAAGGACTTAACAGTTTGCAGAGAAGCCAGGAAAGAGCTTAAAAGGCCTAGTTTTGCTCAATTTCAGGGTAGGGCTTTGTACGGATAGCTAAGACCTAAGACCCAAAAAATCCTTGAGAGGTGGGTATATGAACCAGGAATCCCAAGAAAATATTGGGGTGTTATTTGGAAAGTCTTGGAAAAAAAACCTAATTTCTCGAAGGAGACCTAATAGGGTTAATACGGCTAGTAACCTCCTAGGCCTAATAGTGGGGTTTGATGTAAGCGACCTATAGATGGAGCTAGGTGGACCCCTAATACAATTAGTGGATGGATTGATGAATTTAGAAACACCTCCACACCCCTATAAAACTAAATTCAAGAATTTGGAGGATTAGTAGCCTTTAGGGTGGATTAAGGGCAAGGCAAGTGTTTCAAGATTACATCAAATCTTGACTTGGTAGGAGGATCTATGTTGATAGTTGGGTTGGAAAGAAGAAACCAGGGGACCCTAAGAAGGAAGAGGTCCTATAGGTTCCAATTAGTGGAGTGAGACACCCTAGAGGTCTTCCAAGCAAGACCCAGAGTATGAATCAGTGATTGATTCATCCAACCTCCCTATCAATTTATGAGATCAAGAGCAATTCATCAAGCATTTGGAGCCATCATCAAGATTCAAGCATCATAACTAGGATATTGTTGCATCATGTTTGTTATTGTGCTAACATTTGTGATGTAGGGTTTATGATTCAAGCAAGTGTTTCATCCAAGATCAACATCATTCAAGCAAGAATCAAGAACCACATCCATTACAACCATTTCAAGTTGGAGTCATTGAAAAAGTAACCCTTCTACTTTTTTTGGCTTGTTTAGGCCCTCCTTGTGATTTTTGATTATCGTTGCCTCAATTTAGTGTTGTAATGTGAGTAATACATTCAAATTAATTCTTCGTCCCTTATGAACTAATGGATTTTAATGGCACCTTGCTAAAGTGTTGTGAAGTGTTGTAATTCACTTTCACACTTTTCTAAGGTTTTATCAAATAAAAAAGCATATTAAAGCTATTTTTAATTAAAATCAACCTTGATCTTGCCTTATTTGGAGTGTTGTAAAATGTTGTAACACACTTTAACATTCCTCTAGGCTTGTAATTAATAATTGGGATTTCTTATGCTTTAATTGGCCCTATTTTGCATCCACAAGTCTCATTTATTGCATCTTTTCAAGGATAATCCTAACACCAATTAATAACCAATCATAACTCAAATGTTCTTACCTTGTGTGTCCCAAATTTAGTGTCTAGGATTCATTCAACACCTTGGGTGAATGGGTCCCACCTGGGTCTTTTTTCCTCGAACCAATTTTCACACATTTCTAAGCACTTTTGGTTTTTGGTCCCATACATTATGTTTGATGGGACTCATTCACCACCTTGGGTGAATGAGTCCCATGTGGCCCAAAATCAAATTTAATTCAAATTTCTGATGGGATTTTATTCTCTTATATCTCATGTTAGTTTGTAGTGTTGTAATTTTGGGAATTCTTGCATAATTGAGTATACATACAAGGTTTTTTCACTCATATTCTCACCTAGAATTCAAGAGAGTTCACAAGATCCTTTGAGCATTCACAAGAGTATTCAGGAGCATTCAAGGGTAGATTATCAAGCATGCTAGAGCAGCATTCAATTGTCAGTCATCATGTCAAAGATTCTATCTATCATGTTTGTTATTGTGCCAACAATTGTGATGTAGGGTTTATGATTCAATCAAGTGTTTCAAGCAAGATCAACATCATTCAAGTAAGAGTCAAGAACCACATCCATTGTAGCCATCTCAAACATATTTCCAGAACCTTATTGCTAGGGTTTGGTGAGTTGCAACATAGCACTTTTTTCATTAATTATTTCCCTCCTTTATTTCATTTCATTTCATTTGAAGGTTTAATTACCAAAAGGGGGTTTGACCAAGGAAAATACCCAATTACTATCAATCAACAAGTTTTTTCCCTCTTGTGTGTTTGTGATTGCAGATTTAGATTGAAGACTTGAAGATCATTTGAAGTGAAATGTTGCAAAGTTGCATTGCAAAGTTGTCATCTTCACAAAAACTCACCTATAGGTCAAATCTGGAAGTTTTAGAACTTGAGATTAGAGAACAAGAAAGTGAAGACATCAAGCCTCTAGATCACATTAAAAGATTTAAAAAATTCAGATAAAGACTAATAAGACATCTAGGGCATCTTAGTCCTCCCGAGGGTATTTTTCAGAGATTCTTCTAGATCTGGTTCTAGTATCTGAAGATTTTGTATCTACCCCAAAAAATAGCAATGGGACTGATAAGATAGTAAGGGAACCTTAGTCCTCCATAACATATTTTTAAAGCTTCTTTGCATTTCCAAAATCCTTGTCACATTTCCAGACTTCCCAAGTACACACATCATAACTTCTTGTTGCATTATTTCATCATTTGCATCCTTCATTTAGGTCGCATTATTAGGTTTTGTGAGTTGAATGTTTACTATTCTTTTGCAATATTTTTCTTGGTGGTGAACCCTTCAAAGATTAAAGAACCCCTTACTAGGTCTTCCTTGTTGAGAATTGACTTAGCTTTAAGGTTGATAGTCAATCCAATTAGGGTTCCTAGAAAATTATTGGATGTCCAAAGGAGAATAAGTGGGATTCTTCCCCCACTATATTTATTTATGATTTATTTTAGTGAACCTAACATTTTAGAGCATTCATTTTCTGATTTTGAGTTCATTAAATTCCTAGATCTAGGTTGCATTCATTCTTGCATTTCATCTTGCAATAGTGAAATTACATGTAGGGTTTCTCATATTTTCATTAGTGAAAGTGCATATAGGTTACATTTTTTCTTTCTTGCGTCATTTTATCTCATTCAAAAACTAAAAAGTGCATTGTTCATCATCCTAATTGCATTTAGAAACATTGTTATTGCATTCAAAATTGAAAAAACTGCATTCACTTTTGCATCCAATTGCTTGTCACTAGTTACTTTTTATTGCATTCATTTGCACATTCTCCTATTTCTAAACATTAGCTCCCTAGAAAGGCAACCTGTGAAAACTATAAACAATCTAGATTCTATTGATTTTCTGACAAAAACCTTTGCTAGGACTAAAATGCTCTTCCTAGCATCATAGTCCCTCTTAGGTTTTCTGGCTCAAAATCCTCTCTCTGGTATTTGCTATTTTTTTCAATCCTTGGAACCTCAAAATTTCACCAATAGGACCAAGACACCCTTACTGGCATCTTATTCCTTATTGACTTTGACTTTCTAGTTTTTAGGGTTTGACATTGCTCTTTTGTGCTTTTGTTTGCTGCTTTTAGTTTTCTATTACAATTTGCAGAATTGCTATTATTCCTAATTCCTTCATTTCGAGTGGAATTGCAAGCATATGATATTGTGTTCATTGAATTTTATTTTGTTTATCCCTTGTATGAGTTGTACTACTTGGTGTCTGATTGTTAATACTATGGTTAGATGAAGTGTGAGACTCATGGCATCCTTCAATAAAACACTCATTGTGGATCTTGGGTTATCAAGCTCTCTTACTCCTAGTGATAGTATTAGTTCACTAGTTATGGACCATACCTTTGATACCTCTTTTGCTATGCCTACCTTACCTACAAGTGTTATTCCAAGTGTTCAAAGAATGGTTGATCATATCCCTCAAGAAAACATAATGAAAATGCATGAAGACCTAGCTCATTTACAAGATAGTGTGAGTACTAAAAATATTTCAAACAACATTATACCTACCATATATATTCTTCACTGCATGATGGAAAGTGATGAAGGACTAGAAGTTGTGCGTAACATAGCTCACATCTTTCAAAAACACATTCCTTCCACCACTAATGGTGCTTAATCTTCAAAAAATGTGCAAAGCCAAGGAGGAAATAAAAATCCTCCCCCTTCCACCATAGCATCCATTCCCACCTATACCAATCCTCAAGTGACCACAATGATGCAACCAACTAGCAATATCCTTCCTACCTCAAAAATTTCCACTAGTGCTCCTTATACCTATGTGGCATCTAATATTATATCTCCTCTCGTAAGCAATCCATTCACTGGTCCTTCCAACACATACACACCACCACCATATTCACCTCCATCTCAAACAACAAGCAATGATCTTACGATTAACCACCTCTTACAAATCCTTTAATCCATTCAATGTCAAGTTTCCACCATAAATCAAAATCAAAATGGTCCACGTTCATACTATCTCAAAAGTAACCCAGTATCTTTGGAGATATTGTGAAATCCGATGCCACAAGGTATAGAGATCCCTAGATTTGAGAAATATTGAGGAAAGGGAGGTCCTACAACTCATGTTAATTCCTTTACTACTTTGTGTAGTGACTTTATCTCTGAGGAAAAAATTTTGGCTAAATTTTTTCCCCGATCCTTGAAATATGTTGCCTTGGATTGGTTTTCTACATTACTGAATAACTCACCTTAGTCATTTAATGAACTTGTTGAAACCTTTATTAACCATTTCCAAGTGCATATGGTTCCTGAAATCACATTACTTGATTTGATGAGATGGAAGCAAAATGAGGGTGAAAAAGTCACTGACTTTATTTCATGTTCCAATCGCTTTATTCCCAAATCAGTGTGAAGATTCCTAATTCTCACCTTCAAAATATGTTTATAGAAAATTTACAAAGAAAGATATGAGACAAGCTCACCATGGTGAAATTCCATTCCTTCATGCACTTGTGCACTACCCTTTGAGATTATCTGAATTTTGTAGGTAGTTGTGAACCAGAAACCACCTCTACCCATCCTAAAAGGTTTGAATCCTCAAACCAAAACACCTACTAGCCTTTCAAAAGACAAAATAAAAGTTTCCTTCAACTAAACTCCACCTCCTAACCTGCCCAACAAGTTGATACCCAAGTAGCTGCTATAAAGAAGAGTAATCCTTATATATTTGGGGATCCACGACAATAATTTACTCCCTTACCCAACACACTTGACAATATCATGACTTAGCTAATAAACAAGAAAAAGCTTACCTTACCTATCATTTGACCTCTTGACCCTAGCAAGTTGTTACATCAACACAGATGATGAATACATGAGCAATAACGAACTAAATCCTATGGATGATGATGAAAAAAATCCTAAGGATACTAATGACCAAAATCCTATTAATACAATGATAGGAGTGATTGACATTGAGTCTCATAAACAAAAAACCATAATTCCCACTGACATTAATTTCTCTTCATAAGAAACAACCAAGAATTCACCTGATGGTCCTCTTTACATAGCCAACATAATCAATAATAGGCCGACTCCTAGGATTTTAATTGATCCCATCTATGGAGAGAATGTGATCACAGAAGAAATCTTATATGTGCATGAACTAATTCAAGATAGATATGATAAACTTAAATCATGGATTAAAGTGCATGATGGTTTTTCTCATGCTACAATGGGCTTGATCGGACTTCCTTTACAAGTAGGACCAAAGAAATTAAATATATCATTCTCTATCATCTCTAATTTAGATCAATTTCATGTGAAGTTAAGCTACAAATTCCTTTGCTCCATGAGTGTGGTCCCATCCATTGTCCATAAGTGCTTAAAGTTTCCAATCAGTAATGAAATATTCACTATGAACCATAGTGGCTTTAGACCTTCATCATCTTGTGGAAATTTTTCCTTAGATTATTTTTGGATTGATCCCATGGAACCTATAATACCCTGTGAGGACTTCCTTTTCCTATCCTACCAAAATTTTATAGCAAAATGAATAGCCAAGTTATCCCTTGAAAATTTTCCTCCACCTGTGATTGAACCTCCACCCCTTGAAGAAAACAATATTGAGCTTAAATCCCTTCCATCTAACAAAGACCCATCCATAAAAAATCCCTTGCATATTACCTACAAAAGGCCAAGAGAAAACCAAACAATTTCTAATCCACCTCCTAAGAAAATTTATAAAGCCAAAGAGAAAGTGGTTGAACAACCTTCCATGGTTTCTTCCATTCTTCCCTCATAAGGAGAAAAGGAACCTATGGTTAAAAAATTCACTCCTACAAAAGAACAACTTGAAAACTATAATAAAATAGACAAAAATGCTAGAGAGCATAGGCGTAGGCGTTGTGCTATTGCTCGAAAGATGAATGAAGAGAACATTGAAAACCAAAATCCAAACTTGACAAAAGCAATAAATGATCACCCTCCTATCTTACCAAAAAAAAAGATCCTATGTCTCCAAAACGACAAGGGCCAACACCTTTTATGGATATTATCATTCATCCTCCTGTTGTGGTTAACATGGATGACAATGAAGAAACAACGAAAAATTGATGAGAAAGTGCGTAATGAGCTAAAATTGTTATTTTCCTCTTCTATGAGCTTAGACTATAACAACCGTGTTGATCCTCCTAAACCGAGTGATGGACCACATGTTGAACTAGGTGATTCTCCTATTACAACACTTGATGTTGTTCCTCTCACTAGTGATTTTCATTTTGCATATACTGAACAAGACTAGGATAAAGACGACTTGTTGGATGGTTGACTCGCATGTGCTTTACTAGTATTTTTTCTTTCCTTTTTGCTTTATTTTTGCTTTTGATTGCATGTGCATGATGTGATCCCCCATATTGTTTGACATTTTCTCTCTCTATGTGTATTCCTCTATTTGTACCTTCATTCTTCTATATTTCGTAAGATTTTTCCCTTTCATTTATCTTTGCTTCTTATTTTCATGTTTTTCTTGTTTTTTCCTTTTGGGGATGACACGAGGCATCGAGACACCCTATGTCTCTCCCATGTTGACCCAAAATATTTTTCATTATCATTTAAATTTCCCTTTCGTTTTTGTCTTTTGTTTTCCTTTTGGGGATGACACAAGGCATTGAGACTCACTAGGTCTCTTCCATGTTGACCCAAAATATTTTTCATTATTTTTTCTTTATCTTTTCATTTTTGTTTCATGTTTTCCTTTTGGGGATGACACAAGGTGTCGAGACACCCTATGTATCTTCCATGTTGAATCAAAAGGTTTTTCTTTTTTTTTTCACTCTCTTTGTGTCATTCTTCCAATTCTATGTGTATTTGGGGAATGATGATAGTTCTGAGCTGTCTAAAAAACCTTGTAGCAAAGAACATACTGACCCCAAATCCATAGATCCCTTATGTGTTTTATTTTTCTTATTTTGGGGGGAAACCCTTCTCTTTCCCTTTTATTTTGCATGACATAGCTTTACTTGGAAAGATATGACTTGGCATAGGGCTTTCCAAGTTAGCTTTCATGTCTTCTTCTTTGTTTGCATTTTTCATCTACTACTTTAAAGTAATTTCTCACAACATGGTGTTTAGAAATTTCTTTAAAGTGGAGGCATACATTGGCATCATTATTTTTCATTTTTATTTTGCATGGTTCGTGGTGTAGTGTTCTTATTTCATACAATGCATTTTTCGCTTTGTGGATGACATTGGGTGTGATGTGCTTTAAGACCATGATCTCCCTTACCATATTGCATTCCTCTTAGTGGCTTGATGTGACACAATTCATCCCCTAAGTTGTGAATCTTCTATTCTTTGCTTGGTCCTCTCTTGGAGACATTAGACATAATGTTCCCTAAGTTAAAGACCTTGCATGAACTAAGCAAGACTCCTTTGAAAATTTCCTATTTGGAATTTTTCATTTGTCATTATATGGCCACCTTGCATAGCACATCTTACATTCTTGTATAGCCATCCTATTTGTTTATGAGCTCCAAGCATACACAATTTTTCTTGTCTCGTGAAGTTAAAAAATCATTTTTATGTGGTGCCTTATTGAAGTTATTATGAGGTATATCTTTGCTATGGTTTGAGTCGGAAGCCTGACTGAGGCATGACTTTCTCCATAGCTACTTACATGTGTGTGTGATTTCATACCAACCATAAGTGATGTTTCTCACCTAGGACTTCTCACCCGACGAAGAGCCTTAAGTTTTGTCATCTAAGAGTGAGAATGTGTTTTTTGGAAAATAGCCTAGATCTAATCCACATCATGATGGGAAAATGGTTGAATATTGATCTAGCTCTCTTTTATCCTTTTACCTTTTCTATTCTCATCTTTGACAGTGCATGCTTGTGCTTTGTTGTCGCTCTTTATCACTTTCATGTGTGTTCTTTTGTGCATATGTTGGTTTGTCATGGGATCTTGATCTTGGGGGACTGATCACCCCTCATGATCATTATCTCATCTTATTGGCATTGGTTCACTTGGACCCCTCTTGATGCACATTGGTCTACTTTAGTGTGAGTTTGAAGCAAGTTCATCCTCTCACTAAAGTGGGGGCTAAATGCAGTGATTGAAAATGTAACCCTTCTACTTTTCTAGCTTGTTTAGGCCCTCCTCATGGTTTTAGCTTAATGTTGCCTCGATTTAGTGTTGTAATTTGAGTAACAAATTCACATTAAGTATTGGGTCCTTGTGAACTAATGATTTTAATGGCACCTTGCTAAAGTATTGTGAAGTGTTGTAATTCACTTTCACACTTTTCTAAGGTTTTATCAAATAACTAATCATAATAAACCTTTTTTTAATTAAAATAATTCTTAATTTTTCCTTATTTGGAATGTTATAAAGTGTTGTAACACACTTTCACATTCCTCTAGGATTGTCATTAATAATTGGGATTTCTTATGCTTTAATTGGCCCTATTTTGCATCCACAAGCCTCATTTATTGCATCTTTTCAAGGATAATCCTGACACCAATTAGTAACCAATCATAATTAAGGTGTTCCTGGCTTGTGTGGGCCATATTTAGTGTCTGGGGCTCATTCACCACCTTGGGAAAATGGGTCCCATCTGGATCTTTTGGTCCAAGCCAGTTTTCACACATTTCTAAGCACTTTTTGTTTTTGGTCTCATACATTATGTCTAATGGGACTCATATGCCACCTTGGGCAAATGATTCCCATGTTGTCCAAAATAAAATTTAATTCAAATTTTTGGTAGGATTTTATTCTCCTAGATCTGATGTCGGCTTGTAGTGTTGTAATTTTGGGAATTCTTGCATAATTGAGTATAAATACAAGGTTATTTCACTCATATTCTCACCTAGCATCCAAGAGAGTTCACAAGAGGATTTGAGCATTCACACGAGTATTCAAGAGAATTCAAGGGAAGATTATCAATCATTTTAGAGTAGCATTCAAGTGTCAATCAACATGTCAAATATTCTATCTTACATGTTTGTTATTGTGTTAATAATTGTGATTTAGGGTTTATGATTCAAGAAAGTGTTTCAAGCAAGATCAACATCATTCAAGAAAGATTCAAGATCCACATCCATTGCAACCATCTCAAGCATATTTGGAACACCTTATTGCTAGGGTTTGGTGAGTTTCAAAACTATTATTTTTTTATTCATCATTCTCCATTTACATTTTCATTTCAAGGATTGATTTCTAGTAAGGGTTTTTACCAAGGAAAACCTCTATCCACTAATCCAAAAAAAAAATTCCCTCTCCTTTGTGTGTGATTTGTAGGCTTAGGTTGCATATTTCACAAGGAGAAAGATTGGAGAAAAGTTGTCAAAGTTGTCATTAAGCCTTGGAGAACATTGGAGATCACCTACAAGTTGCAAATTAGAGAGTCAAATTCAAAAATTAATCATAAAGGATAGAGCAAACAAAGAAGAGAAGGATTAGCTTTTGAAGCCTCAGAAAATCCCAACTGGAATGATTCACCACTTCTGCGAATGAGTCCCAATTCCAATACATTTTTTAGGATTTTACAGATTTCGACACCCTTTTGGTAGATTTTTATTCCTACACATTTTCCTAGAAACTGGATTGATTTCCCCAGCTTGGTGAATGAGGCCTAGTTAGCACTAACAGTAGATTTTCCAAAATTCTAGATCTCCATTATGTCTTCTACAAATTCCTGGGTGCACATTTTCTATTTTACAATTTTTTGTTACATTTCATTCACTTTTATAGGTCTTTTAGAGTTAGTTTACATTCAATTACAGTTTTTCATTACACCTTGCATTTCATTGTCTTCTCAAAGTTTACACTTGGTGGTGAACCCCTCATTAGTTCATATTTAGACCCTAGGATAGCCCTATTTCAAGATGTCTTTCTCGTTTGCATTGAGATCTCTAGGGTTATCCTTGAGTGGAACATCTTAGAAAGTGGGTGTGATAGAACTTGATCTCCCCCTATCGACCATTTTCTTTGGTTCCACAAGCATATTTGCAACAACTTATTACAAGGTTTTGGTGAGTTGTAATATTGCATTTTTTTCATTCATCATTTCTCTTCATTATTCTATTTCATTTCAAGGTTTAATTACCAACAAGGGGTTTGACCGAGGCAAACCCCCATTTACTAACAATCAACAAGTTTTCCCCCTCTTTTTTGTTTGTGATTATATATTTAGGTTGAATAATTGAAGATAATTTGAAGTGAAAAGTTGCAAAGTTGCATTACAAAGTTGTCATCTTACAGAAACTCACTTGCAGGCCAAATCTAGAAGTTTCAGGACTTGAGATCAGAGAAGTGTAGACATCAAACCTCAGGACCACATTCAGATATTCTAGAAATTCATATTGAGACTAAGATGGTTGCAAGAATTTCTTAGTCCTCCAAGTGGAATTTTTCAGAGATTCTTTCAGATCCTATTCTGGCATTTGAAGATTCCGCATTTACCCTAGAAAACAAAATCAAGAATAATAAGATAGTAAGGGCATCGTTAGTCCTCCATAGCATATTTTGACAGCTTCTTTGCATTTTTGGAATCCTCATCACATTTCCATACTTCCCAAGTACACATATCCTAACTTCCTTTTGCATTATTTCATCATTTGCACTCATCATTTAGCTTGCATTACTAGGTTTTGTGAGTTGAATGTTAAGTTGTATTTACCAAGCTTTTGCTTGGTGGTGAACCCTTCAAAGCTTAAAGAACCAACCCCTTCCTAGGTCTTCCTTTTTGAGAATTGACTCATCCTTTGGGGTTGATAGTCAATCCAATTTGGAACCCTAGGACATACTTGAATGATAATTGGAGAAAAGTAGTGTTCTATGACCTAGGTTATAAGCATCGATTTCCCCATTATTTACTTTCCTCAATGTAATTATGATAAATAGATATTGAAACTTAAGAAGAAATCATTGAAATGTATAAAATCATGTGTATGATTAGAAGTGACATATTTGAACTTATACAAAATGTTTTTGTTACTTTGGGAGTAAAAAATTTGTGGTGGTGAACCTAAGTTTCCCAATAAAAAGAAGGGGAAAACTTGTTAGTAGGAAGGATGAATAAAAGTATTTTTTTACAAAATGAGAACACAGATATTTCATGGACAACAAAAGACAACAAAAAATTACATGTGGAAAATTTTAAGAGGTTGACATAGAATATTACCTTGGAAATATCAAATGAAGAGTATTTTCATATTTCATGCCATCTATGATCATGAGATAGATTTTTAAACCATCATGGAACTTAATAGGTTGGCTCATTTGTTAGAGTAAATAGGATATTTACCTTCTTAATTTTACTTAGGCATAATATTTTATTAGTGTATTTAATTAATTGGTAGTTGTTGTTGGTTACATTTTTACTAGATTTCCCCTTGCCTTTATAAGCAAGGGCAATGTACATTATTATTCATCTCAATTATTATTCACTTAGTGGTGAAAGAGTTTTTATTTTCTCATATTTGTGAAGGTTTATATTGTAGATTGTGCTCTTGGGAGGTGAATTCACACCAACATGGTATCATAGCCGACTATCTACAAATCCTTTCAATGAGATTTTTCATTAGAGTCTAAGATCATTTATTTTGTGGAGATTGTTTGACATTTGAAATTTGTTAAATTTCAAAGTTGCCATTTTTGTCGATATTATTTTTTCTTCTTTAATTTTTCGAAGAGATCTGGTTCATTTGTAGAAGAACATTTTCTTTTTCTTGTGTTCATCACATCTTGGTTGTGTTGCTTAGGGTGTGATTTGTGTTGTTGAGAAAAGGCCATGTTATTTCCCATTCTCACTAAGAATTTTATGATTGAAGCCATTCATCTCTATTGCATTGAATTCTTGAAATTATCGACACATGTCTTTTATTATAGGCCAATTTGTGACCTATTTATTGAAATTTCATCTATATTGGGCGATGTCATGATCATCGCCTGTAGTTACTTGTTCACTCCACACTAACAAGTTTGTAGTTGTATTTCAAAGAAACATATCAATATCATTTAGTTGTGTGAATTAGAAGGTCACCACATACATTTTTATGGATGTGGTTTTCTATTGAGTTTGATTCTTTGTTGAGAGAGACATCATTTTTATGTGAAGTGAAGAAGCCGTAATTTCTAATTGAAGAGGTTGTTATTTGAAATTTTGTAGGTGGGTTTAATTTGCTGGGAAAACCATTCATTTGGAATCTTGCACTTTTAGTGAAGCCACAACCTATTGGGAGATTCCAACGAAGGGTGTAGGGTTTCCATTTTTCTTGTGATTGTTCTTATTGGGTGTAAAAAATTCACTATTTTTTTCAACTTGCTACAAAACATTTATCCCACATTGGTGGTGCGATGTAGTTTTTTTCTTTTCATATAGACTCTTACTCCCTTCATCAGTGTGAGCAAAGGCTCATGTGGCCATGATATTTCTCTCGTGTGTGGTGATTGGTGGTCGGTATGCTACTAGAGATCAAGAAATGGGCCCCACCATTTTTTTCACCAACTATGGTTTTTTAACCTTATAATTCTTGTTTGGAAGTTTTTATAACTATCTTCAATTCTTTTGAAGAATTATCAGTTATAATGGTTTCTTTGGGAAAAGGGAACTTTAGGAAATGAAGTGATTTTATTCTCACTCATCCGAGTGATCTTAATCTATTGCCATATTTGTATCATGAAGTTCCTATTCTAGGAACACATTGTGGGTATATTATTTGGAGAGGATATAGGGATAGAGTCTTTATAGTTATTTTTGAGCATATAAATGATGACCTTTTGGATTCACTTGTTCATTTTGAGTGCCCTTTTTCTCTTTAGACTTACATTCAAGAATCATATGGAGATCATGATACTCAACCATCTCTCAATGATCCTCTTTCCAATACCAATGTGCCTCTTTATTCATCAGAGAAAAGAAGCCATGCTTGTGATCCTTTGGAGGTTTTTGAGACTTCAAATGAGGCTGTAGTTGCTTCAAAGGTTCTTGATTCTTTGTTAGAGATAGTTGATCCACCTTAAAATTAAGTATTTCCATCATTCCTGGGAAACATGATTATCATTGTCTTCCTGATTGGGATTCCTATTTTTTGGACATTAGTTCATTGTTCATGGAATCTCACATTTCATACTTGGAAGACAAATTTGAAGGATTAATTTTCCTATTTCATGATAGTCATGGTACAAATATTGTCACTCCATCTTCATCTTTGGAGAATGTTCAAAATCAGTTTCCAGTGGTACCTTGTTTGTAACTTTCTATAGTGATTGGCCATGTTCCTAATTGGTTCATGGAATCATCTTCCAAGGTCTTGGTGACACATGAGCAAATTTCAGAGACATTATCATCCTACATTTGGATTTCACTTGCTAATTCCTACCTATAATGGAAGCATTCCTACACTTGTACTTGGATTATCTTCTTCCCAAATGGAGAAATATCATTTGTAGGCATTGGACTATTGGAAAGTGTACCTCAAATTTATTGGCTTAATCTTCTCCCTACAAATTATGTTTAAATCCTACATCAGCCTAATATTTAAAGTTTTGAAGGAAATAGTTTTTTACCTAAGTCATGGGGTTCAAAGTTTTTCTAACCTAATTCACGGGGTTCCAAAGTTTCATAACCTCCTGACTTAGCGACTTTGAGGTTCTCTTTGTTGACGACAAGTCGTGAGTTTTTAGAACTTCGTAATCTTCGACAAGAGGTTCTAAAGTTTAGGGTTTCAATGACATAGTGAATTTGAAGCCAATGGATGTGGGGACTACTTGGAGCAGTAAAGCTAATATCGAACATACATCCCGATATTAGAGGGAGACAATATATTGATTCTTGCTCATGGGTGGGTGAAGCCACAATAGAGGTTTACAATTCAAGTGAGGGAAGAAAACTCGCAAAAAATGAATACATGGCAAAAAAAATGATTTTAGGGGTTCATACAAACCTACTAGTTTAAGTGAACACATAAGAGGTTTGTGCGAACTAGGGTTCAAGCTAAACCTTTTAACTCTTTCCCGCCCAAAAAACCAACAAAATTCTTTATGGTAGGGTGGCTTGCTTCAACCAAGGTTTGAGCAAACCATGGTTTGAGTGAACCCCTAGAGATTCACTCGAACCCCTAAGGGTTCATACGAACCCCCTTATTTCTCATTCCCCATGAGACACAAAAAAACTAAATTTTGGAACTTTGGAGCTTGGGTTGAAGATGAAAATTGAGGAATCTTCACAAACCCAACTGGAATAAAGTTGTCCTTGAAATGAGCTATCCAATGAATATAATTTTAATATGTTTTGGTTTTATTATGTATTTGTTGTTTTAGTTTTATTAAACATAGGTTTTGGATCGAAAATGAATGTCTGTGTTCTACACATGTGGAAAAATAGCATATTATCAAAAAAAATTGAAAATATGAGTGCACCAGATATTGAAGTCCTTGATCCAACAAAAAAAAATTGAATTTCGATATATAAAAAAAAATTTACGTGTTATACGGTCACGCTATGTCTAAATTGTAATTAGTTTGACTTCAAAACTTAATTAAAGAAAAAATATTCAATAAAAAACTATCTAACCAAGTGGAAGCACTAGATATTGGAGTTACAAATCTAAATTTTTGAAAGAATTAGAATTTTATCCTTCATGGAAAAAAATTTTATGTGTTGTATGGTGTATGTCACTTTTTAAAAATAGTGTTTTCTGAAAAAAACTAGATTTCATGGGAGATGGAAAAAGAAGTGTAATTCGATTCCAAAAGTTTTGAAAAAAATATTTTTAGAATCTATGGACAGAATGTGATGAGACTCTAGTTTTTGAACATCATCTTCAAATTCCTCATGGTTTAGCCGCTATAGGTGCCTAAATGTGAAGATTTAGTTAAAAAAATAATTCCAGTGTCGAGTTTGGCCAAAAATTGTAAACCACTATTGTGGGATCATCTGAGTGTCTTGGTGGGACTTGGTCGGTGTTGGGTTGGAAAGTAGTGATTGGTCACTAACTGTTAGCAGTTGAATGATAATTGACTTAGTAGGTTAAATAGACATAAGAGAGACTTGGAGTTTTTGGAGAGAGATGAATGAAGTCTCTTTGATGTTTTGACGTAGTTATGAAAGTTACTGGTTATGTGACGGTTAGTGTATAGTTGTGTACGAGAAAAAAATTGGTTGGTTTCCTAGTTGGCCTAGAATGCAAAATGAATGTTGGATTAATATAGATCATTCTAGAAATATTCATAGGGATGAATTTCTCTCAATAGTTTGATTGGAAAAAATATCTTCCTCAATGTGAATCTGTGTTGTATAGTGTAAGAGTAATGTAACAGTGTGAAGATTGTAATTGATGAAGCGGTTGATCAGAGAAATGTAGAGAGAGGGAGACATATTTGGAGAGGGGTTATGCTATCTAGTTCCTCCTAATAGAACAAGATTTTAAACTCTATAAAGGTTTAGAGCTTGAATTGTGTTGTAATTGTATTTTATTGTTGAATAATACAATGGTGATATGGGCTTTTGGAGTGTGGGGCATTTTTCCCGTAAGCCCGTCTTCCCCACGTAAATCTATATGGTCATAACTTCTATTCTATATTTCATGGTTATGTTCGATAAATATATGCTACATGTTGTTCAAACTAGTTGTTATTAAAAGATCTAAATTTGCATAAGCTTTTCTCAAAAGGATTAATGTTGGAAATGAACTATGTTTGATTCTACTTTGTGGAAAAGTAGTACATGTCTTTAAAGAAATCTAAGAAAATAAAAGATGCCAAAGGCACTACTAATATTGTATGTTTCTTTTTTAGATAATTTAAATTTTCCAACAAGTGGTATCAGAGCCTTCTTTTTCAAATTTGTATGTTCTTGGTGTTTTTGGTTCTAGGTATTCCTTCTATGAAGGTTTCTTAGCCTGGAAAGCTTGAGGAAATCTGAAGGAATTGTCTATTAAATTGATCCTTTGGTGACTGGAAGTTGATTGCTCATTTCTTTTAGTTTCATGTAACAACACGTAGTTTGAAGGATGTTGAATATGGAGAAAATGGAGTTGGTATGTTGTGGTTTGAATCTCCTAGTTGGCCATGGATAATCTTGATGCATGGGGTGTCTATTTCTACTTTGTGGTTGTGTTGCATCAAATTTTTTATGTTGGGTTTCTATGTGAGAGGCCTCCTGGTGATGTGGAGAAGCTTGGGTTGTTATTCAATCATGGAGAAATGTGCTTGTGTTGGGTTTATTTTCCAGTATTGGAAGGCATAGTTTTTTTGTTACCTTGATTACATGTAGGCTATGGAATTGATCATTTGATGGTCTAGAAGCTCCTGTAATAGCCCGTCTCTCTCAAATACATGTGCATGTTGATGGTTTTGGAGTTGGCATGACATGGGCATGAATTTCTTGAATTGTTGTTTCCTTTTAAGGATGTGTTGTACTTTCATTGCTCAAATCCATGTTCTCTAGATTTTAGGGTCTTATAGATTTTTGTTTAAATAATCTATGGTTATGCATATTCATGATAATCCTTTATTCTAGTTTAACTATTATGGTGTTTTTGTTTCAAAATTTTGAGTCATCTAGATGTGAAGTGGATATGGGTGTGCATGGAACATAGTGGTTTTGTAGGTTTTACATGGTCAAGAAAACTTTTGGTTTTGTGGAGCTGCTATCAAACTATTTTCTAGACCCTAGCTTGGTTGGGGTATTGTTGGATGAGATAGTTGTAGTTCTACATAGAATCTTTATGAATGGTAAGAGAAGGTTTGGTTTCATCTCTCCATGGGAGTGTTGGTACGTGATTGGTCACTCAACATTTCTTGTGGTGTTGCTTGGTGGATTCATTGACTATGGTGCTTGTTGTGGATGTGATTGGTGAATCGGATCTAAGCATGATCTAGAGCTAGAGTCATGTTGTCTACATGGTAAATTCTATTTGAGATCTTAGTTTTTTAGTTTCTAGTGTGATGATATGTTTTCATGTTTTAGTGTTTGGATCTACAAGTTATGTAGTTGTATGGATTGATCACCCATTCAGTTGTAGTGGGATAACTTGGAAGTGGGTTGTCTATATGCATGAGGTTCATTCAATGTTGATGTAGACTTGATAGCAGGCCTTGTCTCTCATCACTTGTGCATTGGTGTGGTTTCTTTGAAATGAGAGGATGGATGGTATTGAGTACCTAGATAGTCGGTTATGGGGACCTGTAGCATGTTGTAACATGGTGTCATGGATAGCTTGGATACATTGTTTCATGTAAGCTTTTGACAGTGATGGTAATCTTTGCTTTGTTTGAAGATCTTGGAGCTAATGGGCATGTTGATGAGTGGACTTAAAGGATTTTTATATTAGAAAATGTTTGGTCATGATTCTTGGAGAGCTTGGTTGTCACAATTCAATGGGATATTTAGCAATGACTATGGATTCATCACTTAGTGGTGAATAATCTTCTTTACTGTTCTAGATGTTACTAGGAGGAACTGTTAGATCCTATTGTTGTAGAAGGGTTATTTCACATTTTCATGGACACTATTTAAAGATTTGTAGCATCTCAGGTCCATGGAAGACTCTTGGAGTCTTTGGTTGAGGTGTTGGCGATGCTTGATAGGTGATGTTGGTTAAGAGTTTTTTTGCTTAATGTCATGATATACTCTTGATTGCACATTAGAGTTTTGGCATGATGCATTTCTCTTGAGACCATGGTATCTCCTAAGGGGGATGTTTAGATCATGATGTCATGATAAGTTCATGATTCAAATGATTGGAGCATTGACAATGGTTTGGTGATTCTCTATGTTTTGGGTACATTGGTCATATGCTTGAGAACTGCATGATAGTGCAGTAATGCAATTTGGAGTTTAGCATGGAATGATCATTTTCAGATGCTCATGGATACATGGAGAATAAGGTGAGGCTTTAATTCTCTTGATATGAGATAAGTGTTATTGATGGTTACTCTTGATGAAGATTTTGATAGTAGAAAGTATGAGGAGCCTACACCTTGGTTGGATGCAAGTTCAACAGAGACCAATGAGGAGATTGCTCTTCAAGAATTCATGAGGAATTGGTTACCTTGGAGGAGTATTCTCATTGACCACTCTTGGTCTAGTCAATAGTTTATCATTTGAAAGGTATTTCCCATTATTGCTTTCAAATGTGTTACGTTCATGCTTTGATTCTCATGGAATGACTTGATTCTTGGTGATTGGCTTTGGATACTCATTTGAGGATTGGTTTAGCATGTTTCTATATGTTGTATCTTTCAAATATATGGATCTTGAGCTCTGTAGTTAGTTCTAAAAGATTCATTTGAAGGATGTTTAGCATGGTTATCTCCCTATGCTTTTGTGTGTTTTAAGATATCATTTATTGATGATGACGGTTAGGAGATGGTTTTATGGGCTGATTTCCTGAGATGGAAATGAAAAAGTTTGATCTTCTTTGCGAAGTCTTACATCCATGTTGATTGCATGTTATATATGTTTTGTTTGATATTGGAGATTGAATGGTTGGGTGTTGTTATGCTATTCTCTTTGGGATGTTGTGAAGGAGATCATACTTGACACAGTTGGAATTTAGAGGTGTATGTAGGAGGATTTTCTACATGTGTATGATGTGTAGATTTTCTCTCTTTGGTCTTGGTTATCTTCTTGTATATTTGGTTTATTGGCATATGGCTTCCAATGTTGTCATTGATGGCAACTGAAGTTATCCTCATGGTCCATAGATCTATATCTAGTTATACCGGTAGATAAAATGAAATATTGTTTGTTACTGGCAGAATATCTGAAGAATAGGGTATCCGGTCAGTTAGTCAATCTATCTACTTCACCAGATCATCACTTTGTGTTGTGGGCCCTGGGATTTCTTGTGGAGCACATATATTATCTTTTTGTTCAATTTCGTGGTGTTACATTAGTTGCAGTACAAGCTTGGAGGTCTGGTAGGATGATTTTTGTTTATTTGTTCATTGTAGCCGACTCAGTGAATGTAATGTGTTGTGGATCCCTAAAAAGTAAAATTTGAATGATTGGAACAATCGTGAGTATTTTTTTTGAGTCACATCATCATATTGGCTGAGAGTGTTAGATCCACATTGGAAACTTAATTGTAAATTTGGGCCAACAATTGATAATATTTCCAAGTTTTATCAAGGCCAACCTATAGTGATTATATTTCTAGATGCATATATATATATATATATATATATATATATATATATATATATATATATATATATATATATATATATATATATATATATATATATATATATATATATATATAAGAGGTTCAATATGTCATTTAGTATGCTATAAATTAGTGATGTTGTGTGTTGCGATTATCAGGAAGAGTGATTAGGTGATTATGCATAGTTTCACTTGTGCATTAATATTTTTGCAGTGAGAGTTGTGGAGAGCAAAGCAGAATTGTTGAATCGGTCTGAAGGATAGTTGATTGTCATCAAAGCTTAATTAGAATTTTAATCAGGCATTGTAGATTCTATTTCATCACTTGACTCTTTTGGATTTATTCCAAATCATTGTAGGGTAGTGATCTTATCCATTTGAGCAGTGAGCTCCACGCAGTGAGCCTGAATGCAAGTGCATTCCCATTTTCTACTTCTTATTTTGGGTATACTCATATTATATTGTGGATTGGCCATCCACCATGGTTTTTCCCCTAATAATGTTTCCATGAAAAATAAATGGTGTTATGGTGTTGAGATTGTTTTCATTCTATTGATGCATGTTTATTTTATTGAATGGTTAAGTAAGCTAAAACACAAAATAATAAAGTTGAATTTTTGCTCAACACTTATTCACCCCCCCTCTTAATGTTGCTTGTTTCCAACAATTGGTATCAGAGCTAGTTCTTCAAAATAAGTCTTACAGCTTGGGGAGGTATTGGAAAGTGTTTTTCAACGTATACAAGTAGTCTTCAACAATAACTTATGTTGGTCCTAGATGATCTTGACTAGATAAAATCTGAGAACTGAGAACTGCAAGAAAATATTGAGAATGCAAAAAAGTTCATCCAGTCACTAAAAGACAAGATCAATGAATCAAGGGAGAAAAGAAAGGAATTATGTGGTCAGATCAAACAAAAGAATAAAGGTATGGAAGATGAACAATTCACTCTAGCTCTAAAGAAGAAAACAAAAGAATGTGAAATTTTTTCCAAAGGGAATGTTGCCTTGAAGTGAGAGATGGAATCCATGGAATCCATCATGATGAGAATGACCAAGGAGATTGAGGAGAGGAAGAAGAATGAAGAAAATCTTGCACAGTCTTTGAAAGAAAAGTCTAAACAATGCATCCAACTAGATAATGAATTGGAGCAATCCAAGAACAATGAAGAAATGCTTGAAAAGTAGCTTGATAACCTCATGGATGAACTTGCTACAACAAATTAGTATAAGGATAAATTCAAAGCAAGCTCAACCAAACTTGATGAACTGATCAAAGGACAGAGGACTGATGGTGATAGATGAGGTATTGGATATGAAAAAGGAGAAATTTTTGGATCTAGACAAAGGAACTCTAGACAAAGGCATTCCGAACAAGGAAGATTCAGACAAGGAAGTCAAATTAAAGGAACCAGAAGAAATTTGGTAAGGAAACTAAATGTTCAAAGATTTAATGGCTATTGTTATGTTTACAAAAATTTTGGTCATATCACTTCTCAATGTAGAAGTAGGGTGAACACAAGTAGACCATCATTCTCAGGTCAGTTTTTTAATTACTATAAGTATGGTCATAAGTCAAGAGAATGCAAAATTGTGATGAATAACTTTCATAGATATTCCAAATGCTATGCATGCAATAGATTTGGACACATTGCTAATCAATGCATATCAAGTCAAAGTCAACACAGAATAGTTGTTTTGGATAGAGAAATGTCATGTGCTACAATTGCAACAAATTTGGCCACATCGCTAGATTCTGTTGGAATAGACGAGGTTCGGTAAAATAGAACATGCAACAGGATGTTAAAGGAAAAGGAAAAGTCGCTATTGATGAGATCAAGAAGCAAATGTAGAAGAAATGGGTGAAGAAGAATCCCTCTATACAAGGAAATGGACCTGCACCAGAAGTAACTTCTGGTAATTCCTCAAGGAATTAATTTTAGGTCTTTGGCATAGGGGGAGCTACCAAGAAAAACTCTTAAACACTCTCTTGCAGGTGAATGAGTTAGGGAAAGAGCATTTATTTCTAAATAAAGGAGTTAGGTATGTGGACAATAAAAGGAATGAATTCGACCCTCATTTTTCATGTTGCATTTGGAGAAAAGCGGTTTGGAGAGATCTAAAGTGATCATTTCAAATTTGTGGAGAGACTCAAGCATAAAGGAAACCATGCAATCAAATTCTATTTTTGTCCCCAAAAGGTATTTATTGAAAACCTGTAATTTTGTGGGATTGCAATCATGTCTACTCGTTTGGTAGTCAAAGTTAAGGATATGATGCATCTAAAGTTCAAGTGGCATTTGTATAAGTCCAGAGATACAAAACCCTTAGGCGCATTTTCATCGGTACCATATGAAGTCCTACATGTTGAGGATATTAGGGCTTATGTGCATGCAAACATTGAAGATTTGGGAACTTCTCATTTGTTGGATTTGTAGACTCATCATATAAATCAAGAAGATCTTACTCTGAAATCAGAATTTAAAACCCTAGAAGATAAGAAATTTACGCAATTTGCAAAATTCCCCATATTTGAAGAAGATGAATCAGTTTGATATATGTTGAGCAGTGTCCATGATGAATTCATATGGTTGGATGTGCCATTCAAAATCACCAAAGAGGCTATATGTGTAGTTACAAGACAAAATTTCACCGGTAGACTTCTAGTTTTGAAGTTTGTGAAGAATGATAAGGTTACTGAAGTGACAGGCTCAAACTGGGACAAAAAGGAAATGACGATAGTCGATATTGCCACAATGGATGTAAAATTTGCATCAATGGTTAACGGCTATAAGATTTATCATTGAAGCTGGGAGAATTTTGTATCTGATACAACTATCTATGTAGCATATGAAATGGTTAAATAGAATGCAGACTATGATTTATGTGAACTACTCAGAGGCCAGTTATTGGAGAATTTTGGAAAAAATAAGAAGGATAAGAAGAACATATTCAAATACATTAACCTGCTAATATGTTTATTTTTCTACTTCTCTTGTGAGGTACTGGGAGTTGGTAAACTTAAATGGTGTAATGATATTCTGGTAGCTATTCAGATATGGAATATGCTATGTGGACTGGGTGATCAACAGACCTGCAATACAATCCTCTGGGGATACTTTAAAAGTTTTTATAATTTAATGCATGCCAAAGAAAGAATTCTTGCAACAATTGTGGAGCAATACAAAGACACTATTTGCTTCATCGTAGACATTGACTAGTGCCATATGGAAGTTGTTGATCCTAGAACAATTTGGATAATGCCTATGGGTTATGAAGTAGATGAGAACATTATGAGGATGCATGTAGAAAACCTACTAAATTCTCCATTGGATTAGGGTGAAGAAAGGTTTGGTACTTATGAGGAGAAAAGCTTACAATTTCACTCAGAATTGAAAAAGCCCATGACAGTCAGAAAGGTAAGAAAAGAGACAAAAGCTCTTGCAAAGAGTTTTGGAATCCATGTTCATAAACTAAGAGAAGTGAGGATACAAAGAGAAGAAGCTGAAGTAGGTAAAGAAAAAGAAAAGGCAGAATCAACCGATCCAAGAACATCTCCTGCTCATACTAGAAGTTCCTTTGCAGCTTAGTCAAATCAAGCTGAGGCTTCCAAAAAAATACAAAAGAATAAAAGCACTAGATCCTACAAAGTTGTGTCTACAAATGAAGAGGAAGAAACTGATTCAGAAGAAGTCATAAGGGAGATAAAGGCTACTAGTACACAAGCTATCAAATTGAATAAGATAAAATATTTTGGAAAAGGATATGTAGCAAAGAAAAAGGCCAAAGTTGACAAGCCCAGTATGTTTGTTGAGGAAGTTGAGAGAGCAGTGGTGAAAGATGGAAATCTCAATCCACTCTGTGATTGGTATGAGAATTTTGATGAATTTGGTAAGAAAATTCTTGTTGAAATCATGTCTATTTTTCTTGTAAGTCTATATAATTCTTTGGAGTCTAGGAGGTTGAGTACCTTATCAGAAGAAGAAAATCCGAGGAAGAGTTCTTACCGATTTGTGCCTAGAAATTTCAATTGAAGGAAAACAAGGGTAAACAAACTGATGATTGGTGAAACTGATGCTATTGTCAGTGAAACAAAGGAAAATTTGGAAGAATTCTTGTCAAGGGATAAGATTAACATTGAGGAAATCAATACTAAAAATGTTCAAGAAAATGAGGAAGTCAATGTGGAGGTCAATGAATTAGAAGAAGAGGATGTGAATGAGGATAACATGACTATACTTGATCCTCTAGAACTTGAGGATATTCTAACTTCTTCTAATAAGAAAAATATAGAGACACCTATGGAAACTAAGGTCCCTGTTGAGGTGTTATCTTAGGAAAATAAGGTGCATACTGAAGAAATTGAAATTCCTAAAATCAATCTTGAATCTGAATCCTAGGTTGAAAAAGAAAAGGGTCAAGAGATCATAATAGAGGAAGTGAAGGAATCTTTCTTAGAGCTTTAGAAAGAATCAGATCTTGAGTTGGATGAAAGCTCAATTAACCTATCTACTCTATCTCCAATTAGATGATGAAGGTCACTAAAATTTCTCAAGCCAAAGCAAGTGTAAAGATACTAAAATCTCACATAGTGGACAGTGAACTACTAAAGCTTGCATTTGGAGTTTTACAAAAAATAATGCCTACTTATGTTGTGGACCCATCAAGTTCCTCCTCTAGTGAGTTATAAAAGCTAATAAATTATGTATATTCTCATTTTGAATCCTTTGAGAAATCAGCTTTGGTTAAAGTGAAAAAGGAGTTCTAGGAGAAGAGAGTTGGTAGCCTAAAAGAATTGATTGCCAAAGAAAAAGCTCTGTTAAGTACTTGCATAAAAAATATTCAAGGTTCTATGTTTGAAGGAGGAAAAGTGTACAAATCTTGCTTGGTCTTGTCAAAAATTATTGAAGCAAATGAGAAGAAAGTGAAAGAAATTGAACACCAGTTGGTCACTATTTCCAATACTTTTGACCCATTAGCTAGCAGTGTTTGTAGTCAAGAAAATCATGTGATGTATTTACTCAACCAAGTAAAGAATCTAAAATTTGAAAATGAAAGGATTATTGGTAGAGTATGTGAACTCAGGGGACTAATAAGTCCAAAGATTGAGATGATGGTAAATTCTTTGAAAGAAGCTAAAGATTCTATGATTGCTCTTGATCCAGTAAGTCTTGAAGCAACAAAAACATTGTCATATCTGCTCTGTGGTCATATAACCATTTTGGATACTTTGAGAAGTGTTTGGGAATCAAACTTAAGTTGGCTGAAAAATAACTTTGTAGACATCTTCAAATTTTTGTAAGTCTCAATAGTTTTGCAATTTTGGATTTCCCAAAATTTTCATTGATTTCAAAGGTGGAGAGAGTGTAGTGAAAAATTCCTTGACATTCTTAGGGGTAGCAGTATTCTAAATTTAGGCAGTATACTTAACAGTTTCAACACTTAGTCATTTTTCACAAAGTGTTTCCATCAATGCCAAAGGGGGAGATTGTAGGCATATGGCTTCCAATTTTGTCATTGATTGCAACTGAAGTCATCCTCATGGTCCACAAATATGTATCTAGCTATACTGGTAGATAAAGTGAAATATTGTGTGTTACCAACAAAAAATATGAAGAACAGGGTATTCGGTCAGTCAGTCAATATGTCTACTTCATTGGATCATCACTTTGTGTTGTGGACCCATGGGATTACTTGTGGAGCATGTATATTATATTTTTTCTAAATTTCACGGTGTTGCATTAGTTGCAGTACGAGCTTGGAAGTCCAATAGGATTTTTTTTGTTTATTTGTTCATTGCAGCCGACTCAGTGAATGTAATGTGTTGTGGATCCATGAAAAATTAAAATTCAAATGATTGGCACACTCGTGAGTATTATTTTCAGTCACATCATAATATTGGTCGGCAGTGTTAGATCCACATTGAAAACTTAATTATAGATTTGGGCTGGCAATTGATAATATTTCCAAGTTTTATCAAGGACAACCTATAGCGATTCTATTTCTAGATGTGGACATATATAAGAGGTTCAATATGTCATTTGGTATGCTAGAAATTAGTGTGGTGGTGTGTTACGATTATCAGGATGAGCAATTAGGTGATTATGCACAGTTTCACTTGTGAACTAGTATTTTTGTAGTGAGAGTTGTGCAAAAGCATAGCAGAATTGTTGAATAGTCTGAAAGATAGTAGATTGTCATCAGAGCTTAATTGGAACTGTATTAAGGCATTGTAGATGCTATTTCATAAGTTCACTCTTTTGTATTTATTCCAAATCATTATAGGGCAGTGAGCCCATCCATTTTGAGCAGTGACCTCTAAGCAGTGAGCTTGAATGCAAGTGCATTCCCATTTTGTACTTTTTATTCTGGGTATACTCATATTATATTGTCGATTGGCCATCCACCATGGTTTTTCCTCTAACAGGGTTTCCACGTAAAAAAATTGGTGTTATGGTGTTGAGATTATTTTCATTTTGTTGATGTATGTTTCTTTTATTGAATGGTTAAGTTAAACCACATAATAATAAAGTTGATTTTTTTCTCAACACTGATTCACCCCTACCCTCTCAATGTTGCTTGTTTCCAACATGGTTTCACATTACAATGGTTTGAGGATTGGTCAGAGTTGTTTTGATCACTAGCTTTTGGTCATGTGTTTTTCACTCATGTACTTGGGTGATGATGTGGAGGTTCCTTTATCTCTTTCCTTTGTTGGGTGTGTCAAGAACTTGTGAGAGCTATGAAGACTTGTGGTGAGAGTTGTTCTTATAGGTTATTTAATTATAGGTTTTGCATGTCATTGTGGATAGATCCTTGAAACTACATGTTTACACTTTCGAGGTTATGCTATTGGTAGACTTGGTATGCCTTGATCTTTTAAGCTTTATTACCCATGCAGTGGGAATTCCTAAATATGTTTGGTCTTCTTCCACTAGTTTGTACATGGAGCTTGTATCTGCAGTTGATGGGTTGGCTATGTTGATGGCATGCGTTTATTGATGAGGATACCTTCAAGGTATGTATGATTGGATGGATTTGAACTTTTTGTGTGCTATTTTTCAGTGATGCGAGCTGATCAGTTGGATGGAAGCAACCAGTTTTCTAGTTGTTCTAGTTGATGATCTATCTTTTTTTTTGGAGGACTTCATAGTTGTGTTTAGGTTGAAGCTTTTAAGTTGATGTTATTGATGCTTTTGTATAGCTTTTGAGCATAGTGAATTGGTGGAATTATGTTATAGCCTTTGTTGTCAATTGTATTTGTTGCATTTGTCTTGGATTATACTGATGCAGATACACCATGGTTCATTCCATTCCTTGAGATGGTGGATATCTTAAATGTTGATACAATAACTTACAGCATTGGAAGGAGCCATTGAGTTCTTCATCAAGATGGGGCATGTTGGAAAATGTGACTCAAATTTACTCTCTTGATCTTCTTCCTGCAGAATATGTTTAAATCCTTCATTAGTTTGAAATTTAAAGTTTGGCAAGAAATATTTTGTTACCTAAGTCGCGGGGTTCCAACTTGTTCTAACCTAAGTCATGGGGTTCCAAAGTTTCATAACCTCCTGACTTAGAAACTTTGAGGTTCTCTTTGTTGATGGCAAGTCATGAGTTTTCAAAACTTTGTAACCTCAGACAATAGGTTCTAAAGCTTAGGTTTTCAACAAAATAGTGACTTTGAAGATAATGGATGTGGGGACCACTTGGAGTGGTAAAGCTAATATCTAAGGGACATCCTAATATCGAAGGGAGAAGATATATTGATTCTTGCTTGTGGGTGTCTTGGTGAGACCTAGTCGATGTCGAGCTAGAAAGTGGTGATTGGTCACTGACTATTGGTAGTTGAATGATGATTGAATCAGCAAGTTGAACAAACATTAGAGAGACTTGGAGTTTTCAAAGAGAAATGAATGAAGTCTCTTTGATGGTCTGATGCAGTTATGACAATTATCAGTTATGTGACAGTTAACATACAGTTGTGTATGAGAAACAAATCAGTTGGTTTTCTAGTTGGCCTGGAATGCAAAACAAATGTTGGATTAATATAGAGCATTCAGGAAATATTCATAAGGATGACTCTCTCTTAGTAGTTCTATTGGAAAAAACCTCTTCCTTGATGTGAATTTGTGTTGTAGACTATAAGAGTATTGTAATAGTGTGAATATTTTCATCGACAGAGAGGTTGATTAGAGAAATGTAGAGAGAGAGAGGGAGGAGTATTTGCAAAGGGGTTATCTTGTCGAGTTCCTCCAGATAGAACAAGATGTTAAACTCTATAAAGGCTTAAACCCTAAAATGTATTGTAACTATATTTTGTTGTTGAATAATACAATGGCGATCTGGGCTTTTAGAGTGTGGGTTTTTTACCCGCAAGGGTTTTCCCCATGTAAATATGTTTGTACATATCTTCTATTATGTCTTTCATGGTTTTTTTTGATAAATCTATGTTTCATGTTGTTGGAATTGGTTTTTATTAGATCTAAATTTGCATGAGCTTTTCTCAAAAGGATTAAGGTGGAAAATAAACTATGTCTGATTTTTCTTTGTGGCATAGTAGTACGTGTCTTTGAGGAAATCTAAGAAAATAAAGGCTACCAAAGGCACCACTGATCTTAGATGTTTCTTTTTGACATGACTTAAATTTCCCAACATGGATTATGTTTTCCTTCAAGCACTTACCATTTCTGCAAGACATTATTCATTATGGGGGGCTATTTAGTCTCCTTCTACCAATCCTATGGGAGGACCAATGATTGTATATACATGATTTATGTAGTCCTTGGGGGGTGTTATTGATTCCTCCATCCATGCATCTTTTTTTTATTTCTATCTTTTGGAGAGGAGTTTTCTCCCACACGATTTTTCTCCATTTGTGAGAGTTTGCATTGTATTTTGCATTGTAAATGAGTACCTAACATGTTTGTGTAGCTGGGACCCATATTGCATCTTGATATTGAATAATAATCTCCCTAAGTTGCACTTAAGGGGGGTTGTTAGAGTAAATAGGATATTTTCCTTCTTAAGCTTACTTAGGCATAATAGTTTATTAGTATATTTAATTAATTTGTAGTTGTCAGTTATATTTTTACTAGATTTCCCCTTTCCTTTATAAGCAAGCCCAATGTACATTATTCTTCATCTCAATTATTATTCAGTCATTGGTGAAATAGCTTGGCTTCTCTCATTTTTGTGAAGGTTTATATTGTAGATTGTGCTCCTAGGATGTGAATTCAAGCCAACATCATTTATGTTTAGGCACTCATAGGACTTAACCAATACCATCAAACTTTACCCTAGGAAACAAAGAATATTAGTATATAACCTAAGACATTATTTGATAGAGAAAACATATTTTTTAAGTAAAAACAAAAATAATTTAAAATATACTCTAATGACTTACATTTTTAAATCCTAAAATTAAATATTCTTATCTTTCTCATTTACTTTCCTAAAATAAAAATTATAATTTTAAAATTATTAATCCCAACTTACATTAATACTCTAGATATATTGTCACATCCTTGACTAGCAATATCCATGTTGGACTATGTAGGTGGGGAAAACAAAAAAAAAAAAAGGAAAGAAGTAAATGCA
Source organism: Sequoia sempervirens (assembly GCA_007258455.2). Lineage (NCBI taxonomy): Eukaryota > Viridiplantae > Streptophyta > Pinopsida > Cupressales > Cupressaceae > Sequoia > Sequoia sempervirens. The sequence goes on from VDFB02281492.1 coordinate 244,888,344, forward strand.
AGATACAAACATTGCTAAATGTGAAATGGAATAGTAGGAAAGAAGGGGAGTGGGAGTCATTAAATGAGCATGAAAACCCATTTCTCATGATGAAAAAGATAGGAAATGTGGAGAAAATATAGCACATAGGACAAATCATAGAACATGACCTCATTAAAAAAGGCATTGTAGGGAAAAAGAAAGGGGGAGATAAAAAGGAGAGGAGAAGAGTAGCAGAATGCATGGGTGAAAATGACAAAAAAGGAAGAGGGAAATTGGACATAAAAGGGGAAGAAAGGAGAGAAATTCAAGTCTAAGTGGAAGAAATGAGTGAAGAAATTGTACAGAAAGAGAAGAGAGTAGAATGTAAGGAAATTTGGGAGCACATCTTATGAAAACTCCATGTAGTAGTGCCTTCAGTAACTTTCAATTTTCAATTAGGTTGCCTCAAAGACACAAACAAATATGTCCAAATGTGAAACAGACACAGTTCATTTCCTACATTGATCCATCTGAGAGAAACACATGTAAATTCAACAGCAACCATTAACAGATTCTACTACACAAACCAGCAGACATGAAAGATGAAACAAAAAACCATAACACGAAGATTTATGTGGGGAAAATCCTTTCAGATAAAAAACCACACACTCCAAAGATCGAGCCATTGTATTATTCAACAATAGAAAGGTAACAATACAAAAATAATTCAGGCTCATAGCCTCTTCAGAGATTCATCTTGTTCATTCTGGATACTATCTGGTAATCAACTCTCCCTCTATACATTTCCTGATCAACCTCTCAAACAAAACAATCTTCGTACTGTTGCAATACCCTCACATAGGTTATAGTACTGACCAACATGAGAGATCAACCATAGCATTCAATCCTTGATCAGGAGAGAAATCGACAACATAACCCTACCTCTCACTTCCTCTGTTTTGACCTCATGGCCTCGGCCTCCCAGCTAGCCATACTCGGCCTTAACATCTCATCAGCTCTTCTAGTCACCTATTATGGCCTCATGGCCTCGGCCTTCCAGCCAGCCACTTGGCCTTCACATCTATTCGCTTTGTTTCCTACTCTTTGGCTTTGACTCTATGAAATGGTTTGTTTCCAACTCTCAGATCACAATTGTCAAATCATCCAGCTCAGAAATGATTCACATTCTGCTTTCTCTAATTTGTCCATATCTCATCACATCAGACAATCTTCACTCGGTCAACAATGATCAACTTGTGTTGCATGTCAGTGAGACACTAGAAGTGTCTCCCCGATGCCACAAGACCCGATTACATGTTGTCGCCAAGAGTCATCTCCATCGGCAAGAATTTCTACCAATATCCACAAGTCATACCGATTTCAGCATTCTCATTGGCGAGACAATCACCATTCGATGAGACATCACACTGAGCTCATAAGTCATTTCCGAAGTGTTCCTTAGTCATCAAGACTTTAGTCATTCGCTGAGAGACCATATCTAGTCTTCAAGTCATGCTGAAACCCATTGTATTCCTATCGATAGCCATCTATCGACAAGACTATCATCTTTTGCCAATACGTCACAACGAGCTTCATGCTATACCAAACTCAGACTACCTCATCGGTGAGACAATTCCACTTTTCCAAGACATCATATCGATGCCTTCATGTTATACCGAAGACCTACCATCAACCAGACATTCAACATTTTCCAGGAGATCATATCGATGTGTTCCACTGTAGGTAAGAGAATCAACCTTTGACAAGACTTCTTACTGAGGCTTCCATGTTATCTCGAAACAACTGTTCACCAAGAGTCACACCGAAGACATTTTTCTTTTGTCAAGACTTCATACCGATCACCTTATGTTATACTGATGACCCCTAACATTGTCGGTGATACTTTCCACATTTTCCAAGACTTCATTTCGAAGTCTCATGTGTTACACCGAAGTCTCCAAATGTATACCCGTCAGTGAGACATATCACTATCAGTATGACTTCTTACAGATCACCCAAGGGTTTCCCCGAAAGCTCCAACACTGTTGTTGAGACATGTTACTTTTGGTAAGACTTCTCACCGAGCCAGCATAGGTTACCGTGATGACTACAATGTGTATCCTTGTCGGCAAGACCTTCCAATTTCACTGGGACTTCTTCCTGAGTGTAGAAGTCACTCCAAAGCCCCTGGTCGCTATGAGTCTCATCGACGCCCGATTGAATGGCCTGTTGGCCAGAGTTCTCCATGCGATGAGAAGTTACAACGACGGCCATAAGTCACAGCGATAGATTCCTTCGGAAAGACAATAGCATTGTCTTGGGGACATGAGCAAAACATAAGGTAAACTGCCAGTCGGCCAGACAACAGGAATGTCACAACGACTATGCTTTCTCAGAGGTTTCAGCTTGTGAGATTGAGGCATATATTCCAGCAATATCCCACTTGACAAAGATCACACAGGAACCTTCAAAGCAACTAGGAACTAAGACCACACTAGCTCCACTAGTTCAAACCTTGCAATACTCAAGACAACCAATCAACATGATTCCACAAATAACAGTCCATTAGATAATCTACAACAAAGACCAGGAAACCAACTGCAACTCACTGTCCAACAAAACAACCGATCATAGCCCCCAGGAAACCGCATAGACTTTAAACATGCTCTCATGCTCCATGAAGAATTCTGCTCCAACATCCAAGATGTTCATCATTCAGACAACAATCTTGTCATCTTCCACGTGTGGAAGAAAGACACAAATCCAAGGTGTATAAGAACCATTCCAATGAACACAAGCAAAAAAGATCCCAGTGATATCTTCAACAAGATACTGCTACCACTTCACTGTACTCAATTACTATACAAAAGAAATATCAACTTCAAAGCTTCAATCAGAACACAACAGTGAAGTCATTATCTAGAAACAAGAAACTAAACATTAGTTAGAACAACAATCAGACTAACTGCTTCGATCCAAATTATAACCCACACGACTGAAAATAGCACCCACAACTTGTGCTATACTATCCAATCTCACATACCTCACAAGTATCACCATTAGTAAACTTCTGCCAATCCATTAACAACAAATACAAGTTCCAATGTCAACCAGTCAAAAAAGACAAGACACATACAAGAACTCCCACTACCTGAGAAATTCAAATCTAAAAGATTAGAAGGCATCACAAGCCTACCAATACCAGCACAAAGAAAATGTAACCCTGTAGTACCAAAGAAAAATCCACAATGATATGCACAACCTACCACAAGAAACTTTTCTCTCACCACAAACCTTCATGGCCACAGAGAGAAACACTGCACATCATCTTCTGTAGAACATCCTCCTACATACACTTCTAACAGCCAGTTGTGTCAAGAATGATCTTCTTCACATCCCAAAAGAAATCCTTAACAACATCCATCCGTTCAATCACCAAGATCAAACAAACTTTAAAAACATGGATGTAAACCTCTCAAAGAAGATCAGGCTGAAAGCATTTCCCATGTCAAGAAATCAGCCCATACATCATCTCCTACCAATTCTCATCAGTAAATGAGATAACACAAAAGCTCAAGGAGATAATATAAACTGTACAACTTCCACTATGAATCCTCCAGGACCAAAGGTTAAATATTAATTCAAGATCCATATCATGAAAGTAAACATAAACACATCTGAAAGATATAAAGGGCCAAATACCTTTTTGATAAACTGTCGAGTAGACCAAGACTAATCCAAAGGCAATCTCATCATAGGTCTCTAATTTGAACTTACATTCAACCAAGGTGTAGGCTTCTCTGACTTTCTATTGAAAAACTTTAACAAGAGAAACAAGAAGCAGCACATCTCTCATAAGAGAAAAATAGCCTCACCTTATTCTTCATGTATCCATGAGTACTAGCAACCGACCATCTCATGCTAGACCATCTCATGCTAAACTCTATTTGCATTACTGCACTATCATGAAGTACCAAGCAAACAATCGAAGCACCCAATACACAAAGAATTACTAGACTATTGTCAAATCTCCAATCATCTGAAATAGGAAATTATCATGACACCATGATCTACACATCCCCATAGGAGATACCATGCTTCAAATGACTCCACCATTGTCTCAAGTACAATGCATAATGCCAAAACTCCAGTGCACAAACAAGAGTATACCATGACATAAAGCAAATAGACCTAAGAACAACATCACCTATCAAGCACCTCCAACACCTTAGCCAAAGACTCCAAGTGTCCTCCATGGTTCCAAGATGTTGCACATCTTCAAATAATGTCCATGCAAAAGCACAAGAACCCTTCTGCAACACTATAGAATACCATTCACCACCATGTGATGAATCCATAGTCACTGCTAGAGCTCCCACTGAACATGACACCCGAGCTTTCCAAGCATTATGACCAACTATTTTAGGCTCCCATAACTGACTATTCAGGTACTCAAGAATATCCATTCTCTCATCTCAAAAAAATCACACCAATGTACAAGTGACCACAAACAAGGCCAGCTAACAAATCTACACCACCAATGAATCAACCTCATGGATAAAGACAGTCCACATCCAAGTTATCTCACTACAGCCAATGGGTAGCTAATTCACCAACCGCATAACTCATAGATCACAAACATCAAACATGCAAAACCGTTATCACATTGAAAACTGCAACACTGAGATATCAAAGAGAATAACCACATAGAAAACATGACTCAAACACTAGATCATGCCAGATCTAATTTTCCAATCATGTCCACAATGAGCACCATAATCAAGGACCCCTCAATCATTACCACAAGAATGTTGAGTGACAAAAAACTTACCAACACTCCCATGCAGAGAAATAATCATACCTCCTCAAAACCATGCACCAAGCATGCATGCAGACCTGCAACTATCTCATCCAACAACACCCCAAAAGGCTACTGTCTAGACAATAGCTTAACAACAACTCCACATGATCACAAGTTTTGCTTAACCATGTAAAACCTGCAAAACCATAGAGCCATGCAAGTAAAAATCATCCTTAGAAAGAAAACAGCAGTTCAAGAGAATCCAAACCCCTTTCAGGCCAACTTTAAACTACCACCATGTACATGCATTCAAGAAAGATAGAAAAGCTATTTCAGAAGCTTGCAAATCATCTAATGGTTAACTCCATAGCCTTCAAGCATTCGACGTTAACAAGAAACAGTGCCTTCCAACACCAGGACTTCCACCTAGCATAAACACTCTCTTCCATGACTAAGAAACAATCTAGGCTTCCTCATATCACCCAAGAGCTTGTCACATAGACAACAATATGAAACCTTTACTGCTACACAACCATAGAGTAAGAAAATCCACCTCATACTCCAAGGTTAAACCTCTACTAGCCAGGAGACATAGATCACAACATGATCAACTCCCTTTTCCATCTTGACCATCCTTCAAGCTGCATGTTGTCTCAGAATACCACAAGGCTTCCACTCATCAAAGGATCAATACATAAGTCCATTCCTCCAAATTTCCTCCAGCCCAACAAACTGAGAAATATTCACAGGAGAAATATCCAGAACCAACAACCAAAAGAAGGCTTTGATACCACTTGTAAGGAAATTTGGGAGCACATCTTATGAAAACTCCATGTAGTAGTTCCTTCGGTAACTTTCAATTTTCAATTAGGTTGCCTCAAAGACATGAACAACTATGTCCAAATGCAGAATAGACATAGTTCATTTCCTACATTGATCCATCTGAGAGAAACACATGTAAATTCAATAGAAAGCATTAACAAATTCTATTACACGAACCAATAGACATGAAAGATGAAAAGAAAAACCATAACACAAAGATTTACATGGGGAAAATCCTTTAGGATAAAAAACCTCACACTCCAAAGATCGAGCCATTGTATTATTTAGCAACAGAAAGGTTACAATACAAATTTAGGCTCATAGCCTCTTCAAAGATTCATCTTGTTCATTCTAGATACTATCTGGTAATCAACTCTCCCTCTGTACATTTCATGATCAACCTCTCAAACAAAACAATCTTCGTACTGTTGCAATATCCTCACACAAGTTACAGTACTGACCAACATGAGAGATCAACCATGGCATTCAATCCTTGATCAGGAGAGAAATCGGCAACATAACCCTGCCTCTCACTTCCTCTATTTCGACCTCATGGCCTCGGCCTCCCAGCCAGCCACACTAGGCCTTAACATCTCATCAGCTCTTCGAGTCACCTATTACGACCTCATGGCCTAGGCCTTCTAGCCAACCACTTGGCCTTCACATCTATTCGCTCTATTTCCTACTCTTCGGCTTCAGCTCTATGAAATGGTTTGTTTCCAATTGTCAGATCACAACCGTCGAATCATCCAGCTCAGAAATGATTCACATTCTACTTTCTCTGATTTGTCCATATCTAATCACGTCAAACAATCTTCACTCGGTCAACAACGACCAACTTGTGTCACATGTTGGTGAGACACTGGAAGTGTCTCCCCAATGCCACAAGACCTGATTACATGTTGTCGCCAAGAGTCATCTCCATTGGAAAGAAGTTCTACTGATATCCACAAGTCATACTTATTTTAGCATTCTCATTGGGAAGACAATCGCCATTTGATGAGACATCACACCGAGCTCATAAGTCATTTTTGAAGTGTTCCTTAGTCGTCAAGACTTTCCAATGTCACTGGGACTTCTTCCTAAGTGTAGAAGTCACTCTCAAGCCCCCGGTCACTATGAGTCTCACCGATGCCTGATTGAATGGCCTGTCAGCTAGAGTTCTCGACGCGATGAGAAGTTACAATGACGGCCATAAGTCATAGTGATAGATTCCTTCAGCAAGACAATAGCATTGTCTTGGCGACATGAGCAAAACATAAGGTAAACTTGCAGTTGGCCAGACAACAGGAATGCCATAGCGACTATGCTTTCTCAGAGGTTTTAGCCTATGAGATTGAGGCATATATTCCAACATAGAAAGCTTAATGCATATTTTCTCAAGATATAGTAGCAAGTGTGATAGGAGGAGGGAAGAGAATGGTGGGAGAAATAGATAAAAAAACAAAACAAGAGAGACTAGTTGGATCGAAGATAGGAGGAAGAAAAAATGTAGAAGATAGTAGGATATGAGTGTAGAAATACAGAGGGAGAGAAAGGGACATGAGAAGGAGGAATCACTCAGGAAAGAAAGGTAGCAAGTAGCAAAGGAAGAACATGCTTAGTCTAGGAAAGGAAACATGGTCTCAAGGAAAGAAAAGGTTGTAGAATGTGCACAAAATGGATTTTTCAAGATTCCTTAGGAAATTGCAAGCAAATGTTGATGGGGTATTAACTATGGAGGTTTGCAAGCTGAGAAGAAGAAGAAATTTAGGAATGTGCATCACCATGATTATGGTTGATTGGAGATTTGGGTGTTGAGGGGAGTAAGGTAGAGAAAATGGTGTGAGCATGGGTTGGAAAGTAAAAAACTTCAAATCTGTGTAGCAAGGGAGGAAATGGGAGAACACTATAGGGGAGGCTTAGAATGGAACATGAGATGGAGAGGAGTGCAGAGTAGAAAAAAATGAATTTGTTTAAAAGTGAACTTGCTTCAAACTCACACTAAGTAGACAATCGTGTATTAAAGAGGGGTTCAAATGCACCCATGCGAATAAGATGAGATAATGATCACTTGAGGGGTGATCAAGTCCCCAAGATCAAGATCCCTTGACAAACCAACATAAGCACAAAGGAACACGCATGATAATGATACAAAGAACAATGAAAAGGCACAAGCATACACTACCAAAGATGAAGAAGAGAAAAGCTGAAATAAAAGAATCATATCAAGCTTCGACTATTTTTCCATCATTATGTGGATCAGATCTAGGTTTTTTTTCCAAAAAACACATACTCACTCTGAGGTGACGAAACTCCTAGTTGTCCGCTGGGTGAGAAGTCCTAAAAGGTGAGAAACATACACTCATGGATATTATGCACTCACAAAGATGCAAGTGGCTATGGGGAAAGTCATGCCTTGGATTGGGCTTCCCACTCAAACCATAACAAAGTTATACCTCCTGATAACTTTAATATGGTGCCACATAAAAATTATTTTTGAGCTTCATGAGGTAAACAAAATTTCATATGCTTGGAGCTTATGAATAAACATGATGGAACTATAGGCATGCAAGTTGTGTTATGCAAGGTGGCCATATAGAAACAAATGCAAAATGAAAAATAGGAAATGTTCAAAGGATTCTTGATTAGTTCACGCGATGTCTTCAACTTAGGGAACATTGTGCCTAATGTCTCTAAGAGAGGACTGGTCAAAGAATAGAAAATTCACAACTTAGGGGATGCGGTGTGTCACATCAAACCACTATGAGGAATGCATTATGCTAAGAGAGATCACACTCTTGAAGGACATCACACCCAATGTCATCCACAAAGTGACAAATGCATCACGGGTATGTGCAGGATCATGATGGGCCAAAAAGTGGGGATATGATGGGTATGTGTAGGTTATGTGGCTGATGACTTTTTTTTAACCCAAAATTGATGAAATGAAAAGGTTTTTAAAGGAGATTCTCATCTTTCCACCAATATAAATTATACTTTACTTTGAATTTAATAAATAATTATTAAAGTCTCGATTGATAGTATGATTGAAAAACATCTATACCTTTCAAACAATATCACATTTTTTGAATCAAAAGCATGCATCTCATTTTATGCTTTGCATACTATAGGATTAAAAAATAAATGAATTTCATAAAGTTTTAACCAAGTTAAGGTGGTCAGACATACGATTTTTTATCTTTTTTAAAAGTTGTAATAAAAAATTCATAATTAATTATTTACTTGGAAAAAAATTACAAAAAAATATGCATCACATTTGAACATGAGTCATCTACTTATATCTAAAATCTTGTAAAACAATATTATCATTTTATTGTGGTTAGGGTGGTCAAACAAACACCTACTTCTTATTTTTTCCCTGAAATTTAAGTACTACTACATTGAAATTTCAAATTTTTGACAAATAGATTTAAAAACTAAAATAAAAATCTAGTAGTTTAAAAACTATGTATTCAATTTGTTGTAGATTCTATTATTACGTATTTTTGAAATAATATAGATAACTTATTCAAATTTTTATGTCAAGTTACCTAACTCTGATTTTTTTGATTTTTTCGCCAGTTAAGGGCCTATTTTTTCATGATGATCCTGAACATACCCTCGTATGAAGTAAGAAAATTACACCATGAACCATGAAAAAGAAAAATTCCAATGTATGCCCCCATTTTAAAGAAATTGATAAACACCATGTTGTGAGAAATTACTTTAAAGTAGCAAATGATAAATGAAAAATAGAAAAGACATGAGAGCCAACTTGAAAATCCCTATGCCAAGTCATATGTTTCCAAGTAAATTTTTTTCATGTAATAGAAAAAGAAAAGAGAGGGGTTTCCCCCAAAATGAAAACACCAAACGCATAAGGGATCTATGGATTTGAGGTTAGTATGTTATTTGTTGTAATGTTTTTAGGGAACTTGCAACTATTATTGTCCCCCAAATACACATAGAACTAGAAGAATGACACAAACAAAGCAAAAAAAAAAAGAAAGAAAAACCTTTCAGGTCAACATGGAAGAGACACAAATGTATTTATGCCTTGTGTCATCCCCAAAAGGAAAACACAAGAAAAAATATAAAAAGAGAAAATGAAAAGGAAAGAGAAAAAAAAAGTATTTTGGGTCAAAATGGAAGAGACATGAATATCTCAACACCTTGTGTCATCCCCAAAAGGAAAACACAAGACAGGAGAAAAAGAGAAAATTAAAAGGAAAAAAGAAAAAGAAAAATAAAAAGAAAGCCTTTTGGGTCAACATGGAAGAGACATGAATGTTTCAACACCTTGTGTCATCCCCAAAAGGAAAACACAAGACAAAAGAGAAAAAGAGAAAATGAAAAAGCAAAAGAAAAAGAAAGCCTTTTGGGTCAACATGGAAGAGGCATGAATTTCTTGATGCTTTGCATCATCTTCAAAAGGAAAACACATGATAAATTAAAAAGATAAATTGGAAAGGAAAAAAGGAAAAGAAGGCCTTTTGGGTCAACATGGAAGAGACATAGGGTGTCTCAACGCCTTGCATCATCCCCGAAAGGAAAGCATAAGAAAAATGAAAAAGAGATAAAAGAGAGAAGTAAGAGATTTACAACATAGAGAAGAATGGAGGTACAAATAGAGGAATGTCACAAAGATAGAGACAACATCAAACAAAATGTCACGGGGGATCACATTAACACATGCAATCACACAAAAGGAAAAGATAAAGAAAAAGTGCAAAAGACTACTAAGGAAAATGTGAGTGAACCTATGAGCAAGTCATCTGCCTTCCAATCATGTCCATTGTATACCAAAGGTGGGAAACTAGAGAAAGGGACTATTGGAAGATGAACTACTCTGAGAGGGGGGGTGAATCAGAGTAATATAAAATTTTAAAATTTAAACCTTCACATGTAAAATAAAAGAAGACCTTGAGATAGATACCACTTTGTTTCAATATGATCTTCTAACAAAACAACTTTGATATTAAACTTAAACAATTAATCTATATGATTGCAACTTTATGAAGAACAATTAATTGAACACATTAGTATGTGTTTGAATTGTTTGATTATACTATAATGATTGAACTAATTGATCATATAACATTGAGTATCAATAAGACAACGATATGAAATATGAGCATCCACATTTGTGAAATATTTTAGATAGATTGAAAAAAAAAAAAAAAATGTATCAGAGCATTGCATGAACCAAATTTACAAATGAGAATGAAAACTTAAGTAGGATAAGCACAAAGCACACAAAAAAGAAACAAAAAACTTTGATGAGTGGAAAACCCTCTTGGGGTAGAAAAACCACTCCAAAATGCCTTACAGGCTTAATTCCAAATTGATTACAATATTTTTTAGAGCACCAACTCTATAACAATTTAGGAAGATCAAATCCACCAAAATTCTGAAGCACCAAATTCAGTAGGAGCACCAAATCCTTTACAAAATTTCTCAATAACCATGCAAACTGTCAGGACCTTATAATTGCATTAGTTTTGCAATTACAAAATATCAACAAAGTACATATAAAAGATATACAATAATGCCCAGTATAATCTTTACTAAATATGACAGTATCGAGATAATCACACTAAAATTTTGAATGCTATCTCTATTTTTGAACCAAAGAAATCAGAGAATTTAAGCTCTCATCTATCTCTTTTGAATACAAGAATAATTCTCTCAGAAACCCTTATCATTTTTTTGACAAAAACTCAGTTATTTCATTCCAATCTTTGTTACTTTTCAATGGCTAAAAATACCATTCTTTTATAGACTCGAATTTATTAAAATCTTATTCACATTTTGCAAATCCTTTATTCCAAAATTTTGAAACCCTTGAGTTAACTAGGGTTTAAAAATGGAAAATGCATTTGAACAAAAACTGTCCATTCTCATTTCAAAGTAACTGAATCAGAAAAAAATGAAATTGAAATCATTTTACCTTTTTTCACTTTCGGTGAAGGAAAAAATTATCAACATTTACTTCGAAGAACCAAAAGATTGTGCATATATTACCTTACTATGGTGGCCAAAAACTAAAAATAAATTCCACAAAATCTGCCTTCTTTACTCCCGCTTTCAGTTGCAAGTAAACCATTCTTCTTTCTACACTGTCCATCATACTGCTGGCTCGAGCAAACCTCATAACCATCTCACTGAAGTCCACACTGCAGTTCATTTACTTCCCAATGCTAGAAATCTGTAACTACCATTGTTCATGGTGGCAGCAACTAGGGTTTCAAAACCTAAGAATGAAAAAAAAATTCTTTGCCTTAATCTTCTTTGCTATGAAAGCTTTCAAGAAATTCACTTCGTTTTGTAATCATTTGAAGTCCGTGTGAAACAAATATTTCAAATAATACCTTTATTATTGTTGTTGATACATTGTACATGTGAGTCATGAATGCCTTCGACTGTTCCAAGTTTCCCAATGTCTAGGCTGATACAAATAAAAATTCATATGAACATTATGTAATATGGTAAGTCCAAGTATAAGCCAAAATATATTATAATTTAAACCATATCACATATGAAATATGAAGAACTTGACTACTCAAAATCAAAGCCATGTATGGCTTTATTTTAATGCCACCAAATATAGCTTATATTTTCTATGTGAAACACAAACCGCCTGATTATATTTGATTGCCCCTTTAAAAATAAATAAATAAACACCTTCCATTTGAAACAATAGAGGCCTGATAAAAATCAAGAACAAATAAAATATGTCCCCTTGTGTACAATTTAACACTAAAGAAAAACCAATGGAATGCCATGTAAACCAACATAATGCAAGTGTTCACTTTTGAATGTATGTGAATAAATCATAAAGTATTAATTTGAAGAAGGATTGAAAACATATCACCAAGTGTTATAAACCTATAAATGCTATGAAGAATGATCACCTTTAGATATCAACCATGATGTCAAGGCTCGAGCATTGGAGTCTCCTTTGATAACCAAGTATATTGTTAAAATCATATGCCATGTGTACGAAAAATAACCACCAAACAAATACGTTGCTTGAACCAATATGAATTCAATGTCTCTAAGTAATGTGAGTTCCAGATGGCTTCAAAAACATGAATTCAATGATGTCACTAAGCCAAGATTCATAGAAAAAATTGAATCAATAACCAAAATACCTAAATTGGTGTAATTTCTTGTTAAAGCAATATAAATAAATAATGAACCAGAAGTCATGTGCCATATTTATCAATCAATAAGTCATAACCATTTATACCATGAAGATAGAAAGATTACAAGATGATATAGATGCCAAACCAAGATCAATCTGATAAACATATCAACTAAAACCATATTTCCATAAGCATTACCTTTATGAAGCTGATACTCACAACTATGATGTTGTCCAATACCTTGCAACTAGCATGGTTTATGATTCCATGAATCAAATGATGTCTCGTTGAAAATGAATCTGTCGGTATGAGTATTTCGCAATGAATTGTAAACATGTTGAATATATCTATGGCTCTCATGAAAAAAAAGACACCTATCTAAAGCTTATGCTTGTCTTGACATAAAGAACACCATGTAAAATGCCAATACCATCAAGTAAGGAACTGAAACTAAAAGAGCATGACATGAACCAAGAGTATCACCATATGATCCAACAGTAGACATCAAGAGCCAATACATCATTAAAATATTGAATCACCATAAACATGAATACCAAGAGTATGCCAATAGATTTTGTCATCAAGGACAACCAAAGACAACTGAGAAGTCAATAGGGACAAGATAAAGTTCTGAACTAGGAGAAGCATAAGGTTCAACACTCTTTATAGGATATTTTCCATTTAATCTCATGGAAGAGGAAAACAATGTATTCAGTTCATTATGCACCTCTTCGTTAATTTTAGCAACCTCATCATGATCATCTAAGTTGATCACAATAGGGGATCGAAGGATAATGTCCATGGAATAGTTCAACTCTTGTTGTGGAGGTTGCATTGAATCGTCTTGTTTCAGGATAGTGTCATCATGCATTGTTTCAGTCAAGTTTGGATTTTGATTTTCTTTGTTTAATTCTTCATGTAAGTTACAAGCAAGGGCATGATGTCTATTCCTACGCTCTCTAGAACCTTTGTTTCTTTTGGTTTTATTTTCAAGTTGCATTTGTGTAGGAGTAGGTTGATCAATCGTAGGTTTCTCTTCTTCCTTAAGGGGGGCAATGAAAGGAACCACAAGAGGTTGTTCAACTACTTTCTCTTTGACTTTGAAAACTTGTTTTATTCTAGGAGGTGTGATGGGGTTGGTTTCACTGTCTCTTGGTCATTTATAAAATGTAGGTGAAGCTTCTATTTTAGTTTGGTCTTGGTTGTTTTGGTCTTCTTTAGGTTAATGCATGGTTTTGTCAAGGATGGTAGGTTGAGATGTTGATGGGGACATGTTTTAGAGAGACAATTCGACAATTTTCTTTGCTTTGAATTTTTTGTAGGATATGAAAAAGAAGTCTTCTCATGGCTTTAAAAGTTCCATGGGCTTAGGCCAAAAGGAATCTAAAGAAAAGTTTCCTTTGGATGTGAAAGGGTTGAAGCCACTATGGTGAACAATGAATATTTCATTTTCAAAGGGAAACTTTAAGAATCTATGCACAACCAAAGGGATGACTTTTAAGGAGCAAAGCTATGGGTGGCATAGCTTCACATGAAATTTTTCTGAATGTAGGCTGATGGAGAATGTGACATCTAATTTTTTTGGTGCTATCTGTAATGGTAAGGTGATCGATCCTATCATAGGGCAAGCAAAAAAGTTGTGTCTTGATCCATGCTTTTGGTTGATCATATTCATCTTGATAGAGTTCATACAAAAGTAAAAAATCATCGATGATCACATTCTATCCATAGGCGGGATGTATTCACATCCCATTAGTGGGCTTATCATAGATACAACTGACTATGTAAAGAGGACCATCAGGAAAATGTTTAAGTATATCCTTAGAGGAGAAAGCAATGTTAAGAGAATTCTTAGGTTGTCCCTTACAAAGGATGATGTATATTGCCCCTACCATTTCATCTATAGGATTGACATTGATAGCATTATTTAGAATAAAATCATTATTTTCATCATATGTATTAACATTTATCACATCATTCTTTGTAGTTTCGTTGGCTTTAACAAATGAAATATTATGTTTGGGCATTAGGTTGGTGAAAATTTGTAAGTTTTGATTTGGAGGGGAAATGGACTTGTTTCCTTGATCACTAACACCTCCAATGGATAGACGGTTGGAATCAATGAGGTATTGCACAAGATGTTTAAGACGCTTGCAATGTTATGTGTCATGTCCATTTTTTCAGTGATAGTGGCAATAGGCATTTGATTTAAAGCTTGGAGGTAAAGGCTTATTGGGGTTGGGTGTTTTGATGAGAGGCAAGGTAATAATTTGTTGTTCTAAAAGTTAGGACATTGTGTTATGAAGGGTATTGAGCAAGCGAGTGAATTGTCTTTTCAGATCTTCGTAACTAAAGGGCATTGTGGCTTTGAAAAAAACTATTTGGTTATTGACATTTTTAGCTGGTTGTTGGGGGGGGATTGAATTGAAGGAACCCTTTATTTTGATTTCGAAAATTTTGTGAATTGTTTTGATTTGTAGGCTTGAATCTCTCAATTCGGCTAGAAGTGGAATTTGTATCTCAACTACTAACTGAATTTTGATAATCACGTAGGGCAGTACATAGGTGCATGAAGGATGGCAATTTCGTCATGGTAAGCTTGTCTTGGATTTTACTTTGCAGATTTTCTATGAACATCTTTTGAAGGTGTGGGTTAGGGACCTTAACATCGCTTTGGGAATAAAGTGATTAATAGTGTGAGATAAAATTTGTTATTTATTCTTCCTCTTTTTGCTTGCATCTCATCAAATCAGCCAAGGTCATCTTGGGAGTCATATGCACTTGGAAATGGTTTATGAATGCTTCAACAAGTTCATTGAATGAACGGATTGATTTGTTCAACAAAGAAGAGAACCATTCCAGGACAACATCTTTCAAGGACCTAGGATTTTTTTTTCCAAAAGTTTATCATCAAGGACAAAGTCACTACATAAGGTAGTATAGGAATTAACATGGGTAAAAATGAAAAGGTGAAACATTGTGGGCTCTCTTTCACCTTTAGGGTTTTGGACCTAAAAGGAGAACGACAATTCTCACATCTTCACTCAAGAACAAACCCTTGATATTTCAATGCAAAGGAGATTAAAATATTGCAAAGGGACTATCCTAAAGGATGAATGATATCTAATGAGGAGTTCATTGGTCACCAAGTTTAGACTATGAAAAGACAATGAAATGCAAGTTGTAAGATAAAACCCTAATTGAATACAATCTAACTCTAAATGACCTAAAAGGGACCAGTAAAATGCAATAGAAATCTATAAAATTGAAAGTATGCACCTAGGAGACTGAAGAAGGTAGAATGGAGGTCTATAATTTAGGAAAATTTGTTGTTAATGTTGAGTGGACTAGTTCACCAACATGAAAAGGTGAAAAATTATGGGCTTTTTTTCACCTTCGTTAGTGTGAAAGGGGTACTTTATCTAACTAGTTCATTCTTAGCTAGTTCTCCACTAAAGTCCTCTTCACACTAGCTTAAATTTACATAGGGATAAGGTGGTTGAGCCTTTAATTACATGAGTTGTCACAACTCATAGGATGCCAACACTTGTCATAATTTGGTTGCATCTATCTATCCCCTTGGCCTATAGAACCAAGGCATTTCCTTTGTAATTCTTAATTCTCAAGCTAAATATAGCTTTGCATTCTTGAGAAGAATACAATTTATTCCTCCTTATATTTCTAGTTTTGCTTTCCTTCAATCATTAGATTCCTAGGTAGGCTAGTTAGCAAATCTCACAACCTTTAGGGTTTTGGACTTAAAAGGAGAGAGACAATTCTCACACTCTTCACTCAAGAACAAACCCTTGAGATTGAAATATTGCAAAGGGATTGTCCTAAAGGCTGAATGATATCTAATGATGGGTTCACCACCAAGTTTAGACATGGAAAAGACAATGCAATGCAAGTTGTAAGATAAAACCCCAATTGAATGCAAACTAACTCTAAATGATATAAAAAGAAAATTAAAATGCAACAAAAAGATATAAAATTGAAAGTGTGCACCTGTGAGACTGAAGACGGTAGAATGAAGGTCTAGAATTCAGGAAAATTTGTTGTTAATGTTGACTAGGACTCACTCGCCAAGTTGGATGAATCAATCCAGTTTCTGGGAAAAATGTGCAGATATAGGTTTCAGCCAAAAGGGTACCTAGATTTGTGAAAATCTCTGTTAGACCTGTATAGTGGGACTCATTTGTCACTTATGGAAAATCATTCCTCTTCTTCTTTTTTAGAAGTTCAGAACCTGATTCTATTCCTCTCAGTCTCCTTTGCTCTTTTTGACTAGTTTCCAGACCCGAAACTACAAATTATCAGCTATAGACCTTCTCCAAGCTTCTCCAAGGCTTGGTGACAGCTTTAGGGATTTCACAAATTTTCTCCATCTTTGGTTCATGAAAAATCTACAACCTAGCACTTCAAATTACACAAAAGAAAAGGGGAAAATATTATGGGGGTTAGTGAATAGGGGTTTTCCTTGGTCAAACCCCTTGATGGTAATTAAACCTTGAAATGAAAGCAAATATGAAATGAGAATGATGAATGAACAAATAGAAATGTTGTAACTCACCAAACCCTAGCAATAAGGTGTTGCAATTATGATTGAAATGGTTGCAATGGATGTGGTTCTTGACTCTACCTTGAATGGCTGTAACACTTGCATGGATCATGAACTCTACATCACAATTATTAGCACAATAACAAACATGAAGGATGCAATATTTGATATGATGATTGAAACTTGAAAAATTCTCTAAGATGCTTGATAATCTACCCTTGAAATGCCTTGAATTCTCTTGTGAATGCTTAATGCTCTTGTAAACTCTCTTGAATGCTAGGTGTTGAATATGAATGAAAGAACCTTGTGTTTATACTTAATTATGCAAGAATTCCTGAAATTACAACACTACAAGTTGACATCAGATCTAGGAGAATAAAATCCTACTGGAAATTCAATTTAAATTTGAATTTTGGTCACATGGGACTCATTTGCCCAAGGTGGCGAATGAGTCCCACCAGACATAATATATGGGACCAAAAATGAAAAGTGCTTAGAAATGTGTGAAACTTGAATCGGCTCTAGAAAGACCTAGGTGGGACTCATTCTCCCAAGGTGGTGAATGAGTCCCAAACACTAAATTTGGGCCACAAAATCTAGGAACACCTGAATTATGATTGGTCAATGATTGGTGTCAATATTATCCTTGAAAAGATGCAGTAAATGAGGCTTGTGGATGCAAAGTAGGGCCAATTAAAGCATAAGAAAGCCCAATTATTAATGAAAATCCTAGAGAAATGTGAAAGTGTGTTACAACACTTTACAACACTCCAAATAAGGCAAGATTAAGGTTGATTATGATTAAAATTATGTTTATTATGCTTAGTTAATTGACTAAACCCTAGAAAAGTGTGAAAGTGTGTTACAACACTTCACAACACTCTAGCAAGGCACCATTAAATTCCATTAGTTTAGAAGGCCCAAGACCTAATTTGTGAATGTGTTATCCACATTGCAACACCAAATCAAGGCAGCATTAAGCGAAAATCCACAAGGAGAACCCGAACAAGTGTGAAAATGTCAAAGGATCCATTTTACTACACTACAAAAAGGTTTTGAAAACTTTGAAGCAACGTATTTGGCGGGAGTAAAGTCACATTCCATAGTCAATGCCCACATCCTCCACAACCTACACCATATTGAGAAGCAAGATATTGAAGAAGATTATAGATAAAGGAATTGGTGCTTTGATATCCTAGTGGTGAGAATTTTAAACACTTGATAAAGTTTGTTGGCTTGCTTGAGAACACCCTACTTGTGAACGATACATTTGACCCAAAACTAGATAAGTAATGTGCATTTATAATATTAATCTTATGGAAGTTTATTATGATCTTAGTATAAATTTCATTTGGTAATGGCTAATAAGTATCTAGGGATGGTTGACTTGCTTTATTTAATTCTTCAATGACCAAATTTTTATTGAATAGTGCTCCCTGACATACTTTATTCTAAAAACATATTTATTTTCTCATAAATCAGCTCAATAAATCATGTGCAATAGGCTTCCCTTTGTGTAGATAGGTGAATAAAATTTATATAACAAGGGATAAAGAAATGAGTTTAAATAATCCAGTCAAACAAATGGAGGTTAAGAATTTGGATAAGATTGCATCCTCTACTGTAATAAATCTAACCCTCATTCTTTCGCCAATGTTGATATAAGGTTTAGGACAATGAAATACACTATGAAGTCACTTACTACTAACCATTGAGGTGATAATTAATACAAATGACAAGAACAATTATGACCTACACTATAAATTAGATTACTAAAAAAAAATATATAATCACACATAGGATAAATAGAATTCAAAGGTTGAGATTATTAATATTTCTAAATGCATGGAGTATATATCTTCCTACGATGGCCTAATGAATATAGTGTTTTTCCTATCATGAGTATGAATTAAATAGTAAAATGAAAATTATGCATGTGTCAAACAAGAAGATATTCTATGGTGTTAAACTACAAAATTATACAGGCCATTTCCCTTAAAAATGATGCTAGTATATATTTAAATTGAGCATTAATAAATCAAATAATGAATTTAAATGTTCTTCATACTTGAACATATGTGAGGATTATGTGGCCTTATTGGTAGGATAATGACTATCAACATCTTAAAGATGGGAATTATCATGTAAATGAAGGATATTAGTGTTTTAGTAAACCACCATATGATTGCATACTAAATGGACGGTAATTGTCATTTAATTTCATTATGCTATTGAGATTTATGTTAACCAATAAGCCTATGAGATCATGTTATCAAACATCTCTTGAGACCTTATTATTGACCATCACAGTTATACTTAGTATAATAAATTACCCAATCTATGAGCCAAAGTATTACCAAAACATGGGGTTGCACCATAAGGTAAGGAAATTAGAAGATTAGGAATATTATTGGTAATATTATTAATGTGTTGTGTTTTCAAGTATTGGTCTAATAGATATGATGTTGACAAGTTACTTAAGAAAGATCTAGGCATTAATCATACCTAAAATAGGGTCATAAATGCTATTGGATGTCCTTCAAAGATAACTAATGACCCCTTGAGTGGGTGAACCTCAATATTGAATCTAATATGTAGATTTTAAATGGAAATGCTTTCCTATGTGCTTGTGTGAGCCAAGGAAATTTCATAATAAGCCTAGCCCCAATGATGATAAGATGAACCCGAGGACATTTAAGTTGATCTATGAATAATAATGGGTTGAGTTTAATTCAACACCTTGATATCCTAAGAGGGAAGTTTTATAGTATGGGATTGTAAAATTATATATTTAAATTATGTTCTTCTAACTACTATTAAGCATTAATAATGAAAGAGAAATATTAATGTAACCTTGGTTATGGGGAAACTTCTGTGTAAGTCCTTTGAGACACCTTGTGAGGAGAACTGTGTGTGACTTTGAGCCATTTGAAAGTAGGAACATAGGCTGTCCTTGGACAAAGGATGTCTTTGTGACCTTAAGTACATAGGGGGAGGTTCTAGGGGGGAACAACTACCAGATGTTGGGATTGTTCCTACATAGTTTGACCTTTCCTCCTCCGTAAGCTTCAGTTGAGGATAAAATGGGTATCAAATGGGTACATGATTAAATTAAGGGAATTAATATTTTATATTTAATACATAATAGGCTTATATTAAACAAAATGAAGTAAGGGATTTGACTAATTTATAATGTGTATTTGATTATATGTAAATGTTTGGTAAATTCCATCTCGTGTTAGTTCTATGCATATCTTATGTGTCTATGTAATTTAACTCCATATCTAGAGGTCTTTATGTATAGGCCCGTGTATCTGTTGATTGTGATTGTGATTCATGTTATGTATGACCTAACTAAGAGTGAACCTCTAGGATATTTGAGCAGTGACAGACAGTCATTGGACTGTGCCAATGACTAATGTTTGGGCTACTACTAGGGATTAGTTGAAGTATTCACCTGGTTCATGGAGGTGAAGGTTGCGAGCTACCCTGGTTATGATATGACCATAGCGGTTGCATGGGTAGGGACCCATCCTGTGCAAGTAATGGTAATCTGGGGCTAACCACGTATTGAGAGGGTTCACTAGCTATCACTGATAAGCACAAAAGTGATTGATGCTAAGTGTTACCTAGGATTGTGAAGAAGATAGTTGACAATACCACTAAGGTCACAAGGTGGCATATGTCGGGAGTTACTTCTTTCGGGGTGGACATATTTTTCGTTGGTGGCTTATAAGTGATTGAACTCAAAATCCACCAGGTTTGGTAGGTTCATTGCTTGGGGAAACGCTTGGGATGGTGGATGGACCCACAATGTAGTATAGGTTGCACCGAATCCCCTTCCCAGTTGTTAGACTGAGATGCACCAAATCCTTTTCTCATTTGTCTATGGTGTAGATGATCGGTGGAAAGGACATGACCCACGATGTAGTGTGCAATGCACCAATATTCTTTCTATCTGGGATGCATCGTGGACATGTGTTAGCCATTGTGATGTGTTAGTCAACCATTGTTATTGTGTTTATGTGATGTATGGTGGAGCTCGTCACTATGTTTATATTATATATGATGGAGCTTGTCATTATGTATTTGTGATATATGCTAGATCCAATCACTAATGTAATTGTGATATGTGAATGAGATAATAATTGTTGTACTTGTGATGTACATATGAGCTAATCATCGATGTACTTGTGATATGTGTATGATCTAGTTACTATTATACTTGTGATCTATGTATGATCCAGTCACTGTTGTACTTGTGGTCTATGTATGATCTAGTCATTGTTATAATTGTGATCTGTTTATGATCCAGTAATTGTTGTACTTGTACTATATATGAGCTAATCAACTTGTGTATATGGGGGTATGCTCATGATGACCATTGTATATAATCTTTGAGATTAGGGTATGAATGACACCTTGTGAATACTATGAATCTTTTTTCGCTAATGTTTGGTAATGTTTGGTATGGATCCAACACTTGATGACGAAGTTATTAACATTATATTATAGTTGGATAAGTTGATAGCTTACTTATACATAATTAACAGTCATGGTTTAAAGTTGAGATCAAAGATCTCATAAAAGAGAATAGATTGAACTCCCTCTAACATTGTGGGGCGAACTACAAAGCCTTTGATTCCATTATGAACTTTCGAAGCTTAGGTCTGGGTCTAGGAATGACCCTAGTTGCAGGAGCTTAGCACTTTTGAGTGTAAGCTTATAAGTGTGACATTGATTTATCATCACCATGATGAAATAAGAACTTTTGAGCTCAGCCCATCTAATCTAATTGGAATATGCTTAGTTGGATAAGTTGGTAGTAGTTGTGCATTGTTTAAAAAAAAAATGTAATGCTTGAGGGATGGATTTTATAGATATACTTATGTATATGCAGTTTATTAAATTAGCCTAACCTTATTTTCTTGGCAATTATATCTTATAAATTGTTAAAAACAAGTTTACTAATCTTATAGACTATGCGAGGGATTTGATTTTATCTTGTAAATGAAAATGGAGGTTCGTCAACGAGAAAATCCATAAGGGTACAATAAAATGAAACGGCGATTAATTTTTTTTCCAAATACATTTAGCTTGAGAGTTCTGGGTCTCAATGTTGAAAGAGTCTGAGCCCTTTTAAAATTCCACATTTACCCGTAATACCAAAATACAAACCTGCAGAAGCCGTTGAAGTTTTGTAGATGACGATTAAAAGGTTATAAGAGAAGTCAACACACAGATCTTCTTGAGCTTTGCCTATACATCTTCGTTGAATAATTACGAGTTCAACAAGATGCATCCCCTGTTAAGAATTTGTTTAATTCTGTTTCTTTTTCTATTGCTGTGTACCTGTACTTGTACTGATGAGCAAAGTATTATGGACTTCAGGAATTCCGTTACTTTGGATCCTCTAAAAGCCTTTGCCAATTGGATCCCTACCATTCATTTCTGCAATTGGACTGGAGTTACTTGTGATTCATCCACCAACAGAGTGCAATTTCTTGAGTTGGCAAATATGCAATTAGAGGGTTCCATCTCCTCTTCAGTTGGTAATATCTCATTCCTCACACAACTGGATCTCATGAACAATAGTTTTGTAGGCCAAATTCCACAGGAAATAGGGTGAATTCAAGGCTTAAAGGCTCTCTATCTTTCAATCAATCTATTACAGGGCTCTATTCCAAGGAATTTGACATCCTGCAAGGAGTTGAAAGAATTGAATCTGGCTGCTAATCAATTGACAGGAACAATTCCTACAGAGTTGGGTTTGCTTACAAATCTCTGGATCCTTAAGCTTGGTTCCAACAATATTTCTGGTAGCATCCCTCCCTCCTTAGGAGATCTCTCTTACCTGGAAGCATTGTATATGGAAGATCTTGACCTTGAGGGTCACATTCCACCTGAACTGGGAATACTATCTAGCTTGACCTCTTTTCTCCTGTTTGAGAATCCCCGTTTAATAGGCCCTATTCCCTCATCAATCTCAAATAATTCAGGGTTAGTAGAATTGGCACTTTATAGCAACAGCTTGACTGGTACAATCCCACCAGAATTGGGCAAGCTCTCTTGCCTTACAGTTCTATATCTATGGGACAATTAGCTGAAAGGCACTATCCCGGCCATAATTGCCAGTTGTACACAACTGAGAGAACTTGATTTGGAGCTAAATCATCTGAGTGGAACTGTACCATTGGAGCTGAGCAGGCTTTCAAATCTTCAAACCCTGAGCCTATCATCCAATCAACTTGTTAGCGGCAGTTCTGTCACCATCCCCATTCTTACAGCTCTCTGCAATTGCACCATCCTGAATAACCTACTGATTCACGGCAATTATTTGACTGGATACTTACCAGAGCAGCTTCCCACAAATCTCTCGTGGTTGTCACTATATGATAATAACTTAATAGGAAGTATACCTTCACATATTGCCAACATAACCAACTTGAGGGACCTTGATTTGTCTTCCAATCTCCTTACGGGCCACATCCCATCCTCTCTGAGAAGCCTCAGGAATTTGCAAAGATTATTGTTAGATAACAACAAGCTAGAGGAAAACATACCCAGTGAGATTGGTGAAATAAAAAGCCTTGGGAAGCTATCAGTGAGCCATAATATACTTTCTAGAGAGATCCCTGATACAATTGGTGGCCTTCAACAATTAACACATCTTGTGGTTAACAACAACCAACTATCTGGGAATGTACCTGCAAGTTTGGGAAAATGTTACAAGTTGCAATTGTTGGACCTCTCCAGCAATCAGCTCAGAGGACCTATACCCCGAGAAGTGGCCAATCTCGCTAATTTTCAGTTTTATTTCAACTTGTCCAGAAACTCATTGCAAGGATCTCTGCCCCCGGAAATTGGAAAGATGATTCATGTTCAAGCTATTGATGTTTCAGCTAACAGGATAGAAGGTAAAATTCTAGCCTCTTTGGGAAGCTGTGAACAACTTGAATATCTGAAGCTTTGTTCAAATGAATTGGAGGGCCAAATACCAAATTCTCTCAGTGGATTAAAAAGTATTGTGAGCATGGATCTGTCTTCCAACAACCTTTCAGGTTTGATCCCTGTGTCTCTAAATTCGTTGAATAGGCTTCAGTATTTGAACTTGTCTTTCAATAACTTCAGTGGAGAGATCCCAAAAGAAGGTATCTTTAAAAATTTGACAGCTGCATCATTTAGGGGAAATATTGGTCTGTGTGGTGAATGGATGCAATTACCTGCATGGCTTGTTAGTACCATTCAGTCTAAAGACCACACCAACATAATTAGATTAATAGCACCAGTGGCAGGAACCATTACTTTCCTATTATTATGTTTGTTGATCTAGGGAGTAGTTTATAGGAAACGCAAGATCAAGTCTGATGTTCCTAGTGACGAGTTGCCTCTGAATCTCATGGATGACAGGGGGATTTCCTATCAAGAAATAGTTAAAGCCATAGATGGATTTAACCAGAACAACTTGTTAGGGACTGGTAGCTTTGGTTCAGTTTACAAAGGCATTATGGGGGATGGTAGAGAGGCTGCTTTCAAGCTTTTAAATTTGCAAAATGAAGAAGCCAGCAAGAGCTTCAACAAGGAATGCAAAGTGTTGGCAGAAGTTAGGCACATGAATCTGGTAAAAATCATATCCTTTTGTTTAGAATTTGGACACAAAATATTGATTCTAGAGTTCACGTCCAAAGGAAGTTTGGACACTCTGTTGCATTCCAATGGTAAATCATTAAGCTTCAGGGAGATATTGAAGATAACAAGTGATGTTATCCATAGACTAGGATATCTGCATCAGGATTTTTTCTCCAAGTTGTACATTGTGATATAAAACCAAGCAACATTCTTATGGACGAGGATATGACAGCACATGTAGCAGATTTTGGCATTGCCCAAATAATTTTTGGGTCAGACTCAGGAAGTACTTCCACTCTAGCTCTGAAAGGATCCATTGGCTACATTGCACTAGGTATTTCTTTCAGTCATGTAATTAACTTCTCCTTTGCATATACTTTGTGTAATCAAGGGAAAATCCTAAAATTATTAAGTGGGTTAGCACAATAACAATTAAACTTCCTATGAAGTAACAAAGTACAAAGGAAGTGATGTGAAGACAAAAGGGATAGTGTTACCCTATGTCTCCACCTTCCACGATTGACCTTTGTTACACCTCCTAGCTTGCAGATAAATAAAAATGCCCTCAGATTTATGTGAGAAACTATGACCAAAGACTAAGCCCTATGCAAGTATTGAAGGATTTGCAGCAAATAAAAATAACCCTACAATGAACTACAATGACTATGACTGTTAATAACTATGACCTAAGTTGACAGCAAGTTGACATAGACTAAGAATGCAAGAAGTCAAATGAGCTAGAGACTGAGAGACACAAATGAGGTCAAAATTTCCCTTTTATAAAAATTGCAATTTTGAATGTGTGGCCAGGATGAAAAGATGACAGGAACCCTAAGATCAATGCTTAAGATTGAAAGCTAATGTGCGCATTAGGGTTAGGTCAAAATTAGGGCAACAGGTAAGAATGAAGGGTGGAGATTGAATTATAAAATAATTCAATTAACGGTCGAAATTAAATGAGAAGTCAAAAGTCAAGAATTAAATTGGAAGATA
Organism: Sequoia sempervirens; assembly: GCA_007258455.2. Classification (NCBI taxonomy): domain Eukaryota; kingdom Viridiplantae; phylum Streptophyta; class Pinopsida; order Cupressales; family Cupressaceae; genus Sequoia; species Sequoia sempervirens. The sequence continues at coordinate 244,914,238 of VDFB02281492.1, forward strand.
AGGCTGGCACAGACAAAGAGGTTGCTGGAGAAATTAAATAATGAAATTTATTTACTCCAGGTGACTGGTAAATAATTAAATAATAGAGATATTATTTAATTATAGAGGAATGTGATAAAATAATTATTTTGAAACTAAATAATGATTTTAATTCAAAATTCAAGAGAATGGTTAAATTAAATAAATCAAATTTATTTAATTTTAATGGGAGAAAAAGCTAATGAATAATTAAATAATTAAAATAGATTACTTAATTATAGTGGAAAGTGGACAGAATTAAATAAATAAGAATTTATTTAATTTTCAGAAGAAGAGGACTTAATTAGTGACGTAATTAAATAAATAAAATTTATTTAATTAATCAAGAAGACACGAATGATAAAGGAAAATTAAATAAATTATGAAATTTATTTAATCAAAGGAAGACTTAGATAATTAGAGACATATTAGATAAATAAATAACATTTATTTATTTAATAATCATGACGAACAAATGACACGAATTAATTAAATAACTATAAATTATTTAATCAATATTTGAATGTGGATCAAGGACATAATTAAATAGCTTAATTATGCTAGGACGAAAGTGGTAAAAATGAAGCTTGCAGGCCTAGGTCATTTTTAGGTGTCTACATTTTGCCCCTCTTTGTCATAATGTCGCTTGTCGTATTGTGACAAAGAAAAATATGTCAATAATATGCCCCAGTGAAGGTACAGAGTATTCTTGCCCCCTCGGGAAATTTTCAAATTTTGGGTCGGCGCCAGAAAAATTTGCAAAAGGTCCCGATAAATCAATTTGATAGCCAGAAAAACAACGGCGCAGTCGGTTTCAGATTCTGACATGTTTAAAGCAACCTTCGGAGAGGTCAAAGGCGCGGAAATGAGCCTCCAGTATTAACTACAGTTGAAAAAATGTCACTTTCACCCTATAAATAGATGGTCAAATGGGTAAAAGTCAATTCACTTTCACTATTCACCTTGTAAATCTTGAGAGCTCACAGCAAAAGGCGCAGCAGCGACGATGGTGTTTCCAGTGACAGAGCACCGCGGAGAGATCGTGAGGACCTTCAGACGGCCAGAGGGCTTAGGACCTACAGTATGTACCCTAAACTTGCTTTGTCATTTTCTCGATTTACGTATTTTTTAATGCTTTCTAGGGTAGTGAACGAATGCGCCGCGACGCATATGCGTTCGCGTATGCCGCAACTGACTTCGCGTTCGCCGCATTTGATGCGTCGCGACGCAAGTGCTTGGAACAAACGAGCCGCCTGGTTGTTTGTGCCGCATTCGATTTTTGGTGCGACACAACTGCTTAATCGAGCCGCATTTGACCTTTTAAAATCCGAAATCGTAGTGTTGCGACGCAACTGATTATTTGAATGTCGCAAGTGAAAACCGTGACGCATTCGCAATGTGGCGACGCAAACGCCAAAATTCGCGACGCAAGTGAAGTACAAAGATGCACTTGACTTTGTGAAACGCATTTGATTTTTCTAACGACGCATTTGTGTTTTTGAGACGCAATTGCATTTTTGCGCTGCATTTGCCTGTTTTCTTGCTTTAACTTGTTTTAATGCTTTCATGCCCTAAGTTATTTTCCGTGACAGTCACAGTTGTCTAAAAAGGTGCTAATGCAATGTTCATCTTTTTGCAAAGGCAGCTTGCCCCTATTTATACGAGGGAGAGCAGACCGAGGACCTTTCGGTTTGGCGATTAGCTAGGCCCACGAGAGCGACGACGACTGATGAGACTCGGCTTATTTCATGCTGCACTCATGCCCGCCATTCGGGCGAACAGGGGTTTGCTGACGGCGTTGTGCGAGAGATGGCATTCGGAGACTTGTTCCTTTCACCTAGGTGAGGCTACGATTACTTTGGAGGACGTCTACCGCATTCTTCGGATTCCGATTCGAGGGGAGCGGATTGTGTACGATCCCCGCCATGGCGAGGAGACTTTCTGGGCGTACTACCAGGATCAGGGTGCCGGACTCGGCATTGAGGGTTACGAGATCCATTGGGATTTCCTGGCTGAGCATTACAGTCGCTTTGATGCATTTTTGGCGACTCTGATTGGGGGGATTTTGGTTCCTAACCGCCGAGGGCACGAATTTCCAATTGGTTGGGGGGATGTCATGGTCGGCATGCGGCGAGATAGGACAGTGTATGCATGGGGTCCCTGTTTGCTGGGGACACTTTATCATCAGCTGCATGACGTTGTGTACCAAAGAGGAGAGAGTATTTCCTGTGGGACCACCTTGATGATGATCTGGGCATGGGAGCATATTCCCATATTCCGCCCTCCTATTGACAGACCACAGCTGGCTGCGGGGATGCCTTATTCGTACTATTATGCTGGCGCATTACAGCAGACTCACATGGGTGAGACGGGGTGGTGGCGACATCGGATTGACACCATGGTGACCTTCATCTGGAGACCCTACAGGGATTGTGAGGCGTGGGATGATGAGGACGATCATCTCAGTTTTTGCAGGCAGTATCGATACCTCATTGGCGAGATAGTACAGACATCGCTGATTATTGAGATGTATCTGCCACAGCGTGTACTGAGATAGTTCGGGGAGCAGCAAGATGTACCGATGGGGACAACAGAGTATGCCCGATCGTCGAGAGAGCATGCGTGGGGGCCAGCCATCCCAGTGGCCTTCGCGATGCAGCAGATTGATGGGCTAGTAGCCCAGGCTTGGGGTTGGAGAGGTGGGGCAGCAGATCCAGGTACCACAGTAGCTTACGATCTCTGGTGGCGGCACGCCGACCTGTGCGTTGACAGATCCTAACCCGCCGCCGCCTGACAGCCTGGGGTGGATTCCACGAGTGCCGCGGGCCAGACGAGGGGGGAGAGGCAGAGATGGTGGCAGAGGCAGGGGCAGGGGCAGGGGCAGGGATGGAGATGGAGGGAGGGGTGGTGATGGAGGGAGGGACGGAGGCAGGGGTGATGATGGAGGCCGAGGTGGAGACAGAGGTAGGCGTGATGATGGAGGCCGAGGTGGAGATGGAGGCCGGGGTGGTGATGGAGGCTGAGGTGGAGACGGAGGTAGGGGTGATGATGGAGGCCGAGGTGGAGACGGAGGCCGGGGTGGTGATGGAGGCTGAGGTGGAGACGGAGGTCGGGGTGGTGATGGAGGACGAGGTGGAGATGGAGGCCGGGGTGGAGAGGGAGGCCGGGGTGGAGACGGAGGCCGTGGTGGAGACGGAGGCCGGGGTGGAGAGGGAGGCCGTGGTGGAGATGGCGGTGGAGATGGTAGGAGGCGACGGCGGGATGGACATGCATCAGGTCACAGGTTGCGACAGCGCGTGGCGAGGGTAGCATTAGATGCTATCCCCGAGGTTGGTGAGGAGGGGGAGATGGAGGAGCAGCCCAGATAGGAGGGAGAGCCAGAGGTAAGGGTACAGGAGGAGGAGGTCAGGGCACCAGAGGTGGATGTGGCCGGGGAGGAGGAGGCGGAGGGGGAGAGACAGGAGACGATGGTGGTGGGAGAGAAGGAGACGGAGGTGACGGGAGAGGAGGAGATGACGGTGGCGGGAGAGGAGGAGGATGATGATGATCTGGAGGACGAGGCCATAGGTGAGGCAAAGAGACTCCTGAGATGGCAGATGGTGGAGGGTGAGGAGGAGATACCGTCTTCAGAGTTTCCACCGGATGCGACAGCTGATCAGCGAGTGGCCGATCTACAGCAGAGGTTAGATGCCAGCCTGGCCCAGGTGAGATCACTACAGTCAGCACTAGAGGTAGCCCATGTGGAGCGGGATCAGGCGGTGATTCGCCAGCAGGATTCAGCACGATGGTGCGTAGAGTTCGCGGCCTTATGCACAGGACCCATAGGGGACATGGCCCGGGAGTTGGCCAGGGTGAGCACGAGGCTAGGGCAGTACAAGACACTATATGAGCAGGCAGTGCCACCAGAGTAGCGAGATCCTACCCTGTCTCGATCACAGACGAGGACAGGCAGTGGGCACAGGTCAGGCAGTGGCAGTGGTACCAGGAGCCACAGCAGTGTCGGAGGGTCTTCTTCCACAGGACACACATCAGGCCACAGATCACATCGCTCCCATAGGAATACTCCGAGTCACAGTCAGGGTTCAGTTGGTTCAGCTCAGAGGTCAGTGCAGGGTCAGCCACCAGTGACAGATCCTACCGCTTCGCAGAGTCCAGCAGCAGTGACCTCACAGGTGTTCCCTGCTGTCACGATGATACCTTCGTTCGCAGTTCCCTCATCCTCACAGCCACAGGGCACTATAGGGCCTTCCATTGTTTCAGAGCCAGTGACAGGGCCTCAGCCACCAGCACATTCTTCACCTCGAGGGGATGATGAGAGCCTACCTTAGGGGCATATTTTGTATTTAGACACATTATGTTTATTGTTGAGCCTGCGAGCTCCATTTTTGGGATATCCATTGACTCTATCCTGTGACATTGCATATTTTTGAGATGATATTTATATGATGATGCAGTTTTGATGCGGCCTACATGTGTTATGTGATGTTCTATACATTATGTGTGTATGATGTACAATGCTTATCTTATGATACCAGTTATGTATTATGATGTCTATGTTGTGATTTTTTTGATGCCATGATGATGCAGTATTCATATGCTTACTTTAATGATGTGCATGATGTATTTATGTAAAATATGCCATGATGATGATTATGTTAATGCAATGTTTGTGATTATGTATATGATGTTATTTAATGCCATGGATGATGTATGTATGGACCTAATGCAATGGATATATCATGTATGTACTTATGTTTTTGGATGTCACAGGATATCATCGCAGGATGGATGAGAGAAGATGACGAGACTGAAGAGAGGAGATGACCAGACTGAAGAGGAGAAGATATGAGACCTATGAGAAGATACAAATCCTTCAACATTTTACTATAGGACTTTTAATATTCGTTGCTCTTTAATCATCATTGGGAAAACTGTTGTAATGGTCAACAAACACCAAGATATGACATAGATCTAGGTGTGCAAGGTCGTGCCATTACCCAAGACAAAATAGTCACAGGCAAGGATGAGTATGACTCATACTAGGAGCGTACTTGCCCCAGTCTTGTCATCATAATCAACCACAGGCAGTAAAGGACAAGGGAAAATCATGAAACGTCGTTGCTTCTCTAAATCCTGTTGCCAGGACATCCTTGAGAAACTAGTGACATGTTTGTCCAACTATATAAAAAAATGAAGTCTCTATCATGATATGTCATTTCTTTTCTAAATCCCAAGATCAGAATTTCGTTGAGAAGCTAGTAGTCATGCGTGTCAATTGTCATGCTACGTCGTTGTTTCTCTAAATCCTGCTTAGTGGGATCTCGCTGAAAAACTAATAACATGATAAGAAATGAAAAGACAATTGCCAAGTGTTTGTCAAGTGCATCTGGATAGCCATTGTTCTGATGCCAAGGTGTCATGTTTGATGATGTCAAGATGTCAGAGTGTTTAAAGTTTTGATGACCTTGAAAATGTCGAGACTTGGTGGATTCAGGAAGGACACATCCTGAATGATGCCGAATGTCAGGAGGATTTGATCCCTAATGGTCGTAAGGGGTCCCTCAAAATAATGACGATGCCTAGGAAGGACACATCCTAAAGCATAAATGACAGAGTTGGTTCTTCAGAAGGACTCATCTGAAGAACGCTAATGTTAGGAAGAGTGATCTTTAGATGTCAATGGGATCACTCAAAATGCTAAATGACAATGACGACGCCTAGGAAGGACACATCCTAATGCGTAAATGACAAAGGTTATCTTTCAGAAGGACTTATCTGAAGACTAACCAAAATTTGACAGTTTGACCGGTTATAATGATTTGACTTGCTTTGACTTGTGTTTGACTGAGGTTGACTTGCGTTTGATTATGTGCCGATATTGTCTTAATGAGATTGTCATGTTGAATAAAAAATGGTTTTTACTTTGTTTCAGGAGTTTCCTTATCTGAAAATTGATTGAAGATTTTTGACGTGTGTGCCATTTTAGTGTCATGAACCCTAATGGACTGACCTAGTGTGGCCTCGGGGGCTCATCGATAGATGGCCTTGCCTACGTCATACACTCAGAGACCTCGTAGTTCAACACGACCAATGACTTGGTCTTGATGACCAAAGATTGCGCCATGATTTATTTTGACAAACCTAATAAGACTGACCTAATGTCTCGGGGACTCAAGTATGAGTCTTGCCTACGTAGCAAATGCGCAGAGACAACGTAGTTCGGATGATGACATAGACTTATTGACTTGATTGACCCCATTTTTAGGATTTTGACATTGATTTGGATGTTTTTGTATTTTTCTTCAGGACGTTTTATGATGTTTTTGTCTTTTTTCAGGGCATTTTACATGTTTTGTCTTTTTTTCAGGACATTTTGTGATGTTTTTGTCTTTTTTCAGGACATTTTACTGTTTTTGTCTTTTTCAATTTTATGATGTTTTTCTTTTCGGGACATTTTACAATGTTTTTGTCTTTTTGGACGTTTATGATGTTTTGTCTTTTGGACATTTTATGATGCTTTTGTCTTTTTGGACATTTTATGATGTTTTGTCTTTTTGGAATATTTTGTGATTTTTTTGTTTTGTTTTTTTGTTTTGTTTTAGACGATTGTGACAAATTCCATGATTTTATTTGAACCAACCTAAAAGGATTGACCTGAGTGTGGAAGAATCGACATATTTGGACGAGGAGTCAAGTGCTTCACGGTTAATAGGTACTTGGTTTTCCGAGATACCCCTTAAATTGGTACAATATTGGAAAGGGTCGGGGTCTCTGTATATGGTGACTTCTGTACCATCAAAAGGGAACTTGAGGCATTGGTGGTATGTTGACGGAACAGCTTTCAAAGCGTGGATCCATGGACGGCCAAGTAAAATGTTATATGGTAGTTCCAAATCTAGGACCTGGCAAGTGGTGTCGACAATGAGCGGTCCCACTCTGATGGGGAGAGAGATAACACCTCGCGAAGAGTGTTCCTCGTCATCATATGCTTTGATCACTATGCTTTTTGTTGGGTCTACGCATGCATCAGAGAATCCAAGAGCCTTAACCAATTTAAGAGAGCATATATTCAACCCTGCTCCGCCATCTATTAAAACCCGTCTGACCTTGTGTTTGTGGACAAGAACTTCTATGTGTAACGCATCATTGTGGTTGGTTTTTGATGATGAGTAATCCTGATTTGAGAAGGTGACATGGTACGGAGTGGTGAGATATCCCACCATAGTTTCAAACTGATTAACATCAATGTCCTTCGGGACCGACGAATCTAAGAGAGTTTTATCTAAGATTTCTTTGTGTGCGGGAGAGATACGAAGCAGCTCAAGGATAGATATTTGCGCAGGAGTCTTTCCTAGTTGGTCAATGAGATTGAACTGACTTTTGGGTTTCCACTGTTGTGAGGTTGAGACAGGTTTTGGTTGTTTAGCAGATGAATCTGGTTGCGGTTGCTTAGCAGATGGGCCTCCTACAATGATATTGGCTTGTCTAGGGGTAGGTGGACCAGCTATAGTGACCTTGCCACTTCGCGTAGTAGCATTGCACTGTGGTGCTCTCTTGATCGTAATGGTGTTGATGTACTCATTGTCTGTTCTGACATTATTTATTATTGGTCCACCAGAGTAATCGTACTTAACTCGGGTGTAGTTAGCTTGATTCTGTGATCCTGAAGTGGAAGCATTATGGGGACCATGATCCTGCAGTGGATTTTTGTGGATAGTATGATCTGAGTTGGAATTGAATTGCGATCCACCTACTTCGATGGTGTGATTATCAATAAGGTCTTGAATTACATTTTTCGGTTGTCTGCAGTTGGAGGTTGTATGCACTTTGACCCGATGGTATTCGCAAATCACGTTGTCATCCCACCATGCTGGTTTGAATTGTTCAGGGTTATAAGGTTTTATTTCTAGAAGTGTGATGACCCCATGTTGAATGCATTTCTTAAGGACGTCTGCAATGGGTTCACCTAAATTGGTGTATGTGCGACCCCTAGGGAATTGTCTTGGTTGACGATATTGTCCTTGACGGTTTTGACCATTTTGACTGTTCGAAGGAGTATTGGGGGGAGGTGTCAATGTCGTTGTTGGTCTATTTTGTTGTTGTACCCCTTTCAGAGCTAATACGGGACTTGCAGTCTTGGCGTCTACAACACCATCATTGGTAACATGTTTATTCTTGACCCAATACTTGTTTTTGTCAGCGGGTGTGTTGGTGTTTGTGTTTTTGGCACCATACCTTAGTTCTCCCTTTGCGATAAGGGCTTTCTCAATTTGGACCCCCTTTTCCACTAATTCCGTGAAGGTTGTGCAACAATGTATTTGCAATGCGAATTTGAGGGGCCCTAAAAGTGTTTGAACAAACATGTCAACCTTTTCCCTTTCAGGAATGTCAATGTGACATCGACTAGCGAGGCTTCTCCATTTTTGGAAGAATGGGATAAATGTCTCACCCGACTCTTCTTGTGTGAGATTGCACAAGCTAGTGATAGAGGTGTCCATGTCAATATTGTATGCGTAATTTTTTATGAACCTTCTTTTGAGATCATCCCATGATTGGATATCTTTTTGCGTTGAAAACCATTCGAGGGCTTGACCCGCCAAGCTTTTGGAAAAAAGTCTCATCAGGTATGTGGGTTCATAGGCGATATCCATACAGTTAGTTGCGAATTCGCGAAGATGTTCAATGGGATTTGTTTTGCCTTTGTATTTAGTGAAGTTAGGTGACATATATCCTGGTGGAAATGTGGTCATACGTAAGTTTGTGTCGAATGGGTACACATCCAAGTCATATGATATTTCAGATTTCCCACCTGTAATGAGCATGTTTTTCATTTGCTTTGCCATATCCCGCACTGTTGCTTTGAGTTCATCTATGGTGGGGTCATTTACATTTCCATACGTTGGATTGCCTGGTACACCATGTGTTCCCGCATGAGTATAGGTGTATTGTGGCAGTACGGGTTGTTGCGGTATGTATGACGTGTGTTGTTGTTGGTATTGAAAGTGGTGATTAGGCGCATGTTGATGAGTGTGAACGTTGGATGAATATGTTGGAATGTGTCCCCTAGCTATGCTTGTCATTATTTGGGGGATATTGTGACCATGAATGTTATGATGTATTAACGATGTCATGGGTTGAGTTATTTGTCCACTTTGTCTGAATTGTTGATTTTGCACAAGGGGCACATTGGCAATAGTACCTTGGGAGATAGTGACATTGGACTGTGTTGTCGTGCTAACATTTTGTTGTTGTCCTTGTATAAAGATACGTCCTATGGCTCCTCCCAAAGGATGTTGTGAACTACTACTGAATGCTTTTGTTGGAGTTGTGTTCATGGTAGTAGATGCAGTTGTCAAGGGGGAGTTGTGATGACTTGATGATGCCCCCGTGGTGTTTGCTGTTGTGATAACAGGAGGATTGGAATGATTTGCCGATGATGTCACAGAACCAAGAGTGGTTGTGTTTAATTGGGGTAGTGTTGTGGATGTTGTAGATGATTGTGATCCCCCAATAGATGTAGTGTTTATTGTATTGGAGATGTTGGGGATGTTGGATGTGGTATGCAATGTCGTTGTGTCAAAAGGGATGTTGCTTGTAGTATTTAGGATTTGACCACTGTGCGAGATGTTGTGAACATTGTTGGCATTAGGATCATGTAGCGAGTTAATGACAAATCCTGGTGGTAACCTAGCTCCTTCACTCAAGAGCATAGCTACGAATCTGTCCCTATCGTGACGTGCTATTGTTTCAGCCAACTGATAGGCCTCTGGGTCTTGCGTCAATGCTTCTATGTGTTCTTGAAGGAGTTGGCCATTTTCATCTCTCTGCATGTAGTGTTCGAATGAGTTGTTAGGTAGGGATTGTGTTGTCACTGGAGGTTGATTGTCCAGATTGGTAAAGGGGTCACTTGCGGTCCAGTCTGAGTCATGTGGAGGACTGTTGGGATCTTGGCTAAAGTTTTCCATTTGTCTTTTTTGCTTTTGAAGTTTGGTTTCGACCATAAATGAGATTGCTCAAAGGGGATATCCACTAAATGCAAGTATGATACTAGGTGAAATCTAAGGTTCAAACTAATGACTAAAATGACCGCTGTTTTTGGATTTTTGTGAATAAGGTATGCAATGTGGATGCAATGTGAAAGGAGGCTATCTAAGCATTTCTAGGCTTGAACTTTGTTTTCGATTTGGACTGCTAAAGGACTTTGATGTTAATGACAAGTTGACAAAATGACTAATGAGTCTTCCTAACTAGACTTTTGAGTTGGAAGAGATCTCACAAAAGAGGACAATGACTAAAAGGATGTTTGATAACTTGGTCCAAAAGGGTCTAATTTTGAAAACAATGATTTTGCCAAGGGGTGCCTAAGATTTTCCTACACCTAAATATGCAAGATATGAGCCTAGGAACAACGTAATGTTGAATGTATGATACCTAAATGGGGTGAGGTATGAAACCTAAGGTGATCAATGCAAGCTAAGGGACAAAACTTTGAGCAATTTCAAATTGGGTTGCTGGCAGAATCCTTTTAATGACAGAGTTTGACAAATGGCTGACAGTTTGGAGGTCTCTGGTTTTGACTGTGCAGTTTAAAAGGTTTGACAGGCAGATGCGTCTCAGTTGAGCAATTGCGTCGTGGTTTATCAGATGCGGCTTTATGACTGTCAGATGCGACTCTATTTATCAGATGTGGCTTTCTAATTAACAGATGCGTCGCGACGCATACAGATGTGTTGTTATAAGTTTCAGATGTGGTTTATCAGAGCAGTTGCGTTACAGAACATTAGTTGCGGTTCGACAGAATGACAATTTTGTTTCAAAGTGATTTTCATGGTGTGTTGATGGAAGTTTTTGATCTGTTTGATGAATGTTTTGTTTGGACTGTGACAAAACCAGAATGCACTTGACAAACACAGTGTTTTAAGGAATAACCAAACACACATGAGATAAGTACAATCCTAGAAAGGCCACTAGGCCCTGGGTTTGTATACTTGATATAGCCCACCAGTTATACCCCAGATTGGTGATGAACACTTTTCCTTCTCGAGAGCGGATAGCTTAGAATTTGGTGGCATTGACTCCCCTCCACGGCTCATTAATGTCATTCGAGCACACCAAATTCGGATTCATTGGGTAGTGACATCCCAAGAATTGCTATCTCTACTCAAGGGGATCAGTAGTGAGTAATCTTCGGGCATGATAATCGACTGCACTATATCAAGCAATGGCCAATAGAACGGTTGGACACTAAGACAAGAGGTGTTTAATTCGGCATTCCATCGGGGCATGATCCATGCGGCGAGAGTCCCTTCGGATCCATCTCGTCGGAACCACGCCGTGATTCTTGGGCTTTCCCCAAGAACCCACTTTTCTATACCGGCTGGAAGTCCTCGGTGTCAGGTGCTACCGGTCGAGTCGTCCTGGGGTGAGTACTTTTTCCCACCAGGACAGGCCCAAGTTCTAGAGTCAGTAACCGTTTCTCTTACACCCAGGATCACACGAGTGCGCAAGGGGAGAGGATACTCTGATATACTGAATCGTGAAGGGTAAATTAACAAAAAAGAATGGGTCTGGTTTTCTGATCACAAGGTTTTCACCAAGTGAGAGCATACTCACCTACCACTCCACAAACACACTCAAGCATGAAAGACATGATTCTTTTTAAAAGCACCAAATTCAAAGTTTGCTAATCTAGAAATAAACAAACACACTGTTTTGTTGTCTCCTTCTTTGTCATGCGAATCTGCAAACAATGAGTTAGTAGTTTTCGATGTGATGGTCTTGGACACACGGAAAAGGATCGCCACACGCTGCAAGAAACTATTAGTAACACAAAATATCTAACCTAGTTAACATGCAGGAATAACCAACACAGAAAAAGATAGAAAAATAGAAAACCAGAAAACTGAAACAACCTGAAATTTGGCAATTAAAACCTAAAAACTGACAGAAAAATTTACCAGGCAAATGCGGCTCTGTATTAGATAGATGCGGCTCGGTATGTCAATTGCATCGTTCTGTTCTACGAATGCGGCTCGAAATGTCAGATGCGGCTCTGGAATTCTCAGTTGTGGTCTGTCAGGGAAGTTGCGTCGTTTCTGTAAGCAGATGCGTTGTGACGTTTGAGGCGATCCGTACCAGTATTCTGCAAAACAATAGAAGACAAAAAAAAAACTCTACCCAAAACAGAAAGCTACTACGGGAGATGATTAGTGACAGAAAACCTAATATTGTTCAATATGCTGGAAAAAAGACAGAAAGCAGAATAACCTAAGATTGGACAACCCGAAATGCAAAAATAAAACCGCAAACTGGAAAGAACAAAAAAAATGTTATACCAGACGGATGTGGCGCGAGTTGCGAATGTGGCTTTCGGGGTTTCGGATGCGGCTTAGGAATAACGAATGCATTGTTTTGTTTGTCAGTTGCGTGGCGATAGGGCGATTGCAGCTCTATGGTTGTCGTATGCGTCGCGACGCATATGATGCGTCACACTATTTTTAAAAATGTTGCGGTGATCCATACCTATACCTGCAAAACCAACAGAAAACAACCAAAAAAAAGAGCGTACGAAAATCTGAAATAACAACGTCAGGTTCACCAATCTAATCAAGGGAAAATCCTAAAATTATTAAGTGGGTTAGCACAATAACAATTAAACTTCCTATGAAGTAACAAAGTACAAAGGAAGTGATGTGAAGAAAAAAGGGATAGTGTTACCCTATGTCTCCACCTTCCATGATTGACCTTTGTTACACCTCCTAGCTTACAGATAAATAAAAATGCCCTCAGATTTATGTGAGCAACTATGACCAAAGACTAAGCCCTATGCAAGTATTGAAGGATTTGCAGCAAATAAAAATAACCCTACAATGAACTACAATGACTATGACTGTTAATAACTATGACCTAAGTTGACAGCAAGTTGACATAGACTAAGAATGCAAGAAGTCAAATGAGCTAGAGACTGAGAGACACAAATGAGGTCAAAATTGCCTTTTATAAAAATTGCAATTTTGAATGTGTGGCCAGGATGAAAAGATGACAGGAACCCTAAGATCAATGCTTAAGATTGAAAGCTAATGTGTGCATTAGGGTTAGGTCAAAATTAGGGCAACAGGTAAGAATGAAGGGTGGAGATTGAATTATAAAATAATTCAATCAACGGTCGAAATTAAATGAGAAGTCAAAAGTCAAGAATTAAATTGGAAGATAAGGCTGGCACGGACAAAGAGGTTGCTAGAGAAATTAAATAATGAAATTTATTTACTCCAGGTGACTGGTAAATAATTAAATAATAGAGATATTATTTAATTATAGAGGAATGTGATAAAAGAATTATTTTGAAACTAAATAATGATTTTAATTCAAAATTCAAGAGAATGGTTAAATTAAATAAATCAAATTTATTTAATTTTAATGGGAGAAAAAGCTAATGAATAATTAAATAATTAAAATAGATTACTTAATCATAGTGGAAAGTGGACAGAATTAAATAAATAAGAATTTATTTAATTTTCAGAAGAAGAGGACTTAATTAGTGACGTAATTAAATAAATAAAATTTATTTAATTAATCAAGAAGACACGAATGATAAAGGAAAATTAAATAAATTATGAAATTTATTTAATCAAAGGAAGACTTAGATAATTAGAGACGTATTAGATAAATAAATAACATTTATTTATTTAATAATCATGACGAACAAATGACACGAATTAATTAAATAACTATAAATTATTTAATCAATATTTGAATGTGGATCAAGGACATAATTAAATAGCTTAATTATGCTAGGACGAAAGTGGTAAAAATGAAGCTTGCAGGCCTAGGTCATTTTTAGGTGTCTACACTTTGTACATTATCAAATGGCTCAAGAACATGAACTATCCAGGTTTCTTATTTTCCTTTCATTACGCAGAGTATGGACTTGGTGCGAAGGTATCCACGGCGAGCGATATTAAAAGTTATGATATTATGCTCTTGGAGATGGAAACTGGAAAGTGTCCAACCAACCAACCATATGTCTGAGGGAGGATTGAACCTCGACAAGTGGGTAAATATGCATTTTGATGACAAATTGAAGGAGATTATTGACATGAAAATGATGAAGGATATAGTAGAATATGAAATAAATCAATGTCTCATTCCTTTCATACTTATTGCGTTGGAATGTTCAAAGGAGTCCCCCAATGAAAGACCCATAGCCAGAGAGGTGGCAAGAGTAATGGAAACTATTAGAACTCTGCTTGAAGCTCAACCCTTATAAAGCTGATACCTACTAAAAATTTGAAAAGTGTGGACTGTACATTAGGCATTCATTAGATCTGATTTCTATTTTTGTAATTACCATGACAATTTTGTTAAAAGTTATATCATACTTTTGTTGGATTTGAGCATTTTAGATTAATGTTAAATATTTATTAGTAATCAGAAATCATCATAGAAATTTAGATAAGGGAAAAATCAATCCACTAGTTAATATTCAAGAGTATAATGTAGACAACATAAAAATCAAAATTTAATTCTCTCAAGTCTCGATGTCATATGCTAAAGTCTAATGGATATAACTGTATGTTGAGTGTTTCCTTAATAAAGTGTGAAGAGACCAATATTATGATTCTGTTCTATATTTCATTCCCTTCCATATGGCTATAAATGTCTTTCCATATAAGAGAAAATTGTTTTTAACTTTGTTTTTATGAGTTAAAAAGGATTTTGGAACAGTCCTAAATTTTTATATAAAGTAGAAGAGATATGTTAATAAGACCTAAAAAAATAACAAATAAATAATAATTAGATTATAAATCGATAGTCAACAATTATAACAGTAATAACAATTATTAAGAAGGGATTAAGAACAATTATTGTAAGACACACCACTAGAAAAATAAGAGACAGGCTCAAGATAGTATGAACCCATAGTGCACTAGAGAGTTTTAAACACCAACAATAGTCCTATCCATAGACTCATTCAAAAAGATTTAATTCCTAGTGGTTCTCCCTTTTCTGAACCCATAGTGCACTAGAGAGTTTTAAACACCAACAATAGTCCTATCCATAGACTCATTCAGAAAGACTTAATTCCTAGTGGTTCTCCCTTTTTTGATTGACAATCCTAAAACAAAGAAATTCATTGGTAATATAGTAAACTTTCTTCCAAATCCATCTTGCATTTTCCTTATTAGAGGTAGGTGAGTTGGGTGAATGTTGAGTCCCTCATAATGAGTTGATAGTTCCTTTAGCACAACAACTGGGTCTTAATTGGTAATATCATACTCCTTACTAACCTCCTAGAAAATATTTACATCTAAAGAGGCCCTATAAAGTGTCTTAAGAATAGGAGTATTATTAATTTGTTTTATTTAGAGTTAATCATACCCAAAGAGGGGTAAACATCATCACCAACTCTTCATTTGTTTATGGATGGCTAAGTTTATTTTTTCCTTTTTTCTCTAGACCTTTTTCTCCCTACAATTGCTCAAGACAAAAAAATCATAGTGTCTAAATTTGTGGAACTTATGACACAAAACTAAGGAATCCTCATATACAATGTGTTGCACCCATTCCCCCAATTAAGAGGAGAAGATGATTGAAGAGTGAAGCACCTTATCAACATCAATATTCACATAGAATCTAGCATTTTTTTTTTATAGATTTGATCATTACATGAAAAGCTATGAGCTAATCAAAAGAATTAGCAATTCTAACCAAAACCTCAACCTCTCAACATTATAATGATGAGCCTTGAAGTCTAACCCAGATATGTACCCTATAGACACATTATTTCTGGGATCAAAACCCAATTTGAATATTTAGAGGAGTAGCCCTCACTTACCAAGAAGCCATAGACCATCAAGAGATTCTAGACATAAGCTTAGTGGTTCAAAAAGGGAATAGAAGAAAAATACATTCATCGTAATCAAGATCTTAACTGGGCTACAAAATTTATTTTTCTTTGATCCTAATTTCTAAAAGCATCAATGTTTGGTCTAGCTCAGTATATAAATTTCCTAATAAGAGAATTATTTGGTCTTGAAGATGATCTATGTACAATGAAATTAGGTGTTACACCCCATTTTTTGTTTTACCAAGTTACTTTTAACTGTTACATTTAAATATTTTTTTGATACTTGATGATGAAATTATGCTAGTTAAAATTATGATGAAATTATATGCAATGAATTGTATTTGAATTTTGATGATTATATGTTATTGAGTTGAGGCTATGATTATGTTGAGATTTATAATGGTTAACTACTTGAATGTTTTCTAAGTGAAATGCATGATTATTTTTCTCACCCTCCACAGAGTGAGGGAGAGTATCATTTGAGAGAGGAGAATAGACTTTGGAGAAAAATGTTATCCCATTTGATTCTTCAAATGCACTCATGTAGGTTTACCCTAAATCTATCATTGAGTAAATTTGTGTGTCATGTTAAAATTGAGTTGAGTTGAGATGAGTCAATAGGTTAAGTCTAACCTAGTCAAGTATGATTTTATGCATTCTCAATAAAGGTTAAATAAAGTGATTTATATGATTGGGAATCATATTGATTTTTGATTTTTCAATTTGGTAAATTTAATCAAGTCAATGTTTTTATTATTAAATTATTTTAAATAAATTTGAACATATATATATATATATATAAGTATTATAATGTGGGAAAAGTGATCCTAGGGTTTTACTAGGACTAGCAACCTTTCATTATAATGAATTAGAATGACTTGTAACCTTGAAGGTGAGCCAATCAACCTTGGATCTGAATTCCTTTTAGGAGTTTGAAATGGATTTGCAATGAAAATGCAATGATGTAGCAAAATGACTATGAGAATGCATTGTTCTAAAGTAAATACAAAGAAACTAGAAATTGAAAGTCAAACTTTGAGACCAGACCTAAAAAGAGAAGAGTATTTTGTACCTGTGGTTCAAATCTAGGCTTGATTTTTGAGGACTAAGTCACCTAGGGAGTGTAGTGTAGTAAAATTCATACCCTTGCATTTTCACAATTGTTTGGGCCTGCCTTGCTTTATTTATGCTTCTTTATGGCTTAATTGGTCCTATTTTGCATCCACAAGCCCTACAAATTATATCTTTTTCTAGTTAATCCCAACATTCTCCAATGGATAAATGATAATTTAATGATTTTATTTGTGTGTCCCTAATTTTTGGGTCAGGACTAAAACACCACCTAGGGTGTCTTTGTCCCCCAAAGGTCTCGGGACCCTGATTTTGAGGTATCTTAATTGGGAACCTTTTTGGTGTCTGTGCCCCAAGTTTCATGGCTTGGGACTAACATGCCACCTAGAGCATCTTAGTCCTCCTTAAGTCATTTTTGGGATTTAATTTCAAATTCTAGTAGGATTAGCCTCCTTTATTTAATGAATTCATATGTTGACTTGGTGTGATGTAATTTCAAGATATTAAGCATAAGTAAGTATAAATAAAAGGTTCATTCATTCATTTCAATCCAAGTATTTTGTGAGAGAATTTGTAATATCAAATTGAGTTCACAAGAGCATCCAAGAGTAGATTTATCAAGCATTTGGAGCCATTACAAAGATTCAAGTATCATATCAAAGAGCTTCTTGCATCATGTGTGTCATTATGCTAACATTTGTGATGTAGGGTTTTGATTCAAGCAAGCAATTCAAGTGGACTTCCATATCTTTCAAGAGAATTCCTTTGGTTCAAGATCCATATCCATTGCAACCATTGAAAAAAAATTTGCAGACTTTACAACAAGGGTTTGGTGAGTTGTAGAATTGTATGTTCTTCATTCACCATTTTCGTCATTATTTCTATTTCATTTGAAGGTTTAATTACCAACAAGGGGTTTGACCAAGGAAAACCTCCATTCACTAACAAACAACAAGTTTTTCCCCTCTTGCATATTTGTGATTGCAGATCTAGGTTGAAGTCTTGAAGATCATTTGAAGTGAAAAGTTGTAAAAGTTGCAAAGTTTCATTACAAAGTTTTCATCTTCACGAAAACTCACCTATCAGTCGAATCTAGAAGTTTGAGAACCTGGGATCATAAAGGAAGCAAGTGTAGACCTTGGAACTCAAGATCACATTAAAAGATTTCAAAAATTCAGAATGAGACTAATATGCCACCTTGGGCATCTTAGTCCTCCCAAGCATATTTTTCACAGATTCCTTCAGTTTTGGTTTTGACATTCGAAGAGTCTGCATTTGTGCCAAAAAATAGTAGCGGAACTAATACACCATCTTGGGAATATTAGTCCTCCATAACACTTTTTGGAAGATTATTTACATTTCAAGAATCCTCACAACATCTCCAGACTTCCTAGGTACACACCCTACCTTGTTGTTGCATAATTTCATTATTTGCATCTCTCATTTAGCTTGCATAACTAGGTTTTGTAGGTTGAATGTGCATTTGTATTTTCTGAGCATTTGCTTGGTGGTGAACCCTTTAAAGTTGAAAGAACCCCCTCCTAGTTCCTCCTCATTGTGAATTGACTCACCATGTGAGGCTGTTAGTCAATCCAATTGGGACTCCAAGGATAATATTAAGTGATTTGTTGGAGAAAGAGTGATATTCATATATCCATTTTTCCACTCGTCAATCATTTTGGTGAACCTAAATTTTAAGCATTCATTTATGATTTTGGAGTCCATTAAAGTCCTTAGATCTAGATTGCATTCATTCTTGCATTGCATCTTGCATTAGTGAAAGTGCATCTAGGGTTTCTTGCATTTTTCTTTAGTGAAATTGTATTTAGGGTTTCTTGCATTTGCATTAGTGAAAGTGAATATAGGTTGCATCTTTACTTTATTGCATCATTTCATTTCATTGAAAAAATGAAAAGTTCATTGTTCATCATCTTAAATGCATTTACAAACATTCTTATTGCATTCAAAATTGAAAAAAATTCCATTCCATAGTGCATTCAATTGCTTGTTCCTAGTTACTTTTTCTTGTACTTATTTTCCCATTCTTTTGTTTTTGAACATCAGTATCTTGCATAGGAAATTTGTAAACAATGTTGACATTCCAGAATTCACTATTTTTCTGCAAAAAACCTTTGCTAGGACTAAAATTCCCTTCCTAGCATCTTAGTCCCTCCTAGGATTTTTGCCTCAAAAGTCTCTCTCTGTTGTTTGCTATTTGTTTCAATCCTTGGAACTTCATAATCTAACCAAGAGGAACAAGACACCCTTCCTGGCATCTTAGTCCCTGTTGACTTTGATTCTCCAATTTTCAGGATTTGAAATTGCTTTTTTGTATTTCAGTGGGCTTCCTCCAGTTTTTTGTTTTAGTTTCTAGAATTGTTGTTATTCCAATTTCCTTCAATTCAAGTGTAATTTTAAGCATAGGATATTGTGTTCATTGCACTTTTCTATGGTTTATTCCTTGTATGAGTTGTAGTACTTGGTGTCCTACTTCTAATACTATAGTTAGACGTAGTGCAAGACTCATGGAATCCTGTGATAAAACATTCGTTGTGGATCTTAGGTTATCAAGCACTTTTACTTCGGGTGTTGAAATTAGTGAACACTACTTATGGACCATACCTTTGACACCTCTTTTGTTGTGCCTACCTTACCTACAAGAATTGTTCCAAGTGTTCAAACAATGGTTAATCATATTACTCAAGAAAACATAATGAAAATGCATGAAGACTTAGCTCATTTAGAAGATAGTGTGAGTACTGAAAAAATTTCCAACACTGTTATACCTGCCATAGATAGTATTCATTGCATGATGGAAAGTGATGAAGGATTGGAAGTTGTGCATAACATAGCTCAAATCTTCAGAAAACATCTTCCATCCACCACTAATGGTGCTCAAGCTTCAAACAATATGTAAAACCAAGGAGGAAGTCAAAATCCTCCCTCTTCAACCATAACCTCAATTCCCACCTATACCAATCCTCAAATAACTACAACAATACAACCAACTAGTAGCATCCCTCCTACCCCGAACATTTCCACTAGTGCTCCTTATACCTATGTGGCATCCAATCTTATATCTCCTCCCGTAAGCAATCCCCTCACTAGTCCTTCCAACACATTCACACCACCACCATATTCATCTCCATAACACACTACAAGAAATGATCCTATCATTAACCATCTCTTACAAAGTTTTTCATCCATTCAATGCCAAGTTTCCACCATAAATCAAAATCAAAATGGCCCACCATGATACTATGTTAAGAGAAACCCACTATCCTTGGAGATAT
Organism: Sequoia sempervirens; assembly: GCA_007258455.2. Taxonomy (NCBI): domain Eukaryota; kingdom Viridiplantae; phylum Streptophyta; class Pinopsida; order Cupressales; family Cupressaceae; genus Sequoia; species Sequoia sempervirens. The sequence continues at coordinate 244,934,467 of VDFB02281492.1, forward strand.
TAAGAACTCCGATGCCACAAGGTATAAAGATCCCTAGATTTGAGAAATATGGAGGAAATGGAGATCCTACTAATCATGTTAATGACTTTACTGCTTTGTGTAGTGACTTTATCCTTGAAGAAAAACTTTTGGTTAAACATTTTCCTCGATCCTTGAAATACATTACATTGGATTAGTTTTCTACATTAGTAAATAACTCAATTCATTCATTCAATGAACTTGTTGAGGAATTTATTAACCATTTCCAAGTTCACATGGTCCCTAAAATGACATTATCTAATTTGATGAGATGCAAGAAAAATGGGGGTGAAAAGTCACTGACTTTATTTCATGCTACCAATCGCTTTATTCCCAAGTCAGTGTGAAGATTCCCAATTCCCACCTTCAAAAGATGTTAATAGAAATATTACAAAGCAAGATAAGGGATAAGCTCACCATGATGAAATTCCCTTCATGCATTTACGCATTGCCCTTCGAGACTATCAGAATTTCGTAACCAGCAGTGAATCGAAACCCACCCCCACCCATCCTAAAATGTCCAAAGCTTCAAACAAAAACATTTACCAACCTTTTAGAAGAAAAAATAAAATTTCCCTTCAACTAAATTCCACCTCTCAACCTACCCAACCAATTGATAACCAAGTAGCTGCTATAAAGAAGAGTAATCCTTATATCTTTGGGGATCTACAAAGGCAATTCACACCCTTACCTAACACACTCCACAACATTATGACCCAACTCTTAAAATAACATGCTTACCTTACCTCCTATTCAACCCCTTGAACCTAGCAAGCCATTACCTCTAGGCTTTAGACATAATGTCTATTGTGCTTATCACCAACAAAAAGGCCATGATACAAAACATTGTAAGCCTCTTAAACATATTGTGCAAGGCTTCATCAATTCTAATCATATCCTAATTGGAGGTATGAATGATAAAGGTAATAATTTTGTAGCTCCTCCCAACCAAAAACTTGCAAATATTTACTAATCCCATGCCCATCCATAATATTTCATTTGTTAAGGCTAGTGAAACTAAGCCCGATGTGATGAATGTTGACACATATGATGAAATATGAGCAATCATGAAGAAATTCCTATGGATGATAATGAACAGAGTCCTATGGATACTAATGAAAAAAGTCCTATTGATAAAATGATAGGAGTGGTTGACATCGAGCCTTGTAAACAACAAACCGCTAACATGATTTTCTCCTTGAAAGAAACAATCAAACATGCACCTGATGGTCCTCTTTACATAGATGGAAGAATCAATAATAATCCCAATCCTAGGATTTTAATTGATCACATCCTTGGAGAGAATGTATCACAGTAGAAATTGTATATGTGCATGAACTTACTCAAGATAGATATGATAAATTGAAAGCATGGATTGAAACGTATGATGGTTTTTCTTTTTCTACAATGGGCTTGATCACACTCCCTTCACAAGTAGGACTGAAGAAATCAAATGTATCATTCTATATCATATCCAATTTAGACCAATTTCATGTGAAGTTAGGCTACAATTGGCTTCACTACATGAATGTAGTCCCATCCATTGTCCATAAGTTCTTAAAGTTTCAATTCAACAATGAAATATTCATAGTAAACTATAGTGGCTTTAGACCCCCATCTTCCTGTGCAAATTTCTCCTTAGATTATTTTTGGTCTGAACCTATGGAACCTATAAGACCCTATGAAGACTTCCTTTTCCTATCCTACCAATAGTTCAAAGAAAAATGCATAGCCAGATTATCCCTTGAGAATTTTCCCGCACCCATGCTTGAACCTCTATCACCTAAAGTAAACAATGCTGAAACTAAAATCCCTCCAACAAACCAAGACCCATCCATGAAAAATCCCTTACTAATTTCCTACAAGAGACCTACAGAAAACCAAACAAGTCCTAATCTACCTCCTAATAAAATTTATAAAGCTAAAGAGAAAGTGGTTGAACAACCTTCCATAGTTTCTTCCATTCTTCCCTCACAAGAAGAAAATGAACCTATGGTTGAAAAATCCGCTCCTACACAAACACAACTTGAAAACCATAATAAAAGAAACTGCAATGCTGGATAACATAGGTGTAGGAATCATGCTATTGCTCAAAATATGAACAAAGAGAACAATATTGAAAATCAAAATTTGAACTTGATAGAAGCAATAAAAAATGAGCCTCCTACATTACCAGAACAAATAGATTCTACATCTCCAACACAACAAGGACTAGCAACATTTATGGATATTATCATTCATCCTCCTATTGTACTTAACTTGGATGATGATGGGGAAGCAACTAAAATTGATGAGGAAGTGCATATTGAGTTGAATTTTTTATTTTTCTCATCCATGAGCTTAAACGACAAAAACCATGGTGATCCTCCTAAACCAAGCAGTTCATCATGTGTCGAACTTGGTGATTCTCCTAGTACAACACTCGATGTTGTCCCTCTTGCTAGTGATATAGATTCTACATATACTGAAGAAGAAGAGGATGTATATGACCTACTAGATGGTTGAATCGTGTGTGCTTTACTATTCTTTTATATTTTCTTTGCTTTCATTTTTGCTTTCTTTTCACTTTTTCTTGCATGTACATAATGTGATCTCCCGTGATGTTTTGTTTGATGTTTCTCTCCCTATGTGCATTCCTCTATTTTTATCTTCATTCTTCTATATGTCATATTCTTTTTCTTTTTCCTTGATATTTTATCTTTGCTTTTGATTTTCATTTTTGTCTTGTGTTTTCCTTTTGGGGATGATGCAAGGCATCAAGACATTCATGTCTCCTTCATGTTGACCCAAAAGATTTTCTATTTTTTTCTCCTTTTCTTTTTCATTTGTCTTGTGTTTTCCTTTTGTGGACATGAAGCAAGGTGTCGAGACACCCTATGTCTCTTCCATGTTGACCTAAAAGGATTTTCCTTTTTTTTCGCTCTTTTTGTGTCATTCTTCTAGTTCTATGTGTATTTGGGGAATGATGACAGTTTCGAGCTCTCTAATATCATTGCAGCAAAGACAAAAACTAACTTTGAATCCATAGATCCCTTATGTGTTATTGGGGGCAACTCTCTTTTCCTTTTTTTGGCTACTTTAAAGTAATTTCTCACAACATGGTGTTAGCAATTTATTTAAAGTGGGGGAATACATTAGCATTATTTTGGCATGATTTCACTTGCATTTTTTCATTTTCCTTTTCATGTTCTTTGATATGATTTTCTTATTTCATGCGACGTGTTTTCCTCTTTGTGGTGACATTGGGAGTAATGTTCGTCAAGAGTGTGATATATCTTAGCATATTATATTCCCCTTATTGGTGATGTGACACACTACATCACTTAAGTGGTGAATCTTTTATCCTTTGATTGGTCCTCTCTTGGAGACATTAGGAATGATTTCCCCTAAGAGTAAGACCTCACATGAACTAAGAAAAATCCCTTCGAACATCCCTCTTTCTTGTTACATTTTTCCTTTTGTCTTTATTAAAGTCATGGAGGTATGGATTTGATATGGATTTCCTAGCACTCACCTAGTGAACACCTAGCTTCACTAGCCCTTGTGAGCATGCATTTTTGTACCTTATTAAAGTCATGGAGATTTGGATTTGATATGGTCCCTTGGGGCTGACCTAGTGAACACCTAGCTTCACTAGCCGTTGTGAGCATGCATTTTTGTACCTTATTAAAATCATGGAGGTATGGATTTGATATGGTCCCCTCAAGCTCATCTAGTGAACACCTAACTTCACTAGCTCTTGTGAGCATGTGTTTCCTTTGCATAGTGGATAGTGCATTCCACTTGTAAGCTGTCAGCCTAGACTCATTCCACCATGTTGGAAAACCAGCTGAAGCTTGACCTATTGCAGTTTTCCTTCCCTTTTCCTTTTTCCCTTTTTCTTGTCTTTGATGGTGTAAGTTTGTGATATAGTTATGCCTTCATATATCATATATAAGCATGTTCCTTTGTGCCTATGTTGGTTTTCCATAGGATCTTGATCTTGGGGGCTTGGCCACTCTCTTAATTATTGTCATCCTATCTTACTAACATTTGTACATTTGAATCCCTATTGATTGTGTGGATTGGATAATTTAGTGTGAGTTTGAAGAAAATTCATCCTCTCACTAAAGTGGGGGCTAAATGTAGTGTAGTAAAATGCATACCCTTGCATTTTCACACTTGTTTGGGCCCACCTTGCTTTATTTATGCTTCTTTATTGCTTAGCTGGTCATATTTTACATCCACAAGCCCAATAAAGTATATGGTTTTTTGGTTAATCCTAAGATTCTCCAAGGCATAAATGATAATTTAATGATTTTATCTGTGTGTCCCTGATTTTTGGGTCAGGACTAAAATGCCACCTAGGGTGTCTTTGTCCCCCAAAGGTCTCGAGACCCTAATTTTTGAGGTATCTTAATTGGGCCCCTTTTTTGTGTCTGTGCCCCAAGTTTCATGGCTTGGGACTAAGACACCACCTAGGGTGTCTTAGTCCTCCTTGAGTCATTTTTTTTGGATTTAATTTCAAGTTTTGGTAGGATTTAGCATCCTTTATTTAATGAATTCATATGTCAGCTTGGTGTGATGTAATTTTAGGATATTAAGCATAAGTGAGTATAAATACAAGGTTTATTCATTCATTTCAATGCAAGTCTTTTGTGAGAGCATTCATAATATCAAATTGTGCTCAAAAGAGCATCCAAGAGAAGATTTATCAAGTATTTGGAGCCATTATCAAGATTCAAGCATCATATCAAAGAGCTTCATACATCATGTGTGTTGTTATGCTAGCATTTGTGATGTGGGGTTTTGATTCAAGCAAGAAATTCAAGTCCATGTCTTTCAAGAGCATTCCTTTGATTCAAGATCCATATCCATTGCAGCCATTGCACACAAGTTTGTAGACTTTACAACAAGTTTGGTGAGTTGTAGCATTGCATGTTGTTCTTTCAACATTTCCTTCATTATTTCTATTTCATTTCAAGGTTTAATTAACAACAAGGGGTTTGACCAAGGCAAACTCCCATTCACTAACAAACAACAAGTTTTTTCCCTCTTTCATATTTATGATTATAGATATAGGTTGAAGTCTTGATGGTCATTTGAAGAGAAAAGTTGAAAAAGTTGAAAAGTTGCATTATAAAGTTTCCATCATGGAAACTCACCTACAGGCTAAATCTGAAAGTGTCAAAACTTGAGATCGGAAAGGAAGCAATTGCAGAACTTGGAGCTTAGGATCACATTCAAAGTTTTCAGAAATGTAGAATGGCCTGACTAATATGCCACCTTGTCCGTCTTAGTCCTCCCAAACATATTTTTTTGATATTTCTTCAGATCTGGTTTTGACATCCGAAGACTTTGTATCTACCCCAAAAACAAATGGTGGGACTAATATGCCATCTTGGGTGTCTTAGTCCTCCATAACACTTTTTGGAAAATTATTTACATTTCTAGAATCCTCACAACATCTCCAGAATTCCTAGGTACACACATGTCCTACCTTGTTGTTGCATAATTTCATTATTTTCATCTCTCATTTAGCTTGCATAACTATGTTTTTAGGTCAAATGTGCATTTTTCTTTTGCAAGAATTTTCCTAGTGGTGAACCCTTTAAAGCTAAAAGAACCCCCTCCTAGGTCCCCCTCATTATGAATTGACTCACCTTGTGAGGTTGTTAGTTAATCCAACTGGGACTCCTAGGACACTATTGAGTGATTTGTTAGAGAAAGAGTGATATTCATATATCAATTTTTCCACCAATCAGGGAGACTATGTCCTTCTTGGCCAATTTTAGATCTATTTTCACAATCCTCTAGATCTTGATCAGAGCCATCTTCCTTCCATTGCTCACTATCAAATCTTCATCAAATTCTGATATAATTGAGTTTATATATGTTTTCAAGAGTTGTAAGGGTTAAATGCAATAATGAACAAATCACTTAAATCTTCCTCCAATATTCTTAAGATCTACAACTTGCACATTCAAACAAACAGGAAGGGTTGTGCCATATAGGCGCTTATTGAATCAAACCATGTGTTAGTATTTCCACCTTCACAATGGAAATGTAGATAAAAAGGGATTTTCCTTTTGAGGGATAGAGGCTAAATGACAAATGAATGATGAACCAACAATGAATTATAACTCGAAACTCATATCTAATAACCTTGAAGGATGGAAGCCATGCATATCACCTCAAGGCTTGATTTTCTTGAAAGACCTACAAGGGTTAGTAGAAACAAAATGATAGCATAAACATGAATTAACTAACATGAAACTTAAGATGATGTTTCAACACTAAAATGCTACAATAAATCTTTTCTTGACTTGATAATAATTGGTTGATAATGATCTTGCTTCCAAAATTGCCTCTTAGATTTGAAATGATGGAATGATTAGGAATTTGTAGACTATTAATTTAATTTCCCAAAAACAAAATCTTGATATCCAACATTTGACATTTAAGATTCAAATAATAAAATGCGAACTCTATCATATTAAAATTTGGAGGAAAAATAGAGGGACCAAGTCACCTAGGGAAAATTTTTCCTAGCCTTATTTTATGGGATGCAACATGCTAGGAGCAAAATATTAAATGTTGCATTAGTTTTACAAATGGTTTTTCTTGATAAATGTCCAAATGGACCATGGGATACATAATTTAGGACATTACATGTACAATTCGGTCCATGCACTTAGGAGGGAGAAAAATCTAGTGTGAACTTATCAAGGGTGGCAATTTACAATGCTACATTTAGCTCCCACTTTAGTGAGAGTATGAACTTACACTTAGATTCACACTAAAGTGAAAAATATATCAAGAATGGTTTGATTATCTAAATGTTGAAGAGATAGGATGATAATGATTCTGGGGGGAGTGCACAAGCCTCCAATATTGAAGATCATATGGAAATCCAACATAAAGACAAGGGAACACACTATGAATGTGGATGTTAGACCTGCACAAACACAACAAACAATCATACAATTAGATCATTATGCAAGTTAAATAAATATTCCCCATATAATTCATTTGAAGTGCACAAAATAAGAAATGGATATGAAGAACACAAATGAAAACTATCAAATCCTATCTAATGCAAGTAAACTCTCAATCCCATGGGGGAATTGGTGCCATTTTGATGTCGAAAATGGCCCTTTCCTAATCCCTTGCAAGCTTGAGTGATGATTTCATGAAGATTTGATGCTACTTGGTTGAATTCCTACATAACCTAGCTATGAAAATGAGAAAATGGAAAAACAATGGATGAGAAAATTCAAAACCTGAAGATAATGTCTTTGCATGAAGTTGTGTATCCAAAATCTAAGTGAGAGCCTCTTATTTATAGATGAGAATGATTTAGAATGAGGAAAAAGGGATGAATGTGGGATCAAACACCAACCAATAACCAAGCACCACTTGTCAACATGTAAGTGGACAAAGGTGGATCACATTTTGGTCATTGTGCCCATAAATTATATTAGGTGGAAATTTGAAATTTTGAAAGTTGGCTTGTTGAGGAAGAAGAAAGTGTCTTAAATGCCAAGTTGGAGACATGTAAGAGACAATGTAAGAGGAGTTAATGCCATGTTGGAGGACAAGTCCCTTTTGGGGGGAGATTTCAAATTTGAAGTATATTCCATGAAGATGCCATTTTGAATGAAAATATAAGAAATAATATATCAAATAAATTGATTTATTGTGCAAGTTGCAAAAGCTAGAGGATTTGGGTGATTAGGATTAGCATTAATCATGATTTGATTAATTTTAATGGAGGTTAGCTAAATGTGACATTCAAATTAAATATTTGGATTTATTTAAATTAAATGAGAAGATAAAGAACATTAGAGATTTAATTAAATAAATTTGATCTATTCAATTAAATGGAGAACTTTAGAAGATTAATTAAATAAAATTGATTTATTTAATTAAAGAGATGACTTTACGAATTAATTAAATAAAATTGATTTATTTAATTATAGAGAAGAATATGATTTAATCAAATAGAATGATATATTTAGTTAGATAAAGTTGATTTATCTAATTAGAAGGGGAAATATGATTTAATTAAATAAAGATTGATTTATTTATTTAAAAGAGGAAATATGATGAATTTGAATCAGATAAAGATTATTCGATTAAAATGGTTAGTAGAGGGACGATTAAGGATGAATTGAAATTAGTGAATCTGTATCAGATGCATGTATATTTTACGTGTCTACATTTTTCCCCTCTTTGAAGCAATGCACCTGTTGCATTGGTTCAAAGAATAATCTTTCTGTGGTCAAATTTCAATTCTTTTCTAATTTTTTCAGGTGCTCCAATAGAAAGAAGTATATTGGTACATTGCCCCCTTGAGAGATTGAGCGAAAAGTTTGATTTGAGGGCCAATCTCATGACAAATATTTTCAAGATGGACGTATGGATGATTATGATGATGATGCAAATGTGATGGTTTTTTAAGATGCTTAGAATAACCAATCTATATTATCCTAAACAACTTAAAATGATGATGCATTGCATTTGAGTGGATGATGTGATGATGCCTATATGATTATGCAATGGATGTTTTATGTAAATGTATTGTTTATGAGATGCTTAGACTAACAAATCTATATTATACGATGATGAAAATTTATGTGAGATGATCAATGTTTCTTATAAGATATGATATGATATGTAGTATGTTGATGGTTTGTGGATGCATGATGGATGCATTTGTGATGATGATTAACTATCATGGTACCATGTTAGCACAAGAAGAAATAAGAAAATCCAACAAGTCAAAAGATGATGATAATAATGATAATTTTCTTACTAGGAATTAGGATTTTAAAAGGGCCATTTACCTTATGTTTGATAATAAACATAGGAATGATGCATCAAGGTATAAAGAACCAGGATGGCGTTGCACCTAGTGTGATGGAATTTGACTCAAAAATCAGATAGGAGTACTCTTGTTCACACTTGGCATACCAAACCTTATTCAGAATGCAGTTCAAATATTCCAAACATATTAGACCAAAAAATAGAAAGGAAAGCCTTCCTATGTGGTCAACAAAACACCTAAAACACCCTTCCTACTGACCAAACAAAGCACGCATGACAAAGGTTATATTACAAGAATATCCAACAAGCACAGTAGATGAAAAGATAATGATAATTCCTTTCTCTCTAAATCCCTTTGTTTAGACATCATCAAGAGGTCATTGAAATGAGCGCAATAATATAAGCCAAAAGACAAAGATAAAGTAAACAAACAAGCTAATGTTCTTCAATACTGCTAGCTAAGACTAAACTATGGTGATGGTTGATGTTGATGTCCATTGTAGGAAGGATGCATCCTAGGACATAATGTTATCAGATGATTGATTTGGGATTGATTGGATGATAGGCTATTGACACAAAGAGTTGACCAACTTGTTTACTTATTGACCTAGAATTGAGACTTTGACGTTTTGAGTTTTCACTTTTGAACCTGGTAGACTTGTTTTTGACTGTTTTACCAAAGGTTGAGGATAATGGTTGATTTATTATGAGTGAATGTTTATTGTGGGTGAAAGCGAGATGGGAATGGATGGATTTTTGTGTTTTTTGAATTTTTTGATGTTTTGAAATGTTTTGAGGCTATTTTAGATTTTCAATCTTTACAAATGTTTTTATTTTTGAATTTTCCCACATGTTTTGGGGTTTTTTGAGATTTTATGAATGTTTTTGGATTTTGTGTCTCGGGGGCTATTCAAAGATTAGCCTTGCTTACATTTAAGCTTAGAGATGACATAGTTTAGATAGATTTTTTTTGAAGTTTTTCTAACTTTTTGACCTATTTTTTGGATTTTGACATGATTTTGGATGTTTTTGGATTTTCTTGGTTTTTTGAATGTTTTTGGATTTTTGGATGTTTTTGATGTTTTTGGATTTTCTAATTTTTTGGATGGTTTTGGATTTTTTTATTTTCTAATGTTTTTGGCTTTTGATATGATCTTGGTTTTTTGAATGTTTTTGGATTTTTCACACGATTTTGATGATTTGGATATGTGACGATATCAGTGATTTTTTTTTGAATTTTTTTGAAAACCAAGCTAAGGTTGATTGATTCGATTGATGGATTGATGATGATAACATTGTTGAGGATACACAACAATGCAAGGATAGTGTTAAGCAACATGAGGATTAGGATGGATATCCCAAGATGATGGATTGCTTGGATTTGATTGATCATAATTGATGAAGCTTGGTTTGGAACAAAAGTTGGTTTTGGATGATTTGATGTGATGTTGAAGCACATGTTAGATGCAAATGATATTGATTGTTTGGATTGATGTTCAATTAAAGATAAAACTTGATAAGGAACGCCTTCTTATCAAAATGTTCCATGGGCTAGTGATTTTGATTGTGCTCACAAATGCTTTGACCAATTTGATTTTATGTTTTCCAATGTTCAAATCACCATATAAGTTGGATGATATAGATCAAGATTTATTCTCAAAGAAATATGTAGATATCAACCCCCAATGTCTAGCGATGTGTGGAATGCAATGGGTGGATGCTTGGATAGATGTATGGATTGATGGATATGATAAGCATGCAAAAGGATGCCAAGGCTTGTCTTGTGATGAGATATGATATTCAAAAAAAGAATGCTCATTTGGATAGTGCCTCATGGCCCAGATAATGTTGGATAGGATATGATCAATGAAAATGACCCATGCCAAGATGTTTACAATAAGCAAGCATAAAGTGTGCACCAAAATTATATCAAGATCAAGATAATGTGGAAGATGGATGAAAATGGATGAAAATGGATTGGATAAATGGTTCATAGATGAATGGATTTATTATGGATGAGATGGATAGAACGCTAAAATTATTATGGATGGAATGAGATGCTTTCACTTGAAGTGGCAGACGTAGATACTTGATTCTACACATGATGCCTGTTTGGTAGGTTTTCATCATGGTACTTTCCCAAAGTTGCACCATAGTGGTTTTCACTGGAGGACAATTTCTACCTTTACTATTTTCATGATTTTTTTTGGATTTTCATATTTTTTATTTTTTTTTATTTTTCTGAAAGATTTTAAGCTCATGCTGAACCACTTGGTGGTGTCAATGTAGATGCTTCTGTCACAATGTTCCATTGATATCTTTCTTGTTAAAGTTTCTTTACTAAGATATGTGCACTTGAATGCAATTTTTGAGATTCTTGATCTACTTTGTTGATATCAGAGTTAACTCTGTCTTTCTGCTCACATTGCAATAGGATTCCTTTTGAATCCTTATGATGAAGGGTGACTGCCAATACATGGTCAATGTGAGAATTGGATATCATGTGTGGAGGCATGGATGGGGTGTGTTTAAGAATAAATGATGGATTGGTTGATAGTTTGGAACCTTTGACTCTCCAAACTTGGGAAGATGAGCAATGATGGGTGGATATGAAGGTGTGCATGGAATTAGGACTAACTACTTGATATACTTTGTATGTCCCTTGGGAAGCCTATTTTTTCCTTTGTGGACATCTTTGATGGATACATTTCCCTTTTTTATTTTTCCCCATAGTTTTTTGACTAATGGAGTTTGATAGGGATACTCTTTCCTTGTATTCTTTGGTGTCCATGTGTATTTTATTTGTCCATTATGCTCCTTAGCTTCTTTTTCTTTGATAATTTTCTTTGTACTTTGATTCAAATATTTCTTTTGATGTTGGTCCCAATTTTTAGATGGGGTGATGGGTGGATGGAGATTCATGACATGGCTGGTTGTAGTATTAGCATTGGTTTCATCATAAGGACTCTCCCTACTCCTTATGTTGAAGCTTGCACTATATGAAGTTGCCCCCAGTATTGAATAACCAAGACCTTGATTCTTAGGACTACCAATAATTTGCATTGGTTCTAGGACACCCTATTCATGTAGGCCTAATCCTTTGCCTTGATAATTCATATTTTGAAACATTTTATTTGCAATAAGATATTATTTAGTTTGGAAACAAGGTGTTAATCCTTCTCTATTCTATTGTGGATCTTCAAAGGTGATAACTTCTTCATTGATAAGATAGTTTTCCCTAAAAAAGGTAAGTGATCCAACTTTATGAGTGATAGGATCCTCCAGAAGTGGGGTAACTTCCTGATTCATATCTTTGGCTTGATCTTGTGAAATATCAAATATTAATACTTCTTCAAGAGGTGTTGATGATTCATTGTCCTCATAAAAGTCTTCCTTATGATTCATTTTTTATATGTCTTCACAAGATGTTCTTGATTTACAAATTCTGTAGAAGTCCTCTTCATGGCACATTTCTGATATGTCTCTAGATTTTTTTTGTATCTTTATGATGTGTACAAATGTTAAGAGTAGGAGACTCTTGTTCCTTGGTAATGATATCAAGAGTATGAGACTCTTGTTTTGAATGAAGATCATCTACATGTCCATCCAAACAAAGCATCTCATGGGTGGATGAAGGAGTATGTGCTATATGGATATGATCATTATTTGGGACATCTTGTATAGATAGGAGAGTGTCCATTAGATCATTGTAGTACCTTGGAGATACAAATTCTTGATCCTGAATGATTTCATAATTTCTTTCGACATGCTTTGGATCAAGTTTTTGACATGGGTAAATTTCAAAGGATGGATTTATTATAAAGGGTTCTTGGATGTCATCATTAGACATGGAAAGTGGCTCAATATCCTCTTGATCTATGAGTGGACTTGGATCAAATTTTCAGTTAAGGATTCCTTCATTATCTATAACCGTGAGGTGAAAGGATGTCAATATGTCTTGGAAAGGACCATTTATAGACTTTGTTGATAGATGTTGATCATGCTTTGGAATAAATTCTTGAGATATGTCCTCTAACTCACAAGGAAATGTAGAGACATTTTCAATATGATCAGAGGTCAATGGATCGTGGATTATATCAATAGGATCAAATAATTCTAACACTCCTTGAAATAGATGACTAAAGAGTGGCTCTTGATGTATGGCGAGTTGATCATCAAATGGGATAGAAAAATATTCAAGGTTCTCATTGATGGATAGTTGTGATTGATATTGGAGATGTGATGACTGATCTTTGAGATGGGGCAATTGGGTTTATTGTTGATGTTGTTGATCTTGATGTCCAACCTCTTGGTGTGGGAGATATTGTTCTTGATGTGTTTGTGGGCACAACTCAATGCTTTGATGACATGGTTCAACCAATGGAAGAGTGTATTGATTTTGGAGTGAATAGGTCTCTTGGCTAAATAAATCATTTAGTTTGGAAAGTGAATCAAGTTGATCTAGCGAAATTTGATCCTGATTTTGATTTTGACTCCCTTGATATAGTTGATTCTTTTGTTCAAGTGGATTTGGAATGTGTACTTGTGGTGTTTGTATGGGATCATGGAAAAATTGATTTTGGACAATATTCTAATTTGGGATGATGCTTAGATTTGGCATTATAGGTTGAAATTGAACATTGTTGTGGTTGGAAAACATATTGCCTTGATTTAGGTAACTTTGATTTTCCATGGTGTTACCTTGACTTGGATCAATACATGGAGTTGTTATCATCTTGTTTGGACTTGGAACAACATTTTTATGATTCACAAACATATTTACCCCAAATTTTACCAAGTGTGGATTTGGAATATTCATGTTTTGTAAACTTGTACTTGGTAAATTCACTTTTTCTGTGTATGGATTTGGTGGGATAATGTTGTTTTGAAGACTCATGCATTGATTGTTTGGTTGATAAATTTGTAAGTTTGGAATTGGATTTAAATCTACCCTAGGGAAAGGTGTTTGAAAATTTATATTTGGCATACTCACATTTGTTGTACCATTGAGGTTTGTAGGAGATAGTAATCCCATGTATGAATTGTATAAATGTGAGTTTTGATAGCTAATTGGAATTGTAAGGCTTTGATAGTTTGGTTGGTTTAGACCACTCATGATGTATGGATCAAGTTTATATTCCATGTTCTTCTTGTGTTTTGACCTTGTTGCAAAAATGACCTCTAAAATGATGAGATGAAGGATGAAATGGGTGTTTGAACTTTTAAGAACTTTGGATCAATGCTAGACTTTAGTACTTTTGGATTTTTTATTTTGGTTTAGATTTGGTTTGATTTGGATAATGAACTAATAAACCCTGAGATGTTGGATGTTATCTTGGAATAAACTTGTCCACAAGGTGATAATTTAACTAAGTGTATGAAGAAGGATTCACCTACACACACTTAGCTAAACAAGATGTTTTTGATTTTGATTTGAAAGGATTTTCCAAAAGTCTAGCATAGATGATTTTTTCAAGATTTCCAAGAGTTGTTGGTGAGGTGATTTTTGATTTTGATGTTTGAAGGATGGATGAAAGTTTTGATTTTGATCCTAAGATACTAGAGATACTTTGTTTACTAGACTAAGGTGTTGAAGAACATGCTAATACTTCCTATGTGAGATACTCAAACCTTTGAAGGAGACTTGGATTTTTCCAATAGTAAAATGAATACATATTTGGATTGTTCCTTTATGCACGTTTGTAAAAGTTGAAGGTCAATCTTTCTCTAAATTCATAAAGCATAGACAAATGTTTCTTGTGAGCTTTTTGACTAAGACCTTTGGACTTTGGTTTTCGGATTTTGATCTTTCAAGAAATAATTTAGAAGAGCACATGTATGGGGTCCAATTATTTCTTATCTTTGCTTAATGAGTTCCTTTTACCACAAACAATTCTTTGATTAGCTTTTCAAACTAAATGTCTAATGTCCCAATTTCTTCTCATCCCACAAAGTCCATTATGTGGGAATCAAGGAAATTAAGGAAAAATCTCCCTACTATTGACTTTAGTGAGAAAATTGAGATGTAAATTCAAATGATTAGAAGCCTCTAAGGATTGAATCCCTAGGGCAACCAATAACACTTGAATTTTATCAAAGGTATTTTCTTCCTAAATGGTTTGAAATTTGATGATCACATTGAATGTTTGTTTTCCAATATTTAAGATCAAAGCAAAGTGTTTTGATTCCAAGAACATGCACAACCCTATGGATAAAATGGAAATAGTTGTTGAATTCCCACTTGGATAAATCTAGCTATGCCTACTCTTAGCATATGATTAGATGCCTGACACATAGGCTCCCCCTTATAGTGCACTCACTTCTTGGGTCAACCAAGCATCAGTGCCCATGAAACTCCCATGGAATACTTCTCATCTCTACGAAGAGCTGTAAAAACATGGAACAAATTTAGAATGACCATTCTTGCACCAACAAATAGATTAAGGATTTGGGTCTTCTAAACAAGAGATTCTTGTATAGGCATTATATTCGTGGGGGATCATCCATACGACAGGAGACCATTTCTCCCCTCTTGTTAGAACAATCCTCATGATAATTGAACTTTCCTCAAGTACCCACACTTATATACCGGTTGGAAGTAACTTGGCTTTAGTGTGTTCCTGGTTGGATCATTCCCTTGGGTGATTACGTTTTCCCACAAGGTAGGCACTCTAAGGATAGACAAAAGTGAGCATGTAAATTTGTAGTTCGATCAATCTTTGTTGAGAAAAAAAGAGAGAGCAAACACGATATACTCCACTCACACTCACAAGATTTTGTTCAATTTTAAGAATCCCAAATTGAAGTGTGGAGGCAATCACTTATACAACTTAATATCATGAAAATCCTTTTGATTCTCAAGATCGCCGTGAGGTGCAAGAGAAGCACATACATCTTTTATATGATATTACTTTGGATAAGAGATTACAAAACAGAGAAGCACATGTTCATTTTAATCCTTCAAAGCAATATTTGGATTCTTTTTAAGCACCAAAAGGAAATGTGAGATTTTCATGTTCAATTGTTAAGCCTTAAACAAAATCTAGTAAGTTGCCTAAGGTTCTTTTTAATCCTTTTGTCTTGTTTTTTTCTTAAGCCCAAACTAAATTATTGAGTCCTAAAAGCATGAAAGATAACAAATCCTTAGAAAAGGGATTATGATTTTTCCCCAAAGAGTTTAAAAACACTTGATATGATGAAATGATGGTGTCATAAGGAGCCTTTCTCTTGTTCCCTTCTTCACTTTTTAATTAGTCCAACCTACAAAAACTGGTTAAAACTACAAAAATAGAGGAAAAAAACTAGTTAATAGTCAAAAGTAATAGAAATAAAAAAAAAACATGTTAAAAATAATCTAAAAAGTGTCTTTTACCCAACTCCATCGATAGTCTATAGAGGTGGCATTGTTGAAGAAGTCAGTGGCATTGTATAGCGCCACTGGGACTGATAGCAACACTCTATGACATAACCAATGAATGTGATTGTGGTGTTGTATTGACCAAGAAACTCTATTTGGAGTTTAGAATTTTGGTGAGAGAAAAGTGGTCCAATGTCGTTGTTTGAAATTCAAATTTCTGGGTGGAAATGACTCAATGTCGCAGTTTGGAGTTTAATAGTAGCGCTATATGGCACCGTTGGACTGATAGAAATGTATTTTCTCTATTAGCAGCATTGTTTTCTTGTAGACACAAATTTTTTTAAAAAAAACCACATAATTTTGAAGAAAAAGTATTAAAATTTTCAAGTCAGCCCTCCTTCTAGAGCCAAAATGTGAATGTGGATGTTAGACCTGCACAAACACAACAAACAATCATACAATTAGATCATTATGCAAGTTAAATAAATATTCCCCATATAATTCATTTGAAGTGCACAAAATAAGAAATGGATATGAAGAACACAAATGAAAACTATCAAATCCTATCTAATGCAAGTAAACTCTCAATCCCATGGGGGAATTGGTGCCATTTTGATGTGGAAAATGGCCCTTTCCCAATCCCTTGCAAGCTTGAGTGATGATTTGATGAAGATTTGATGCTCCTTGGTTGAATTCCTGCATAACCTAGCTATGAAAGTTAGAAAATGGATGAACAATGGATGAGCAAATTCAAAATCTGAAGATAATGTCTTTGCATGAAGTTGTGTATCCAAAATCTACGTGAGAGCCTCTTATTTATAAATGAGAATGATGGAGAATGAGGAAAAATTGATGAATGTGGGATCAAACACCAACCAATAACCAAGCGCCACTTGTCAAAATGTAAGTGGACAAAGGTGGATCACATTTTGGTCATTGTGCCCATAAATGATATTAGGTGGAAATTTGAAATTTTGAAAGTTGGCTTGTTGAGGAAGAAGAAAGTGTCTTAAATGCCAAGTTGGAGACATGTAAGAGACAATGTAAGAGGAGTTAATGCCATGTTGGAGGACAAGTCCCTTTTGGGGGGAGATTTCAAATTTGAAGTATATTCCATGAAGATGCCATTTTGAATGAAAATAGAAGAAATAATATATCAAATAAATTGATTTATTGTACAAGTTGCAAAAGCTAGAGGATTTGGGTGATTAGGATTAGCATTACTCATGATTTGATTAATTTTAATGGAGGTTAGCTAAATGCAACATTCAAATTAAATATTTGGATTTATTTAAATTAAATGAGAAGATAAAGAACATTAGAGATTTAATTAAATAAATTTTTTCTATTCAATTAAATGGAGAACTTTAGAAGATTAATTAAATAAAATTGATTTATTTAATTATAGAGAGGAATATGATTTAATCAAGTAGAATGATATATTTAATTAGATAAAGTTGATTAATCTAATTAGAAGGGGATATATGATTTAATTAAATAAATATTGATTTATTTAATTAAAATAGGAAATATGATGAATTTTAATTAGATAAATATTATTTGATTAAAATGGTTGGTAGAGGGATGATTAAGGATGAATTGAAATGAATGAATCTAGATTAGATGCATGTATATTTTACATGTCTACACACACATGCATTTAATATAGTAATAAAACACAAAACATACATGACAAGAACACAAAAAAAAACAATACACAATGCATGACATAATACAAACATAATATGATACGAACATAAGAAAACATAGAAAAACATAGAAAAAAACATAAGGTTAGTACTAAAAGGATTTGAGTCAGTAAGGAAAAGATACCTCAGTCTTAAATTTGTCTCAAATACCAAACATCATCCATCGAATGTGCTATGATCTAAAATTATGGTCTCACAAGGATGTAAGATCACTCATGAGCCACATGGATTTTCTAGCTAGCAAGATACATTATACTAGGTGTCCATGCAATATGATGGGTTTCAAAATGCTAGCAATTTACATTATGGTAAGACACTCATGAAACACATGGATCCACTTGCAAGAAAATTGTGTTATGCTAGGTGGTCATGCTAAAAAGTGTTCTCAAGTTCATGAATCAACAAAATGTATTATGCCAAATCCATGGACTATCTTGCAAAGTTTCATATTTTATTGTCCAAGGGGAAAAAAAAAATCACCTTAGGGGCGGCATAAATTTTAACATCCAAGGGGACAAATGAAAATCACCTAAGAATGTTTATAAAAATAATAATGTCCAATAGTATTATTGATAACCATGCCTTTGGTGGCATTATAAACAACACCACTACTAAGGGGGTATTTTAATAAGTTGAATCTCAAAAGATGTGTATGTATAGGGGTAATATATCCACCCCTTAAAATGTCAACATACTTGCTATGTTGGTATTTTAATGAAGAAAATAATGCATACCTTTAAAACTAGTTATCCTTGCCCCTCAAGTGTGGAGATAAGAACAACCATGCAATAGACTATCGTGTTGCTACCATAAAAAATATGGTTGCACTTAGAATTGTATCACCATGAATGGAAATAAGAAAACACATAGAGCTAGAAATACCACATAGTGATGAGAAACACCATAGAATAAAGATCATTGTTGGTTAGAAAGACCAGGTGCATCATCACATGTAAGAGCACCATAATCCTTAAGTTATTGAATTTTATTACTCATAGCCTAACATTTATTGGTAAAATGACCATGCACTCGATGATATGCAAAAAATGAGTTATTGAATTTATTTTGAGTTTTCAGAGGAAGAGTAATCAATCAGGCTTTGAGAATCCTTGACAAGATACACTCTTGCTCAATAGTAGAAGCATCTATTTCTCTTGTGAAGAAAAAATTGCAATCTTACCATAAGATTTCATAAATGCAAAAGATTATAAAGCATCTAATGAAGATGGGGACAAAAATTGGAAACCTAGACCCTTTTTGGAAAGTACAGTATAGACTTCACTTGATCCTTAGAATTTTTTTCCATTTTTGTATTATATCCATTTTTAGAAATAATTTTGTACCCAAGCCCATAACATTATTCTAACTCATATGAAGAAATTGTATCTACATGCTCTTGAGAAGACTTGGATTTTTCTTGAGCAAGCAAATACTTCTTAAGTTTTTTAAACTTAGGCATCTTCCACTCATTAGGGACGAGAGTTGAAGATCCCCCATCACAATAATTGGGTGATGTTTTTGAATTTGTTGATGTAGAACAAGAAAAAACACAAGACTCTTTAGGTTTATATTGTGATATTTTTTACTCTCTAATAAAGGAGGGTGTAAAATCTAATGAACTGTAATAATCACTGAAACATACACTTGAAGATGAAGCAATATCATGATCATCATTTGTATTTGACTATTTGGACTTTGGTGGTGATATTTTAGACTCCCCTTTGAAACAATGTGTAAAATCTAACAACCACCAATCATCATCCTAAGATTTCATCATGGGTAAAACACATTATTCTTTATGTTAAACATGTATGGGTTCTAACTTTGAAGTTATAATCAAAGAATTAAGAGAGTTGGAAGTGTTACGTTCAATCTTATGTTATAAATTATAACTCTTTTCATCCGATTTAACTGTATATTTATTATTATTATATTCATACTTCATCTCATAATGAAGATTAGACATGACTCCCTTTATAGCATGAATACATGTTCTACCTAGAGAAGATTATATAAAAGAGGTCTTGGCATGATATGGATAGGTGTTTGTAAAATCACAAATCCTACCTTAATAGGTAGCGTGATCACTCCTAATGGTTGCTTACTAATATTTCCAAAGCCACAAATAGAAAGATCATTAGGTTCTATAAGATTCTTATCCACATGAATTTCATCTAGAAGATCAATGCTACAAACATTAAGGCCTGATCCATTATCTATCAAAGTGTATGCCTTACCCCATTTTTATTAATGACCACTATTATCATTAAAGCTTCAATTTTATTTTGGATCTCAAGGAGGGGTAATTAATGTTGAGGGAATGTAATATCCAATTTTGTCACGTACATAAATCAAACAAGGCTGATACAAAATTCAGTTTAATAGAATTTGAGACATTGATCTTTTGCAGAGCCTCTTGGAGAATCTTGGGTATGTATAGGATCATGATGGGCCAAAAAGTGGTGATGTGAGGTGTATGTGTAAGGTATGTGGTTGGCGACTTTTTTTTACCCAAAATTGAATGAAACAAAAAGGGTTTCTAAAGGAGATTCAAAGCTTTCCATCAATATAAATCA
Source organism: Sequoia sempervirens (assembly GCA_007258455.2). Classification (NCBI taxonomy): domain Eukaryota; kingdom Viridiplantae; phylum Streptophyta; class Pinopsida; order Cupressales; family Cupressaceae; genus Sequoia; species Sequoia sempervirens. Next base: position 244,954,935 of record VDFB02281492.1, read on the forward strand.
TGCTTTACTTTGAATTTAATAAATAATTGTTATTCATTATCTATTTGAATTACGACTAAAGTCCTAATTGATAGGTTGATTGAAAAACATCTATAGCTTTCAAATGGTATCACATTTTTTTAATCAAAAACATGCGTCACATTCTATGCTTCACATATTATAGGATTAAAAAAATGAATTTCATGAAGTTTTAATAAAAAATTCATAATTAATTATTTACTTGAAAAAAATTAAAAAAAAATATGCATCACATCGAGACATAATTCCTCTACTTATATCTAAAATATTATAAGAAAATATGATCATTAAATTATTGTGGTTAGGTTGGACAAACAGACACCTACTTCTTTTTTTTTCCCTGAAATTTAAGTACTACTACATTGAAATTTAAAATTTTCACCAAATAGATTTAAAAAAAACATAGTAGCTTAGAAACTACATTCAATTTGTTATAGATTTTATTCTTACATATTTTTTAAATAATATAGATAACTTATTCAAATTTTTATGTCAAGTTTCCTAACTCTGATTTTTCTAAATTTTTCACCACTTAAGAGCCTTTTTTCCATCATGATCTTCCACATACCCTCTTGTGTTATGTAGTTGTTGTTTGAATCAAACCCCAAAGGGATATTTTTCTATAGTATTACAAATTTTCTCAATAAGATCATTTTTTTACTACTATGCTAAGAAATATTGGGTGTGGGTGGAAGGTATGGTTTAGGGAATGGGATGGATGTTGGTTTTTGTTTTTATTGTTTATTATTTATAGTGTTATATGTGTGAGCAACTGCATGATAACTTGTTTGCTATGATACATGATTACTAGTGATTTTTTTTACAAAGTTTAGGATATGGCCATGAGGTTTAGGAGGTCCTATAATGAGGGGTGTTTTAGGATGTCCAATAATTAGAGGAATTTTAGGAGGTTCAATAATTAAATGAGATATAAATGTTACTAATTATGTATTCATAACCTCAACAGAGTTAATTACTCAAGTTGATGATCTTCTATCGATGGGGGATCTAATGCCACCTTAGTATTTTCATCTATGTAATTCATTTTACTATATTTTGAAGGAAATGTATCAACGATCTCATCCTCTTGTCCCAGAATATCTTCCCAAGTAGGAGAGGTATTGGGAGAGAAAAAAACAAGATTCTCATGAGACTCAATGATTGGATCTTCTAACACCAAGATATCTTCTTCATGAGAAAAGAACATGATTGTCATGATTATAAATGATTGTATTCTCTTGAACTAGTATACCCTCACAAGTAGGAGAGATAGTGGTAGAGGGATTAATGAAAAATAACAAAAGTTTAGAAATAAACTCATTTCATGTGCTTGTAACAAAATTATTTAAATTTTTAACAAGAACTGACAAGAGAACATGAATTATGATTAAACAAGATTTTTTTGATGAGAACATTGTGTTATGTCTTATGGATCATGCTAGCAATGCTTTTAGAAAATCAAAGAGTTATAGGATTGGTCTATAGAGACTGAGGGAAGATTTGGGTAGAGACCAGAGACAAGATTTTACACAAAATTTAGGCTCAAATTGGCTAGACAAGGACACCCAAGGTGACTATGTCTTGCATAGGTTTTTGCAAATTTTAAAATTTGGGAATGATGTACAATGCTTGAGGGTCCTATGTCTTTGTGGTTTGGGTCTTAAAATAAAAAGATTCATAGAAATGCACTAAAACCTATTTTTTCTATATGAATCACATGAAATTTGTTATAAGTATGCTACAAGTGTTGTCATTGATATCAACAATATGGAGATGGTTGGATATAGAGATTGATGGAAGCTTGTCTATGCTACTAATGTTGTCATTGATGCATAGTGTGAAGAGATCATTGAGTAAGGAAATTGATGAAGATTGATGAGTATACTAGTATATGGTGTTGTCATTGATGATAACTTATTGAATAGATGCAAAAGTGTTGGTCAAGAGAATAGGTCATATGATTTGGATATTTTCCTAAGTATAGAATATAGTTTACTAGTGATCAAAGAACTAGTACTTTGGTCCACATTGCTCCACCATGAATAATTTGGTTATGCAGTTTTGGGGTAATGATGATTCATTTCAAGGAAGACTCTAAATATGATATTTCACGATTAGATGTCTTCCGTAGTTAAAGATAATAGTGACAGTATTGGTGTGGAAACAACTATGTAACTATGATAGTGTATGATTGGAATGTGAGTCGTATTCCACCATGAATGGAAATTTTGGTATGAAATTTTGTAAAAGGGTTTGAGGATGCCTGTAGTATGTTTTCTCTAAGTGGCAAGTATTATGGTTTTCTGTGTGTCAAGTTGTGAGTGAAAAGATGGTTCATTCTATTGTTTCTTCACCAAGTAGTGCTAACCTAAGTATTTTGGGTTGTGCAGAGATGGGTAGAGTTTGGATCAGAATTACGTGAGTAATTATAGGTCTTGCAAACCTATCTTAATGTGTTACATACTTTGGTTCCTTCTGCAAGGTGTATATGATTGAGTTTTGAGCCAATAGGATGAAGTGTTGTATAGTACATGTTTTGGGATGACCTCATTGATGTTTTGGTTCATTATGGTTGATATACATGCATAATTCCTTGTGTGATGATACAAAGGACATGAGAGAAAATTAAGTGTTCTTAAGTGAGTGTGAGATTCAGATTAGAGAAGTGTGAATTTTTTATGAGATGATGAATTAAGTGTGCTAAGTCAGTATTCTAAGCTTCAACAAAATTGTATCTGCAACATAAGTTAGATGCATTATTAACAGTTCATATTTGGTAGTGGTCCACCCTTTCTTCTATCTCTTTCTATTTTGTTTAGTGAGCCATTTGGAAGTGATCCTTTCTTCCTTTGGATAGTGTATCCTTGTACAGTGAGTCCATCAACTATATCAAACTTTGTAACGAATTACAATAATTATATTGTGAGCTAATCCTCCCCATGGTTTTTCCCTTTTTCAGTTTTCAACATAAATATGGCATTCCTGTGTTCTTTGATTTGATGCATGCTTTCTATGTTCCTTTCCATCACTACAAGTTTAATGTGATTGAAACATAGAAAAATAGGTTTATCAAGATGAAACAAAATGATGCACCTATCCTTCTAATTTCATTCAAAATATGTGCTATAATATGCAAATGAGGAAGATAAATTAAATCTCACCCAAATAGTAGTCCACATGGAGGTATGAAAAGGGTCAAATGTTGTGTACCTTTTACCAAAAGTGATTTTTCAATACTCATTGAGGACTCATTCACCCTATGGTGAATGGGTCTTGGCTAGCGATCCTAAAAATATATTTCTCAATTTTGTTCTTGAATGTCCACACTTCCAGATTCTATTAAGAAACTCTCAAAAATCCAGAAATAAAACTTGTAGCTTAGTTTTCCTGATTTGACAACTTTTCTTACATCTTTGACAACTTTGCAACTTTCTCCAATTTTTCTTTCCAAATTATCCTCAACCTAAAACTTGAAATCACACATCAAAGAGAGAAAAAAGTTGTTTTGTTAGGGAATAGGGGTTTTCCTTGGTCAAACCTTGTTTTGTTAGTTAAACCTTGAAATGAATGAAAGCATGAAGGAATGATGAATGAACAACAATATGTAACAACTCACCAAACCTTAATTGAAACCTTGGAGTACAAATCTATAATCTAGCATGAAGTGGCCTCAATGAATGTAGATCTTAATCATAAAACTTGATATGAAATGATGCCTTTGAATATGCTTGAATTGATCTTGAATGCTACATCAACATATTAGCTCAAAAAACATGCATAATGTAATAAATATTTGACATGAAAAATAATATATTGATTGCTACAATAATCTTCTATAAATCTTCCCTTGAATGCATTAGAAATTCTCTTGAATGCTCTTGATTTCATAAAATTTCTATTAGGATGTGAACACAGAATTTTAGATTCTTAGTTTTGAAACATAGTGGAATAACCTTGTATTTATACATATCTTAATATGAATTCTCAAAATTCAAATATCACAAGCCAACATTGAATTATAGATTTGAAATCATTAAAATACCACTAGAAACATATCCAAAAGAGGGGTCCTAGGTCTAAGTGAGGACCCATTTGCCATGTGGCTAATGGGTCCTAGGAAACTTACCTAGGATACACATTGGAAAAGGTGAAATATCATGTAAAAGTAAGGTCATAGGACTAAGTAAGGACCCATTCGCCATGTGGCGACTGGGTCCTAGGTCACCTACCTAGGACACACACCTTCCAAAATTAATTGTTGTGAAATGTCATTTATGAATGTCGGGTTTTATCCCTCAAAATTTGCATTTAATTTGGATTGGATTTTAATTAAAGGGGAAATTAAGGAAAATTATCCTCAATCAATTAATAAATCCCTAGATTAGTGTGAAAGTGTAAAGGTACACCTTAAAAGACCATAAATAAGGCACAATTAAGTCCATTTAGTTAAAAAAGGGCCCTAAACTTAATGTGAATGAGTAAAAAACATTACAACACTAAATTAAGGCAACATTAGGCTCATTTTATTATTAATATTTCCCAAATTAAGTGAAAAAGGGATACTTTTTTCATTGCTACATTTTTCCCCCACTTTAGTGAGTGTATGAACCCATGTCAAACTCACACTAAAGTAGACATTCAAGACACTTATGTATGAAGCAATGACAAATATACACAATCATACAACATCAAAGACTAGGAAGATCAAGCATAGATTTTAGAACATGATGTGGAACACATCTAAGATATAATTGGTTTGTGCTCACTTTGAGGTAACGAAACTTCAGGCTATCCACTAGGTGAGTCTTCCAATAAAGGGTGAAAAATGAGAGAATCATATTAGGCTCCCATACCATATCAAAGCTATCCTTCTAACAACTTTAATAAGGAATCACATTGCTAGGAAAAGCTCCAAAGGAAAGCAAGCTGTGTTATGCTAGGTGGCCTTGAATTTAGGGTTTTGAGCTTCATAGGGCTTAACAAGCTGTATTATTCCAAACACCTGTTAACATGGGGAAGGCTCCATAGGAAAGCAAGGTGTGTTATGATTGGTGGCCTTTTATTTGGGTTCGAGCTTCATAAGGTTAGCAAAATGTGTTATGCCAAACACTTATGAACATTATACATAGGATTTTATTCAGTGGTATCTTGCTTAGATCATGTAAGGTATTCTTCTTAGGGAATGCCATGCCTAATGTCTCCAAGAGAGGGAAAGTCCAAGATAAAAGTTTCACAAATTAGGGAATATAGTTTGTTGCATCACCACTAAGAGAAAATTAGTACACTACAAAATATCACACTCTTAAAGGACATCAAACCCAAAGAAACCACCAATAAAAGGACACATCACAAAAAAAAAGAAAATAACACCATGAAACATGACAAATGTCAAAATATATTATCAATGTATGAACCACTTTAAAGCGGTTGCTAACACCATTGTTGTGAGAAAATACTTTAAAGTAGCCAATGCTTACTCCTAAGATTTGAGAGCTTCCTTGGAAAGCCCTATGCTAATTCATATGTTTCCAAAATAAATCCATGCCATGAAAAAGTAGGGAGGGGTTGTCCACAAAACTACATAAGGGATCTATGGATTCAGGGCTAGTATATCTTTGTTATAGTGTTGCTATAGAGCTTGGAAATTTCATCATTCCCCAAACACTCATAGAACTCGAAGAATGACACAAAGAAAGTGAAAACAAAGAAAAAGGCATTTTAGGTCAACATGGAAGAGACTTGAATTTATCAATGGCTTGCATCATCCCCAAAAGGAAAAAAAAAGACAAATGAAAAAGATAAAATATTTATGACATAGAGAAGAAAATGGGTACATATAGAGGAATGCACAAAGAGAGAGAGAGAGAGAGAGAGAGAGAGAGAGAGAGAGATACATAAAAAAAAATAGCATGGGGGATCACATTATGCACATGCAATCACATAAAGAAACATGAGAAAAAAAAGAAAAACATAGTTTGTAAGGCACATGCAAGTCAACCTATAGTAGGTCGTTTACATCCCAATCTCGGTCAGTATATACAAAAGGTGGACAACTAGCCAAAGGGACAACACCAAGTTCTGAACTAGGGGAAGCACCAAGTTCAACACTCTTTTTAGGAGAAGTTTCATTTAAGTTCATGGAAGAAGAGAACAATGAATTCAACTCATTATGCACTTGTATATCAATCTTTGCAATTTAAATCTCATCACCTAAATTAATCACAATAGGATTTCTAATGAAAATATCCATAGAATTGAGTTCATGTTTATGTTGTAGCGAGGACAAAGAGACATCATGCCGTGTGGGAGATAAGTTTAGATTTTGATTTTCTATATTGCTCTTTTCTTCTTTAGTTTGTAACATACGAGCAATAGCACAAGATCTATGCCTATGCTCTCTATCATTTTGGTTTAATTTACATTTTTTGTCAATTTGGGTTTGTGTAGGAGTGGGTTTGTCAATCATAGGTTTTTTTCTTCCCTTAGGGGAGGAATGGAAGAAAATATGGGAGGTTGTTCAACCACTTTCTCTTTAGTTTTGTAAACTTGTTTGATCTTAGTCTAGACACAATGGGATGGTATTGATTTTCTCATGGGCTCTTATAAGAAATGGTAGGAGGATTTTTCATAGGTTTGTCTTGGATATTTGGATGCGCTTTTGGTTCATTTATGGTTTCGTCAATGATAGGTGGCTCAATCATGAGTGGAGGAATGTTTGTAAGGGATAATTCTACTATATGATTCACCTTAAACTTTTGATATGCTTTGGAAAAGTAGTCCTCATAAGGTCTAATAGGTTCAATAGTCTTGGGCCAAAATAAATCTAATGAAAAGTTCCCACAGGAAGACACGAGATTAAAGGATCTATGGTGTATAGTAAAGATCTCATTGCTAAAGGGGAGCTTTAAAAATTTATGAAAATTTGACAAGATGAAATTCATGGAGAAAAACTATGGATAACCTAACTTCACACAAAACTGGTCCAATGACAGGGTGATGGTGAATGAGACATTTAATGTTTTTGGTCCAAATTTTAGAGGGAGATTCATCAATCCAATCGTAGGGCAAGTAAAAAAATTATGAATTTTGATCCATGCTTTTAGTTTTTTATATGTATCTTGATAAAATTCATGGAAAAATAGGAATTCTTTAGTGATCACATTCTCTAAATAGACGAGATCAATTAATATCCCATTAGTAGGCTTGTCATTGATTATTCCAACTATGTAAAGAGGACCATTGGGTGCATGTTTGATTATGTCATTTTGTGAGAAAGCAATATCAAGGGGAATTTTGGTTTGTTCCTTATGAGGTTTAGCTTCAATAAAGTTGACCAAGGCATGTAGGTTATTATTCTCTTGATTTTTTAAATTCTCATGAAGGAAGCAGTTGAGGCTACTAAATTTTTTCACTTTGTTTGCAATTTTAAGCATTTTCCTTAGATTTTGTAAAGTAGGAATGATAATAATTTCCATGTTTTTAGTAAGCACAAGGTCTTGTAACATTTCTAGGCCTTCATCTAGTCTTTTTATGTTTTCTTGCAAGATATGAACAACATCATTCACATTGGTTGTAGGAAGGGAAGTCATGGGAAATGAAGTATGCATGCTATGATCCATAGGGGTTTGATTATCAACACTATTAGAAAGAGAGTTACAAAACCTAGATCCACGACGAATGGTGTATCATAGGATGACATTAGTCTCAAACTAAGTCTCACAATAGTATTGCTAATAGGACACCAAGTTGTAAACCTCATACAAGTTTCAAAAACTCAGTGCCAACCCAAAATGGAAAGAGGCTTAAAATACAATGCAATCACCTAGAATGCAATCTGTAAATGCAATTTTTAGATTCTAAACTTGAGGTAATTTTTTGATTACACTATGTAAAAATATGAAAATGAAGTCTTGCAAATGCAATTTTGAAATCAAAAAATGCACTAAATTTACTAAATTAAGTTAAATATGATGAAATTAATGAAACATAAATTTTGCAAAAAGTAACAAAAGTCTGAAAGTAGCAAATAAAATTACAAAACTGAAGATTTTAATGCCGAATTATTTTGATTATGACCTGATCAAGGACTCATTTTCCCTAGGGTGAATGGGTCCTAGATAATGTTTCTGAAATAGATTTTGAAGTATTTTCTAGTGGTTTTCAAATGCTAATTTTTTCTAGTATGTTTCAGTTTGATTTTTCATAGAATGCAGTGTGAAATTTAAGTGGGAAATGTGACAAAATGATGTCCTAGAACACCTAGTTTGATATGCAATTTTTTTCAATTTCCAAATGCAAGTTAATATGATGTATATGATACGCAAGATGATTATTTTTTTTGTATTTTTTAGATTTGAAGAATGAAAAATATGCAATCCTAAAACCTTGAATGAGATGCAAAGTTAAATACAAACTAGAAACCCTAAATAATACCCAATTTAATGCAAATGAATGCAAGATCTAATTCTAGGATGAAAAAGGATTCAAAAATTAGAAAATTATAATGCTTTAAATGTTGGGTTCACCATAATGAAATAAAGAAAAATAGGTTCACCAAAATGAGGAATATGATGCACCATATTTCTCTAGATTTCATTCAATATGCAAACTATAATATGCAAATGAAGAACAAAAATTAAATCTAACCCATGTAGCAGTCCACATGTAGGTCTGAAAAGGGTGAAATGCTACACACCTTTCACTAAAAGTTCTTTTTCATTCCTCATGAAGGACTCATTCACCCTATGGAAAATGTGTCTTGGTTAGGGCTCTTGAAAATTTGTTTATGGGTTTTGTTCTTCAATGTCTACACTTCCAGATTCTAGTCAGACACTATCAAAAAGCCAAAAATAAAACCTATAGCTTAGTTTCCATGATTTGACAAATTTTCTTCCATCTTTTCCAACTTTGCAACTTTCTCTAATTTTTCTTTCTAAATGATCTTCAACCTAAAACTTGCAATCACACATCAAAGAGAGAAAAATGTTGTTTTGTTAGGGAATAGGGGTTTCCCTTGGTCAAACCCTATTTTGGTAATTAAACCTTGAAATGGATGAAATCATGAAGGAATAATGAATGAACAAAATTATGTAAAAACTCACCAAACCTTAATTGAAACCTTGGAGTACAAATCATCAATCTAGCATGAATTGACCTCAACGAATGTAGATCTTGATCATGAAACTTTATATGAAACAATGTGTTTGAATATGCTTGAATTGATCTTGTATGCTACATCAACATATTAGCTCAAACAACATGCACGATGCAATACATCTTTGACTTGATAAATGGAATACTAATTGTTGCAATAATCTTCCATAAATCTACCGTTGAATGCCTTAGAAATGATCTTGAATTTTCTTGATCTCATAAAATTTCTATTAGGACTTACTTGGAAACTTAGATTCTTAGTTTTGAAACATAGTGAAATAACCTTGTATTTATAGATATATTAACATTAATTCCTGAAATTCAAATATTACAAGCCAACATTGAATTATAGATTTGAAATCATTAAAATACCACCAAAAAAATCCAAAAAAGGGGTCCTAAGTCTAAGTGAGGACCCATTTTCCATGTGGCAAATGGGTCCTAGGCCACTTACCTAGGACACACATCAGACAAGGTGAAATATCATGTAAAAATAGGGTCTTAGGACTAAGTGAGGACCAATTCGCCATGTGGAGAATGGGTCCTAGGTCACCTACCCAAGACACAAACATTCAAAAATTAACTGTTGGGTCAGTGCAGGATCAAATGGGTCCAAAATAGGCCCTTAAGTGGAAATAAAGTTAAGAAAAACAAAGTTAAACAACTTGACATAAGAATTTGAATAAGTTTTTAACATATTTTGAAAAATATGTAAAAACAAAACTTGAAGAAAATTGAATGTAGCCTCTAAGATACTAGTCCATTTTTGGGAAAAAGTAAATCTATTTGGTGAAAATTTAAAATTTCAATAAAGTAGTACTAAATTTTTAGGGAAAAATAAAAAAAGCACCTGTGTATGTCTGACCAGCCTAAGTACAAGAAAAAAAAAATATTTTTTTGAAACTTTTAATATAAGTAGAGGACACATGCCAAAATGTGCCACATTTTTTTTGTAAATTTTTTGCAAGTAAATAATTAGTTATGATTTTTTATTAAATTTTAAAAAAATATATTAAAACTTGTTTGTTTGACCACTATGACTTGGTCAACAATTTATGAAACTCATTTTTTCTTTTTTCTTATCCTATAATATGGAAAGCATAGAATGTGATGCATCTTTCAGATTTTAAAAAAAATTCAAATTGTTTAAGAATTATAGAAGTTTTTCAATCATCCTATCAATGAGTACTTTAGTTAGAATGCATGTAGAAAATCAATAAAAATTATCTATTTAATTCTAAATAACACATATCTTATATTGGTGAAAAGCTAACAATTTTCTCAATAAGCCCTTTTTGTTTTATCAAATTTGGATAAAAAAGTTGCCAGCCACTTTTTTGTCATATTGCCAGTTTTTGGACCCCCATGATCCTACACTCACCTTGTTGTGAAATGGAATTTATGAATGTCAGGTTTTATCACTCAAAATTTGCATTTAATTAGGCTTAGATTTGAATTAAAGGGGCCGATTAATGCAAATTATCCTCAATCAATTATTAAAGCCCTAGATTAGTGGGAAAGTGTAAAGGTACACCTTAAAAGACCCTAAATAAGGCACAATTAAGTCCATTTAGTTAAAAAGGGCCCTAAACTTAACATGTGAATGTGTAAAACACATTAAAACACTAAATTAAGGAAACATTAGGCTCATTTTATTATTAATATTTTCAAAATTAAGTGAAAAAGTGATACTTTTTTCACTACTACAGTGATGCGTTCAATGAATATTTAAGTTAATAAGAATACTAATTTATCCTCCCTTCTCAGTATTTTGGGTATTCAACAATTGGTATCAAATCTTGGTTCCTTCAATTGACTTGACCGCTAACGTAGATCTTGGAGTTGAACACATGGCTACAAGGAAGTATCATATCTAATCAAACATGTCTTATGATGTGTTAGACATTCATCACAAGTTGGTCAAAAAGTGTAACCATGCCTTAGAATTCTTTTATAATAGAAAGCCATAAGCCATAAATATCTAAATTTGAAACAAAGTCAAATATCCATTTGTCAAATTTAGACAAATTTTTTTAAAAAGGTTTGGTAATGCCAAAGAAAAATAGATATTATAAATCTTTTCCATACTCTACTATATTTTTTTCTTAATATTTCATCTTTATCTTAACTACTTATGTGAGTGAAATTTCCCTCTATTTATCCTTCTAAATAAATAGCTATTGGGGATAATATATTTATATCTGTATATATTTTTTTATTGTTTGGACAATATTTTTCATACCTTCTACTAATGTAATATTCTAGCAAATTAAATATTATTTTACAATTCTAGTAAAATTTTCTCACAACTCCATATTTTGGATTGGTTCAATTTTCTTGAAATAAATTTGACATATTGTTAGAGTACGCATAAAGATACTTATACTCAGTATCATTGGTGATGTCAATTCATTTTTCTTTTTAGATTTTTTTCTTGTTGTTTATTTGTCGTAACTACCTACTTTCATTGTAGTCCTCTATCCATAATTTCTTTTATTACTTTTCTATAGTTTCTTATTTCTCTTATATCCTCCTTTATTATCCATTATAATTTTGGATACTATCATTAGTCTCTATATCTTCTATATGGGACTTTATGAAACCATAGAATTTCTACCACTTGTAGTTTCTCTAGTAGTAGTTCTCTAATCTCAACTAGTTTGTCATTGGATTTTTGAGTGTTTTCTAATTCTTTCTTATATAATTTTTGTTGAACCTTTGTATAATCCATTTTATATAGTGGATTATATAGGGCGGGTGTAGAAATATGTGGGGCCAAAAAGTGGCCAATTCACTTTTTCATCCTGAAATAGTGAAAATGCAAGAGTGTTTTACTAAATTGTGCTTGCATTATGGCTTGGTAATTACTAAGCCTAGGCTTGGTCATTACCAAGCCAAAAATGTGAGCACATTATAATGCACTCATGTTATTGTTTGAATTTCAAAAAGTGTGTGTTTTTGAATTCAAAAAATGCATGGTTTTTTAATGAAAAATAACATCACCACAACACAAGCACATTATAACACGCTCGCATTTTGGTGCACATTGATTTTTTTTCTTATCTTTTTCTTTTCACTTTCTTCTTGTTATCATTGAGGGAAACTATATACATGAAATATAACTAAGTTGACATTTACTTGTGGACATTTAATTTCTTATACTTTAAGTTATATTTCATGTATATAGTTTTAGGATGTTTGAGAGTGGTTTTGGATCTCTAAGAGTTATAATGCAAATTCTAGTTTTTGGAAGATCTCACAAAATTTAGACTTAGTCAAATTTCATTAATCAACATGTCAAATTTTAGTAATCAGGAGGTCAAATTTTAGTAATCAACAAGTTGTATCATCTTTCTCTCTATCTCACTCATTTTTTATCCCTTATGCTATAGACCTCTCTCTCACACTCTCTCCATCCCTCTATACTTCTATATATCTAGCCTCTCTCTCTCTCCCTCCATCCCTCCCTCCATCCGTCCCCTCCTTCCCTCTCTAAATTTCTCTCCCCCCTCTCTCTTCCTTCCTCCCACCCACCTTCCCTCTCTACTTCACTCTATCCTAACCCTGTCCCCTCTCCACCTCCCTCCCTCCTCCCTCTCTTTCTCAATCTCTCCACCTTCCTCCTTTCCTCTCTCTCTCTCTCTCTCTCTCCTCCATCCCAACCACCTTCCTCTCTGCTTCTCTATATGCTTCTCTTTATCCTCACCACTATCTCTCACTCCCTCACTCTCTCTCTCTCTCTATATATATATATATATATATATATATATATATTAGTAAAAACCTGAAGTTTTGATTTACACTTTCAACCAACTTATCAACCTGTTAGATTTGAGTATTTCTAACTAAAAATCTATTTTGGTCAAAACTATCACGATCTAGTAAGATTCATTCTAGCTTTCAGTTAGATGCTTCCTAGCTTTTTCAACTAAAATTGTTGGCTAAAAATATATGAATTGCCACTTTGAGTCAATTTAACAAAAAAAAAATATATATTTGAAAAATTTGAAGTTTAAATAAAGTCCACTACTAATGTAAAATAACAATTTTTTAAATATAAAAATACCATTTTCATAGATCCATAGATGTAGTTTTCAAAAACTTATATTTATTTAATAGTTTAATTATTATTTATATTTACTTTTTATTTTTACTAAAATTAGGTTATCAATGCAAAATATTAGGTTGATTGCCATGCCGAGGAAAAATACTAAAAATTATTAATTTTTTTTGAAAAAATATAATGAACTAGATAAAAGAATCTATTTTAGGATGGTTTAATTTTTTCTATTTTAGATAAATATTTAATATGAAATTTGACATCCAATGGAAACAACTATTTTTTGATTCATGTACATTTTAATATTTATTCAAAAAAATATATTTATCAAAATTGGAAAAAAATATATCCATGCATGAAAGTTTCAAGTTCTAAATACACACAATTTTTTTGAAAGAAAACAAATAAAATTTACTATAAAAAGTTTGATGTCTCATGCAACTTCATTTTTTAGCATTTTATTAGCAACTAAATTATAGTGCTAATTTATTAAAAATAGTTTAAAATAATTTTTTAATTTCTTTTAGAAAATAAAAAATAAAAAAAGACTAAAAACTATATATTTTACTAGTTTACATCATTTCAAATTTCAAAACTTATATGCCACTTTTTAGTGATTAAATTTTAAAAGTTGGATAAGTGTTGGTTGTTTCCTTTATAGAGTGTGACATAGCTTTGTACTTTTACCCATATATATATATCACCTCTCTCTCTCGATCCCACCTCTCTCTCTTCCCTCCTCCCACCCACCTTCCCTCTCTAGTTCTCTCTATCTAACCTATCCTTCTCTACCTCACTCTATCTCCATCTGTCATCTCTCAATCTCTCCACCTTCCTCCTTCCCTCTCTCTCCCTCTCTCATTCTCTCTATCTCACTTCCCTCTCTCCTCTCTTTATATCATGTTTCTCTCTATCACCTCTCTCTCCCTTCTTGTCTCTCCCTTGCTATATATATATATATATATATCTACTTCTCCCTCCCTCCTCCCCATCTATATCTCTCATTTTATATCTATACTTATCTCTCTCTTTCTCTCAATCTCTACATCTCCCTCCATCCTTCTCTCTCTCTCTCCCTCTCTCCAATCTCCCAATAATCATACTCTCTCTCATTTCCTCTGTCTCTATCTCATGCATGTATACTTCCTCTCTATCTCCCTCTCTCTCCACCATCTCTATCTCTCCCCTCCCTCCTTCCCTCTCTCTCCTTCCCTATTTAATCTTTCTATCAAGCACAATTATTTCTCTCTCTCTCTCTCCCTCCCCCTTTCTCCCACCCACCTTCCCTCTCTACTTCTCTCTATCCTAGCAGCCCTCTTTGCCTCTCTCTTTTTCCCTCCCTCCTCTCTCTCAATCTCTCCAACTTCCCCTTCACTCTCTGCTACTCTCTCTATGCCTCTTTCTCCTTCTCTCTTCTCCTCTCTCTTGCTCTCACCTTCTCTCCATCTCCAAAACCTATATTGAATATCATAAAATCTAATCCCTAGCACCCTAAAACCCTACACCCTCAACCTTATAAACTAGACCTTCCAGACATTATCCCTCAACCATAAACTTAAACCCTAAACCCTACATTAAATCTTGTACCCTCAACCATCAATCATATCTCTCCATCTCTCACGTCTCCTTCCTCCTTCCTCTCTCTCCTCTCTCAATATACCAGCCTTCCTCCTTATCTCTTTGTTTCTATCTCTCTCTCTCTCTCTCCATATCTACCTATCCATCCCTCCTTCCCTCTCTCTCCCCCTCTCTCTTCCTCTCTCCCTATCTCAACATATTTCTCAATCTCCTAACCTTACTCTTTCTCTCTAGATTTCTCTCTCTCCCTTCCCTATATTTATCTCTCACTCCCTCCTTCCTTCTCTACTCTCTATCTCACCATTATCTCTCGCTCTCTCTATTTATGATTTAGCTTTAAGATTTAGGGTTTAGGGTTTAAGCTTTAGGTTTTATGTTTTATGTTTTAGGATTTATGGCTTATGGCTTAGGCTTTAGGTCCAACCCCCTCTCTCCCACTTTCTCTATCTCCCTCTCTCTCTCAAGTCTATCCCTCCTTCTATCCCCCCCACTTGCACTCTCTCACTCCCTCTCTCTCTCTCTTAGGTATATCTCTCACTCCCTCTATCTCTCTCTCTTAGGTCTCTCCCTCCCACCCTAACTAGAGAACACGCACACTCTCTCTCTCTCCCTCCTCTCCCTCTCTCAATTATCTCCATCCCACCCTAAATAGAGAACTATCTCTCTCTCTATCTCTCTCTCTCTCCCTATATATTAGTTCTATCCATCCCATGCCCTTCCCCTCTCTCAATTCTATCCCTCCCACCATAACTAGATAACTCTCTCTCTCTCTCTCTCTCTCATGTCCCTCTCTCTCCCTCTCTCCCATGTTTCTATCTCTCACTCTCTCCTTCCCTCTTTATTCTATATTGAGCACAATTATCTCCCTCTCCTTCCATCCCTCCTCTCTTTATCTCACCTCTCTCTCTCCATCCCTCCCTCCCTCTTTCCATTATAATATTCTCTATCTCCCCCTTTCTCTCACCCACCTTGCCTCTGTACTTCTATCTATTTAACCTATCCCTCTCTACCTCTCTCTCTACCTCCCTCCTATCTCTCAATCTCTCCAAATTCCTCCTTAATTCTCTGCTCTCTCTATTACCTCTCTCTCCTTCCCTCTCTACTTCTCCCTCTCTCTACCTCTCACCCTCTCAATCTCCAAACCCTATATGGAATATCATAAATCCTAATCCCTATACCCTAAATCCTACACCCTAAATCCTACACCCTCAACCTTATAAACTAAACCTTGAACATTATCCCTTATCCATAAACTTAAACCCTAATCCCTAAATTCAATATTTTACCCTAAACCCTCAATCATATCTCTCCTTATATACTTATCTTTGTCCCTCCCTCTGTCCATCTCTACCTCTCCCTTCCTCCTTCCCTCTCTCTCCCTCTCTCTCAATACACCAACCTTCCTCCTTCTATCTTTGTTTCTATCTCTCTCTCCATATCTACATATCCCTCCCTCCTTCCCTCTCTCTACCTCTCTCTTCCTCTCTCCCTCTCTCTCGATCTCCCAACCTTACTCCTTCCTCTAAATTTCTCTCTCACCCCCTCATTCCTTATCTACTCTCTATCTCACCATTATCTATCCATATGTATATTTAGGATTTAGGATTGAGGGTTTAGGCTTTAATATTTAGGTTTTAGGCTTTAAGCTTTAGGGTTTAGGGTTTAGAGTTTAAGCTTTATGTTTTAGGCTTTAGGTTTTAGGCTTTATGGATTATGTCTTAGGCTTTAGGTCCAACCCCCTCTCTCCTACTCCCTCCTTCTATCCCTCCCACCCCCTCTCTCTCAAATATATCTCTCACTCCCTCTATCTCTCTCTCTCTCTCAAGTATATCTCTCACTCCCTCTATCTCTCTCTCAAGTGTCTCTCCTCCACTTTTCTCTCTCTCTCCTACTCTCCTCTCTCTCTCTCTCTCCCCATCTCTTAGTTATATCAGCCACCCCCTCCCCTCTCTCAAGTGTCTCCTCCTTCCCTTACTAGATGATTCTCTCTCTCTCTCTCTCTCTCTCTCTCTCTCTCTCTCTCTCTCTCTCTCTCTCTCTCTCTCTCTCTCTCTCCGTGTCTCTCCCTCCTTGCCCCCTCCCTCTCAAGTCTCTCCCTCCCACCTCTGCTCTCATGTCTCTCCCTCCCACCTAACTGGGGAACTCTCTTTCTAATTGTATCTCTCTCTCCCTCTCTTTCCATTTTGTGTGGGTCTCTTCTTCACACCCTGTCACCCTCTCTCAAGTCTTTCTCTCTCCTCCTCTATCTCTCTTCCTCCCTCTCTCTTCCACTCCCTCTCTCTCCTCTCACTTCTTCAGAGGAACTCTCTCTTTCTTTCTCTCCTCCCATATCTCGGTGTCTCTCCCCCCTTTGCCCTCTTTTCCCCTCTCTCTCCATGTCTCTCTCGTCCTTTCTTTCCCTCTCACTCTGGGGTCTTTCCTCACATCATCACCCTCTCTCAATTCTCTCTTGCTCCTCCCTCTATCTATCTTCCACTCTCTCCTCTGTCTTCCACTCCACTCTCTCTACCTCTCTCATAGGTCTCTCCCTTCCACCACCTCTCCCTCTCACCCTAACTAGAGAACTCTCTCTCTCCCCCTTATCTCTCAGGTCTCTCTCTCTCTCTCACCCACTCTCCCTCCCTTCCCCCTTCTCTCTCTCTCTCATGTCTATCCCTCTCACCACTCACCCTCTCTCAAGTATTTCCCTCCCACCCTAACTAGAGACCTCTCTCTCTCTCTTCCTCACACCCTAAACCCTAAACCCTAAATGCTCTCAAGAATATCTCTCTCCCTCCCTCTTAGGTCTATCTCTCAGGTCTATTTAAATCACCGGGAGACCCCATTTCTTTGACCCATTTTTTCAAATAGGCCAAGTTAGGTACCAATTTCATGAATTGGCAAGCTAGTGGGCCCAATAGCTAGCCAATTTAGTGAAATTGGAAATGTAGTGGCCTCTTGGAAAAAATGTGTCCAAGAAATGGGGTCTCCTAGTGATGTAAATCACCGAGACCTCATTTTGTGGACCCATTTTTTCAAACAGTCCAAGATAGGTTTCCAATTTAATTTAATTGACAAGCTAGTGGACCCACTAGCTTGCAAATTCTATAAAATTGGCAATGTAGTGGCCTATTTGAAAAAATGGGTCCAAGAAATGGGGTCTCCCATTGATATAAATGGGAGATGCCATTTCTTGGATCCATTTTTTCAAATAGGACAAGTTAAACCCTCAAACCTTAATCCCTCAACCCTCAACTCTTAAACCCTAAATCCTCAACCCCTACACCCTCTACCCTACTCATTAGATCCTCAACCCTAATCCTTCAACCTTATGTACCCTCAACCCTATAGCCTCAACCCAATACCCTAAACCATCAACCCTATAGGTCCTCAACCCTATACCCTCAATTCTCAACCCTCTACCCTATACATTGGATCCTCAACTGTCATATATGTTTGTCCTTCCCTCCTCTTCTCTCCTTTCTATCTCACTTATCCCTCCATCTATCCATCCATCCATCCATCCATCCCTCTCTAGCCTAAACCCTCAACCTTTAAAATCTTTAAAAATCAACCCTAAACCCTTAAACACTCAACCCTCAACCCTAAGCCCATAAACCCTAGACCCTTAAACCCTTTACTCTCTACCCTCAACCTAATGCCCTCTTCCCTCCACCCTAATCTCTCAACCCTTAAACCCTTAAACATAAGAAAACTCTCTACCCTAATCCCTAAACCATGAAGAGGGAGTGGGATAGAGAGGGAATGATGGAGAGGCAGTGGGAGGGAAATAGAGATAGATAGATAGAGGGAGTGGGAGAGAGTGGTAGGGATTGATTTAGCAAGAGGTACGTAGAAAGAGGGAGAGGGTAGGAGAGGGAGGGAGAGAGAGAGGTGCGATGTATAGATAGAGAGAAAGGGATAGGGGTTGAGGGTATAGGGTTGAGGGATTAGGGTGGAGGACATATAGGGTTGATGATTTAGGGTATTGTGTAACACCTCACCACGAAAACCCCAAAGGACACTAAAGTATCAAATAATTATAGATTTTTTTTGTTTTTAAAGTAAACTAATACGAGTTATCAATTAACATGTGTTACTAGAAATGAAACCATACAAATGTATATATCAACTAACTAGTCCCTTGGGGTTACATGATTGCATTACATGAAATTATTCACATTTATGAATTTAATTATAAATATTTCCATAGATACAACACCACTAAAGATCATATATTATAATCCAATAACAAATAATAGTACAAGGATCAATATACATTATAGTTATGATAAGCATCCATCAGTGATCATAATATAATGCCAAAGATTACAATCATTACATTTATAATATGAGGATACATCGTTCAGGGATTACATCAATACAATAGTGCTTCCCAACATGAACGAGAATAGTACAGTAACATGGAAAACTACAACTGAAAGGTATGAGTACAAAGCATCAAGACTAGTTCCAACTTTGGTATAGGTTTGGAGTGACTACAAATGGTACAACTCTACACAACTCAATCCTTGGTTGGGGACCCAATGGGGTGCATAGCACATTCCACCCAACCATGTGGACCCTAAGGCCCATCCCCTTATGCTAGGAGATGAAAAAAATGACCCACAACACATAATAGTCAAGTGAATAGGGCTGGCAAGTTTTCACAACCAAAATCAACAACAAACATAAGAAACATCCACTTCTAGAAGCACACAAGAATAACAATGGGGAAACACATACATACAAGGTTGCTAAAGGGTGGAGTGTCATCACATAAGCTCAATATGAGTTACCCAATGCAGATCTTCATAGGTTACTGACCCCATACTTGGTTAAACCCTAGCAACCTTAATCGATCCCCGACCCCCATTATCACTCATGCAAGATCAACATACCTTTCAAGAGGAAAAGGATGTTGATATTTTCCATTCCAAGCCTTCCCACTCATCTCAAGCTTAAGTGGGCACTTGAGCCATGAGTGAGACTAACTTATCTGGATTAATTTGAGATACTTCCGAAACCCCCTAATTAATTATTAGGTTATCACTGATTAAAGAAACTCTCAATGAGTTACTTGTACGCCACTTTATGTGCCGACCCCCACTAAGAGCCACTCCCCCTACTAGCAACAAAAGAATCATAGTCACAACTGGGTAAGCCAACTTGTACCAACTAGCAAAGCCATATAAATATGCACATAAAACAAGGCATGCAAAATATCCCACATGATCTTCATAGTAAGAAAATTTCCACAATGCAAGGCTTAAACCCACATAAATAAATATAGAATCATTTTTTCACAAAGATTCATCATGAAATCCAACAATAAACTTGATATGGGCTACCCAATGTAGATCTTCCTAGGTTGTCGTCCCCCATCTTGGGTTACCCAAGCAGCCTCACTAAATGCTCGGCCCCCATACCAAATCTTGCAAGTAAAAATACATCTCCTCCTAACCTATGGAAGACTGAAAAAGAACTAACACATTGGTTTCCCATTGAATTGGCAATAATCCTATGATCTCAAAAGACTAAATTACATCCACAATTACAAATCAACAAGCATCTAGAAGAATGAGGGTTAACATCATAGCGATACCTTCAAACTCAAATGAAATTGATATAATCCCCTCAATACAAAACCAACCATACGATCAAATATTCTTAGTGACCATTAGGCACAAACGAGCTCCCACTTAAAACCATAACCAAAAACAACAAATATTCCAAAAATTGATACAATCCCCAATATACAATATAGCATTCAATTCAAGAAACCCTTACATCATGAAAATGAATACTTCATAGAACAAAATCACATCCACTTTGAACAATAATCAAATCAATTCATTCACGGGGGAACATTATAGCACCATTTCTAAAAATCATTACATAAACCCTAAATTTTGTTACTAAACCATTCACATAATAATAATCAAATGTCAATGATAACTATTAATCTAATTTTCTAATTCTTTTACCTACTACATCGATTAGCTCACCTAAAAACCTATATATATATATATATATATATATATAATATTTCAAAATATAAAATAGCAGCACAAGGATTGAAAATAAATAAGTATTCCATTTACATAATTCATTTCACATTCATGAAATTTAGAGAATATAGAATAGATACATATTCAAGGAAATAATTCTCCTAAAATGAGGGTAGTATTTGATTTACGTTCACCATATTGTTCTAAAATCCATCTTTTCTAGCAACCATGCAAGATCTACATAACATGGGACTTTATTAATGGAGATATTCACTCCCTTCCTAATCTTTTCTAGTCAAGGAAATCAGCTTCTAAGCAACTCAATTTTTATTCCTATGTAATTTTCCATCTACTTATCTACATAACCAATTTATTTAACATAATCATTTAAATCCCAAAGGCAGTTTTGTTCTTTTTCTAAAATCATAATATATTTATACATGCCAATACATATATATACAAATATACATATATATTTAAAACAGAATATGAGTTCCAAAATAACAGTATATAAAATGGATTTTACATGCAAACATATTCTGTTTAAAATTACATGTATATAGTTATTTTGTTTATCATAAAATTTCAATAAAAGTACACATAGAATGCTTACATCATTGTAAAATATAAATTGACTAAAAATCTACACTCAAATATATGTATTTATAAAATTGTATTTTTGTATATATATATGCATGCAAACAATTATATATGGACTAAACATCATATACCCATATTTTAACCAAGTAATCTAATTATAATAAAATAGGAAAGATAACTCAAGACTTTCCTAATGCATTAATAATTGTTCTTTGCATACTCAAGCATGTTAGTTCACTATACTTAGACCACAGCTTGATCAATTCTATAGAACATATTGTGGATTCATTGAGAGAAAACAAATCTTCAAACATGACATCTTGAATCTCCTATTATTTATTTTCCATATAAAACTCAAATAGCATAAGGTGAGCGATAAATACATTGTGCAGAGGTAACTGCAATAACAAGGATTCAATGTTGTTATTAAGAACTCGATTTATGTAATGTAATTTTCAACTGCATGCATATTCCTAGATTCTAAGACTCGAAATAATACTATAGAATGGTCAAATGAAAGATTTGAAATAGGGAATGAACATCCATCAAAACATAAAGGATAAAGGATTTTTTGACATGCACGAGTAAAAGGGCGTGCATAGAAATGGCGAGTATCACACGTTAAGTATGCATTGATAGCAATCTAAACTACAAATCGATTCCCACATTGCTTATTTGAAATGACATAAGGGGAGAGAGGAAGATGGCACGCAAAAGGGGAATGGTGTTATGTCTGCAAACACAGGTTTTCTCTCTCTAAACTCATCTCTGAAATTGCTGCAAGATAGATTGTTCTAAGAGATGGGGACCATTACCATCATTTTAAATAGGTACAATGTTCTTGAGAAGGTATTGGTGGTGCTAAATGAAACAATCTGCAAAATAAGCCTACACTACAAT
The DNA here is from genome assembly GCA_007258455.2 of Sequoia sempervirens. NCBI lineage: Eukaryota > Viridiplantae > Streptophyta > Pinopsida > Cupressales > Cupressaceae > Sequoia > Sequoia sempervirens. Next base: position 244,977,234 of record VDFB02281492.1, read on the forward strand.
GGAAAAACTGCATTGCAAGATCTGGTTGCAGAAATGAGAAGCATGGACAAGGCATGTGATTAGTTTGATAGAATACCACAAAGCGATGTCATCTCATGGATTGCAATGATCTATCCTTAACACAAAAGACGTTTTTGAAAAGTCTTAAGACTGAAATGCAAGGCACGTATAGTCAGAGTCTACACTTATGCACAAGATAGATTTGATGCAAAAACAAGGGCTTAATAACTTTCATGCAAAAGCAATTACAGGCCGAGTGATAGCTGATCTAACCCACTACATGAGGAGATGACAATATGTACAAAACTAATACAATCCTAAACTACGATGCACTGATCCCTATATAACAATTGTTCTCATAGCATGACTTAACAAAGGAGCTAGATATGAAATAAAGTGTTGAACTTAGATAGTTTTAGTAACTCTTATCATATATATGCACAAGAAGATTATAGAAATCGACTACATACATGCAAACCTATATTTCCACACGGCTGAAACGAAAACTAGTGTTGAGATCAATTGCTACCATCGTAACAAACCAATCCTTCCAATCCTTAAAACAATTCATTAATAATCTACTTTTCCCAATTCGATGTTTTCTTTCCGAACAATCATAACAATCAATGCATCTATTCTAGAAAAGAAATTTCTTTAGACAAAGTTTCCTTTCGAAAACTAAAATCAAGAATGAAAAACCCAAAATCTCCCCCCGCATACTTATAGAACAAAGAAGAGTTTTTTTTTTTATTTACCAAATAAAAATCCAAGATGAGATAAGCTTTTGAAACTAAAAATCAACAAAATAAGCAAGTTATCTAATCGACACTCCGTTTGAAGTCGTGCATATGCACGCATTATTTTTTTCCCATCCTTTTCTATTTTCACTTGTTTATAGATCAGTTCGAAAACTTTTCTTCTTTATTTATTTAAAAATCACATTAGTTTTCCATATATAAATAATTAAACTCTCTTGAATATGAAATTTATCAATTAATATTAAATACAATTTAAATAATACTTTTAGAAAAACAGTTTAATTTAATTATTTATTAATAACTATATATGTTCTACTTAACAAAATTGATTTATTAATTATTATTTTTAATTCTAGTTTTATTTAAATTATCCTATAAGCAATTTTAATTTAATTAACTAATTTAACAAGGCTATTTAAAACACTATGTTTACCACATAATTCAATAGCACAATAAACAATGAAAACACAAATAAACACTTACTCAAATTCCTAGAAAGGCCAATACAAAGGGGACACTACATCCTCCCCCTAGGCTTCGACTTACTCCTGTAAGTCACAAAGTAAAATAAAACTTACGCAATCCTATACAACATCATCGCAACAACCATGCGATGAAATCAAATATGGGAGACACCAACAAGACAACTAATAAAAACATAAAAACCATACTGAAAGGGTTACCAGATGGGTGTACTCATCCTCATTGAGGATGATGGCTAGGGTGGGGAACTTTCTTGTCAATTATGTTTTACACATCATACCTATTGGGCTTTGTAAGACATGCTCAAACTTGATGATGTAGGTGGAGTTGATGTCTGGTACTAGCAACCTACATCAAACCAAATGCCGAGCAACATATATATATTAAATAACAAACACACCATGAGAGGAACTTGCATTGTAGCAAGGTTCTCAAGAATGAGTAATGCTACACTATCCCTCCCACCAAGAAACTACATCAGTCAGAACAACCCTAATGATCAAGTCAATTTGTAAACAATATGCTACTTAACAATCAAAATAATAATCACATAATGACCATAACCATAAATCTATATCATGTGTTGAATAAAAAATGGATCACTACTGGACATCATTAGTATCTACATCTAAATATCCTAATTAATTTACCTTCATTAGCAAGATTCGAAGTTGACTACTTGGAAATCACAAATTAAGGTGGAACATAACACATTAGTACCAGTAATTCAAGTTGATTCCTTACCCTTGACATGCTACACTCCATAAAAAGTACCACATAATTATCCACACAAAGCACAAGTTTTACTTAAATATCACCATTTATACACAAACTCACATAACTAGAAGACACATCACAAGATGACACAAAGGTCCATAATGCATCCCTAATAAGAAGGATATCGGTGCATTTTGCACTACATCAAGGGTCTTATCATTTCCATCAGTTTTGTACACCATTGGACCAACACCACCTAAGGAAAAAATCGGGTTGCTAAGTGAGCATGACACAAAAAGAAAGATGTAACCTCAAGAGTACAAGAAACTAGGTCAACATAATGGGCTCATAGTGCCCAGTGTATGAACCTAGGCTTTGATACCAAGATGTAACACCTCACCACACAGACCCCAAAGGACACTAAAATATCAAATAATTATAGCAAATTTTTTTAAAGTAAACTAATATGAGTTATCAGTTAACATGTGTTACTAGAAATGAAACCATACAAATGTATATATCAACTAACTAGTCCCTTGGAGTTACATGACAACATTAAATGTCATCCTTCACACTTATGAATTTAATTATAAATATTTCCACAAATACAACATCACTAAAGATCATATATTAAAATCTAATAACACATAATAATACAAGGATCAATATACATTATAGTTATGATAAGCATCCATCAGTGATCATAAGATAATGCCAAAGATTACAACCATTACATTTATAATATGAGGATACATCATTTAGGGATTGAATCAATACAGTAGTGCTTCCCAACATGAATAGGAAAAGTATAATAATGTGGAATAATACAACTGAAATGTATGAGTACAAAGCATTAAGAATGGTTCCAACTTTGGTACAACTCTGGCGTCATTGCAAATGATGTAACTTTGCACAACTCGATCCTTGGTTGGGGACCCAATGGGGTGCATAGCATGTTCCACCTAACCAAGTGGACCCTAACCTCCACCCCCCATGCTAGGAGATGACAAGAAGGACCCACAACACATAACAGTCAAGTGAACAGGGCTCACAAGTTTCCACAACCAAAAGCAACAATAAACACAAGAAACATTCACTTCTAGAGGCACACAAGAATAAAAATGGGGAAACACATACATACAAGGTTGCTAAAGGGTGGAATGTCATCACATATGTTCAATATGGGTTACCCAATGTGGATCTTCATAGGTTACTGACCCCCTACCTAGTTAAACCATGACAACCTCAATCGATCCCCAACCCCCATTCTCACTCATGCGAGATCAACATACCTTTCAAGAGGAAAATGCAATTGATTTTTGTCATTCCAGGCCTTTCCACTTATCTCAAGCCTAAGCAAGCACTTGAGCCATGAGTGAGGCCAACTTATCTAGCTTAATGTGAAATACTACCCAAACCCCCTAATTAATTATTAGGTTATCATTGATTAAAGAAACTCTCAATGAGTTACCTGTATGTCATTTTGTGCGTCGGCCCCCATTGAGAGCTACTCCCCCTACTAGCAACAAAAGATTCACAATTAGAACTGGGTAAGCCAAGTTACACCAACCAACAAAGCCATATAAGTATGCACATAAAATGAGGCATGCAACATCTCCCGTAAGATCTTCATAGTAAAATAATTTCCACAGTGCAAGGCTTAAACCCACATAAATCAATATAGAATCAAGTTTTCACAAGGACTCATCATGAAATCCAACAACAAACTTGATATGGGTTACCCAATGTGGATCTTCCTAGGTTGTCAGTCTCCATCCTAGGTTACCTAGGCAACCTCACTAGATCCTTGACCCCCATACCAACTCTTTCAAGTAAAAAAAAACTCCCCATAACCTCTGAAAGATTGAAAAATCACTAACACATTGCTTTCCCATTGACTTGGCAACAATCCCATGATCTCAAAAGACTAAATTACAATCTACAATTACAAATCAATAGGAATAGAAGAACAACATTTAACATCATAGTGAGACCTTCAAACTCAAATGAAACTCACATAATCCCATCAATACAAAACCAACGACAATATCAAATCCTCTCAATGACCATTAGGCACAAATGAGATCCCACTTAAAACCATAACCAAAAACAACATACATTCCAAAAATTGACACAATCCTCAATATACAATATAGCATTCAATTCAAGCAACCCTTACATCATGAACATTAATACTTCGTAGAACAAAATCAATTTCACTTTGACCAATAATCAAATCAATTAATTCATCAGGGAAAACTATAACACCATTTCTAAAACTCATTAGATAACCCCTAACTTTTCTTACTGAACCATTCACATAATAATACTCAAATGTCAATGATAACTATTAATCTAATTTTCTAATTTTTTTACCTACTCAATCGATTAACTCACCTAAACACCAATATTCTTATATATATATATATATATATATATATATATATATATATATATATATATATATATATATATATATATATATATACATATTTAATATTTCATAATATAAAATAGCAACACAAGGATTGAAAGTAAATAAGTATTATATTTACATAATTCATTTCACATTCATGAAATTTAGAGAATATATAATAGATACATATTAAAGGAAATAAAATATGTATTCTCCTAAAATGAGGGTAGTATTAGATTTACATTCACCATATTGATCTAAAATCCATCTTTTCTAGCAACAATGCAATATCAACATAGCATGGGACTTTATTAATGGAGATATTCACTCCCTTCCTAATCTTTTCTAATCAAGGAAATGAGCTTCTAAGCAACTCAATTTTATTCCTATGTAAATTTTCCATCTACTTATCTACATAATGTAATGTCTCCTTCCAGTTGACATCTCTCAGAGCTTAAGATTAGCCTATTATGTGACCCTCGTAGGCTGATTGGATGGATAGAGGGTCTTGTGGAGCTTGGCTTGGCTTCGGTTGTCAAATTCTATTAGTTTGGCTTTCGTTTAGGGTCATTCGAACATCATTTGCTTGACTTGCTCTTTTTAGTAAGTTAAGTCATTGAGCGGAGTACCCCTGCTATTTTTAGCAGTATGGTCTAGTCGTGTGCAAATTCAATCACTTATTCTCCAGCTTTAGATGGTTCGTTAATCAGATGTATTTTGAGGAAGATATTAATATTTAATTGTGAAATTAAATATTAATTATTTGAAGCTTATATTATAAAGTTATAATATTATTTAATATTATAACTTAAGTGATTTTTAAAATGGGTCAACCATCATTGAGAAGTGGACCATTTTCAGTTAATCTTTTTATTAAAAAGAGGTGTCCAACTTTGGAATAATTAAAAGTGAAAATTCAATTTTATTTAAATTATTGCTTTTTTGGAGAGAAGTAGACTTCTTGAAGGATATAAGGTTTTCATTGGAAAAAGAGCTGATTATGTTATGAAATTGATTTTTGATCAAGTATTCTTCTAGAGAATGGAGCCAAGGGTTTCAGTTCTCTTTTGGCATTGGAGAATGAGCCATCTTCATTGTTGCAATTTAGAAGCTGTGGAATATCAGCTGATTTATTGCTTTCAGAGAGGTAGCTTCATTCAGAGGTTATCACAGTACTTATACAAAGATTGCATCTTTAGGGTTTTTGGTTTGGTATTCATCTGAAAGGGGTTCTTCATCTCAAGGCTCCCATTTTCCAAGATCCAGACACATCTATTAAGAGCCGTACAATTTAATTATTGTTGTTGCTGAGCCGTACTTGGTGCTGTTAAGTCGTACCTTTGAAGTACTAGGCCGTACCTCTTGCATTGGGAAAAATGCCTCCTCTTTTGGCAGTCTTCCTTCACCAGTAGGGGCATATACTTCACTGCCTTCATTTGCTATCATCTGGCACAAGGGAAAGTGGATCTTTATGATGGACGTGCCATTTTAGTAGCTTCACAGGCTGCTACAAATACCAGGTTTTTCATCAATAATATTGTTGCTTTTTTCAGTTGCATGTTATCAGATCTTGTTTGTAATCAACATAGAAGATCAATAGATCAATTAGTTTCCATCATTTTTAAACTTGTGGTATTTTATTTAAATTTTATTAACAATTTCTTTCAAAATCCCACTTCAATGGTTTATGCAAAAAAACATAAAAAGAAATTAAAAAACGTTCAAAAACAAGCAAAAATAGACAGTTACAAAAAGTAGTGAGAACAGGGGTTTCTATAGTGGTATCAGAGCTAAATCCTACCATGCTGAGGGTTTAGCATTCTTATGCAGCCACAAGAGGTTGGGCCTCACAGATATTACACTCACAAGAGAGCCTTCCTTGACAGGTAACGGGGTTTGAATAGGCAGCCAGGTACCATGGCTGATAGAACAGAGATTCCTCAAAACCTTAGAGATAATGATGATGCAGAGGTCTTACATACTCTCAAAGATCTTAAGACAGGCCAACAATAGGTAGCTGATGTATTGCAGTAGTTGACCATGGCAATCCATAGGATTGGTACACCGACGAGACCGTCACCTCGTCGTGACGAGAACATGAGTGATGTAGGTTCATGGAGAGCACCTAGGACTGCTTCATGGATAGCAGATAGGCCAAGTAGGCCTACTTTTGTTAGACAGGAGCCTGATGAGGCTATTGCAGGTGAGGAGCCTAAGGGAATGTTCACTGATACACTTATGGCAGCGAACGACGAGTGGGAGTTAGTACCACCTGAGGTCAAAGAGAGGATTACCTTTGACATATTTATCACATAGAGGAGATAACATCACAAGAGTCAATAGGATTGGAGGCCTAGATATAATAATACTGAACTGAAGCATGCCATAAACAGACTCACCCTAGCTATGTTTGATGGTAGTGGCAAGGTTACAGCCTAGGCCTAGATCAGTAAGCTGGATACCTTCCTCACATTGCATCCCATGGCTGAGGAGGATGCTACTAGGTATGCTACTTTACATCTTGAGGGAGAAGCTTATGACTGGTGGCATCACGGGATGGTGACACTCCAGCATGATCGTATCACCACATACCAGGAGTTCGTAGACAGGTTGGTGGAATGATTCAACAAGAAGGATCCCGAATCTTATTTCAGAGATCTAGTCTAGTTGCGACAGAGTGGTAGTTTGGAGTCCTACATAAGAGACTTCTAGCGATTATCAGTTATGGTTCCTAATATATCAGAGAGGCGTCTCATTGTGCTTTTCATGGAGGGACTGTTGGAACCATTGAGAGGTTGGATCAAAGCAATTGATCCTTCTTCATTACAGGAAGCTATGAAGAAGGCATGCAGTATGGAGTTTGCAGAACCATCCAGCAAATTCAGCTCTAAAAATACTTCTTCATTTAGGGACAATAAGGGATTCAATAAAAATAGAGAGAAATCTGATTTTAAGAGTGATTCAAAGGGAAAATCAGTAGCACCCTTGGATCGTGAGGCTTTTAATGATTTGCATAGGAAGAAGCTTTGCTTCTATTGCAAAGGTCCCTACAATGCTAACCATGATTGCCCTTTGCGGCCTAAGGGTAAGGCCAATCGAGTAATGTGGGCTTATTACGAGGATTCAAAATTTGAGAGTTCTGAACAACAGGAGAATTTTAAGGAGTCAGACCCAAAGGCTTTATAGCCTAAGGCAAAGGTAGAGTCAGAGCTCCAAATTTAGGAGGCATGATTGTCTAGCATTCAGCAAGAGGGTTCTTTTAGACTTCATGGAGTTTTGGCGGGTCAAAGGGTCATCATCCTTCTAGACACAGAAGCCACCCACAATTTTATTGATGCTAAATTTGTGGAGAAACGGGGACTCATAACTGAGGAGTTCGAAGGGATTAGGGTTAAGGTGGCTAATGGTTACACTCTCAGGTGTGATCGTATGATTAAGGATCTCCCCTTATGCTTGAATAACTATGAATTCAAGGATGATTATTACCTGGTGAACATGGGAGATATTGATTTAGTTTTGGGCATGAAGTGGCTTCATTCCCTTGAGGAAGTCACTCTTCATCTCAAAGACATGGAGATTCAGTTTGATGTGGATGGGAAGACACATATCCTGAAGGCTATTTGGGACAGTAATGTCAGGACTATTTCCTTCCGATGGATGGAAAGACTTGTGTGTCATGACATGGTTGAGTGGGCTATGGAGTGCACTTTGACACCTATACAAGAGGGACAACATAAGACCGAGTATCATCCTAACATTTAGCAGTTGAGAGTTAAGCATGAGAAGGTTTTCAGTGATATTCCACCAGGGAAACCTCCAGAAAGGGGTATTAAGCACATCATAGAGCTTGAGGAGGGCACTAAGCCCATCATGATTACTCCCTATAGGCATCCTAAGTAGCTTAAGGATGAGATATAGAAGACTATCAAGGAGCTACTTGCTATGGGTCACATTCGACCAAGTAAATCACCATTCGCTTCTTTAGTTGTCCTAGTGAAGAAGAAAGATGGTACCCTTTGCATGTGCATCGATTACAAAGTCATGAATAAGAGGACCATCAAAAATAGGTACCCCATATCTCGTATAGATGAGCTTATTAATGAGCTCCATGGTGCCTGTTATTTCACGAAGATAGACCTGAGATTAGGATATCACTAGATCAGAGTCCGTGAGTAGGATGTTGAGAAGACTACATTCCATTGTCATTGTGGACACTTCGAGTTTGTGGTGATGCCATTTGGGCTAACCAACACACCAGTGACATTTTAGTCCACCATGAACAGGGTCTTCCACTCAATACTGAGGAGATATGTACTTGTCTTCTTTGATGATATTATGATTTACAACAGGACTTGGCAGGAGCATTTGGCTCATCTGGATATAGTGCTTAGCATTTTGGAGAGGGAGTCCTTGTGCGCCAAGGATTACAAGTGTGATTTAGGGATGACTGAGTTGCTATACTTAGGCCATATCATCAATGTAGAGGGAGTGCGGATGGATCCTAAGAAGATCTGTGCTATCATAGATTGGCCTACTCTGGCGAACCTTACACAGCTACGAGGATTTCTTGGCTTGTGTGGTTTTTATAGTAGATTTGTGAATAGTTATTCACGCTATGCAATACCTATGACAGATTTGTTGAAAAAAGATGCATTTTGTTGGACTCCTGAGGCATAGGAGTGCTTTGTGAGGTTCAAGGAGCTTATGAAGCCTTTTGAGCTTCAGTGTGATGCTTCTAGTGAGGGCATTGGAGTAGTGCTTATGCAGGACAAGCACCCGATCATTCATGAGATCAAGAAACTTAGAGGACCAGAGAGACTCTATAGTATTTATGATAAGGAGATGCTGGCCATAATGCATGCCTTGGCCAAATTCAGGCAACACCTCGTGGGCAGTAAGTTTTGCATTAAAACTGATCACAATAGCTTGAGGCATTTCCTGGGGCAATGAGATTTAAATGACCATCAGCAAAAGTGGGTAAGTTACAGGCATATGACTTTGATATGACCTACATCAAGGGCATCCAAAATGTAGTGGATGACGCTCTATCACATAGGCCTTATTTGAGCTCTATGGTTCACATTGTAGAGGATTGGAGGCATTTGATTGTGGCAGAGTATGCCAAGGATACTTGGGCATCCAGTATTGTTGAGGGATCGATGGTAGACACCAGGTACATGCTTGTGAATGACTTGATCATTTATAAGAACATGATTTTCTTGATCCCAGGATCTAAGATGAAGAACACTATTATGCGAGCCTTTCATGATGTACCCACAACAAGACATCTCAGGTATTTTAAAACATACAGATAGATTCAGGAAAGGTTTACATGGAAGGGGCTTAAGGCAGATGTTCTTTAGTATGTGCATGAGTGCCCTGTTTGTTAGTAGAACAAGTAGGAGAATACATATCTGGCAAGATTGTTGTAGCCACTTCCGATTCCTGATAGGAAGTGGGAATGCCTATCGATGGATTTTATTTCGGGCTTGCCCAAAGCCCAGGGACGGGATTGTATATATGTAGTTGTGGATCGGCTGATGAAGTATGCCCACTTCTTTCCGATCACCACCACTTACACAGCTACACAGGTAGCAGAGGTCTTCTTTTGTGAGGTTTTTAGATTACATAGGTTGCCTCGGAGCATAGTTAGCGACACGGATAGTTGGTTCTTGAGTCACTTCTGGCAGGAGGTGTTCAGACTTTGTGGGACCGAGCTTACATTGAGCACTAGTTACCACCCGCAAACTGATGGTTAGATAGAGATAGTGAACAAATGGGTGGAAGGTTACCTCAGGAATTACATTGCAGGGCAATAAAAGGTGTGGGTTAGCTGGATATATCTATGTGAGTATTGTTACAATACTACTTTTCACATGACCATTCAGATGTCCCCATTCATGGTGTTGTATGGTTATGAGGCACCTAGTTTTTTGGATTTGCTACTGAGTGACAGTAGAGTGCCAAGTGTTGGAGATTTATTGCAGGAGAGTCAAGACACTATGAGGGCTCTCAAGGAAAATATTGCTAAGGCACAGAATCAACAGAAGTAGTATGCATATCAGAAGAGGACAGAGAGATCTTTTGAGGTGGAAGACATGGTATATCTCATGTTGTAGCACTACCGTCAGTCTACTCTTAGGAAGAGTGGTTCGAAGAAGCTTAAGCCACTGTATTATGGTCCTTTCAGGATTCTGAGGCATGTTGGAGAGGTGGCTTATGAGCTAGAGCTTCCAGTGGATAGCAAGGTCCACAATGTTTTTCATGTGTCACGTCTCAAGAAGGCGTTGGGACACCGTGTGGTACCTTCAGTAGTTTTACCTCCCTTAGATGATGAGGGAAAGTTGATCTTAGTACCTGAGTCGATCCTGGAGTACAGAGAGAGACAATTGCGCAAGACTATTAGGGAATATTTGGTAAAATGGAGGGATTTACCAGTGGAGGATGCTACTTGGGAGAGCGAGGATATTTTGCAGTATCCAGAGTTAAGATTGCTTGAGGACAAGCAATTTCAGGAGGGGAAGACTGTAATGTCCCCTTCCAGTTGACATCTCTCAGAGCTTAAGATTAGCCTATTATGTGACCCTTGTAGGATGATTGGATGGATAAAGGGTCTTGTGGAGCTTGGCTTGGCTTCGGTTGTCAGATTATATCAGTTTGGATTTCGTTCGGGGTCGTTCGGACATCATTTGCTTGACTTACTATTTTTAGTAAGTTAAGTCACTCAGCGGAGTACCCCTACTATTTTTAGCAGTATGGTCTGGTCGTGTGCAAATTCAATCACTTATTCTCCAGCTTCAGACGATTCGTTAATCAAATGTATTTTGAGGAAGATATTAATATTTAATTGTCAAATTAAATATTAATTATTTGAAGCTTATATTATAAAGTTATAATATTATTTAAAATTATAACTTAAGTTATTTTTAAAGGGGTCGACCATCATTGAGAAGCAGACCATTTTTAGTTAATCTTTTTATTAAAAAGAGGCATCCAACTTTGGAATAATTAAAAGTGAAAATTCAATTTTATTTAAATGATTATTTTTTTGGAGAGAAGTCGACTTCTTGAAGGATATAAGGTTTTCATTAGAAAAGGAGCTGATTATGTTATGAAATTGATTTTTGATCAAGTATTCTTCCAGAGAATGGAGCCAAGGGTTTCAGTTGTCTTTTGGCATTGGAGAATGAGCCATCTTTAGTGCTGATTTATTGCTTTTAGAGAGGTAGCTTCATTCAGAGGTTATCACAGTACTTATACATAGATTATATCTTCAGGGTTTTTGGTTTGGTATTCATCCAGAAGGGGTTCTTCATCTCAAGGTGCCCATTTTTCAAGATCCAGACACACCTATTAAGAGTCGTACAGTTTAATTATTGCTGTTGTTGAGCCGTACTTGTTGTTGTTAAGTCATACCTTTCAAGTACCAGGCCATACCTCTTGCATTGGGAAAAATTCCTTCTCTTTTGGTAGTCAGCCTTCACCAATAGGGGCACATACTTCACTACCTTCATTTGCTATCATCTGGTGCAGGGGAAAGTGGATTTTTATGATGGATGTGCCATTTCAGTAGCTTCACAAGCTGCTGCAAATACCAGGTTTTCCATGAATAATATTGTTGCTTTTTTCAGTTGCATGTTATCAGATCTTGTTTGTAATCAACATAGAAGATCAATAAACCTATTGGCATCAATAGATCAATCAGTTTCCATCATTTTTAAACTTGTGGTATTTTACTTAAATTTTATTAGCAATTTCTTTCAAAATTGTACTTCATTGGTTTATGCAAAAAAACATAAAAAAAAATAAATAAAAAACATTCAAAAACAAACAAAAACAAACAGTTGAAAAAAACAGTGAGAATAGGGATTTCTACACATAACTAATTTATTTAACATAATCATTTAAATCCCAAAGGAAGTTTTATTCTTTTTCTAAAATCATAATATATTTATACATGCCAATACATATATATACAAATATGTATATATTTAAAACAAAATACGACTTCCAAAATAACAATATATAAAATGACTTTTACATGGAAACATATTCTGTCTAAAATTACATGCATATAGTTATTCTATTTATCATAAAATTTGAATAAAACTACACATAGAATGCTTACATCATTGTAAAATATAAATTGACTAAAAATCTACACTCAAATATATGTATTTATAAAATTGTATTTTTGTATATATATATATGCATGCAAACAATTATATATGGATTAAACATTATATACCCATATCTTAACCAAGTAATCTAATTATAATAAAATAGGAAAGATAACTCAAGACTTTCCTACTTTATGCATTAATAACTATTCTTTGCATACTCGGGCATGTTAGTTCACTATAATCAGACCACAAATTGATCAATTCTATAGAACATATCATGGATTTAATGAGAAAAAACAAAACTTCAAACATGGCATCTTTAATCTCCTATTATTTATTTTCCATATCAAACTCAAATAGCATAAGGTGAGGGACAGATACATTATGCAGAGGTGACCACAATAACAATGATTCAATGTTGTTATTAAGAACTAGGTTTATGTAATTTAATTTTCAACTGCATGCATATTCCTAGATTCTAATGCTCAAAAGAATACTATAGAATGGTTGAATGCGAGATTTGAAACAAGGAACGAACATCCATCAAAACATAAAGGATAAACGATTTTTTTACATGCATGAGTAAAAGGGTGCATAGAAATGGCGAGTAGCACACGTTAAGTATGCACCGACAACAATCTAAACTACAAATCGATTCCCACATTGATTATTTGCAGGGACATAAAGGGAGAGAGGAAGATGGCGCACTAGAGGGGAATGGCATTATGTTTGCAAACACAAGTTCGTTTCCTCTAAACTCATCTCCAAGGTTGTTGCAAGAGAGATTGTTTTAAGAGATGGGGACCATTACCATCATTTTAAATAGGTACGATGTTCTTGAGAAGATATTGGCGACGCTAAATGAAAAAATCTAAAAAATAAGCATACGCTACAATAAATTTGAATCAAGGCAATAGACAAACTGCACTGGAAGATATGGTTGCAGAAATGAGAAGCATGGACAAGGCATGCAAATAGTTTGATAGAATACCACAAATTGATGTCATCTCATGGATTTTAGTGATCTATCCTTAACACAAAAGAAGTTGTTGAAAAAGGTTAAGACTGAAATGAAAGGCACGTATAGTTTGTGTCTACACTTAGGCACAAGTTAGATTTGATGCAAAAACAATGGCTTAATAACTTTCATTTAAAAGCAATTATAGGCCTAGTGATAGCTGATCTAACCCGCTGCATGAGGAGATGACAATATGTACAAAACTAATACAATCCTAAACTACGATGCACTTACCCCTATATAACAATTCTTCTTATAGCATGACTTAAAAAAGGAACTAGATATGCAATAAAGTGCATAAAGTGTTGAACTCAGACAGTTTTAGTAACTTTTATCATATATATGCACAAGCATATTATAGAAATTGGCTACAGACATCCAAACCTGGATTTCCATGTGGTTGAAATGGAAACCAGTGTTGGGATCAATTTCTACCACCACAGAAAACCAATCCCTCCAATCCTTAAAATCATTCATTCGATGTTTGCTTTCTAATCAATCATAAAAAGAAATGCATCTATTCTATAGAAGAAATTTCTTGAGAAAAAGTTTCCTTTCGTAAACTAAAATCAATAATGAAAAACTCAAAATCTCCCCTGCATACTTACAAAACAAAGAAGAGTTCTTATTTTATTTACTAAATAAAAATCTAAGACGAGATAAGCTTTCAAAACTAAAAATCAACAAAATAAGTAAGTTTCCTTATTGACACTCCATTTGAAGTTGTGCATGTGCACGCATTATCTTTTGCCCATCCTTTTCTATTTTCGCTTGTTTTTACATTAGTTCGAAAACCTAACTTCTTTATTTATTTAAAAATCACATTACTTTTCCATATATAAATAATTAAACTCTCTTGAATATAAAATTCATCAATTATTATTAAATACAATTTAAACAATACTATTAACAAAACAGTTTAACTTAATTATTTATTAAGAACCGTATACGTTCTACTTTACTAAATTGATTTATTAATTATTATTTTTAATTCTTATTTTATCTAAATTATCTTATAAGTGACTTTAATTTAATTTACTAATTTAATAAGGATATTTAAAATATTACATTTACCACATAATTCAATAGCACAATAAACAATGAAAACACAAATGAACACTTACTCAAATGCCCAGAAAGGCCAATACAGAGGAGGCACTACATACTAGGTTGAGGGTCGATGGTAGAAGGTTTAAGGGTTTAGGGTTAAAGGGTTTATGGTTGAAGGTAGAGGGTTTAGGGTATAGGTTTGAGGGTATATGGTTGAAGGATTAAGTTGAGGGTTGAGATTAAGGGTTGAGGGTTTAATGTATAGGGTAGAGGGTAGAGGGTTTGAAGGTTGAGGGTTTAAGGTTAAGAGTAGTAGATTGAGGGTATAGGGTTGAGGGATTATGGTCGAGGGTCCAATGTATAGGGTAGAGGGTATAGGGGTTGAGGAATTAGGGTTTAAGGGTTGAGGGTTGAGGGTAGAGGGTTGAGGGTTTCAAGGTTGAGGGATTAAGGGTTTAGGGTTGAGGGTTTAGTGTTGAGGGTAAAGGGTTTACGGTTTAGGGTATAGGTTTGATGGTATATGGTTGAAGGATTAGGGTTGAGGGTCCAATGTATAGGGTATATAGTATAGGGGTTGAGGGTTAAGAGGTTACGGGTTGAGGCTTGAAGGATTAAGGGATGAAGGTTGAGAATTGAGGGTTGAGGGTTTAATGTATAAGGTAGAGGGCTTAAGGGTTGAGGGTTGAGGGTCTAAAGTTGAGGGTAGAGGGTTGAGGGTATAGGGTTGAGACATTAGGGTTGAGGGTCCATTGTATATGGTTGAGGGTTTAATATATATGGTTGAGTGTATAGGGTTTAAGGTTGAGGGTAGAGGATTGAAGGTATAGGGTTGAGAATTGAGGGTTGAGGGTCTCTTGTATAGGGTAGAGGGTATAGGGGTTGAGGGATTAGGGTTTGAGGGTTGAGGGTTGAGGGTTGAAGGTTTAAGGGTTGAGGGATTAAGAGTTGAGGGTTGAGGGATTAAGGTAGAGAGTTTACTTGGGTAGAGATTTTACATCATTGGGAGACCCCATTTCTTGGACCCATTTTTTCAAACAAGCCACTACATTGCTAATTTCATTGAATTGGCAAGCCAATGTGCTCACTAGCTTGCCAATTCAGTGAAACTGACAACTTAATTTGGCTTGTTGGAAAAAATGGGTCCAAGAAACGGAGTCTCCTGGTGATGTCTTAGACCCACTTTTTCAAATAGGCCACTACATTACCAATTTCACTAAATTGGAAAGCTATTGGACCCACTAGCTTACCAATTCGGTGAAATTGACAATCTAACTTGGCCTGTTTGAAAAAATGGGTCCAAGAAATGGGGTCTCTTGGTGATTTATATCACCAAGAGACCCCATTTCTTAGACCCATTTTTTTAAACATGCCACTACATTGCCAATTTCATTGAATTGTCAAGCTAGTGAGCCCACTAGCTTGCCAATTTAGTGAAATTGGCAATGTAGTGGCCTATTTGAAAAAATGGGTCCAATAAATGTGGTCTCTTTACATCACTAGGAGACCCCATTTCTTGCACCCATTTTGTCAAATAGGACACTACATTTCCAATTCAGTCAAATTGGAAATATAGTGGCATGTTTGAAAAAAGGGTCCAAGAAATGTGGTCTCCTAGTGATGTAAGTCACCGAGAGACCTCATTTCTTGGACCCATGATTTCAAATAGGCCAAGTTAGGTTGCCAATTTCACCAAATTGGCAAGCTAGTGGGTGCACTAGCTTGCCAATTTGGTGAAATTGGCAAAGTAGTGACATGTTTAAAAAAATGGGTCCAAGAAATGGGATCTCCCAATGATGTAAATCACCAGGACACCTCATTTCTCAGATCCATATTTTGAAACAAGCCAAGTTAGGTTGCCAATTTTACCGAATTGGAAAGCTAATGGGTGCATTGGCTTGCCAATTTGATGAAATTGGCAATGTAATGGCCTGTTTGAAAAAGTGGGTCCAAGAAATGGGGTCTCTCATTGATGTAAATCACTAGGAGATCCCATTTCTTGGACCCATTTTTTCAAACTGACCAAGTTAGGGTTCCAATTTCATCAAATTGATAATCTAGTGGGTGCACTGGCTTCCCAATTCAATGAAATTAGCAATGTAGTGGCCTATTTGAAAAAATGGGTCCAAGTAATGGGATCTCTCGGTGATGTAAATCACCGAGAGACCCCATTTATTGGACCCATTTTTTCAAACAAGCAAACTTAGGTTGCCATTTTCATCGAATTGGCAGTAAATCATTGGGAGACCCTATTTTTTGGACCTATTTTTTCAAAAAAATCAAGTTAGGTTACCAATTTCACTGAATTAGGAAGCTAGTCGGCTCACTATCTTGCCAATTTGATGAAATTAGCAATGTAGTGGTGGTTTTGAAAAAGTTGGTCCAAGATATGGGGTTTCTTGGTGATGTAAATCATAGGGAAATCCCATTTCTTGGAACCATTTTTTCAAACAAGTCAAGTTAGGTTGCCAATTTCACTAACTTGGCAAGATAGTGGTCCCATTGGCTTGCCAATTTGGTGAAATTTGTAATGTAGTGGCCTATTTGGAAAAATGGGTCAAAGACATGGGGGTCATCTCTCTCTCTCTCTCAACCCTCAAACTTATACATAAATCCTAAACCCTAAACCCTCAACCCTAAACCTAATATCCTTAACCAAATACCCTCAACCATATACCTTATATCCTAAACCATAATCCATATACCATATAGATACACTTAACCTTATACACTCAACCCTAAACACTATCCCTTAATACTCAACCCTATACCTTAAACCCTAAACTCTCATCCCTCATCGCTATACCCAATACCCTCAACTTTATACCTAATATCCTAAACCCTAATCTTTATACCCTATACACTTAACCCTATAATCTCAATGCTATACCTTAAACACTAAACCTTACACCCTCAACCCTCATATGGGGAGAGAGAAAGAGGGGGAGGGATGGATTGGAGAGAGAGAGAGTGGGTATGTGTAGGACCATAATGGGCCAAAGTGGCAATATGATGGGTATGTGGCTGACAAATTTTTTTTAACCCAAATTTGATGAAACAAAAAGGGTTTTTAAAGGATATTCTCAGCTTTCTACCAATATAAATTATGTTTTACTTTGAATTTAATAAATAATTATTATTAATTTTCTATTTGAATTATGATTAAAGTCCTGATTGATAGGTTGATTGAAAAAAGTCTATAGCTTTCAAACAGTATCACATTTTTTGAATAAAAAACATGCATCACATTCTATGCTTCACATACTATGGGATTAAAAAAAGAAAAAATTAATTTCATGAAGTTTTGACCAAGTTAAGGTGGTCAGACATATGAGTTTTTTATATTTTTTAAAAGTTATAATAAAAAATTCATCATTAATTATTTACTTCAAAAAAAATTACAAAAAAATATGCATCATATCTAGACATGAGTCGTCTACTTATATATAAAATATTATAAAAAAATATTATCATTTTATTGTGCTTAGGGTGGTCGGACATACACCTACTTATTTTTTCCTGAAATTTAAGTACTCTGCATTGAAATTTCAAATTTTCACCAAATAGATTTAAAAAAAAACCTAGTAGTTTAGAAACTGCATTCAATTTGCTATAGATTCTATTCTTACATATTTTTGAAATAATATAGATAACTTATTCAAATTTTTACGTCAAGTTTCCTAACTCTGATTTTTTTGAATTTTTTGCCACTTAAGGACTTGTTTTTTCCATGATGATCCTACACATACCCGAGGTTTAGAGGGAAAGGGGAGATAAAGATAAATAGAGAGGGAAGGAGAGGTAGAGAGACATGAGAGATAAAGAGTGGATAAGTAAGGATAGATGGAGGGAGAGGTATGGATGGGGAGGGAGTGGTATGGAGGGAGAGAGAGGATAGTTAGAGAGAGGTGAGATAGAGAGCAATAAAGAGAGTGTGGTAGGGAGTGATAGAGTGATATGTGGGTAGAGAGGGATAGGTGACATAGAGAGAAGTCGAGAAAGATAGAGATAGAGGGAAGGAGAGAGGGTGGGTGAGAGAGGGAAGGAAGGGAGAGGTAAATAGGGATAGGTGAGATAAAGATAAGTAGAGAGAGAATGGTGACATATGGGTAATCCTACAATATTGGTTTACAATTTTTGGCCAAACTAGAGATTGAACTACTTTTTTCTAACTAAATTTTCACTTTCACGAACCTATAGCAACTAAACCATGAAGAATTTGAAGATGATGAAAATTAGTCATTTGTGAAATTTAATTTTTAGATTCTAAATATATTTTTTCAAAATTTTTGGAATTAGATTGTACTTGTTTTTCCATCTCCTTCAGAAACTAGTTTTTTTTAGTAAACACCATTTTTAAGGAGTGATTCTCACCGTATACAACATAACTTTTTTTCCATGAAAGATAAAATTCTTTTCTTTTTTTTTTAATTTCGATTTGTAACTATGATATCTAGTGCTTTCATTTGGTTTAGTGATGTTTTATTAAATATTTTTTCCTTAATCAAGTTTCGAAGTCAAACTAATTACAATTTAGACATAGGTGGACTATATACAACATAACCTTTTTTGTATATATTAAAATTAAAATTCTTTTTTGATAATGTACTATTTTTCCACTTGTGCAAAATAGAGAGCTTGATTTTCAATGAAAAACCTATATTCACAAGCAATATAAAATAAATATAATACTAAAATAAAATTTATTTTAATTTATACTTTTTGGGAAGCTTATAATAAGGACTACATACTTACAAAAAATAAATTTTAAATGAATTCATTTGATCCTATAAAAGGTAAATCAAAAGTGGTTTTTTATTAGCATTTTGATAGGTGTAAAGGAGACTCTATTATAGGCATGGTTTAAAACTAGTGGGGTTCTATCTAAGGGGGTTTTATCTAAGGTGGTTCAATCAAACCCTCTTCAATTGGAATCCTTTAAATGGAAATTTTCAAGGCTTAAATCATTATATTTTCTAAAAAAAATGTGATTTTAGCAAAAATTAGGATCTCCTAGAAATTGTAATCAAGTGTTGTGGGATCACCCATATAGAGAAGGAGAGAGTTATAGAGAGGGAAAGAGAGAATGGTGAGATAGAGAGCAGAGAGTGAGAGAGAGAGGGTGAGTGAGGAGTGAGAGAGAGAGAGGTAGAGGGAGGTAGAGGAGAGATAGAGAGTAGATAGGAGAAAAGGTGGGGAGGGAGGCATTTAGTGAGAGAGAGAGGGCTAGGGGAGAAAAAGATAATTAGAGAAGGAAGGAAAGGTAGAGAGAGAGAGAATTAGATAGAAAATGGGGGAGGAAGGGACTGAAACAAGATAGATAGGTGTAGAGAGAGTGGTAGGGAATGATGGATGTAGAGGTAGGTAGAGAGGGATTAGGGAGATAGAGATTAGAGAGGGAAGGAGAGGGAGAGGTATGGAGGGAGAGAGAGGGGGGTGAGAGAGAGGTGAGATTGAGAGAAATAGAGAGAATGTGGTAGGGAGTGATGGAGGGATATGTGGGTAGAGAGGGATAGGTGAGATAGAGAGAAGTAGAGAGAGATATAGAGATAGAGGGAAGGAGGGAGGGTGGGTGAGAGAGGGGAGGAAAGGAGAGGTAAAGAGGGATAGGCAAGATAAAGATAAGTAGAGAGATAATGGTGACATATATAGAGAAGGAGAAATTTACAGAGAGGGAAAGACATAGTGGTGAGATAGAGAGGAGAGAGTAAGAGAGAAAGAGGGTGGGGGAAGAGTGAGAGAGAGTGAGAGAGAGAGGTAGAGGGAGGGAGATGAGAGATAGAGAGTAGATAGGGGCAATGGTAGTGAGGGAGACATCTAGTGAGAGAGTGAGAGAGAGAGAGGAATAGGGGAGATAAAGATAGTTAGAAAGGGAAGGAGAGGGAGAGAGATAAGTAGAGAGGGAATGAGGGAGGGAGGGAGAGAAGCAAGATAAAGAGGTGTAGAGAGAGTGTTTGGGAGTGATGGATGGAGAGATAGGTAGAGAGGGATTAGGGAGATAAAGAGTAAAGAGGGAAGGAGAGGGAGAGGTATGGATGTAAAGAGTGGGAGGTGATATAGAGAGTAATTGAGAGAGAGAGAGTGGTAGGTTTTGATGGATGGAGAGCTAGGTAGAGAGGGAGAGGGGAGATATAGATAAGTAGAGAGGGAGGGAGATGTAGTGAGGGAGAGAGAGGTGAGATAGAGAGAAATAGAGAGTGGTGGAAGGAGAGGTAGGTAGAGAGAGGGAGAGAGGAGATAAAGATAAGTATAGAGGGAAGGATAGGTAGAGAGAGGAGAGATATAGAGAAGTAGAGAGGGAATGAAGGAGGGAGGGAGAGGTAGAGAGGGAGAGTAACATGTGATAGACAGGTGTAGAGAGAAAGTGGTAAGGTGTGATGGATGCAGAGGTAGGTAGAGAGGGATTGGGAGATAAAGAGTAGATAGCAAAGAATAGAGAGGGATAGAAGTATGGAGGGATAGAGAGTGGTAGAGAGAGAGAGGGAAACTTAGGAGAGAGAGGGAGAGAGAGAGGTCTAGAGTGTAAGGGATAATTTAAAATAAGTGAGATAAAGAGAGAAATAATACAACTTGTTGATTACTGAAATTTGACCTCCAAATTACTAAAATTTTACTAAGTCTAAAATTTATGAGATCTTCCAAAAACTATAATTCACATTATAACTCCTAGAATTATGAAACGACTCTCAAACATCTTGAAACTATATAAATGAAATATAACTTAAAGTATAAGAAAGTAAAAGTCCATATGTAAACGTCAACTTATTTCATGTATATAGTTTCCCTCAAAGATAACAAGAAGAAAGAAAAAAATAGACAAAAAATAAATTCAATGTAGATGAAAACACAGGCACGTTATAACATGCTTGTATTTTGTCAATGCATTCACAAAATGCAAAAGCCATGTCAAAACTAAGATATAATGCACTCGCGTTATAACATGTGTGTGTTATAACGCATGTGTGTTATATCTTACTTTGGGAATCCCCAAGCCTAAGGATTGATATTTTCCTTAGAATACCAACCCAAAGGCTTGGAGGGCCTTCCTAATGACCAAAGACATGTTTTTGCAAATTATACAATATTTCACATAATCGGGTTTGTTCTCACTATCAAGATTGCACATTTTTCAATGTTGAACAAATTGAACACCTGGGTAATGCTAGGTTCTCTCTTAGCTATCGAACGATGTAATTTTTTTATTTTTGACAATGTTAAGCCTTTCGTCTATAATTTCGTGTTTTTGTCTCCTTTTTGGAAAAAAAGTAATGTTTGGTGTTTTTTCTTGATAAATTAACCATTCATCAAAATTTTAAATAAATTAAATTTTTAGAAACTAGACTCCATTCTACAATTTTTTCTTTTTAAAAAAAATCAATTAGTTTTGAAACAAATTTTTGGTACCCACTTGCTTTCTAACTCTCCTAGGGTTTTTCACCTAGAAGGAGAAAGATGGGCCAAAAATGATTATGTTACATTCAAATTCAATGCAATATGGATAGAATAAGGATGAAATATGCGTAGATATAATGCTTGAATGCAAGAAATGAATGAGATTGATTAAATAATGAGTAGAAACTAAAGGAAAATAACTTGTTTGAAAATACATTGTGTAATGTACAATAACCTAAAAATGAATCATATTTAAAGTTTGCACCTGAGATATGAATGAGGACTTGAAATGACTTATGGAATGCTGCTGAAGTTGAAATTTAGGCCTGGCAGGACTCATTCATCATTATGGGTGAATCAGTCTAAGTTCTACCAAACTATACCAAAGCCTGTTTCTGGCAAAAGGGTACTCAAAAATGTGAAAATCCAAAAATTGACCCTAGAGTGGGACTCATTTTCTACTCATGGGGAATGATTCCACTTTTGAATTTTTGGATTTGCAAAGGTGGATTCTAAAGCTTTTGATCTACACTTTGATGCCCTACGAGTGTCCGCTTCTGAAACTCTAATTTACGGGTTTGAAAATGGATTTTTGTTGATATTTTGACTTGATGAATGAGGAGAAGACTTTAGAAACCTTCCAACTTGATCTTCAATGATTCCTAATCTTTCAAGAGTCCTAAATCTGCAAACATACAAGACAAGAGAGAGAGATGTTGAATGTTAGGGCATGGGGGTTTGCCTTGGTCAAACCCCTTTTAGGCAATTAAACCAAATTGATAAAATAAAGTAATTAAACATGAAAAAATGGATATTTTTACCTTTTGATGATGATTTTTCTTGAAAGTATGCAACAATACATGAAGATTCAACCATTGAATGCTTTAGAAATCTAACTTGATGACTTCTAATGAAGAAAACCTAGTTTGCTTGACTTGGATGAGAAAATAGAAGATGAATTAATGATGAGAGATGTAAGAATGAATTGTTAGATTTAAAAAGAGTATAAAAAAACTTATTTATAGAAAATTGTACCTTAGTATCCTAATTATACCTCGTAATAGGCCGACATGTAGTGAAATTAAACTTTAAATTTCAATTTTTCTCACTCAAGGGTCAAAATGGGGCCCAAGTAGGACTCATTCGCCACACATGGGGAATAGGTCCCACCTAGATGGGAATGAC
>VDFB02281492.1:245009771-245038949 GCA_007258455.2 Sequoia sempervirens
AATTAACTGACATTTTGACATAAAAATTGTTAAATGTCATATAACGATTTTCACTCTGCAGGCCTTCCAATATTTGATGGGTTTAATCACATTTATTTATTATTGATTATGAATTATGATATTTATCATTGAACATTTGTTCATGATTTTATGGACAAGAACATGCTAAGAAGGTGACCAAGAGGATACGCAGACAAATCAAAGTTTGACTAAAGTAATGTTCACAACTTAAAGAAATCTTGGCATAAAGAAGTGTAGTGAAGAATTGAAGGCCAAGTGTTTCATATTCAGAGCATAATAGAGGATGGGAGGAAATGAAGGGGCAATAGACTAGAAGAGTCACATGGTGAAGCTAAAGGAGAAGACAAAAAGCTGCAAAGAGGTGATAAAGAAGGAGAAAATAACAATTGTTGGCAGACACAATCAACACCTAGACCACGAGCTATGAAGGAAAGACAATAAAATATATTGTGGTTTTATCTTATTTACTCATGCTTATGTCGTGGCATTTGCACGAGGAAGAGAGAATATAAAAATTTGAAATGGACAAGAAAGGAAATAGAAAAGGAATGTGAATAGAGTCAACACCTTGAAGAAGAGGATCGATGGGTGCTGAAGACTTTGGGTTTTAAAAATGCAACTTTAAAATAAGTGTGAGGGGGGTTGCGTATAAGGGGAAGAGGGATGCGCCAAGTAAAGATGAAGGAGAGGAAGTTGAAAGAGTGGAGTGGAGAGAAGGGGTGCATAGAAGCATAAGGGAGAGGTTGCATGATATAAGTCTGAAAAGGATGCATTGAGGGGGTTGTGTGCAGGAAAAGAGTAATGGAGATGTAGGTTGTGATTTGGTATAAGCCACGTACCTTCCAAACAACGAATAAAATGGTGAAGTTGCATAAAAAACAGAGAGAGGGTGGCTTAACAAGATAAGGGGTTGCAAAGTAAAGTAGATTTGAAGAGGAAGACTAACACCATATAGAGATTGGAAACGTTTGTTTAATGAATGATATTGGGAAAATAAATTTTGAATTGTTTTAAAATCTTTATTGTGTAGAAATATAAATGTTAATTTCAGTTCTTTTGGACTCCCAAGCTCGTATCTTTTCACCAGATTGTCAAATTTTGGAGATTCCAACAATGTTGTGAATGAAATAAAGAGATCTATAATTCTATCCATGCACTTTTATCAGTTTTAGTACTGGGTAAAATCCATTGATTTTTTGCAATTTGTGGCATTTTCTTGATTACTTGGACATATTGCTAGGAACAACCTGATTTTCCTAGGGAATATGAGATATTTGCACATTGAAACAAATGTGATGAGATGATGGGATTGATTGCACTACATGTTTTTGTCTCCTTATTCTTCTACATTGAGGAGTGTACTACACTAAGACAGGTATGGGATAAATATAAGGATCTCTTTAGTTATGTTAGTGATGTAAGAGATTTACAACTAGAAGCAAAATTGGAATCTCTTTGTACCAATTCATTTCCTACTATTGAGGATTATTTGGTGAAGTTCAAGTCTTTGTGATCTTAATTAGCGAATTGTGGGAAAGAGAAAAATGATAAGGAATGTATTTTTTTGGCTTTGTCTAAATTGAAAGGTGTACTTTCATATTTTACCACTTCCTTTTATTACATTATGGATGGGTTAGGTGATAGATTTGTCATTCCTTCATTTGAGACCTTTTGTGAGAGATTGACTTGGGAACAATCAAAACTTAGCCAAAATGATGTCACTTCTAAGTCTCATGCATTGATAGCTACACCACCTAAGGGGAAAGGAAACAAAAAAGAACAAGCCTAAGAAAAAATTTAGTGAGACTTCCACCACCTCTTCTAAAGAGGATAAATCTAAGGAGAGACCCATATGTACCTTTTGCAAAGGGATTGGGCATAGTAAAAAAGTTTGTTATGAGAAGGAAATCCATGATTTGGAATAACTCCTTAAGGATCGTGCAATAATTTAGTTCCTTCTTCATCTTCTAGTTCACCTCCTTCTTCTACCACATATGAGGATACTCCACACAAAGGGGATACAAGAACTAATTCTAGAGATTCTAGAGGCAAGGGTCGTGCATTGATTACCACTTATGTTGATAGACCTAATGGATGGATTATTGATTTAGGTGCTTCAGAAGATATTTCTTGCTCTTTTGATCACATTATTCCAAGGTCACTTAGAGCATCATATTTTGATAGGATCTTGATTGCAAATAATGAGTTTCTTCATGTTGTTGGTATGGGAAATATTGACTTGGGTACAAGGTCAATGCATAATGTTCTTTATATTCCTGAGATGGTTCATAGTCTTCTTTTAGTTTATCAAATTACATAGATAGGCAATACAATTGAGTTCACATCCGATTCAATTTTCATTCGTAAGGAGACATGAGAACTTATTGTTATCGGTCAGGTTGATCATCAGTCTAAGGTGTATACCTTCTCCCACTTCTATCACAATGATGATCCTTATGTTCCTCAAACTCTGTCTAGTGTGGGTAGTAATTCAGTCAATGGCTATGGTGGCTATTTGAACCTAGCTCTTCTTCCTCAGCCATGTGATGTGATTCCATCATCTCCTACTTCATCAAAGTCAACAGTTGATTCCAAGACTTCAACAGAGCAGGATCTATTCAGTTTTTTATATTGTTTTGGTTTGTCATTCTTCTTCTACAGGTTTGGAGGACATGCTTGAGGGGGTAACTCTCCTCTTTACAGATTCTTCTTTGGAGAAAATTCTTGAGTCTCCTCATGCCATTGTTTCCACCTTGATTGGGGATTTTTATTTTGATGGGACATCTTCAGAGGTGCTTGATGCTTTAGATATTTCATTGGTGAGACTTCTTCCT
This sequence comes from Sequoia sempervirens, assembly GCA_007258455.2. Taxonomy (NCBI): domain Eukaryota; kingdom Viridiplantae; phylum Streptophyta; class Pinopsida; order Cupressales; family Cupressaceae; genus Sequoia; species Sequoia sempervirens. The sequence goes on from VDFB02281492.1 coordinate 245,012,627, forward strand.
TCTCATTTCATCATGGAGTTAGACTATCTTCCACATCTACCATTGGATCTCTTTCTTCCTAAGGGGAGACATGTGGTTTTTTGTCATTGGATTCTCTTTTGGCTTTATACTTTCTTCAGTGGTTTTGATGATACTTCATTAAGGGGGGGAAATCTAGTCTCCATCTTTCCCTTCATTGGAGAGGTAATTATATTGTATTCTTGTGATGGATGTTTCTCATAGGGGGTATTGATGTTGAGACCTCCATACATCACTTCTATCTATCACTTGTATATGATTTGCATTGCATATCATTTTTGTAGAGGAGTTTTGTCCCACTAGGTTTTCTCCTTTTCTCCATTTGTGAGAGATTAGTTGCATGATTAGTTGTACATGGGTACGTAATTGTAAGGGGGAAAATAAACATAAGGAAACAAAAATGAAAGAGATCAGAGCAAGATCAAATCCTAACCATACTCATGAAATAAAGTTATAAAATAATGAAACCAATCAAGCAATGCAATCATAAAGATAACATAAAGTAAATCTATGAATTACAACATTACCATCCCATGTTGTAGTGCAATACATATTGATGTTGAATTGTGTTGTATCAATACAAAGCCTCCATTGTTGTTGAAAAAACTTAAAAAGTGTGTTAATGATGATCAAATATGTAAATGTGCTTGATGTGCTTCAATGGCTATTTTGACATAGCCTCTTCTCAAATTCTCCAAATTCTTTGATTTATTTTGAGAAGAAAGAAGGTTGTTATATAGATTTCATGTTTTCAGATGAACGATTGAGATTCAGTAGTAAAAGATCACGATCAATGGTTGAGAACTGTTGAGAAGAAATAGATTGGAATGATTAGTGGGATTAGATTGGAATGATTAGGGGGATTGAAGATATCAGGTTGAGTGTTTAGTGGGATTAAAGAAATTAGTGGGACTGGGAAGTAGATGGGTTAGCCAATTAGAGTGAGAAATCAGTGTTCATGATTTACTCAATCGGGAGAGGGTAAGTATTATTAATTAATTGATATTGGAGATAAGTGTGCAAGTTTTCCTTTGAATTTAACAAATGAAGATGTGTTTATTTGTTGAATATGTTGAATGATTTTAGAGAAATTGGAAAATTAATTTTAATTATTAAATTTTAGAGAAGGGAAAGTGGTTTTAAAATTAAATTATTAAATGATTTAACAATTTAATTGATTTAAATGAATAGGGTATATTAGTGACATAATTAAATAATTGATGTTTATTTAATTAATCAAGAGGAATAAAGTTAGATTAGGTGATGATATAGTGAATTAATCAAATAATTAAAGATTATTCAATTAATAGAGGAAAATAGGGTTAATGATGTAAATGAGATTAAAATGAAATAGTGATAATGAAAGTGATGCAGATAATGGAAAAATATAGTTTGGGATGTGTGATATACATTAGGCCACTACTAAATTTGGCTCCATTTTCTGACGACCGTTCGTCGGTAGTTTCACAAATATTTGTCAGAAAAGTGACGAAATGATGAAAGCAATTTTGTCGCTATTTTTTTGTCGAACTTTGAACAACGAATTAAACGTTGAAATAACGACGTAGATTCATTGATTGTCAGCATCATAAAATGACTCAGATGTTCGTCAGAATATTGACGAAAACTTCGTGTATCCACCGACGAATTACAACGAAAATGCAATTGCAATGGCTCTTCTGAAGTGTCGAAACAACACCAAAAGTTCATCGAAATTGGAAAAAAAGGGAAAGGAGTTATGACGAAGCCTTCATCTAGCTAAGCAACTTCGTCAGACCTTTTTTGTGATTCATTGGTGTCCTTCATTGAAATTGCGATGAAATGGGCAAGGTGTCATGACGAAGCCTTTGTCATAGCTAAGCAACTTCGTCGGACCTTTTCTATGATTCGTCGGTGGACTTCATCAAAATTGTGATGAATTGGTCAAGGAGTTACGACGAAGGCTTCATCATAGCTATAGCAACTTCATCATACCTTTTCGGTGATTCGTCGGTGGTTTTCGTCGAAATTGCGACAAAACAATGCAATTTTTTTTTTTAATATTCGTTGAAATGTACCATCGCGGAGACTCTTGGTGATGACCTCTGAAGCCAACCCATCGGTGAGAGATCAATCATCGACATGGGATAGAAAACTCACTCTGAGAGTCCATGTCTTGCCGATGACTTCTGTCAGTAAGACAGATCCAATGTCACACCGATTTCACCTCTTCAGGAGTTTTGAACACTGCTAGTTATTAGCAAGACTGTAACACTCGGAAAATTAAGAGTAATTTTCAAACCCTTTTAACACATCATTAAGGGAAATTAAAAGTGTTCTAAATTTTATTCATACCATAAGTTTCCGAAAAGTCAACATTTCTCATAATTCTTCCAAATGAAATAAAGAGAATTTGAGTTGCATTTCATAAAATAATATCATCATTGTAAATGAAACAAAGCATAAGTATTTCAATGATTTTCTCATATACATATATTCCTCTTCACTTGGAGGAATCAATCCTTCTAATAGAACATCTTTTCTACGCTAAGATATAAAACTTTAACTTCTTGAAATCAATGATACATTAAATACTTTCAAATATACTTCCATTTCAAGTTTCTACAAGAATTTCAAAATGTATATACATAAATAACGGGCTTCACAAGCCAAGTTTGAATGATACATAAGTACATCAATAGCAAATAATCTTGGATCCACCAACCGCCGTGACACCTTGGTCTTCTTGCGAGCTGGGGCCAAGAATGTGATTCAGGCGCCTTTTCCGCCCAACCACGAAGTCCATGACTTCCTCGGGTCCCTTCCTAACTCGAAGGAATCCCTGGCCCTGCATAAAGGAGCCTAGCAACCCGAAACGGTAAAACAGGAGGGCACTCTTGGTGCGTGCCTAATGCCTATATGCATTTCTAACATGAAATAAACACATTTCTTGCAACAGGAGGTGGAAGAGACTCAAATAAATTTCTAGGCTTTTAAAATAAACAATCCATCTATTTCAATGGTACAGTGCTTGGCCAAGCAAAATAATAATAAATGGTAGAATTAGAAGAGGTAATACTACCGTCTCTATTTGCCCACCTTCGGCACCCTGTCCCGGAAGTTACCATAGTGCAGTTAAATAATACTTAACAGAAACTTAATACATTTTCAAACAGGCTTTCATCTTTTAATCAATTAAAAGAAGTGAATTTTTAGTACATTCCTTATATTTCAGTTGTAAGATGCCATTTATCCTTTGGTAAGTGTCCCCTTTTTTAATTTGGATAAAGAACATATATATATGTATATATATCTTGATAATTTTCAGTGCACTACTTGATAGTAAGAACAGTGTTTTCAGTTTTCCATATGCATTTCTATGACTGACAGTTTTAATTCCCTATTTCATTACAGGGTACAGAGTAAAATAATATACTGATACAATGCAATTTTTGTTCAAAAATTATGAGGTTTGGAAGACAATCTTTCATACACATTTCATGTTGTATTATTTTTAACATATTCAAGGTACTTTCCAGTCTATATGGTGTCTCAAACACTTCTGTTATTGTTTTCAGGTTTTAGCAATTCAAAGAACAGAATTCATACTACTTTCTGTTACATGGCTTTTCAAGATTTTTCTGTCCTTGCTTCAGATTTATCAACTCAAAGAACAGAATTCATACTACTTCCTGTTACATGGCTTTTCAAGATTTTTCTGTCCTTGCTTCAGATTCAAGATATTTATAAAACAGAATTCATACTACTTTTCTGGGAAAGAGTTTCCTGTTTCAATTTGTATTTGGCATACAATGCATGGGTATCTATTTATATATATATATATATATATAGGTATACATATATATGTATATATATGTATGTATGTATGTGCAGTCATTTTGTATATGCATAGATATATATATATGTGTGTGTGTGTGTGTGTGTGTGTGTGTGTGTGTGTAGAAATTCATGTTCAGCTGTATAAAATTTGAAGTAAGAAATTCTGGTTTTCAAATTTGTGAATTTACTGGCCGTGCATAATTAACAGGGTATTTTACATGGTTTCCTTACTGGCATTGAGCGACCAAAAGAGCTCAGGAAAAGCCCTTGCCCCTCCCATGGGGAGGGGGCGGGCTGTGAGGGCTCGTGCCCTCCACAGGCCGTAGCCTGTGGAGGGCGCGAGCCTCCACAGTCCACGTCCTTCCCATGGGGAGGGCAGGGGAATAATCCCCAAAGCAATTCAAACTTCAAGAGAAAAGAAAAAAACAAAGGAAGAAAAAGACATTCGCTCAGTATAATCTGCATTCGGGTTTACCTCAAGACATTTTGGTTTTCATTTAGATGACAGAATTTTTAAACAACAGATATGGAGACATGTAATTGCACTTGGGAAAAGAATACAGACTTGCCACAGAACGAAAACCCTATTCCTGAAGAAGGAAAATATATCTTAAAATTGCAACACAGAATAGTGAGCTGTTACCCAGATTTCAAAACGAAATTGGAAAGGAATTCCCAGTTGTTTGCACTCTAAAATAGGGAATAATTCAATTCCTTACTACAGTTCTAAACAAAATAAAGATAAGAGAAGGCATAATGAAGAGAACCTGGCAAGATTTTGGATCTATTTGCAGATGTTCCACAGTACCTCTTTTTTTAATTAATTTCCTCTGTTCTAGAGCTCTGCGATGTTCACAATCCAAGTCTTTTTTTTCTTTCTTAAAGCCTCCTCCTCTTTTTCGAGGATCATGCATGCATTTCCAGTTGACAGCAGTTTTTGCAAGGATTGCCACATGCCCAACAATTTGTTGGTTTTGAGACAGAATTTTCCAGAGCCCAATGCTCTCTCGGGCTGTTCATTCTTCATTCTTTTGGAAGAAAATTGACCATATATCCCAAAACAGATTTATTTATATCCCTTTTATGCAATTATTAAAAAAATTCATTTATGCAAAAACAGATTTATTTTATGTTTATTCTTTTATTTAATTTGTTTTAATTTTTAATTACATTTCTTTTAATCAAAATATAGATTTAACCCTTTTTGCTCAAATTTATAATGAGAAATAAGGAAATAGAATAAGCCATATAATTTCATGATCTAATTTAACCATATTTCAAATTCACTATGCTAATCATTTCACGCAATCACATTGTAAAAACGAACATGATCTAATGCAGCTACATGATGTAAGTGGTGTGTGCATAACCAAGAGTTTTCTCCTCTTCTACCCTGTCGAGAAGCTAACCTCCTTTTCCTCAATCACACTCTTGGCCTTCGATCACCTGCCATTCAGATGCACTCAGGCATGCAAAACAAAAGAGTATTAGTAACCATTGTAGGAACAATAATTAACTCAACATTTATATGAATGCATTCATTATTCTTGAAAGAAACAATTATATTAAAGCATTGCTCTTAACACATATCATACTTCGTATATTAAATCTCATAAGGTCATGATTAAACATTATCTAAATAAGTCATGGTCAAACTAAGTCAAATGGTCAAAATAAGTCACGATCAAAATAAGTCAATGGTCAAAATAAGTCATGATCAAAATAAGTCAATGGTCAAAATAAGTCAATGTATGAGACGTGACATCCTTCCCCCCTTGAGAAGAGACATCGTCTCGATGTCTAAAAGCAAATTATACAGCAAAATGGAGATATCAGTACTTCGTAAGTCTCTGTAAAAGAAAATATATATATACTAAGGTCTCAAATGAGGAAAAAGTCTGTCTATGTCCTCTGCATTCTCCCAGGTGGCATTATCCACCGAATACTGGTCCCACTGGACCCTGTATTGCATAATGTCTCTATTACGCAACTTAACATTGCGCTCTTCCAAAATCCTGACGGGTTCCACCTGTATCACCCCTGGGTCCTGGACCTGCAATGCACGCCAATCAAGGATATGAGCAATATCTGGATGGTATGGCTTAAGTACTGAAACATGAAACACATTATGTATCCGGGATAGGGCTGGTGGCAGAGCAAGCCTGTAAGCAACTGGATTCACCACCTCCAAAACATCAAAAGGGCCAACAAATCTAGGAGCCAACTTAGAGTTCTTGCCAAAAGAGATTGAACTCTTATGCGGCCGAACTCTTAAAAAGACCTTATCTCCTGCAGAGAATTGTCTAAAACTTCGGTTCTTATCTGCTAGGCTTTTCTGTCTATCCGCAGCCTGCTTCAACTTTTCCTTAATGATTTTCATTTGGTCTTCCATTTCTCTGAGCATCTCAGGGCCAATCACCACCCTGTCTTCTACTCTGTCCCAACTAATGGGTGTCCGACATTTACGTCCATAAAGGGCTTCAAAAGGTGCCATGCCCAAAGAAGCATGGTAGGAGTTGTTGTAAGCAAACTCCACCAAAGGCAAATACTCCTCCCACTTATATTGCTGCTCCATACAGTACATGCGGAGGAGATCTTCTACTACTGGTTCACCCTTTCTGTCTGACCATCGGTCTGAGGGTGATATGCGGAACTAAAATTTAATTTGGTTCCTAGGGAAGAGTTTAATGTAATCCAGAACCTAGAAGTCATTCGAGTGTCTCGATCTGAGATGATCGTCTCTGGCACTCCATGCAACCAGAAGATTTCCTGGACAAATTTTCTTGCTAAAACCATTGATCCATCCTTGAGATTTCCCGGAATGAAATGGGCAACCTTTGTCAATTTATCTACTACAACCAAGATGGTATCATGTCGGTTTTTGGACATTGGTAGCCCCTGTATAAAATCCATAGTGATAACCTGCCATTTATACTCTGGTACCCTGTGAGGATATAAGAGTCCTGCCGGATGTACATGCTCAGCTTTGACTTGCTGGCACTCTAAGCATCGGGCTACATGGGACGTAATATCCCTTTTAAGTCCTGGCCAGAAGTACAATGGCCTAAGTCCTTCCATCATTTTTGTAATACCAGGATGTCTTGAGTATGGTGCATTGTGGAATTCTTCTAGCACCAACTCTCTCAAGTTTGCAGAACTAGGAATGTACATTCGTCCCTGGTACCTCAAAAGTCCATCTAATTCTAACATATAGCCCTCATATCGACCGTCGGAGGGATTTACCCCAAGGGCTTGTTTCACCCTTTCATAGTGTTCGTCCCCAAAGGAGGATTGCACTACTTGTTGCCTGAAATCTGATTTTATGGTAACCATGGCTGCAAGGTGTCTCCTTCTACTCAGGGCGTCAGCTACTCTGTTTTCCTTACCTTTAATATATTCAATCCCAAAATCATACTCACTCAGGAATTCCAGCCATCGCCTTTGTCGGGCATTGAGATTAGGTTGAGTGAAGATGTATCTCAATCCTGCATGGTCTGTCTTAAGTTCGAAAGGCTTTCCCAAGAGATAATGCCTCCACATTTGTAAAGCATGGACTATGGCTGCCAATTCTAAGTCATGTGGCGCATAGTTTAATTCATGCTGTTTTAACTTCCTTGACTCATAAGCTACCACTTGTCCTTCTTGCATAAGAACTGCACCTACCCCTTCTCCTGATGCATCAGTAATAACTGTGAAATGGCCATTCGGATCTGGCACAACTAGGATGGGTGCGGTAGTGAGTTTCTCCTTCAGCAGCTGAAAAGCTTTCTCGCATTTATCGCTCCATTCAAACTTCTTTTCCTTCTTCTGTAGTGCAGTGATGGGAGCTGCGATTGTCGAGAACCCTTGGACAAATTTCCTATAGTATCCTGCAAGTCCCATGAAACTTCGAACTTCAGAGACATTTTGCGGGGCCGGCCAATCCATAATTGCCTTAATCTTCTCCGGATCCACTCTTACCCCTTCTGCTGAGATCACATGACCTAAATAATGCACTTCGGATTGGAAGAAGGTACACTTAGACATTTTTCCATACAGCTTATGTTCCCTTAGACGCTGCAACACAATCCTCAAATGCTTCTCATGTTCTTCCTCTGACTTAGAATAGATTAAAATATCGTCAAGAAAAATTAGGACAAAATTATCCAAACAATCTCGGAAGACACTATTCATCAGGTTCATGAAAGCTGCAGGAGCATTACTTAGCCCAAAAGGTAGCACAGTAAACTCATAGTGACCATACCTGGTTCTGAAAGCAGTTTTGTGAATGTCTTCTTCCTTCAGTCTCAACTGGTGGTATCCTGATCTTAAATCAATTTTTGAGAATACCTTGGCATCTTTCAACTGATCAAATAAATCATCGATGCGAGGAAGCATATATTTATTCTTGATAGTGACCTTGTTAAGCATTCTATAATCAATGCACAACCTCAAGGTACCATCCTTCTTTTTCACGAAGATGACGGGTGCTCCCCAAGGTGACACGCTTGGCCTAATAAGACCTTGCTTCAGTAATTCCTCTAGTTGGGCCTTGAGCTCAAATAATTCTGTTGTATTCATCCTGTAAGGAGCCTTAGACTGAGGTTCTGCTCCTGGAATCAGATCAATAGAAAAATCAAACACACGCTTAGGCGGGAGCTCAGTCAATTCTGTAGGGAAAACATCCTCAAATTCCTTCAGAATGGGATGATCATTAATTGATTCTTTCTCATCAAGGTCCTTGACTTTTATTGCAAAGATAGAGCATCCCTTCCGACTTGCCTTTTTCAACTGCATGGCGGATACTTTCCTAAGCTCTAATGGCTTTTTAATGCCACAAAGCTCCACTTGGTTTCCTCGGTCATCGAAACACTTAATTGACTTCTCTTCACAATCTACAAGAGCTTTATGTTCAGAGAGCCAATTTATCCCTAATATCACATCGTAATACCCTAATGGTGCAACATACAAGTTCCCTTGCATCTGAAGGTTAGGGAGTTCAAGTTTGTTGAAATACATGCATTGCTCTACCCTCTTCTCTACCCGGTTTCCACACTGAACTTTCCAAGAATTTGCCATAAAACTTGGTCTAATTGATATTTTAGTCAAAACATGAGGGTCTATGAAACTATCAGTAGCACCTGTATCAATCAGAACAGAAACAGGGCATCCAAATAATTTACCCGATAACTGGATGGGAGTTGCTTGATAATCTGCCTGGCGATTGTCAACCGCTGCATGAATATGATGTTGATTTATGTTATTTTTCTTGTTATTTCTCTGAGGGCACACACTGGCGTAATGCTCGCCACCACAAGTATAACATCCTCCACAAGGTGCCTTGGGTTTGTCAGAAAAATCTCTCCTGTTGTTATCATTCCTCTTATTGTAGTTGCCCTTCTTGTTGTTATTGTTCCTGCTTCCTTCATTGTGGTCTTGAGGACTACCATCTCTCTTCAAATTTTTGATTTGTCTATTTTCATTCCCTTGACTATCCTGTTTGCTCAGACCACCTTGATTGTGATTCCCTTGGGATTTCTTATTGCCATACTTGGCTTCCCTGCTCTTCCTATAGTTAGCAGCTTGTTGCAACTTATGTTCCTATTTGATTGCTAAATCAAAAACTTCATCCATGGTGGCTGGATTGTGTAGATCTATTTCATTTCCAATTTGAGGTCTAAGCCCCAAAATAAATTTTTGGACTCGAAATCTCTCATCATGCTGGTATTGGGGTGCGTACTTAAGCAAGTGAGAGAATTTCTCCCAATATTGAGTCACTGTCATGCCACCCTGTACAAGTACCTGGAATTCTGTCATCTTCTTATCAAAATGAGATTGGGGTAACCACCTCTTCCTAAATAGTTGTAGGAACTTATCCCATGTTACCTTTCCATGCATAAACTGCTTATCCGCCCTTTCATTTTCCCACCAAGTAGCAGCCTCACTGGTGAGCTGATATGAACCCCATTCAGCTTTTGTTTCATCTGATAGATTTCGTAGGGTGAAATATCTCTCCATTTCTATAACCCAAGCTTCTGCCCCATCTCCAAAGGTTCTCCCATCAAACTTCAGAGGAGCGACCTTCTTTACGTCTTTTCCCAGCTCCTCAGCCACCCTATTTAGTTTTTCCTCCTTTCCAGGTGGTTCAATATTAGCTTCCCCTTTAGTTTCCTTTTCATTTAATCCTTGATGGCCATCTCTCCTTCCTTGTTCTAATTCCTCAATTCTAGCCCCCTGGCTCTACAGCAAGGCTAAAATCTGATCTAATTTATCATTGGGACCTCCACGAGATTCCCCAATTTGTTGGTACACTCTATTTTCCATTTTAGGTCACCCTGATTAAGACACAACGTCATACGTAGTTAGGCATAGGTCCTAGAGTTGAACCATGCTGCTCTGATACCAAGATGTAGCACTCGGAAAATTTAGAGTAATTTTCAAACCATTTAACACAGCATTAAAGGGAAATTAAAAGTGTTCTAAATTTATTCAAACCATTATAAATAAGTTTCCGAAAAGTCAATATTTCTCATAACTCTTCCAAATGAAATAAAGAGAATTTGAATTGCATTTCATAAAATAATATCATCAATGTAATGAATCAAAACATAAGTATTTTAATGATTTTCTCATATACATATATTCATCTTCACTTGGAGGAATCAATCCTTCTAATAGAACATCTTTTCTATGCTAAGTTATAAAACTTTAACCTCTTAAAATCAATGATACATTAAATACTTTCAAAATATACTTCCATTTCAAGTTTCAACAAGAATGTCAAAATGTATATACATATACAATGGGATTCACAAGCCAAGTCTGAATGATACATAAGTACATCAATAGCAAATAATCTTGGATCCATCAACCACCGTGACACCTTGGTCTTCTTGCGAGCTGGGGCCAAGAATGTGATTCAGGCGCCTTTTCCGCCCAACCACGAAGTCCATGACTTCCTCGGGTCCCTTCCTAACTCGAAGGAATCCCCAGCCCTTCATAAAGGAGCCTAGCAACCCGAAATAGTAAAACAGGAGGGCACTCTCGGTGCGTGCCTGATGCCTATATGCATTTCTAACATGAAATAAACACATTTCTTGCAACAGGAGGTGGCAGAGACTCAAATAAATTTCTAGGCTTTTAAAATAAACAATCCATCTATTTCAATGGTACAGTGCTTGGCCAAGCAAAATAATAAATGGTAGAATTAGAAAAGGTAATACTACCGTCTCCGTTTGCCCACCTTCGGCACCCTGTCCCGGAAGTTACCATAGTGAAGTAAAAATAATACTTAACAGAAACTTTATACATTTTCATACAGGCTTCCATCATTCAATCAATTCTAAAAGAAGTGAATTTTCAAAACATTCTTTATAATTTCAGTTGTAAGATGTCATTTATCCTTTGGTAAGTGTCCCCTTTTGATTTGGATAAAGAACATATATATATATATATATATATATATATCTTGATAATTTTCAGTGCACTAATTGATAGTAAGAACAGTGTTTTTTAGTTTTCAATATGCATTTCTATTCTTACAAGCTCAAGCTGAATGACAATTTTAATTCCCTATTTCAATACAAGCTACAGAGTAAAATAATATATTGATACAATGCAATTTATTCAGAAATTCTGAGGTTTGAAAGATAATCTTTCATTCACATTTCATGTTGTATTCCTTTTTAACATGTTCAAGGTACTTTCCAGTTTACATGATGTCTCAAAAACACTTCTGTTCTTGTTTCAGGTTTATCAATTCAGAGATATTTGTATATATTCAACAGAATTCATTCTACTTTCTGATACATGGCTTTTCAAGACAATTATGTCCTTGCTTCAGATTTAACAATGCAAAGATATTTATATAACAGAATTCATACTACTTTCTGTTACAAGGATTTTCAAGACATTTATGTCCTCGCTTCAGGTTTAACAATTCAGAGATATTTGTATATATATTCAATAGAATTCATACTACTTTTCTGGAAAAGAGTTTCCTGTTTCAATTTGTATTTGGCACAAAATCAACAGAGTTCATACTATTTTCTGGATATGAGTTTTCTGCTTCAACTTGTATTTGGCACAAAATGCATGGGTATCTATTTATATATGTATATATATAGGTATATATATATATGTGTGTGTGTAGAAATTCATGTTCAGCTGTGTATAATTCGAAGTAAGAAATTCTGGTTTTCAAATTTGTGCAACGAATTCACTGGTCGTGCACACAGAACAGGGTATTTTTCATGGTTTCCTTACTGGCATTGAGCGACTAAAGGGCTCAGGGGAAAACCCTTGCCCCTCCCATGGGGAGGGGGGGGCGGGCTATGAGGGCTCGTGCCCTTCACAGGCTGCGGCCTGTGGAGGGCGCGAGCCTCCAAAGTCCACGACCTTCCCATGGGGAGGGCAGGGAAAATAATTCCCATAGCAATTTCAAAACTCAAGAAAAAGAAAGACATTTGCCCAGTATAAACTACATTCGGATTTATCTCAAGACATTTTGGTTTTTATTTAGATGACAGAATTTTTAAACAAACAAATATGGAGACATGTAATTACACTTGAGAAAAATGCAGACATGCCACAGAACGAAAACCCTAATACAGAAGGAGGAATGTGTATTCTATAATTGCAACACAGAATAGTAAGCTGTTACCTAGATTTCAAAATTCAAACGAAATTGGAAGGATTTCTCAGTTGTTTGTACTCTAAAATAGGGAATAATTCGATTCCTTACTGCAGTTTTTAAAATAAAGTTAAAAAGAAGGCATAGCAATGAAGAGAACCTGGCAAAATTTGGTGCTATTTGCAGATGTTCAACAGTACTCCTTTTTCCTCTGTTCCAGAGCTCTCCGATGTATTCAATCAAAGTCTTTTCCTCTTTCTTAAAGCCTCCTCTTTTTTCGAGGATCATGCATAAGATTTCCATATGACAGCAGTTTCCAAGGATTGCCACATGCCCAGCGAATTGTTGGTTTTGAGATAGAATTTTCCAGAGCCCAATGCTCTCTCGGGCTGTTCATTCTTCATTCTTTTGGGAAAAATTAACCATATATCCCAAAACAGAATTATTTATATCCTCTTTTATGCAATTTTTAAAAATTCATTTATGCAAAACAGATTTATATTATGTTTATTCTTTTATTTAATTTGTTTTTATTTCTAAATACATTTCTTTTAACAAAAACAGATTTAACCTTTTGTTGCTCAAATATATAATGAGAAATAATGAAATAGAATAAGCCATATTATTTCATGATTTAATTAAACCATATTTCAAATTCGCTATGCTAATCATTTTCACGCAATCACATTGTAAAAACGAACATGACCTAATGCAGCTACATGATGTAAGTGGTGTGTGCATAACCGAGAGTTTCTCCTCTTCTACCCTGTCGAGAAGCTAACCTCCTTTTCCTCAATCACACTCTTGGCCTTCGATCTCCTTGGCCTTCGATCACTGCCACTCAAATGCACTCAGGCGTGCAAAACAAAAGAGTATTAGTAACCATTATAGAAACAATAATTAACTCAACATTTATATGAATGCATTCATAATTCTTGAAAGAAAACAATTATATTAAAGCATTGCTCTTAACACATATCATACTTCGTATATTAAATCTCATAAGGTCATGGTCAAACATTATCTAAATAAGTCATGGTCAAACTAAGTCAATGGTCAAAATAAGTCATGATCAAAATAAGTCAATGGTAAAAATAAGTCATGATCAAAATATGTCAATGGTCAAAATAAGTTAATGTATGAGACGTGACAAAATCACTCTTAAAATCAGATTTCTCTCTATTTTTATTGAATCCCTTATTGTCCCTAAATGAAGAAGTATTTTTAGAGCTGAATTTGCTGGATGGTTCTGCAAACTCCATACTGCATGCCTTCTTCATAGCTTCCTGTAATGAAGAAGGATCAGTTGCTTTGATCCAACCTCTCAATGGTTCCAACAGTCCCTCCATGAAAAGCACAATGAGACGCCTCTCTGATATATTAGGAACCATAACTGATAATCACTAGAAGTCTCTTATGTAGGACTCCAAACTACCACTCTGTCGCAACTGGACCAGATCTCTGAAATAAGATTCAGGATCCTTCTTGTTGAATCGTTCCACCAACCTGTCTACAAACTCCTAGTATGTGGTGATATGATCATGCTAGAGTGTCACCATCCTGTGATGCCACCAGTCATAAGCTTCTCCCTCAAGATGTAAAGTAGCATACCTAGTAGCATCCTCCTCAGCCATGGGACGCAATGTGAGGAAGGTATCCAGCTTACTGATCTAGGCCTGGGCTGTAACCTTTCCACTACCATCAAACATAGCTAGGGTGAGTCTGTTTGTGGCATGCTTCAGTTCAGTATTATTATATCTAGGCCTCCAATCCTGTTGACTCTTGTGATGTTCTCTCCTCTGTGTGATAAATCTGTCAAAGGTAATCCTCTCTCTGACCTCAGGTGGTACTAACTCCCACTCATCGTTCGCTGCCATAAGTGTATCAGTGAACATTCCCTCAGGCTCCTCACCTGCAATAGCCTCATCAGGCTCCTGTCTGACAAAAGTAGGCCTAGTTGGCTTGTCTGCTATCCATGAAGTAGTCTTAGGTGCTCTCCATCAACCTACATCACTCATGTTCTCTTCATGACGAGGTGACGGTCTCCTCAGTGTACCGATCCTATGGATTGCCATGGTCAACTACTGTAATACATCAGCTACCTGTTGTTGGCCTGTCTTAAGATCTTTGAGAGTATGTAAGACCTCTGCATCATCATTATCTCTAAGGTTTTGAGGAATCTCTGTTCTATCAGCCATGGTACCTGGCTTCCTATTCAAACCCTGTTACCTATCAAGCAAGGCTCTCTTGTGAGTGTAATATCTATGAGGCCCAACCTCTCGTGGCTGCATAAGAATGCTAAACCCTCAGCATGTCAGGATTTAGCTCTGATACCACTATAGAAACCCCTGTTCTCACTGCTTTCTGTAACTGTCTATTTTTGCTTGTTTTTGAATGTTTTTTATTTTTTTTTATGTTTTTTTGCATAAACCATTGAAGTGCGATTTTGAAAGAAATTTCTAATAAAATTTAAATAAAATACCACAAGTTTAAAAATGATGGAAACTAATTGATCTATTGATGCCAATAGGTTTATTGATCTTCTATGCTGATTACAAACAAGATCTGATAACATGCAACTAAAAAAAGCAACAATATTATTGATGAAAAACCTGGTATTTGCAGCAGCCTGTGAAGCTACTGAAATGGCACGTCCATCATAAAGATCCACTTTCCCTTGCGCCAGATGATAGCAAATGAAGGCAGTGAAGTATATGCCCCTACTGGTGAAGGAAAACTGCCAAAAGAGGAGGCATTTTTCCCAATGCAAGAGGTACGGCCTGGTACTTGAAAGGTACGACTTAACAGTAGCAAGTACGGCTCAGCAACAACAATAATTAAATTGTGCGGCTCTTAATAGATGTGTCTGGATCTTGGAAAATGGGAGCCTTGAGATGAAGAACCCCTTTCAGATGAATACCAAACCAAAAACCCTAAAGATGCAATCTTTGTATAAGTACTGTGATAACCTCTGAATGAAGCTACCTCTCTGAAAGCAATAAATCAGCTGATATTCCACAGCCTCTAAACTGCAACAATGAAGATGGCTCGTTCTCCAATGCCAAAAGACAACTGAAACCCTTGGCTCCATTCTCTAGGAGAATACTTGATCAAAAATCGATTTCATAACATAATCAGCTCTTTTTCCAATGAAAACCTTATATCCTTCAAGAAGTCTACTTCTCTCCAAAAAAGCAATAATTTAAATAAAATTGAATTTTCACTTTTAATTATTCCAAAGTTGGACACCTCTTTTTAATAAAAAGATTAACTGAAAATGGTCCACTTCTCAATGATGGTTGACCCATTTTAAAAATCACTTAAGTTATAATATTAAATAATATTATAACTTTATAATATAAGCTTCAAATAATTAATATTTAATTTCACAATTAAATATTAATATCTTCCTCAAAATACATCTGATTAACGAACCATCTAAAGCTGGAGAATAAGTGATTGAATTTGCACACGACTAGACCATACTGCTAAAAATAGCAGGGGTACTCCGCTCAATGACTTAACTTACTAAAAAGAGCAAGTCAAGCAAATGATGTTCGAATGACCCTAAACGAAAGCCAAACTAATAGAATTTGACAACCGAAGCCAAGCCAAGCTCCACAAGACCCTCTATCCATCCAATCAGCCTACGAGGGTCACATAATAGGCTAATCTTAAGCTCTGAGAGATGTCAACTGGAAGGAGACATTACATTATGTAGATAAGTAGATGGAAAATTTACATAGGAATAAAATTGAGTTGCTTAGAAGCTCATTTCCTTGATTAGAAAAGATTAGGAAGGGAGTGAATACCTCCATTAATAAAGTCCCATGCTACGTTGATCTTCCATTGTTGCTAGAAAAGATGGATTTTAGATCAATATGGTTAATGTAAATCTAATACTACCCTCATTTTAGGAGAATACGTATTTTATTTCCTTGAATATGTATCTATTATATATTCTCTAAATTTCATGAATGTGAAATGAATTATGTAAATATAATACTTATTTACTTTCAATCCTTGTGTTGCTATTTTATATTGTGAAATATTAAATATGTATATATATATATAAGAATATTGGTGTTTAGGTGAGTTAATTGATTGAGTAGGTAAAAAAATTATAAAATTAGATTAATAGTTATCATTGACATTTGAGTATTATTATGTGAATGGTTCAGTAAGAAAAGTTAGGGGTTATCTAATGAGTTTTAGAAATGGTGCTATAGTTTTCCCTCATGAATTAGTTGATTTGATTATTGGTCAAAGTGAAATTGATTTTGTTCTACGAAGTATTAATGTTCATGATGTAAGGGTTGCTTGAATTGAATGCTATATTGTATATTGAGGATTGTGTCAATTTTTGGAATGTATGTTGTTTTTGGTTATGGTTTTAAGTGGGATCTCATTTGTGCCTAATGGTCATTGAAAGGATTTGATATTGTCGTTGGTTTTGTATTGATGGGATTATGTGAGTTTCATTTGAGTTTGAAGGTCTCACTATGATGTTAAATGTTGTTCTTCTATTCCTATTGATTTGTAATTGTAGATTGTAATTTAGTCTTTTGAGATCATGGTATTGTTGCCAAGTCAATGGGAAAGCAATGTGTTAGTGATTTTTCAATCTTTCAGAGGTTATGGGGAGTTTTTTTTTTACTTGAAAGAGTTGGTATGGGGGTCAGGGATCTAGTGAGGTTGCCTAGGTAACCCAGGATGGAGACTGACAACCTAGGAAGATCCACATTGGGTAACCCATATCAAGTTTGTTGTTGGATTTCATGATGAGTCCTTGTGAAAACTTGATTCTATATTGATTTATGTGGGTTTAAGCCTTGCACTGTGGAAATTATTTTACTATGAAGATCTTACAGGAGATGTTGCATGCCTCATTTTATGTGCATACTTATATGGCTTTGTTGGTTGGTGTATGTTGGCTTACCCAGTTCTAATTGTGAATCTTTTGTTGCTAGTAGGGGGAGTAGCTCTCAATGGGGGCCGACGCACAAAATGACATACAGGTAACTCATTGAGAGTTTCTTTAATCAATGATAACCTAATAATTAATTACGGGGTTTGGGTAGTATTTCACATTAAGCTAGATAAGTTGGCCTCACTCATGGCTCAAGTGCTTGCTTAGGCTTGAGATAAGTGGAAAGGCCTGGAATGACAAAAATCAATTGCATTGTCCTCTTGAAAGGTATGTTGATCTCGCATGAGTGAGAATGGGGGTTGGGGATCGATTGAGGTTGTCATGGTTTAACTAGGTAGGGGGTCAGTAACCTATGAAGATCCACATTGGGTAACCCATATTGAACTTATGTGATGACATTCCACCCTTTAGCAACCTTGTATGTATGTGTTTCCCCATTTTTATTCTTGTGTGCCTCTAGAAGTGAATGTTTCTTGTGTTTATTGTTGCTTTTGGTTGTGGAAACTTGTGAGCCCTGTTCACTTGACTGTTATGTGTTATGGGTCCTTCTTGTCATCTCCTAGCATGGGGGGTGGAGCTTAGGGTCCACTTGGTTAGGTGGAACATGCTATGCACCCCATTGGGTCCCCAACCAAGGATCAAGTTGTACAAATTTGTATCATTTGCAATGACGCCAGAGTTGTACCAAAGTTGGAACCATTCTTAATGCTTTGTACTCATACATTTCAGTTGTATTATTCCACATTATTATACTTTTCCTATTCATGTTGGGAAGCACTACTGTATTGATTTAATCCCTAAATGATGTATCCTCATATTATAAATGTAATGGTTGTAATCTTTGGCATTATCTTATGATCACTGATGGATGCTTATCATAACTGTAATGTATATTGATCCTTGTATTATTATGTGTTATTAGATTTTAATATATGATCTTTAGTGATGTTGTATTTGTGGAGATATTTATAATTAAATTCATAAGTGTGAAGAATTTCATGTAATGCAATCATGTAACCCCAAGGGACTAGTTAGTTGATATATACATTTGTATGGTTTCATTTCTAGTAACACATGTTAACTGATAACTCATATTAGTTTACTTTAAAAAAAATTGCTATAATTATTTGATATTATAGTGTCCTTTGGGGTTTGTGTGGTGAGGAGTTACATCTTGGTATCAAAGCCTAGGTTCATACACTGGGCACTATGAGCCCATTATGTTGACCTAGTTTCTTGTACTCTTGAGGTTACATCTTTCTTTTTGTGTCATGCTCACTTAGCAACCCAATTTTTTCCTTAGGTAGTGTTGGTCCAATGGTGTACAAAACTAATGGAAATGATAGGACCCTTGATGTAGTGCACAATGCACCGATATCCTTCTTATTAGGGATGCATTATGGACCTCTGTGTCATCTTGTGATGTGTCTTCTAGTGATGTGAGTTTGTGTATAAATGGTGATATTTAAGTAAAATTTGTGCTTTGTGTGGATAATTATGTGGTGCTTTTTATGGAGTGTAGCATGTCAAGGGTAAGGAATCAACTTGAATTACTGGTACTAATGTGTTATGTTCCACCTTAATTTGTGTTTTCCAAGTAGTCAACTTCGAATCTTGCTAATGAAGGTAAATTAATTAGGATATTTAGATGTAGATACTAATGATGTACAGTAGTGATCCATTTTTTATTCAACACATGATATAGATTTATGGTTATGGTCATTATGTGATTATTATTTTGATTGTTAAGTAGCATATTGTTTACAAATTGACTTGATCATTAGGGTTGTTCTGACTGATGTAGTTTCTTGGTGGGAGGGATAGTGTAGCATTACTCATTCTTGAGAACCTTGCTACAATGCAAGTTCCTCTGATGGTGGGTTTGTTATTTAATATATATATGTTGCTCGACATTTGGTTTGATGTAGGTTGCTAGTACCAGACATCAACTCCACCTACATCATCAAGTTTGAGCATGTCTTACAAAGCCCAATAGGTATGATGTGTAAAACATAATTGACAAGAAAGTTCCCCACCCTAGCCATCATCCTCAATGAGGATGAGTACACCCATCTGGTAACCCTTTCAGTATGGTTTTTATGTTTTTATTAGTTGTCTTGTTGGTGTCTCCCATATTTGATTTCATCGCATGGTTGTTGCGATGATGTTGTATAGGATTGCGTAAGTTTTATTTTACTTTGTGACTTACAGGAGTAAGTCGAAGCCTAGGGGGAGGATGTAGTGTCCCCTCTATATTGGCCTTTCTAGGCATTTGAGTAAGTGTTTATTTGTGTTTTCATTGTTTATTGTGCTATTGAATTATGTGGTAAACATAATATTTTAAATAGCCTTGTTAAATTAGTTAATTAAATTAAAATTGCTTATAAGATAATTTAAATAAAACTAGAATTAAAAATAATAATTAATAAATCAATTTTGTTAAGTAGAACATATATAGTTATTAATAAATAATTAAATTAAACTATTTTTCTAAAAGTATTATTTAAATTGTATTTAATATTAATTGATAAATTTCATATTCAAGAGAGTTTAATTATTTATATATGGAAAACTAATGTGATTTTTAAATAAATATAGAAGAAAAGTTTTCGAACTGATCTATAAACAGGTGAAAATAGAAAAGGATGGGAAAAAAATAATGCATGCACATGCATGACTTCAAACGGAGTGTCGATCAGATAACTTGCTTATTTTGTTGATTTTTAGTTTCAAAAGCTTATCTCATCTTGGATTTTTATTTGGTAAATAAAAAAAAACTCTTCTTTGTTCTATAAGTATGCGGGGGGAGATTTTGGGTTTTTCATTCTTGATTTTAGTTTTCGAAAGGAAACTTTGTCTAAAGAAATTTCTTTTCTAGAATAGATGCATTGATTGTTATGATTGTTCGGAAGAAAACATCGAATTGGGAAAAGTAGATTATTAATGAATTGTTTTAAGGATTGGAAGGATTGGTTTGTTGCGATGGTAGCAATTGATCTCAACACTAGTTTTCATTTCAGCCGTGTGGAAATATAGGTTTGCATGTATGTAGTCGATTTCTATAATCTTCTTGTGCATATATATGATAAGAGTTACTAAAACTATCTAAGTTCAACACTTTATTTCATATCTAGTTCCTTTGTTAAGTCATGCTATGAGAACAATTGTTATATAGGGATCAGTGCATCGTAGTTTAGGATTGTATTAGTTTTGTACATATTGTCATATCCTCATGTAGTGGGTTAGATCAGCTATCACTCGGCCTGTAATTGCTTTTGCATGAAAGTTATTAAGCCCTTGTTTTTGCATCAAATCTATCTTGTGCATAAGTGTAGACTCTGACTATACGTGCCTTGCATTCCAGTGTTAAGACTTTTCAAAAACGTCTTTTGTGTTAAGGATAGATCATTGCAATCCATGAGATGACATCGCTTTGTGGTATTCTATCAAACTAATCACATGCCTTGTCCATGCTTCTCATTTCTGCAACCAGATCTTGCAATGCAGTTTTTCCATTGTAGTGTAGGCTTATTTTGCAGATTGTTTCATTTAGCACCACCAATACCTTCTCAAGAACATTGTACCTATTTAAAATGATGGTAATGGTCCCCATCTCTTAGAACAATCTATCTTGCAGCAATTTCAGAGATGAGTTTAGAGAGAGAAAACCTGTGTTTGCAGACATAACACCATTCCCCTATTGCGTGCCATCTTCCTCTCTCCCCTTATGTCATTTCAAATAAGCAATGTGGGAATCGATTTGTAGTTTAGATTGCTATCAATGCATACTTAACGTGTGATACTCGCCATTTCTATGCACGCCCTTTTACTCGTGCATGTCAAAAAATCCTTTATCCTTTATGTTTTGATGGATGTTCATTCCCTATTTCAAATCTTTCATTTGAACATTCTATAGTATTATTTCGAGTCTTAGAATCTAGGAATATGCATGCAGTTGAAAATTACATTACATAAATCGAGTTCTTAATAACAACATTGAATCCTTGTTATTGCAGTTACCTCTGCACAATGTATTTATCGCTCACCTTATGCTATTTGAGTTTTATATGGAAAATAAATAATAGGAGTTTCAAGATGTCATTTTTGAAGATTTGTTTTCTCTCATTGAATCCACAATATGTTCTATAGAATTGATCAAGTTGTGGTCTAAGTATAGTGAACTAACATGCTTGAGTATGCAAAGAACAATTATTAATGCATAAAGTAGGAAAATCTTGAGTTATCTTTCCTATTTTATTATAATTAGATTACTTGGTTAAGATATGGGTATATGATGTTTAATCCATATATATAATTGTTTGCATACACACATATATATACAAAAATACAATTTTATAAATACATATAATTGAGTGTAGATTTTTAGTCAATTTATTTTTTATAATGATGTAAGCATTCTATGTGTACTTTTATTGAAATTTTATGATAAATAGAATAACTATATGCATGTAATTTTAAATAGAATATGTTTACATATAAAATCCATTTTATATACTGTTATTTTGGAACTCGTATTCTATTTTAAATATATGCATATTTGTATATGTATGTACTGGCATGTATAAATATATTATGATTTTAGAAAAAAAAACAAAACTGCCTTTGGGATTTAAATTATTATGTTAAATAAATTGGTTATGTAGATAAGTAGATGAAAATTACATAGGAATAAAAATTGAGTTGCTTAGAAGCTGATTTCCTGGACTAGAAAAGATTAGGAAGGGAGTGAATATCTCCATTAATAAAGTCCCATGTTATGTAGATCTTGCATGGTTGCTAGAAAAGATGGATTTTAGAGCAATATGGTGAACGTAAATCAAATACTACCCTCATTTTAGGAGAATTATTTCGTTGAATATGTATCTATTACATATTCTCTAAATTTCATGAATGTGAAATGAATTATGTAAATGAAATACTTATTTATTTTCAATCCTTGTGCTGCTATTTTATATTTTGAAATATTATATATATATATATATTGGATTTTAGGTGACCTAATCGGTGTAGTAGGTAAAAGAATTAGAAAATTAGATTAACAGTTATCATTAACATTTGAGTATTATTATGTGAATGGTTTAGTAAGAAAAGTTAGGGTTGATGTAATGAGTTTTAGAAATGGTGCTATAATGTTCCCTCATGAATGAATTGATTTGATTATTGTACAAAGTCGATGTGATTTTGTTCTATGGAGTATTTATATATATATATATATATATTGGCTTTTAGGTGAACTAATCAGTGTAGTAGGTAAAAGAATTAGAAAATTAGATTAACAGTTATCATTGACATTTGAGTATTATTATGTGAATGGTTTAGTAAGAAAAGTTAGGGTTGATGTAATGAGTTTTAGAAATGGTGCTATAATGTTCCCCCATGAATGAATTGATTTGATTATTGTACAAAGTCGATGTGATTTTGTTCTATGGAGTATTCATGTTCATGATGTAAGGGTTTCTTGAATTGAATGCTATATTGTATATTGGGGATTGTATCAATTTTTGGAATATTTGTTGTTTTTGGTTATGGTTTTAAGTTGGAGCTCGTTTGTGCCTAATGGTCACTAAGAGGATTTGATCATATGGTTGGTTTTTTATTGAGGGGATTATGTCAATTTCATTTGAGTTTGAAGGTATCACTATGATGTTAACCCTCATTCTTCTAGATGCTTGTTGATTTGTAATTATGGATGTAATTTAGTCTTTTGAGATCATAGGATTATTTCCAATTCGACGGGAAACCAATGTGTTAGTTCTTTTTCAGTCTTCCATAGGTTAGGAGGGGGTGTGTTTTTACTTGCAAGATTTGGTATGGGGGCCAAGCATTCAGTGAGGTTGCTTGTGTAATCGAGGATGGGGGACGAAAACCTAGGAAGATCCACATTAGGTAACCCATATCAAGTTTATTGTTGGATTTCATGATGAGTCTTTGTGAAAAATTGATTCTATATTTATTTATGTGGGTTTAAGCCTTGCATTATGGAAACTGTTTTACTATGAATATCTTGTGGGATATTTTGCATGCCTTTTTTTATGTGCATATTTATATGGCTTTGCTAGTTGGTACAAGTTGGCTTACCCAGTTGTGACTATGAGTCTTTTGCTATTAGCAGGGGGAGTGGCTCTTAGTGGGGGTTGGTGCACAAAGTGGCATACACGTAACTCATTGAGAGTTTCTTTAATCAATCATTACCTAATAATTAATTAGGGGGTTTCAGTAGTATCTCAAATTAATCCAGATAAGTTAGTCTCACTCATGGCTCAAGTTCCTGCTTAGATTTGAGATGAGTGGGAAGGCTTGGAATGGAAAAGATCAACTGCCTTTTCCTCTTGAAAGGTATGTTGATCTTACATGAGTGAGAATGGGGGTCGGGGATCGATTGAGGTTGCTAGGGTTTAACCAGGTATGAGGCCGGTAACCTATGAATATCTGCATTGGGTAACCCATATTGAGCTTATGTGATGACACTCCACTTTTTAGCAACCTTCTATGTATGTGTTTCCCAGTTGTTATTCTTGTGTGCCTCTAGAAGTGGATGTTTCTTGTGTTTCTTGTTGATTTTGGTTGTGGAACCTTGTCAACCATATTCACTTGACTATTATGTGTTGTGGGTCGTTCTTGTCATCTCCTAACATAAGGTGATGGGCCTTAGGGTCCACATGGTTGGGTGGAATGTGCTATGCATCCCATTGGGTCCCCAACCAAGGATCGAGTTGTGTAGAGTTGTACCATTTGTAGTGACTCTAGAGCTATACTAGAGTTGGAACCAGTCTTGATGCTTTGTACTCATACATTTTAATTGTAGTTTTCCATGTTATTTTACTATTCTCATTCATGTTGCGAAGCACTATTGTATTGATGTAATCCCTGAATGATGTATCCTCATATTATAAATGTAATGATTGTAATATTTGGTATTATATTATGATGACTAATAGATACTTATCATAACTATAATATATATTGATCCTTGTATTATTATGTGTTATTGGATTATAATATATGATCTTTAGTGGTGTTGTATCTGTCGAAATATTTATAATTAAATTGATAAGTGTGAAGGATTTCATGTAATGCAATCATGTAACCCCAAGGGACTAGTTAGTTGATATATACATTTGTATGGTTTCATTTCTAGCAATGCATGTTAATTGATAACTCATATTAGTTTACTTTTAACACACAAAAAAATCTATAATTATTTGATATTTTAGTGTCCTTTGGGGATTTCATGGTGGGGTGTTACACAATACCCTAAATCATCAGCCCTATATGTCCTTCACCCTAATCCCTCAACCCTATACCCTCAACCCCTATCCCTTTCTCTCTATATATACATCACACCTCTCTTTCTGCCTACCTCTCCTACCCTCTCTAATTTTCTCTATCTACCCTCTCCCTCTTTCTACGTACCTCTTTCTCAATCAATCCCTACCACTCTCTTCCACTCCCTCTATCTATCTCTATCTATTTCCCTCCCACTGCCTCTCCATCACTCCCTCTATATTCCACTCCCTCTTGATGGTTTAGGGATTAGGGTAGAGATTTTTCTTATGTTTAAGGGTTTAAGGGTTGACATATTAGGGTTGAGGGTAAAGGGTAAAGGGTTTAAGGGTTTAGGGTTTAAGGGCTTAGGGTAGAGGGTTTAGAGTTTAGGGTTGAGTGTTTAAGGGTTTAAGGTTTGAGGGTTTAGGGTAGAGAGGGATGGATGGATGGATGGATGGATGGATAGATAGATTGAGGGAGAAGTGAGATAGAGAGGATAGAAGAGGAGAGAAGAACAAATATATATGACAGTTGAGGATCTAATGTATAGGGTAGAGGGTTGAGAATTGAGGGTATATGGTTGAGGACCTATAGGGTTGATGGTTTAGGGTATTGGATTGATGCTATAGGGTTGAGGGTATGTATGGTTGAAGGATTAGGGTTGAGGATCTAATGTGTAGGGTAGAGGGTATAGGGGTTGAGGATTTAGGGTTTAAGGGTTGAGGGTTGAGGGTTTAACTTTTCCTATTTGAAAAAAAGGGTCCAAGAAATGGCATCTCTCGTTTATATCAATAGGAGACCCCATTTCTTGGACCATTTTTTTCAAATAGGCCACTACGTTGCCAATTTTATAGAATTCATAAGCTAGTGGGTCCACTAGCTTGCCAATTCAGTGAAATTGGCAACCTATCTTGGACTATTTGAGAAAATGGGTCAAAAAAATGAGGTCTTAGTGATTTACATCACTAGGAGACCCCATTTCTTGGACACACTTTTTCCAACAGGCCACTACATTTCCAATTTCACTGAATTCACAAGCTATTAGGCCCACTAGCTTTCCAATTCATTAAATTGGTAACTAACTTGGGCTATTTGAAAAAATGTGTCAAAGAAATGGGTTCTCCTAGTGATTTAAATAGACCTAAGAGATAGACCTAATAGGGAGGGAGAGAGAGAGTCTTGAGATAATATAGGTTTTAGGGTTTAGGCTGTGAGGGAGAGACCTGAGAGAGAGGGATAGAGACAGAGAGAGAGAGAGAGACTTGGAGAGAGAGCTTGAGGTCTCTAGTTAGGGTGGGAGGGAGAGACTTGAGAGAGGGTGATTAGTGAGAGGGATAGACATGAGAGAGAGAGAAGGGGGAAGGGAAGGAGAGGGGTGGGAGAGAGAGAGAGAGAGATATAGTTCTCTAGTTAGGGTGAGAGGGAGAAGTGGTGGAAAGGAGACACCTAGGAGAGAGGGAGAGAGAGGGAGTGGAAGAGAGAGAGAGTGGGAGATAGATAGAGGGAGTGAGAGAGATATAATTGAGAGAGGGTGATGATATGTGAGGGAAAGACCTAAGAGAGAGGGAAAGAGAGGGAGAGAGAGAGACATGGAGAGAGCGAGGGAGGGAAAGGGGGGCAGAGGGGGTAGAGAGAGACCTAAGAGATATGGGATAGAG
>VDFB02281492.1:245039766-245101056 GCA_007258455.2 Sequoia sempervirens
TAAAATATATAGTTTTTAGTCTTTTTTTATTTTTTATTTTCTAAAAGAAATTAAAAAATTATTTTAAACTATTTTTAATAAATTAGCACTATAATTTAGTTGCTAATAAAATGCTAAAAAATGAAGTTGCATGAGACATCAAACTTTTTATAGTAAATTTTATTTGTTTTCTTTCAAAAAAATTGTGTGTATTTAGAACTTGAAACTTTCATGCATGGATATATTTTTTTCCAATTTTGATAAATATATTTTTTTGAATAAATATTAAAATGTACATGAATCAAAAAATAGTTGTTTCCATTGGATGTCAAATTTCATATTAAATATTTATCTAAAATAGAAAAAATTAAACCATCCTAAAATAGATTCTTTTATCTAGTTCATTATATTTTTTCAAAAAAAATTAATAATTTTTAGTATTTTTCCTCGGCATGGCAATCAACCTAATATTTTGCATTGATAACCTAATTTTAGTAAAAATAAAAAGTAAATATAGTTTTGAAAACTACACTTATGGATCTACAAAAGGGTATTTTTTATATTTTAAAAAAATGTTATTTACATTAGGACTTATTTAAACTTCAAGTTTTTCAAATAATTTTTTTTTTTTGGTAAATTGGACTCAAAGTGGTACTCCATATATTTTAAGCCAACAATTTTAGTTGAAAATTTTATGGAAGTATCTAACTTAGCTAGAATGAATCTTACTAGATCGTATGTTTGACCAAAATTTATTTTTAGTTAGAAATACTTAAATTTGGTTGTGTTGATAAGTTGGTTGAAAGTGTAACATAACTTTGTGATTTTACTAATATATATATACATATAAATAGAGAGAGAGAGAGAGGAGGGAGTGAGAGACAGTGGTGAGATAAAGAGAAGTATATAGAGAAGTAGAGAGAAAATTTGGTTGGGATGAAGGAAGAGAGAGGAAAGGAGGAAGGTGGAGAGATTGAGAGAGACAGGTGGAGAGGAATATGTTAGATAGAGTGAAGTAGAGAGGGAAGGTGGGTGGGAGGAAGGAAGAGAGAGGAGGAGAGAAATTTAGAGAGGGAAGGAGGGGAGGGATGGAGGGAGGGATGGAGGGAGAGAGAGAGGTTATATATATAGAAGTATAGAGTGAAGGAGAGAGTGTGAGAGAGAGGTCTATAGCATAAGGGATAAAAAATGAGTGAGATAGAGAGAAAGATGATACAACATGTTGATTACTAAAATTTGACCTCCCGATTACTAAAATTTGACATGTTGATTAATGAAATTTGACTAATTCTAAAATTTGTGAGATCTTCCCAAAACTAGAATTTGCATTATAACTCTAGAGATCCAAAACCACTCTCAAACATCCTGAAACTATATACATGAAATATAACTTAAAGTATAAGAAATTAAATTTCCACAAGTAAATGTAAACTTAGTTATATTTCATGTATATAGTTTCCCTCAATGATAACAAGAAGAAATTGAAAGGAAAAAGACAAGAAAAAAATTCAATGTGCACAAAAACATGAGCAAGTTATAATGTGCTTGTGTTGTGGTAATGCTATTTTACATTAAAAAAACATGCATTTTTTGAATTCAAAAACACACAATTTTTGAAATTCAAAAAATAACATGAGTGCATTATAATGTGCTCACATTGT
This sequence comes from Sequoia sempervirens, assembly GCA_007258455.2. Classification (NCBI taxonomy): domain Eukaryota; kingdom Viridiplantae; phylum Streptophyta; class Pinopsida; order Cupressales; family Cupressaceae; genus Sequoia; species Sequoia sempervirens. The sequence goes on from VDFB02281492.1 coordinate 245,041,407, forward strand.
TGGCTCAGTAATGACCAAGCCTAGGCTCAGTAATTACCAAGCCATAACACAAGCACATTTTAGTAAAATACACTTGCATTTTCACTATTTTAGGATGAAAAAGTGAATTGGCCACTTTTTGGCGTTGCATAATTCTACACCCGCCCTATATAATTCACTATAAAAAATGGATTATACAGAGGTTCAACAAAAATTATATAAGCAAGAATTATAAAACACCCAAAAATTCAATGAAAAACTAGTTGAGAATAGAGAACTACTACTAGAGAAACTACAAGTGGTAGAAATTCTTTGGTTTCATAAAGTCCCATATAGAAGATATAGAGACTAATGATACTATCCAAATTTATAATGGATAATAAAGGAGGATATAAGAGAAAGAAGAAACTATAGAAAAGTGATAAAAGAAATTATGGATAGAGTACTGCAATGAAAGTAGGTAGTTACTAGAAATAAACGTCAAGAAAAATATGTAATAAGAACAAAAAATTGGAAAGGAAAAATGAATTGAAATCACCAATGATATTGATTATAAGTATATTTATTCATACTCTAACAATATGTCAAATTTATTTCAAGAAAATAGAACCAATCCAAAACATGGAGTTGTGAGAAAATTTTACTAGAATTGTAAAATAATATTTAATTCACTAGAATATTACATTAGTAGAAGGTATATGAAAAATATTGTCCAAACAATAAAACAATATATACAGATATAAATATATTATCCTCAATAGCTATTTATTTAGAAGGATAAATAGAGGGAAATTTCACTCACATAAGTAGTTAAGATAAAGATTAAATATTAAGAAAAAAATATAGTAGAGTATGGAAAAGATTTATAATATCTATTTTTCTTCAGCATTGCCAAACCTTTTTAAACCTTCTATCTAAATTTGACAAATGGATATTTTACTTTGTTTCAAATTTAGATATTTATGGCTTATGACTTTCTATTATAAAAGAATTCTAAAGCATGGTTACACTTTTTGACCAACTTATGATGAATGCCTAACACATCATAAGACATGTTTGATTAGATATTATACTTCCTTGTAGCCATGTGTTCAACTCCAAGATATACCTTAGTGGTCAAGTCAATTGAAGGAACAAAGATTTGATACCAATTGTTGAATACCCAGAATAATGAGAAGGGAGGATGAATTAGTATTCTTATTAACTTAAATATTCATTCAATGCATCACTGTAGTAACAAAAAAAGTATCACTTTTTCACTTAATTTCAAAAATATTAATAATAAAATGAGTCTTTAAATGTTTCCTTAATTTAGTGTTGTAATGTACTTTACACGTTCACATGTTAAGTTTAGGGACCTTTTTAACTAAATGGACTTAATTGTGCCTTATTTAGGGTGTTTTAAGGTGCACCTTTACACTTTCCCACTAATCTAGGGCTTTAATAATTGATTGAGGATAATTTGCATTAATTGACCCCTTTAATTCAAATATAAGTCTAATTAAATGCAAATTCCGAGGAATAAAACCTGACATTCATAAATTCCATTTCACAAGAAGGTGAGTGTAGCATCATGGGGGTCCAAAAACTGGCAATATGACAAAAAAGTGGCTAACAACTTTTTTTATCCAAAATTGATAAAACAAAAAGGGCTTATTGAGAAAATTGTTAGCTTTTCACCAATATAAGATATGTGTTATTTGGAATTAAATACATAATTTTTATTGATTTTCTACATGCATTTTAACTAAAGTACTCATATATAGGATGATTGAAAAACTTCTATAATTCTTAAAGAATTTGAAATTTTTTAAATCTGAAAGATGCATCACATTCTATGATTCCCATATTATAGGATAAGCAAAGGGTATGTGCAGGATCATCATGGAAAAAACAGGCCCTTCAGTGGCAAAAAAATCAGAAAAATCAGTGCTAGGCAACTTGACGTAAACATTTGAATAAGTTATCTATATTATTTCAAAAATATGTAAGAATAGAATCTATAGAAAATTGAATGTAGTTTCTAAACTACTAGTTTTATTTAAAAATAAATAAAATCTATTTGGTGAAAATTTGAAATTTCAATGCAATAGTACTTAAATTTCAGGGGGAAAATAAGAAGTGTATGTCTGACCACCCTAACCATAATAAAATGATAATATTTTTTTTATAAGATTTTATATATAAGTAGAGGACTCATTTCTGGATGTGATGCATATTTTTTTGTAATTTTTTTCCAAGTAAATAATTAATTATGAATTTTTTTACAAATTTTAAAAAATATAAAAACTCGTATGTCTGACCACCTTAACTTGGTCAAAACTTCATGAAATTTATTTTTTCTTTTTTTAATCTTGTAGTACGTGAAGCATAGAATGTGACGCATGTTTCAAATTCAAAAAATGTGATACAGTTTGAAAGTTATAGATGTTTTTCATTCAGCCTATCGATAAGGACTTTAGTCATAATTCTAATAGAAAATGAATAATAATTATTTATTAAATTAAAAATAAAGCATAATTTATATTGGTGGAAAGTTGAGAATATCCTCTCAAAACCCATTTCATTTCATCAATTTTGGGTAACAAAAAATTCATCAGCCACATACCTTACACATACCCATAATATTGCCACTTTTTGGCCCATCATGATCCTGCACATACCCAAAAAGAAAAAATGATTTTCATAAATTGTTGACCAAGTCATGGTGGTCAAACAAACAAGTTTTAATATTTAAAAGAATAATAACAAAAAATCATAACTAATTATTTACTTGCAAAAGAATTACAAAAAAAATGTGGCACATTTTGGCATGTGTCCTCTACTTATATTAAAAGTTTCAAAAAAATATATTATTTTTTGCTTGTAATTAGGTTGGTCAGACATACACAAGTTTTTTTTATTTTTCCCTAAAAATTTAGTACTACTGCATTGAAATTTTAAATTTTCACCAAATAGATTTAATTTTTCCCAAAAAAGGACTAGTATCTTAGAGGCTACATTCAATTTTCTACAATTTTTTTTTTTACATATTTTTCAAATTATGTTAATAACTTATTCAAATTCTTATGTCAAGTTGTTTAACCTTGTTTTTCTTAACTTTATTGCCACTTAAGAGCCTAATTTGGACCCATTTGATCATGCACTGACCCAACACTTAATTTTGGAAGGTGTCTGTCTTGGGTAGGTGACCTAGGACCCATTCTCCACATGGTGAATGGGTCCTCACTTAGTCCTAAGACCCTATTTTTACATGATATTTCACCTTGTCCAAAGTGTGTTCTAGGTAAGTGGCCTAGGACCCATTTTCCACATGGAGAATGGGTCCTCACTTAGACTTAGGACCCCTCTTTTGGATATTTTTTGGTGGTATTCGATGTTAGCTTGTGCTATTTGAATTTCGGGAATTAATGTTAATATATGTATAAATAAAAAGTTATTTCACTATGTTTCAAAACTAAGAATCTATGTTTCCAAGTGTTCAAGTCTTAATAGAAATTTTATGAGATCAAGAAAATTCAAGGTCATTTCTAAGGAATTCAAGGGTATATTTATAGAAGATTATTGCAATAATTAGTATTCCATTTATCAAGTCAAAGATGTATTGCATCATGCATGTTGTTTGAGCTAATATGTTGATGTAGCATTCAAGATCAATTCAAGCATATTCAAACACATTTTTTCATATAAAGTTTAATGATCAAGATCTACATTTATTGAGGTCAATTCATGCTAGATTGATTATTTGTACTCTAAGGTTTCAATTAAGGTTTGGTGATTTTTTACATACTATTGTTCATTCATTATTCCTTCATGATTTCATTCATTTTAGGGTTTAATTACCAAAATAGGGTTTGACCAAGGGAAACCCCTATTCCCTAACAAAACAACATTTTTCTCTCTTTGATGTGTGATTTCAGGTTTTAGGTTGAAGATCATTTAGAAAGAAAAATTGGAGAAAGTTGCAAAGTTGGAAAAGATGCAAGAAAATTTCTCAAATCATGGAAACTAAGATACAGGTTTTATTTTTGGCTTTTTGACAGTGTCTGACAATAATCTGGAAGTGTATACATTGAAGAACAAAACCCATAAACAAATTTTCAAGAGCCCTAGCCAAGACACATTTTCCATAGGGTGAATGAGTCCCTTGTGAGGACTGAAAAAGTAGTTTTAGTGAAATGTGTGTAGCATTTGACTCTTTTTAGACCTATATGTGGACTACTACATGGGTTATATTTAATTTTTGTTCCTCATTTGCATATTATAGTTTTCATATTGAATGAAATCTAGAGAATATGGTGCATCATATTCCTCATTTTGCTGAACCTATTTTTCTTTATTTCATTATGGTGAACTCGATCTTTTAAGCAATGTAATTTTCTAATTTTTTAGTCATTTTTCATCCTAGAATTAGATCTTGCATTCATTTGCATTAAATTGGGTCTTATTTAGGGTTTCTAGTTTGTATTTAACTTTGCATATCATTAAAGGTTTTAGGATTGTATATTTTGCATTCTTCAAATCTAAAAAAAAAAAAAAAAAATGATCATCTTGCATATCATATACATCATATTAACTTGCATTTGAAAATTGAAAAAAATTATATATCAAACTAGGTGTTCTAGGACATCATTTTGTCACATTTCCCACTTAAATTTCACACTGCATTCTATGAAAAATCAAACTTAAACATACTGTAACAAATCAGCATTTGAAAACCACTAGAAAATACTTCAAAATCTATTTCAAAAACATTATCTAGGACCCATTCTTCCTTGGGAAAATGAGTCCTTGATCAGGTCATAATCAAAATTTCTCAGCATTAAAATCTTCATTTTTGTAATTTTATTTGCTACTTTCAGACTTTTGTTACTTTTTGCAAAATTTATGTCTCATTAATTTCATCATATTTAGCTTAATTTAGTAAATTTAGTGCATTTTTTTAATTTCAAAATTGCATTTACAAGACTTCATTTTCATAATTTTACATAGTGTAATAAAAAAATTACCTCAATTTTAGAATCTAAAAATTGCATTTACAGATTGCATTCTAGGTCATTGCATTGTATTTTAAGCCTCTTTCCTATTAGCAATACTATTGTGAGACTTATTTTGAGACTAATTTCATCCTATGATACACCATTCATCGTGGATCTAGGTTTTCTAACTCTCTTTCTAATAGTGTTGATAATCAAACACCTATGGATCATAGCATGCATACTTCATTTCACATAACTTCCCTGCCTACAACCAATGTGCATGATGTTGTTCATATCTTGCAAGAAAACATAAAAATAATAGATGAAGGCCTAGAAAAGTTACAAGACCTTGTGCTTACTAAAAGCATGGACATTATTATCATTCCTACTTTACAAAATCTAAGGAAAATGCTTAAAATTGCAAACAAAGTGAAACAATTTAGTATCCTCAACTGCTTCCTTCATGAGAACTTAAACAATCAAGAGAATAATAAATTACATGCCTCGGTTAACTTTATTGAAGCTAAAAATTATAAGGAAAAAATCAAAATTCCCCTTGATATTGCTTTCTCACAAAATGACATAATCAAACATGCACCCAATGGTCCTCTTTACATAGTTGGAATAATCAATGACACGCCTACTTATGGGATATTAATTGATCTCATCTATTTAGAGAATGTTATCACTAAAGAATTCCTATTTTTCCATGAAGTTTATCAAGATACATATAAAAAACTGAAAGCATGTTTCAAAATGCATAATGTTTTTAATTTCCCTATGATTGGCTTGATGAATCTCCCTCTAAAATTTGGATCGAAAAAATTAAATGTTTCATTCACCATCACCCTTTCATTGGACCAATTTTGTGTGAAGTTTGGTTATCCATAGTTTTTCTCCATGAATGTCATCTTGTCAATTTTTCATAAATTTTTAAAGCTCCCCTTTAGTAGTGAGATCTTTAGTGTACACCATAGATCCTTTAATCTTGTGTCTTCCTGTGGGAACTTTTCATTAGATTTATTTTTTCCCAAGACTATTGAACCTATTAGACCTCATGAGGACTAATTTTCCAAAGCATATCAAATGTTTAAGGTGAAGCACATAGTAGAATTATCCCTTACAAACATTCCTCCACTCATGATTGAGCCGTGACCTATCATTGAATAAACCATGAATGAACCAAAAGCGCTTCCAAATATCCAAGAGAAACATATGGAAAATCCTCCTACCATTTCTTATAAGAGACCATGAGACAATCAATACAATCCCATTGTTTCTAGACTAAGATAAAACAAGTTTACAAAGCTAAAGAGAAAGTGGTTGAAAAACCTCCCATGGTTTCTTCCATTCCTCCCCTAAGCAAACAAAAAAGACCTATGATTGAATAACCCGCTCCCACACAAACCCAAATTGACAAAAAATGTAAATTAAACCAAAATGATAGAGAGAATAGGCATATATCTTGTGCTATTGCTCGTATGTTACAAACTAAAGAAGAAAAGAGCAATATAGAAAATCAAAATTTGAACTTATCTCTCACAAGGCATGATGTCTCTTTGTCGTCGCCGCAACATAAACATGAACACAATTCTATGGATATTTTCATTAGACATCCTATTGTGATTAATTTAGGTGATGAAACTGAAATTTCAAAGATTGATATATAAGTGCATAATGAGTTGAATTCATTTTTCTCTTCTTCCATGAACTTAAATGAAACTTCTCCTAAAAAGAGTGTTGAACTTGGTGCTTCCCCTAGTTCAGAACTTGGTGTTGTCCCTTTGGCTAGTTGTCTGCCTTCTTTATATACTGACCAAGATTGGGATGTAGATGACCTACTATAGGTTGACTTGCATGTGCCTTACAAGTTTTTTTTTTTTTTTCTCATGTTTTGGCTATGTGATTTATTATTGTGCATAATGTGATCCCTATGCTAGTTTTTTGATCTCTCTCTCTCTCTCTCTCTCTCTCTCTCTCTCTCTCTCTCTCTCTCTCTCTCTCTCTCTTTGTGAATTCCTCTATATGTACCCACATTCTTCTCTATGTCATAAATATTTTATCTTTTTCATTTGTCCTTTTTTTCCTTTTGGGGATGATGCAAGCCATTGATAAATTCAGGTTTCTTCCATGTTGACCTAAAAGGTGTTTTTATTTTTATTCACTCTCTTTGTGTCATTCTTCAAGTTCTATGAGTGTTTTGGGAATGGTGAAATTTCCAAGCTCTATAACAACACTATATGAAAAGATATACTAACCCCGAATCCATAGATCCCTTATATACTTTTTTGGGAAACCCCTCCCTAATTTTTCATGGCATGGCTTTATTTTGGAAACATGTGAATTAGTATAGGGCTTTCCAAGGAAGCTCTCAAGTCTTAGGAGTAAACATTGGCTACTTTAAAGTATTTTCTCACAACAATGGTGTTAGCAACCACTATAAAGTGGTTCATATATTGATAATATATATTGACATTTTTCATGTTTCATGGTGTTATTTTCTTTTTTCTTGTGATGTGTCCTTTTATTGATGGTTTCATTGGGTTTGATGTCCTTTAAGGGTGTGATATTTTGTAGTGTATGAATTTTCTCTTAGTGGTGATGCAACAAACTACATTCCCTAAGTTGTGAAACTTTTATCTTGGACTTTTTATCTCTTAGAGACATTAGGCATGACATTCCCTAAGAAGAATACCTTACACGAACTAAGCAGGATACCATTGAATAAAATCCTATGTATAATGTTCATAATTGTTTGGCATAACACAATTTTCTAACCTTATGAAGCTTGAACCCAAATAAAATTCCACCAATCATAACACACCTTGCTTTCCTATGGATCCTTCCCCATGTTAATAGGTGTTTCGAATATTAATAGGTGTTTGGAATAATACAACTTGTTAAGCCTTATGAAGCTCAAAACCCTAAATTCAAGGCCACCTAGAATAACACAACTTACTTTCCTTTGGAGCTTTTCCTAGCAATGTGATTCCTCATTAAAGTTGTTAGAAGGATAGCTTTGATATGGTATGGGAGCCTAATATGATTCTCTCATTTTTCACCTTGTATTGGAAGACTCGCCTAGTGGATAGCCTAAAGTTTCGTTACCTCAAAGTGAGCACAAACCAATATCTTAGATGTGTTCCACATCATGTTGTAAAATGTAGGCTTCATCTTCCTAGTCTTTGATGTTGTATGATTGTGTATATTTGTCATTGCTTCATACATAAGTGTCGTAAATGTCTACTTAGTGTGAGTTTGACATGGGGTCATACACTCACTAAAGTGAGGTAAAAATGTAGTAATGAAAAAAAATATCCCTTTTTCACTTAATTTGGGAAATATTAATAATAAAATGAGCCTAATGTTGCCTTAATTTACCATTGCAATGTGTTTTACTCATTCACATTAAGTTTAGGGCCCTTTTTTAACTAAATGGACTTAATTGTGCCTTGCTTATGGTCTTTTAAGGTGTACCTTTACACTTTCACACTAATATAGGGCTTTATTAATTGATTGAGGATAATTTTCCTTAATTGCCCCTTTAATTAAAATCCAAGCCTAATTAAATGCAAATTCTGAGGGATAAAACTCGACATTCATAAATTCCATTTCACAACACTTAATTTTGGAAGGTGTGTTTCCTAGGTAGGTGACCTAGGACCCATTCACCATATGGTGAATGGGTCCTCACTTAGTCCTACGACCTTACTTTTACATGATATTTCGCCTTGTCCAATGTGTATCCTAGGTAAGTTTCCTAGGATCCATTAACCACATGGAAAATGGGTCCTCACTTAGACCTAGGACCCCTCTTTTGGATATGTTTCTGGTGGTATTTTAATGATTTCAAATCTATAACTCAATGTTGGCTCATGATATTTGTATTTTGAGAATTTAATATGAAGATATGTATAAATACAAGGTTATTTTACTATGTTTCAAAACTAAGAATCAAAATTCCATATGTTCAAGTCCTAATAGAAAGTTTATGAGATCAAGAGCATTCAAGAGCATTTCTAACGCATTCAAGGGAAGATTATTTCAGCAATCAAGATTTTATTTTTCATGTCAAAGATGTATTACATCATGCATGTTTTTTGAGCTAATATGTGGATGTAGCATTCAAGATCAATTCAAGCATATTCAAAGGCATCATTTCATATCAAATTTTATGATCAAGATCTACATTCATTGAGGCCACTTCATGCTAGATTACAGATTTGTACTCCAAGGTTTCAATTAAGGTTTGGTGAGTTGTTACATATTGTTGTTCATTCATCATTCCTTCATACTTTCATTCATTTCAAGGTTTAACTAACAAAACAAGGTTTGACTAAGGAAAACCCCTATTCCCTAACAAAACAACTTTTTTCTCTCTTTGATGTGTGATTTCAAGTTTTAGGTTGAAGATCGTTTGGAAAGAAAAATTGGAGAAAGTTGGAAAGTTGTCAAAGATGTAAGAAAAGTTGTCAAATCACAAAAAACTAAGCTACAAGTTTTATTTATGGCTTTTCGAGAGTTTCTTAATAGAATATGGAAGTGTGGACATTGAAGAACAGATTTGAGAAATAGATTTTTAGGATCCCTAGCCATGACCTATTCACCATAGTGTGAATGAGTCCTCAATGAGTACTAAAAAATCACTTTTGGTGAAAGGTACACAACATTTGACCCTTTTCATACCTCCATGTGGACTACTATTTGGGTGATATTTAATTTATGCTCCTCATTTGCATATTATAACACACATTTTGAATGAAATGAGAAGGATAGGTGCATCATTTTGTTTTATTTTGATAAACCTATTTTTTATGTTTCAATCACATTAAACTTGTAGTGATTGAAAGGAACATAGAAAGCATGCATCAAATCAAAGAACACAAGAATTCCATATTTATGTGGAAAAATTAAAAATGGAAAAACCATGGGGAGGATTAGCTTACAATATAAATATTGTAATTCGTTACAAAGTTTGATACAGTTGATAGAATCACTGTACAAGGATACACTATCCAAAGGAAGAAAGGATCACTGCCAAAGGGCTCACTAAACAAAATAGAAAGAGATAGAAGAAAGGGTGAATCACTATCAAATATGAACCATTAATATTACATCTAACTTATGTTGAAGATACAATTATGTTGAAGCTTAGAATACTGACTTAGCACAGTTAATTCATCACCTCATAAGTAATTCACACTTCTCTAATCTAAATCTTGCACACACTTAAAAACACTTAATTTTCTCTCATCTCCTTTGTATCATCACACAAGGAATTAGTCATGTATATCAACCATAATGAACCAAAACATCAAGTAGGTCATCCCAAAACATGTACTATACAACACTTCATCCTATTGGCTCAAAACTAAATCATATACACCTTGTAGAAGGAACCAAAGTATGTAACACATTAAGATAGGTTTTCAAGACCTATAATTACTCACGTAATCCTAATCCAAACTCTACCCATCTTTGCACAACCCAAAATACTTAGTTTAGTACTACTTGGTGAAGAAACAATAGAATGAACCATATTTTCACTCACAAATTGACACACAGAAAACCAAAATACTTGCCACTTAGAGAAAACATACTACAAGTGTCCTCAAACCCTTTTACAAAATTGCATACCAAAATTTCCATTCATGGTGGAATACAACTCACCTTCCAATAATACACTCTATCAGAGTTACATAGTCATTTCCATACCAATACTCTACCACTATTATCTTTGATTGTGGAAGACATCTAATCATGAAATATCAAATTTAGAGTCTTCCAACATGAATCATCATTACCTCAAAATTGCATAACAAAATTATTCATGGTGGAGAAATGTTGACCAAAATACTAGTTCTCTGATCATGGGTAAATTGTTTTCTAGACTTAGGAAAATATCCAAATCAAATGACATCTTCTCTAGACCAACACATTGGCATCTATTCAATAGGTTATCATTAGTGACAACACCATATACTAATATGATCATCAATTTTCTTACTCAATGATCTCTTCACACTATGGATCAATGACAACATTAGTAGAATACACAAGCTTCCATCAATCTCTATATCCAACCATCTCCATATTGTTGATATCAATGACAAAATTTTAGTATAATTATAACAAATTTCATGTGATTCATATAGAAAAAATAGGTTTTAGTGAATTTCCATGAATCTTTTTATTTTAAGACCCAAACCACAAAGATATAGGACCCTCAAGAATTGTACATCATTCCCAAATTTTAAAATTTCGAAAAACCTATGCAAGACATTATCACCTTGGGTGCCCTTGTCTAGCCAATTTGAGCCTAAATTTTGTGTAAAATCTTGTCTCTGGTCTCGACCCAGATCTTCCCTCAGTCTCTATAGACCAATCCTATAACTCTTTGATTTTCTAAAATCATTGCTAGCATGATCCATAAGACAAAACATAATGTTCTCATCGAGAAAATCTTGTTTCATCATAATTCATGTTCTCTTGTCAGTTCTTGTTAAAAAAATTAAATATTTTTTGTCACAACTGCATGAAAATGAGTTTATTTCTAAACTTTTGTTATTTTTCATTAATCCCTCTACCACTCTCTCCTACTTGTGAGGGTATACTAGTTCAAGAGAATGCAATCATTTACAATCATGACAATCATGTTCTTTTCTCATGAAGAAGGTATCTTGGTGCTCGAAGATCCAATCATTGAGTGTCATGAGAATTTTGTTTTTTTCTCTCCCAATAGATGAAGGTATTAAGGTGGCATTAGATCCCCCATCAATAGAAGATCATCAACTTGAGCACATTAACTTTGTTGAGGTTATGAATACACAATTACTAACATTTATATCTCATTTAATTATTGGACCTCCTAAAATTCCTCTAATTATTGGACCTCCTAAAACACCCCTCATTATAGGACTTCCTAAACCTCGTGGCCATATCCTAAACTTTGTAAAAAAAACTCACTAGTAATCATGTATCGTAGCAACCAAGTTATCATGTAGTTGCTCAAGCATATAACACTATAAATAATAAACAAGAAAAAAAAAAAACCAACATCCATCCCATTGCCTCAACCATTGTAGTGCCCTCCGTTTCGGTCGTTGTTGTTGGTAATGTCATGTTGATGTGGTGATTTTACTATTTAATTTAATTTTAAGTTTATGAGATAACACTAATAATATGATTGGATTTGATTAATAAAGTTAATTTAATTATAAGGTTAGTTGTTTTATTTGGAATTAAATAAAGAATTAGATTCAATAATAAACATTAATTGAATTATCATTGGGAGTTAGTTATTTAAAGTAAACAGATTAGATGGGGAAAGATAACTATCATTTAATGATTAAATTCAATTAATAAATTTAAAAGTGAGAAAAGATTAGAGAGGATTAAATATTAAAATTGTACTTAAGTTTAAATAAATTAAGGTGAAAATATTTATTAAAATATATTTTATTGTAACTAAAAGAAAGATTAAATTATTAAATATTTATTAAATATTTAATAGTTGATCTATTTGGTTCATATATTAAAGAGTCAATTATAAAATAATGGATAGGGGTAGTGGCTGGCATACAATCGTAATTGGTGGAAGTGCAATGGTCTGCTAATGGGACTATAAAAGACACCATCAAAGAAATTATAATAAGTGATAGAAGTCAAATGGTTCTGGGAGGGGAGTGGAAAAGACACCATGAAACAAATTATAAACAAGAATTATTTGGAGGATGCTAGGGAGGAAGCTTGGAATCGGGCGGACGGTGTAAACTTGGCGATCATCGTCACTATGAAGTTTGTAACTCATGGGAATTCGATTAAGGTCAGATCTTAACTTTATTCTCTTGCACCTTTTTGAAGCCTTCGTAGTATTCTTACCTTTGTCATAACTTGGAGTAGCCGATTTCCATTGACTGTGATTTCATACATGGAATGATTCTATCTTACATCGACGTCTATATTTTGTTATGTGTCTCAAATGTTCATCAGTAATTTTGTGTTCTTGAATATTTGTGTGTTAAAAAAAATTTGATGAATCTGCCTTACCCTCGAAATTCTTAACAGTTCGAGTGTTGGGTATTTGATTTACTTGTGAAGCTTATCAACCCTTAGTATTGATTTTAGCTTAATGTCCATACATTATTCTTGCCTTAAGGGAAGTTCTTGATTCCAATTATTACCTTATTAAGTTTCATGCAATTAAAGCTTTGAATTTTTCAATGCTTCGTGATTTTCCTCGCATGTACTAATCGAATCTTATTTGAAAGTTTTCTGAATTCTTCCATGATATAGCATTTGTGTGTATCCTACAGTCATAACTTTCATCTCTGGCAATCTGGAAATTATATCGCTGTCTAGAATAAGTTTTAAAGTTTGAATAATCTCCTTGATTTTGTTAACAATCCACCACAACTGCAACACTTGAAAACAAAATATTGTCATAGTATAAATAACCTCCCTGAATCCTCAGCAATCTGCTCAGCCATGCACTTGAACTTAATAGGAAGTTTATAGATTTAATTAAACTGCTTGATTCTGCTGTCAATCTTATGCAGTTGCAACACTTGAAATTAAAATATTGTCAAAGCTCTAAAAAGATAGAGAGTGGGTAGAGTTTTACATCCAGACTTCAAACTTGAGCACATCTCTAGAAACTCTCCTCCAAACATAAATAAGTTACTATGAAGTTTTGAATTGATTTGAATGAAGTTCATTCACATTCTGTTTATTACATTTTAAGGCTGAGAGCAACGCATCAATACATTGAAGGAATTGCAACCAAATTAAAGATTAACTTATTTATTTATATCCTTCCCAAGTTTTTTAAGTCTCTGTTAAACTTCAAAAATACTTTATAGGCTCTTAAGTCACGTATTTGCACCTCACCTTTCTCTTTCCCTTCAGTCTTGTGATAACATTTGAGATTTGATAATAATGCAAGTAGATGGCAATATTTCCAAATTCCAATATTCACTTTCTAATATACTTGGCAACCTGTCATTGTTACGCCATTTAGAGTTGATGCATTGTACAAAATTAAATAATCTCCCTGAAATCGTTGGGAACCCGTCACAGCTGCAACGTTTAGACTTGCAAAGGTATAGTAAATTAAATAATCTCTCTAGTTTCAGTGAAAACCTGTCATAGTGACGCGCTTGATCTTTGTAGGGTGTATAGATTTAAATGATTCCTTTGATTTCTTTTCCATCCTGTCTCAGCCGCGAGCTTGAGCATATTAGGAAGTTTAAAAGTTTTTATAATCTCTCTTATTTCATTATCAATCTTTATTGTGTGGAAATGTTTTCAATTACCACATATGTGAATATAAATATCTATAGATGCTTATTTATAAAGTAGTCATTTGATTTAGTGTTTCCCTTTAATTGTTAAGAGATTTAGATTATTTGCTTAATAAATTAATTATAAATATTGCTATATTCTAGAGAAATGGGACTTCGTCCTTAATTGTTGGATTGATAGTGAATTAAGTAAAAGTGTAATCTTATTTTAGGTGATTAATTAATTAAGTTGGTCCTTAAACTAGAATGTTTAATAGGGAAAGAGTTATCTATGGCAGATTCATAAAATAAATAAAATAAGAATATATGAAAGTTATTTGTTTTAATAGGTAATAGGTAAGTGAGTTGTGAGAAGGAATAGGGGAAATTGATTAATTAGTTTTAGGGGATTGATTTCAATATTAGAAGCTAATAATATAAATAGGTTGGTTATTGGTTGAGGTGATATATAATTAAAGAATCTTGTTTTGAATAAATAAAGTTATTAATTGTTGGTATGAAATCTTTCCATGTAGTTAGTCATCATGTATTAAGGATGGTGAAGTATAGAATCCTCACATTTGTTACTTTAAGAGGAAACATATGTTCTTTTAGAATATTATTAATCATTGTATCTAATTTAGGATGGAAAGGTAGGTTAAAGATTTTAACTTGAGATTTATTTTAATGAAAATTAAAATATGAAGTATATATTGACTTTTTCTTATATGTTCTCTTATTTGGTGATTTAATTTTATAGTACTAATTTCGTGATATCTTTTAATTCTTTTATGTTTCTTTTAGTTTAAGAATTAAATAAATATTATCTTAATATCTAACTCCTCATATCTTATAGAAATTTACTAGGAACAATGATTCTCTTATTTGTATATTCTAATTAAGTAATTGTTGAGTATCGTGTCATGGGTGTTTGTACTGAACTTTTATGGAATTGTGTATCCTTGGCCATGGTTAAGTATTATAGTAAACTCTATTTGACTTCATTATGGTAGTTTTATAAACTTGAATCAACGAAATAAATTATTCCTTGAATTGGGTTTTCATTCTTCATTATTTCATTTGGATTGTTAGCTAGTGGATTACTTTATGACAATTCGAGTGTCTAATCATGGATAGTTATTTAGAACCTTGAGATTGTAATTGTTTTGTTGTTGAGTCGGATGGTTTTTATTTGGGAATATAAATGGATTATTGTTGTGGTTGTCATGTTGCTAAATTTGTGAAGGTGATTTACGTACCACTCTAAGGGTTTCTTGTGAGGAGAAAATTGAGGTCTCTCGTGGAACACCTAGTTGGTGGCTTTTGGATGTTGAGTGATTTTTGTTGAATTAAAGGTTGATTTTCTTCTATGATTCCCTTGTGAGGTGACACCATTGTTGATAAGGGATTGTATTTGTGTTAGGGTTGATTGATTTGTGGATGGGTCTTGATGAATCTTCCTTTTTTTATGGCTTTTCTGAGTTAATCTCATATTTGAGGGAAATTTTATCCTTGTGTTGGAATTATTGGGGAAAAACTTGTGTTGCTTCATTTTACCCTTGGTTGCGGGATTTCATTCTTTTTGACTTCCAGAGGCTTGAGATGATTGTCAGTTGATGTTCTCTCTTTATGTGCCCTTGATGTGGCAAGTGTTTTGGTTTCATGATTTTGAAAGGGTTGTACGGGAATTCTTCGGACTTTGATTTTGTGTTTATAGCGAGATGGGTAATGCCTCACATTCTTTTCTGTTGTGATCTAATGTTCTTGTTATGTTGTGCAACCCTTGGTTTTTGGTTTGATATTGTTGGGTCTCTAGGGAGAGTGGCTCCTCGTGGGGGTCAGCGCCCCGTTTAAGGGGAAGGGCACAGGATAACCCACGAGTGAGTTAGTAATCAAGTGAAAAACTAATAATTAACTTAGGAGGGTTGGGTAGTAATATCATTATAAGATAAAAAAAAGGGGATTCCTCATCTTCATTAGCGCTTCTGTAGGCTAATGGAAGGCTGAGAAGGCCGTGGCAGGCAAGGTCGTGACCTCGTCTTCACGAGAGGTCTACGGCTCCGCATGAGTCACCCTATGGACCAGTGCCTCCAGTTGGAGGAAGGGCACAGGACAGCCATAGATGGGACCGATGCCTCTAGTTGGGAGGAAGAGCATAGGACAGCCCATGTAGGACTATGCGATGACACTCTCCCCTAGTTGCCCATGTGTTCTACTTTATTGTGTTCCTCTTGAAGTAGGTTATGGGGGTTGGTTTAGATTGTTGATATAGGGATTTATATTGATTTATGGAGCATATCCTTGATACATCTTTGGTGTACTTTGTGGTCTTGTATGATCTCATTGATATTTGACTTATGACCTTGTACTTTTATGGTACTGTGATATGATGTTATTGTATTGTTTAATTGCAATTTGGAATTGTATTATGTTTATTAATTCAGTTTGATTTGGAAGTGTTTCATGATCATCCTTTGGTTACTCGTTTACAAGTCATTGCTTTGATTTTTGTGATGAGATTTATGATTTTAAGTTGTTATGTTGACTCTTGGATGTTGTTGATTATGTCATTGTAATTCCTTGAGTATTATGATACTTTTGTATGACATTGAGTCTTGTGGTTCCTTGTTTGGATGTTCTTGGCTGAGGTCTCTTTCTTGTTAGCTCTTAGCATGGGGGGTGGGTCTTCGGACCCACATGGACGGGTGGAATGTGTTAAGCACCCCATTGGGTCTCCAGTCAAGGATCGAGAGGTGCAGATTGGTGCTATTGCGGTGACTCTAGAGTTGTACCTTTCTTGGAGCCAGTTATGATTCTATGTATTCCTCTGTTCAATTGTATCATGTTATCTTGTTGTATGGGTTCTACCCATGATTGGAAACACTTTTGTATCATTGTACATCTTGAACATTGTATTATAATGTAACATTAAATCTTGTGTGGATATTGGCCATGGTAGTTGTTATCTAATGTGTTAAGTTAATCATGCATATGTTGTATTTATGTACGCAAATAGTTTCTTATCAATGAATTTTCATGTATGTATTACATTAGTTAGTGTTTACTTTGTTATGGATTATATCTTTGGCTTTTATTCTTTATTTTCATTGTGTGGATCTAAGTTAGTAATGAATCCTCGTGTACCCCAAGGGATGTATGTGCTAATGAATCTACTTAAATGAAATTCATGTCATAATTTAATGTGTATTACATGTATGTTATGTTAACTTTAAAAAAATAAAATTGTGCAGTAATTATTGTTTTATTGTCCTTTGGGGTTTGCACGACGGGGTGTTACAACCATACCTTCTACCCACACCCAATATTTCTTAGCATAATAGTTAAAAAATGATCTTGTTGAGAAAATTTTTAATACTATAGAAAAATATCCCTTTGGGATGTAATTCAAACAACACCTACATAACACAAGAGCGTATGTGCATGATCATCATGGAAAAAAAGGCCCTTAAGTGGTGAAAAATTAAAAAAAAATAGAGTTAGGAAACTTGACATAAAAATTTGAATAAGTTATCTATATTATTTGAGAAATATCCAAGAATACAATCTATAGAAAATTGAATGTAGTTTCTAAACTACTATGTTATTTAAAAAAAAAATCTATTTGACGTTAATTTGAAATTTCAATCCAATAGTAGTTAAATTTCAGGGAAAAAATAAGGTGTCTGTCTAACAACCCTAACCACAATAAAATGATAATATTTTCTTATAATATTGTAGATATAAGTAGAGGAATTATGTCCCGATGTGATGTATATTTTTTTGTAATTTTTTCCAAGTAAATAATTAATTATGAATTTTTTATTAAAACTTTAAAAAAATTTAGAAAATCATATGTCTGACCACCTTAACTTGGTCAAAAATTCATGAAATTCAATTTTTTTTTAATCCTATATAACATGTGAAGCATAGAATGTGACACATGTTTTTGATTTAAAAAATGTGATACCGTTTGAAAGCTATAGATGTTTTCCAATCAGCCTGTCAATTAGGACTTTAGTCGTAATTCAAATAGATAATGAATAATAATTATTTATTAAATTCAAAGTAAAGCATAATTTATATTGATGGAAAGCTGGGAATCTCCTTTAAAAACCCTTTTTTTCATCAATTTTGGGTAAAAAAAATTCATCAGCCACATACATTACATATACCCATCATATCACCACTTTTTGGCCCATCATGATCATGTACATACCCAAGATTCTCCAAGAGGCTCTGCAAAAGATTGATGTCTTACTTCTATTAAACTGAATTATGTATCATCCTTTTTTGATTTATGTAAGTGAAAAAATTGGGTATTACATTCCCTCAACATTAATTACCCCTTCTTGATATCCAAAATAAAATTGAATCTTTAATGATAATAGTGGTCATTAATAAAAATGGGGTTAGGAATACACTTTGATAGATAATGGATCAAGCCTTAATGCTTTTATCATTGATCTTCTAGATGAAATTCATGTGGATAAGAATCTTATAGAACCTAACGATCTTTCTATTTGTGGCTTTGGAAATATTAGTAAGCAACCATTAGGAGTGATCACACTACCTATTAAGGTAGGATTTATGAATTTACAAACACCTATCAATATCAAGCCAAGACCTCTTTTATATAATCTTCTCTAGGTAGAACATGTATTCATGTTGTAAAGGGAGTCTTGTCTAATCTTCATTATGAGATGAAGTGTGAATATGATAATAAGAAATATATGGTTAAATCAAATGAAAAGAGTTATAATTTATAATATAAGATTGAACATAACAATTCCAACTCTTAATTCTTTGATTAGATCTTGAAAGTTAGAACCCATACATGTTGAACATAAAGAATAATGTGTTTTACCCATGATGAAATCTTAGTATGATGATTGGGGGTTATTAGATTTTACACATTGTTTCAAAGGGGAGTCTAAAATATCATCACCAAAGTCCAAATAGTCAAATACAAATGATGACCATGATATTGCTTCATCTTCAAGTTTACTTTCAGTGATGATTACAGTTCATTAGATTTTACACCCTCCTTTACTAGAGAGTACAAAATATCACAATCTAAACCTAAAGAGTCTTGTGTTTTTTCTGGTTCTACTTCAATAGATTCAAAAACATCACCCAATTATTGTGATGGGGGATCTTCAACTCTCGTCCCTAATGAGTGGAAGATGCCCAACTTTTAAAAACATAAGAAGTACTTGCATGCTCAAGAAAAATCCAAGTCTTTTCAAGAGCATGTAGATACGATTTCTTCATATGAGTTAGAATAATGTCATGGGCTTGGCTACAAAATTCTTTCTAAAAATGGATATACTACAAAAATGGAACAAAATTCTAAGGATCAAGTGAAGTCTATACCGTACTTTCCAAAAAGGCTCTAGGTTTCCAATATTTATCCCCATCTTCGTTAGATGCTTTCTAATCTTCTGCATTTACGAAATCTTATGGTAAGATTGCAATTTTTTCTTCACAAAAGAAAGAAGTGGCTTCTACTATTGAGCAAGAGTGTATCTTGTCAAGGATTCTCAAAGCCCAATTGATTACTCTTCCTCTAAAAACTCAAAATAAATTTAATAACTCATTTTGTGCATGCTCATTTTACCAATAAATGTTAGGCTATGAGTAATAAAATTCAATAACTTAAGGATTATGGTGCTCTTACATGTGATGATGCACCTATTCTTTCTAACCAACAATGATCTTTATTCTATGGTGTTTCTCATCACTATGTGGTATTTGTAGCTCTATGTGTTTTCTTATTTCCATTCATGGTGATACAATTCTAAGTGCAACCATATTTTTCATGGTAGCAACACGATAGTCTATTGCATGGTTGTTCTTATCTCCACACTTAAGGGGCAAGGATAACTAGTTTTGAAGGTATGCATTCTTTTCTTCCTTAAAATACCAACATAGCAAGTACGTTGACATTTTAAGGGGTGGATATATTACCCCTATCCATACACATCTTTTGAGATTCAACTTATTAAAATACCCCCTTAGTAGTGGTGTTGTTTATAATGCCACCTATGGTGTGGTTATCAATCATACTATTGGACATTTTTTTTTTATAAACCTTCTTTGGTGATTTTCATTCGTCCCCTTGGTCATTCATTCCCTTGGATGTTAAAATTTATGCCCCCCATGAGGTGAGTTTTGTTTTTAGCCTTGGACATTAAAATATGAAACTTTGCAAGATAGTCCATGGATTTGGCATAATACATCTTGTTTATTCATGAACTTGAGCACCCTTTTTAACATGACCACCTAGCATAACAAAATTTGCTTGCAAGTCAAGCCATGTGTTTTATGAGTGTCTTACCATAATGTAAATTTCTAGCCTTTTGAAACCCATCATAATGTATGGACACCTAGCATAATGTATCTCGCTAGCTAGAAAATCCATGTGGCTCATGAGTGATCTTACATCCTTGTGAGACCATAATTTTAGACAGCACATTCGATGGATAACATTTGGTATTTGAGACAAATTTAAGATTGGGGTCCCTTTTCCTTACTGACTCAAATCCTTTTAGTACTAACCTTATTCTTTTTTTGTATGTTTGTATCATATTATGTTTGTATTCTATCATGTATTGTGTAGTGTTTTTTGTTGTGTTCTTGTCATGTATGTTTTGGGTTTTATTACTGCATTAAATGCATGTGTGTGTAGACACGTAAAATATACATGCATATGATATAGATTCACTCATTTCAATTAGTCCTTAATCATCCCTCTACTAACCATTTTAATCGAATAATCTTTATCTAATTAAAATTCATCATATTTCCTCTTTTAATTAAATAAATCAATATTTATTTAATTAAATCAATATTTATTTAATTAAATCATATATCCCCTTCTAATTAGATAAATCAAATTTATCTAATTAAATATATCATTCTATTTGATTAAATCATATTCCTCTTTGTAATTAAATAAATCAATTTTATTTAATTAATCTTCTAAAGTTCTCCATTTAATTGAATAGATCAAATTTATTTAATTTAATCTCTAATGTTCTTTATCTTCTCATTTAATTTAAATAAATCCAAATATTTAATTTGAATGTCACATTAAGCTAACCTCCATTAAAATTAATCAAATCATGATTAATGCTAATCCTAATCACCCAAATCCTCTAACTTTTGCAACTTGTGCAATAAATCAATTTATTTGACATATTATTTCTTCTATTTTCATTCAAAATGGAATCTTCATGGAATATACTTCAAATTTGAAATCTCACCCCAAAAAGGACTTGTCCTCCAACATGGCATTAAATCCTCTTACATTGTCTCTTACATGTCTCCAGCTTGGGATTTAAGCCACTTTCTTCTTCCGCAACAAGCCAACTTTCAAATTTTCAAATTTCCACCTAATGTCATTTATGGGCACAATGACCAAAATGTGATCCACCTTTTTCCACTTATATGTTGACAAGTGGAACTTGGTCATTGGTTGGTGCTTGTTCCCACATTCATCCCTTTTGCCTCACTCTCCATCATTCTCATCTATAAATAAGAGGCTCTCACTTTGATTCTAGATACACAACTTCATGCAAAGACATTATCTTCAGATTTTGAATTTTCTCATCCATTGTTCATCCATTTTCTCATTTTCATAGCTAGGTTATGTAGGAATTCAACCAAGGAGCATCAAATCTTCATGAAATCATCACTCAATCTTGCAAGGGATTGGGAAAGGGCCAGTTTCCACATCAAAATGACACCAATTCCCCCATGGGATTGAGATTTTGCTTGCATTAGATAGGATTTTATAGTTTTCATTTGTGTTCTTCATATCCATTTCTTATTTTGTGTACTTCAAATGAATTCTATGGGGAATTTTGATTTAACTTGCATAATGATCTAATTGTATGATTTTTTGTTGTGTTTGTGTAGGTCTAACATCGATATTCACATTTTGGCACTAGAAGGAGGGCTGACTTGAAAATTTTAACACTTTTTTCTTCAAAATTCTATGGTTTTTTTGAACTTTTTGTGTCTACAAGAAAACAACGCCACTAACAGAGAAACTAAGATGTTATAATTCCAATGATGCCATGTAGCATTGCTATTAAACTCCAAACTATGACACTAAGTCATTCCCCCCTAGAAATTTGAATTTCAAAATGTGAAGCTGGGACACTTTTCTCTCACCAAAATTCTAAACTCTAAACAGTGTTGCTTGGTCAATACAACGCAACAGTTGCATTCATTGGTTTTGTCATCGATTTTTGCTATCATTCCTAGTGGCGCTATACAATGCAACTAACTTCTTCAAATTGTGCCACCTATGTAGACTACATCATTGGAGTTGTGTAAAAGACACTTTTTAGATTATTTTTAACATGTGATTTTTTCATTTCTATTGATTTTGACTATTAACTAGTTTTTTGCCTCCATTTCTGTAGTTTTAACTAGTTTTTGTAGGTTGGACTGATCAAAAAGTGTAGAAGGGAACAAGAGAAAGGCTCCTTATGGCACCATCATTTCATCATATCAAGTGTTTTTAAACACTTTAGGGAAAAAAATATAATTCCTTTTCTAAGGATTTGTTATCTTTCATGCTTTTAGGACTCAATAATTTTGTTTGGGCTTAAGAAAAAAAAATAAGAAAAAAGGATTAAAAAGAACCTTAGGCAACTTACTAGATTTTTTTTAAGGCTTAACAATTCAACAAGCAAATCTCACATTTCCTTTTGGTGCTTAAAAAGAATCCAAATATTGCTTTGAAGGATTAAAATGAACATGTGCTTCTATGTTTTGTAATCTCTTATCCAAAGTAATATCATATAAAATATGTATGTGCTTCTCTTGCACCTCGCGACGATCTTGATAATCGAAAGGATTTTCATGATATTAAGTTGTATAAGTGATTTCCTCCACACTTCAATTTGGGATTCTTAAAATTGAACAAAATCTTGTGAGTGTGAGTGGAGTATATCGTGTTTGTTTTATCTTTTTTTCTCAACAAAGATTGATCAAACTACGAGTGTACTTGCTCACTTTTGTCTATCCTTAGAGGGCCTACCTTGTGGGAAAATGTAATCACCCAAGGGAATGAACCAACTAGGAACACGCTAAAGCCAAGTGACTTCTAATTGGTATATAAGTGTGGGTACTTGAGGAAAGTTCAATAATCATGAGGATTATTCTAACAAGAAGGGAAACAATGGTCTCCTATCATATGGATGATCCCCCACGAATATAATGCCTATACTAGAATCTCATGTTTAGAAGGCCCAAATCCTTAATCTATTTGTTGGTGCAAGAATGGTCATTCTGAAGTTGTTCCATATTTTTATGGCTCTTAGTAGAGATGAGAAGTATTCCATGGGAGTTTTTGGGCACTGATGCTTGGTTGACCTAAGAAGTGAGTGCATTGTAAGGGGGATCCTGTGTGGTCAAGCATCTAATCATTTGCTAAGAGTAGGAATAGATAGATTTATCCAAGTGGGAATTCAACAACTATTTCCATTTTATCCATAGAGTTGTGCATTTTCTTGGAATCAAAACACTTTGCTTGGATCTTAAATATTGGAAAACAAACATTCAACATGATCATCAAATTTCAAACCCTTTAGGAAGAAAATACCTTTGATAAAATTCAAGTGTTATTGCTTTCCCTAGGGATTCTATCCTTAGAGGCTTCTAATCATTTGAATTTACATCTCAATTTTCTCACTAAAGTCAATAGTAGGGAGCGTTTTCCTTAATTTCCTTGATTCCCACATAATGGACTTTGTGGGATGAGAAGAAATTAGGACATTAGACATTTAGTTTGAAACCTAATCAAAGAATTGTTTGTGGTAAAAAGAACTCATTAAGCAAAGATAAGAAATAATTGGACCCCATACATGTGCTCTTCTAAATGATTTCCTGAAAGATCAAAATCCAAAAACCAAAGTCCAAAGGTCTTAGTCAAAAAGCTCACAAGAAATGTTTGTCTATGCTTTATAAATTTAGAGAAATATTTTCCTTCAACTTTTACAAATGTGCATAAAGGAACAATCCAAATTTGTATTCATTTTACTATTGGAAAAATCCAAGTCTCTTTCAAAGGTTTGAGTATCTCACATAGGGAGTATTAGCATTTTCTTCAACACCTTAGTCTAATAAACAAAGTCTCTCTAGTCTCTTAGGATCAAAATCAAAAATTTCATCCATCCTTCAAACATCAAAATCAAAAATCACCTCACCAACAACTCCTGAAAATATTGAAAAAATCATCTAT
The DNA here is from genome assembly GCA_007258455.2 of Sequoia sempervirens. Lineage (NCBI taxonomy): Eukaryota > Viridiplantae > Streptophyta > Pinopsida > Cupressales > Cupressaceae > Sequoia > Sequoia sempervirens. The sequence continues at coordinate 245,065,901 of VDFB02281492.1, forward strand.
GCTAGACTTCTAGCAAATCCTTTCAAATAAAAATAAAAAACATCTTGTTTAGCTAAGTGTGTTTAGATGAATCCTTCTTCATACCCTTACTTAAATTATCACCTTGTGGACAAGTTTATTCCAAGATAACATCCAACATCGGGGTTTATTAGTCCATTATCCAAATCAAATCCAAATCAAACCAAATCAAAACAAAAATAAAAAATCCAAAATTCCTAAAGTCTAGCATTGATCCAAAGTTCTGAAGAGTTAAAACACCCATATCATTCACCCCTTTCATCATTCATCTCATCATTTTAGAGGTCAATTTTGCAACAAGGTCCAAACATAAGAATAACATGGAATATAAACTTGATCCATACATCATGATTGGTCTAAACCAACCAAACTATCAAAGCCTTACAATTCCAATTTGCTATCAAAACTCACATTTATACAATCCATACATGGGATCACTATATCCTACAAACCTCAATGGTACAAAAAATGTGAGTATGCCAAATATAAATTTTGGAACAACTTTCCCTATGGTAGATTTAAATCCAATTCCAAACTTACAAATTTATCAACCAAACAATCAATGCACGAGTCTTCAAAACAACAATATCCCACCAAATCCATACATAGAAAAACTGAATATACCAAGTACAAGTTTACCAAACATGAATATTCTAAATCCATGCTTGGTAAACATTGAGGTAAATATGTTTGTGAATCATACAAATTTTGTTCAAAGTCCAAACAAGATGATAACAACTCCATATATTGATCCAAGTCAAGGTACCACCATGCAAAATCAAAGTTACCTAAAACAAGGCAATATGTTTTCTAACCACAACAATGTTCAATTTCAACCTATAATTCCAAATCTAAGCATCATCCCAAATTAGAATATTTTCTAAAATAAATTTTTCCATGATCCCATAAAAACACCACAGGTACACATTCCAAATCTGCTTGAACAAAAGAATCAACTATATCAAGGGAGTCAAAATCAAAATCAGGATCAAATTTCTCTAGATCAACTTGCTTCACTTTCTAAACTAAATGATTTATTTAGCCAAGAGACCTATTCACTCCAAAATCAATACACTCTTCCATTGGTTGAACCATGTTATCAAAGCATTGAGTTGTGTCCACAAACACATCAAGAACAATATCTCCCACACCAAGAGGTTGGACATCAAGATCAACAACAAACCCGATCACCCCATCTCAAAGATCAGCCATCACATCTCCAATATCAATCACAACTATCCATCAATGAGCACCTTGAATATTTGTCGATCCCATTCGATGATCAACTCACCATACATCAAGAGCCAATTTTTAGTCATCTATTTTAAGGAACTTGTTAGAATTATTTGATCCTATTGACATAATCCATGATCCATTGACCTATGATCATATTGAAAATAAAATCTACATCGCCTTATGAGTTAGAGGTGATATCTCAAGAATTTATTCCAAAGCATGATCAACATTTTTCAGCAAAGTCTAGCAATGGTCCTTTCCAAGTCATTGACATCCTTTACCTCATGGTTATAGATAATGAAGGAATCCTTAACTCAACATTTGATCCAAGTCCAATTAGAGATCAAGAGGATATTGAGCCACTTTCCATGTCTAATGATGACATACAAGAACCAATTATAAGCAATCCATCCTTTGAAATTGACCCATGTCAAGAACTTGATCCAAAGCATGTTGAAAGCAATTATGAAGTCATTCAGGATCAATAATTTGTATCTCTGAGAGACTACAATGATCTAATGGACACTCTCCTATCTATACAAGATATCCCAAATAATGATCATATCCATATAGCACATACTCTTTCATCCACCCATGAGATGCTTTCTTTGGATGGACATGTAGATGATCTTCATTCAAAACAAGAGTCTCATACTCTTGATATCATTACCAAGGAACAAGAGTCTCCTACTCTTAACATGTGTACACATGATAAAGATATAGAAAAATCTAGAGACATATCAAAAATGGGTCACGAAGAGGGCTTCTACACAAGTTGTAAATTAGGAACATCTTGTCAATACATATAAAAAATGAATCATAAGGAAGACTTTTATGAGGACAATGAATCATCAACACCTCTTGAAGAAGTATTAATATTTGATATTTCACAAGATCAAGCCAAAGATGTGAATAAGGAATTTACCCCACTTATGGAGGATCCTATCACTTATAAACTTGGTTCACTTACCTTTTTTAGGGAAAGCTATCTTATCAATGAAGAAGTTATCACCTTTGAAGATCCGCAATATAATAGAGAAGGATTAATACTTTGTTTCCAAACTAAATAATATCTTACTGCAAATAAAATATTTCAAAAAATGAATTATCAAGGAAAAGGATTAGGCCTACATGAATAGGGTGTCCTAGAACCAATGCATACTATTGGAAATTCTAAGCATCAAGGTCTTGGTTATTCAGTATTGGGGGCAACTTTATCTAGTGCAAGCTTCATTGTAGGGAGGATGAAGAGTCCTTATGATGAAACCAATGCCAATACTACAACTAGCCACGTCATGAATATCCATCCACCCATCACCTCATCCACAAATTGGGACCAACATCAAAAGAAATATTTGAATCAAAGTACAAAGAAAATTATCAATGAAAAAGAAGCTAAGGAGCATAATGGACAAATCAAATACACATGGACACTAAAGAATACAACAAAAGATTATCCCTATCAAACTTTATTAGTCAAAGAAACTATGGGAAAAAATAAAAAAGGGAAACATATCCATCAAAGATTTCCACAAAGGAAAAATTAGGCTTCCCATGTGACATACAAAGTATATCAAGTAGTTAGTCCTAATTCCATGCACACCTTCATATCCACCCATCATTGCTCATCTTCCCAAGTTTGGAGAGTCAAAAGTTCCAAACTATCAACCAATCCATCTTTTATTCTTAAACACACCCCATCCATTCCTCCACGCATGATATCCAATTCTCACATTGACCATGTATTGGCAACCACCCTTCATCATAAGGATTTAGAAGGCATCCTATTGCATTGTTAGCACAAAGATAGAGTTAACTCCGATATCAACAAAGTAGAGATCAAGAATCTCAAAAACTTCATTCAAGTGCACATATATTAGCAAAGAAACTTCTTCAAGTAGGATATTGATGGCACATTATGACAGAAGCATCTACATTAACACCACTAGGTGGTTCAGCATGAGCTTAAAATCTTTCAAAAAATCAAAAAAATTAAAAAATCAAGAAAATAGTAAAGGTAGAAATTGTCCTCTAGTAAAAACCACTATGGTGCAACTTTGGGCAAGTACCATGATGAAAACCTACCAAAAATGCATCATATATAGAATTAAGCATCTACATGTGCCACTTCAGGTGAAAGCATCTCATTCCATCCATAATAAATCCAGCATTCTATCCATCTCATCCATAATAAACCCATTCATCTATGAACCATTTGTCCAATCCATTTTCATCCATTTACTTCCATCTTCCACATTATCTTGATCTTGATATAAGTTTGGTGCACACTATATGCTTGCTTGCGGTAAACATCTTGGCATGGGTCATTTTCATTGATCCCATCCTATCCAACATTATTTGGGCCATGAGGCACTATCCAAATGAGTATCCTTTGTTTGAACACCATATCTTATCACAATATAATCCTTGGCATCCTTTTGTATGCTTATCATATCCATCAAGCCATACATCGCTAGACACTAGGGGTAGATATTTACATATTTCTTCGAGAATAAATCTTGATCTATATCTTCCAACTTATATGGTGATTCGAACATTGGTAAGCATAAAATCAAATTGGTCAAAGAATTTGTGAGCACAATCCAAATCACTAGCTCCCTTTCTCCCTTGTGGGGCCACTGCCCAAATTGCCAAGGTTTCATACTCTTCACTAAAACTAGAGTCTTGTAGTGCTACCTTGACCTCTTCTTCAGAGTCCTGCAAGGGATGCTTGGACTTCAAAATAGCATTAAAGGCTACTGCATATGCAATGTCCCATTCAGATAGAATCATTACACCAACTTGACTCACTAGTTTTCTTCCTTCCTCAAGAGTGATGTTCTTGAATTCTTCCATTAATTCAGCTTTCACTTCCTCATCATTCTCCTGGTCTGACCTGTCAAGTCTTAGTTCTCTTCTCTTCTCACATTTATCTTGATATTCTTCAAATTTCATCCTCCATGCCAATTGCAAGAATACCAAAGTCTTTACAAATGCATTTTCATCTAGAAATTCCTTGCATGCTTCCATCCTTGCATCTTGTACACATTTTCCTTTCATATCCAAATCAGATAAAACCAATTTAGCTGGCCCAGGAGGGGAAGCCATACCAACCTAAATGTCATGATCAGTAACAACAATTTCATCCATCAGATCCTCCTGTGGTTGATCAATTATTTTCCTCTTAGGGCTTGGCTCAGATGGTGGTGATGAGGGACTATCTTCTGGTGATGATTCTAAATCAATGATTTTAATTGCCCTAGGGACTTTGAATTTTGGACCTGGCTATGAAGGAAATTTCATTATTTGCTTTCCCTTTCTGTGCACTTCTTCCTGATCACTCTTGTCATCCCTTTTCCTCCTGTAAATGGGCCTTCTTCCTATAGGCTAATTTGTTGGCCTTGTTTCAATTGTTTCGGTACCTTGTTCTTGTACACCTAGACTTAGTTCTAAATTCATCTTTTTTGGTCCTCAAGGTTCCCATAATTTCCTTGAAGTTCTCCACTAGAAAGTCAATTTTCTTATGGTATGGACTGAACTCCAACAATGGATCATACTTTAGATTTATTTTGTGCACAATATCTAGTAGCTTATCATAAGCTATCCATTTCTCCTTGTTTAACTCCTACCTATTTAGATCAAATTCATTTCTAATCAGGTCCTTAGGAAAGTTGAACTCATGCACAAACTTGCCAGCCTTTATTCTTTGTCTGAAAAGGGAAAAGAAACCCTCATGCCCATGTTTCTGCTTTGGGCCACACCTCAAATGGTAATCATCAAAGAATTTCCCAAAATGGACCTAGCCTCCTTTTGAAAAGGAAAAATCAGACACCACTGTATAATTTGGCAAAAAAATTCCTTACCCCTCCCAATGAGGTTGTCCTCATGGATACAACCTATTTGCCACATAAATTCTACAAACCCCACTCTTGGTGGCACATTGTATGGAAGTATATGGGGGGTTCCCTGAAAACCATATACTCTCAAAACAGTGATGACTGGGTATGGGATAATGTAACCCTAGTTATGGTAGACCTTCATTTCTGGCTTCCTCCCCTTTGGTCTGAGGAAATCATGCAATTCCTCAGGGATCCTAGGTACACTTACCATCATTCTAGCCCTCAATCTGGAAGCAAAGCAATTATCAAATTACACATAATTGGTGCTTTCCTTATTGCAAGATAAGTTTGTAGTCCATAATTGTACTAAAAATCTTTCCCCATCAACTGATTGCCTCAATTCCATCTTCTCAAAGAAAAATTCAACATTCTTGCACATGCACATATACATCAACATAGAATACCAAAAGAATTGCATGCCGGTATCATTTTTCTGTAGCTTTGGTAGCCCTTCATGTATCCTCTCAACCAAGAAAGAAGCAAAGTCATAAGTCACAGAGAAGTTAGGGTGTTGTATTTGCACCCCCATGAACATATATGCAATGGGTAGCACCGTACCAGGACTGGAACCCAAAATCTGACATAATGAATAAAAAGTGGCCAAGAAATGATTTGCAAAATAGTTTAATCTAAAAGGTTCTTGGTCACTAGGGCTAATATGAAATCTTGAACCTCCTGCCCCAACCAGATGAGGTGGAAGCAACTTCGCTTTAAAAAGAGACTTCAAATTTGCATATTCCTGCTTCATTTCCTCAATATTAATAGGAACCAAATATTCACTCGGTTCACTCAAGTAAAAAACCTATTGGACTTCATCTCTATTAATGCTTAACAAAACCCTTCCATCATTATCCCTAATTACTCATGTGACAGGGTGCGACCACTTCTCTAAGCAAGTCTATATCAGGGAACACATTTGGCACCACCAGCTTCCCCAAATCATACATCCAACCGTTTGAAAAGGGGTGAGGAAAATTCCTCTGTCCATTGCACAATCTTAACATTTCCAATCTTGTAAGAGGAACCCTAACATCGACTATGTTGGAGCAATTATATACCAACCCCTCACCCAATATTTTCCCTCGCATCAGAACCAATCCCTTCTTTCTATCATTCGTTGACTAGGGCAATTGATCCAGGAAATCGACGTACAGGTTTCTTCTTAAATAGTCAATTTGGCCAAAATATTGCTTTGGTAGTGCCATCTTGTACAAACTAGGGTCTTTTTACAATTTCACACTTCAAACAGCTAGGACTAACCAGAGATATGAAATTACAAAACAATGCAATTTCTCACAATTTAATTAAACTATAGCCCTAAAACATTTATCAACAAATCCTATGACAAGTACAACAAATCTTTTCCCAAATTCAAGTGCAGAGTAACCAAGAAACACAATAATTAACTCACAGCTTTGTGTTTGTAGAAATCCCAAATTTTGGCTACAAAGACTTGCAACTTCGCTTTCGGCTCTGAGACTACTTTACAAAATACTTGAATGCCTTGTGATACAAATAAAGTAGGAGAATTGATTTTATTTTGATCAAATAATGCTAGCAAGTGTCTCATCTGCCATTAAAGCTCATTCGCGCACTGCACAAATGACTCCAACCATATTTGATGTAGATTTAAATTCTAGCTGTCAATTCTTCAGTTTGATCAAATCATCGAATGACTGCCTTCAAAACAAGATGACACAATTACAAACATGGCAATAAGGGCCCACCATACCATACGCTACCAAGGAAATCCATGTGGTGGTCACCCTCAATATCGCAATCAGTAAAGACCTTGCAACTTTTGATCACGCGATTGCGAGCAACCATAGATCTTGATCATCGGTGATCTTGTTCCTTCAACAAAGTCGCCGACCTTATTATTAATTGTTGAGCAACTTTCCCACCAATATTATAACATACCTGTTGATTTAAAACATGTGCATCTTAAGAACACTTTAGTAATCTCTCATCTAATGTATTAAGACCGAATTATTTTACCAAGTTGTTTTCCTTATTTCCGCGACAGATGAGACACATGGCGCCCCCCCGTGATATCACAATCAATAAAAACCTTGCAATTCTCGATCATGCGATGGTGGGAAACCGTTGAGATCTGACAATAATTTATCGAAGGTCCCTCAAACTTATCCCCTTTGCCCTCACTAGGTGGGACACATGGCACCCACCCATGATATCGCGATCAACCAAAGTAGTGTGGTGGGGTCATCTTGGGATGGCAGGGAATGACTGAGATCAAATGATAGTTGATCAATGATCGCGTGAATTTTATCCCTCTGCAAAATAAAACATTTATTAAAAGGACAAGGGGACATCACTTGGTAGATGGTAAACAACGACATAAGTTGTTTTAAAATGATGAAACACAACGCCAACCAAGACTTAGGAAAATAAAATCCCATGAAAGAATGAAAATATTAAGACCAAAGGGACCCAGCCTAGACGAAACGATAGGATATAAGTCATTTTAAAACCCTTCAAAAGGTAACAGCGAAAAAGATGCCAACCAAGGCATAAAATAAACACAAGGGTTTTACATGAAAATAAAGCTAAAACCCCCAACCCTAGGAAAATTATGACACCATGAAAGACAAGTAGCATGAGGCAGGGCAGGAATGGAACACAAAGAGCAAAAATTTGAAGTTCCATCAGTGGCTCCAGTTGGGGATGTTCATTCCATTGGAATGAAGTGACAATTAAAAATCTTAGGTATAGTAGACCAAGATGCAGACACAACCAAAAAGTGATTGTTTGGACAAAACAACTTGAACTATATACAAAATATATACAAAATATACAAACCTAAACTATTGTTCATGGAAAAACACACTTCAAGTGAAGTACAACTTCAAGAACTATCCATGAACTGGTAGTTCAAGAATATCCCCAATCACATTTTGGAGGAAGTATGAATCTTGACCCCACTTACCATTTAACAAAAATGGAGCCAACCAGATTGCATCAAATTTTCCATGTTTCCCTTTATCTTCAAATCTGGCATTCCACATTAACACCAAATCTCCATCTTTGAAATTCCTTGCAATTTCCCTTTTATCATGCAGATTCTTTATTTGTAACTGCAATTTTGCATTTCTCTTTTGAGCTTCCCTCCTGGTTTTAGCTAATTCTATAAGAGCTTCCACTCTCAATTGCATCTCATCATCAATTTCATTATCATACATCTGGACAAACTTATACATTTCCATTAAGTTATTTTGGGGCAACCTGGAATTTATCCCATAAACCAAGTCAAATGGGGCACAACCTATTTCCTTCTTCATAGTTACCCTATCTGCCCAGACTGCTATTCTCAGCTTAGAATCCCAAGCCCTTTTATTTTGATCCAAGATTCTTTTAATGATCTTCATCCAGCTTTTATTGCTTGATTTTTCTTGTCCATTTCCATGTGGGTGGTATGATGATGAATAAGGAATTTGGATGCCATGCTTCTCACAAAATTCTATGTATTCCTCATATCTAAAACACATTGCATTGTTTGACACAATCCTTTCTGGACATCCAAATCTAGTCAATATGTTGCTCATCAGGAAGTCAATTACCACTTTACTAGTGGCTTTCTTTGTTGGAATTAATTCCACCCACTTGGTGAAATAATCAGTGGCCACCAATATTCATAAGTGACCACTAGATTTACATGCTATCTCTCCTACAAAATAAATAACCCACTGTTGGAATGGAGCTTGTACTATAATTGGTTTTAAAGGCAAGTTACCATAAAACTTTAACTTACTAGAGAAATGTTGACAACCATCACATGTCTTCACTAGTTGGTGTGCATCCTTGAAAAATGTAGGCCACCAAAATCCAACCATCATTATCTTATGTGCAGTTGTTTTAGCCATATAATGCCCTTCGCAAACTCCGCCATGCATCTCACTCAAAAGTTCTTGTGCTTGATCTTGGTCAACACACTTCAACATGACACCTTCTCCATTTCTCCACCAAAGCTTTCCAGCTATGATAGCATATTTGATAGCATGTAACTTCAATTTCCTTTTCTCATTTTCACTCAAATTGTTAGGACATTTCATTCTTTGCAAATAACATATCACATCTTTATACCATTCAGAATGCTCCATATCGCATATGTGTGATCTATTTTCCTCTTCTAGGAAATTTATCTGATTTTATTCCAAATTACTTTGGGCCATAAGCTTGGCCAATCCTTGTCCTCTCACTGGTTTAGTAATCTGAACCTCAATATTGAATTCTTGGATCCTATTTATCCACCTACACCTTCTTCCTGACACTTCTTGTTGTGTGAAAATGTCCTTAACAACAGCACTAGGAACATAGGAAATTATAGTAGCTCCCATCAAATAAGGCCTAAAAGCTTTTACTGCTTTTACCAGTGCATATGCCTATTTTTCATTTATATCATACTTAAGTTCTATATCTTGTAAATATTTGTTGAAAAATGCAACAGGCTGTTTGAAACCTTCCGCATTCTTTTGCAATAACACAGCTACAATTGTGTGGAAAGAAGCAAATGAAAAAATCTATAAAGGTTTGGAAAAATCAAGGGTTCTTAACACAAGAGCCTCCTTTATTGCTTGCTTAATGGCCTAGAAAGCTTGCATAGACTCCTCATCCCATTCAACCTTGGCTCCTTTCTTGAGCATTTTAGAAATAGGGAAAACTGTCTTAGCAAAAAATTTCACAAACCTCCTTAAGAAGTTTATTTTTCCAAAGAAAGATTGTATTCCTTTGACATTTCGGGGTTGTGGAACTTTATCTATTGTAATTACCCTCTCTGGATATATTTTTACTCCATCCTTGGAAACAATATGTCCCAATAATTTTCCCTCTAGTACTCCAAACACACATTTCTTTGGATTCAAAGAAATATCATACTCCAAAGCTCTAATGAATATCTTCTCCAGATGCTCACAATGATCCTGTTCCTTTTTAGAATATGTTGTGAAGTCATCTTGGTAGATCACCAAAAACAAGTTAATGAAATCTGAGAATGCCACATCCATGGCTCTCTGAAAAGTAGCCCCTACATTTGTTAGACCAAATGGCATTCTTACATAAACGTATGTTCCCCGCATGGTGTAGTGAAAGTTTTCTTAAACTGCTCTGACTCTTTGACCATGAGTTGTTTGTAACCAGAGAAACCATCCATCATAGACATCAATTCACAACATGTCACCCTTTGTAGCATGGCTTCCATATTGGGTAATGGATAATTATCTTTTAATGAAGACACATTCAAATTTCTAAAATCTACACATAACCTGATGTCTCCATTTTTCTTCCTTACTGGTACCAAGTTTGATACCCAAGATGAATGTCTTATTGTCTTGATGATCCCTGCATCCCTTAGTTTCATTAATTCTTCTAGCATTTTTGGGGCTAAAGTGGGATTAAGAGGCCTTTGCTTTTGTCTGAATGGCTTGGCATTATCACGCAAAGGAATCTCATGTTGGAAAAGATCCTCTTTGTATGCCTTAATATCATCATAGGACCATGCAAACACATGCCTAAACTTCCTTAATAAGTCAATTAGCATCCTTCTCACTTTTGGTGACATTTTCCTTCCAATATACACCTTCTTTGGGGATGCTTATGTTCCAAGATTTATCTCTTCCAAGTCATCAGGATGGGAAATAGTATGATTAGCCTTTGCCTTATGTTGATTATCAAACACTCTTTCTAATACAACTAGACCCTTGGGAATTTTGTTTGTCTTTAACTGAATGACCTTATTTCCAAATATAGTATCCTTACCATCAACATTTTCAACAAAAGCTCCAAAGTCAATTTCTTCATTTTCATTTTCACCCATACAATTCAAAAACCTTAATATATCATCATCATTATCAAAAACTTGCCAATTTTTTATGGTATTAGGGACAAATGGCTTGGTTTGCACCTCAACCTTTGAAATTCTAGCATAAGTCATATCATCTAGTTTTACTGCAATATTGGCTAATAAATCTGCAACTTTATTTTGACCTCTCTCCATCCATCCTATGCCAAATGCATCAAAGCTCTCCAATTAATCCCAAATATCATTCTTATACTATTTCAACCTCTTGTTCTTTGATACATACTTGAATCTAACTTGGGGAACCACAAGCTCAAAATCCCCAATTGCCTTCATCTTCTTCATCCCATGTTTTTCGGCCAATCTCAACCCCAATAACAAGGCTTCATACTCTGCCACATTATTTGTGCATTCAAATAACAGAGTAAAAGAGAACCTAAATGTCTTTCCACTTGGTCATCATAACAAAACACCTGCACCAGAGCCTTCCTTCGAACTCGCACCGTAAAAATACATAGTCCACAAGTCATCAGATTCTAACAATTGTTTTATTTTTTCATCAATCAATGTAGTAGGCTTATCACAATTGCTAGGAAATTCCTCAACCTTGAAATCATTTATACCAGTGTCAATAAAACATGTCATATTTTTAATTGGGCCATGATCAATCATATGAGGTACTTTGATTCTCTTTCAATTTTGACATCCTTACCATCAATGGAGAAAGTAGCAAATGACAAATCACATTGCATGTTACCCCCCATTTATGCACTCCATTTTATTTACAAGAGCATTCCAAAATGAGGTGGGATGTTTGCAACTAATATAGACATGACTAAATCCTTGTAAGGGTACTGAGTCAATTTATAAGGCAATGCTCTGATAGTTCCAACAACTGGCACTTCTCTTGAATCCATAGCATAAAATTTACCTTGAGTAGTAGCTACTATCAAGCCCATTGCCTCCATTATTTTGACTGGCATAACATTATTTGATGCCCCTAAATCTATCATACAATTCCTTAAATTTTTCCCATTTATATCCACACTTAAGAAAAAAGTGGTTATATTTTCAAGGCACATGCTAATAGAATTTCCTAAATATATAGGGGGAATTTGTGACACAATTCCCTCCACTTCTTTTTCTTTCTCTTTATCCTTCACTTCTTTACACTTCCTTGTTTAGTCTTACTACCAGCAACATCTGTGATCAAGGCTATTGTCTTTTCTTTGTGTTCATTTATTCTCATCATTTCTAGCAAAGGTATGGTTACTTTAACCTGAGAAAGCACATGAAACATATCTATAGGTGTATATTTAGGCAGATTAGACATCATATCTTCATCATTTTCCCATTTCTCTGGTTGATTACTTCCCCCTAGCTTCTTTTGCTTCTTATCCTCTACAACAGTTTCAACTAACTTTGTAATCACCTTGGTCTTCACCAATGATGAAGTCACATCTTCTTGAGGCTTTGTGGTTTCATTCTTTTTTATCCAAACCTTATCATTCTTAACCTCTTTGAGTTTTATAGCATCATTTTTGTTGTCAACCTTAATACCTTTGTTTTTGTCCTTTTGTTCTTTAATAAACAGGCCAACAGGTTTACCCTACTCACCACCCACAGATCTATTTCTCATTTGAAGTGAACTTCTCATTTGAGTAGCCATTTCCTCAACCAGTCTTGCAATCTCTTCTTTTGATGGTCTCCTTAAGAACACTGAACCTTCAGCCTACTCCATATTGCAAGCATTATGATCAAAACCACCTTCCTCATTAGAAAAGACCTGTTGATGGTACATCTCACTTCTTTGCCTCTAATTATCCACATCAACTTCCTATATTTCATCATCAAAGGAACATTCTGCCTCATTAATGTATGATCTGGCCATACAAACATCTACATCATCCTTCTCATATTCTGATGTTTGATCATGAACATTCTCTTCTACTTCCTCAACAACAAGCAACTAAGCAATACCACAATAATTTTGATCATGTGGATGTTCACACACTTCACACCATGGTCTATCTGCTACTAGATTCACTTAATTTTTTTGCAAGGGGTCTTTTGTATGTTGATCATTTTTAGGCTTCTGGCTAGGCAAGATTGGTTTTCCCTCTTTCCAATTTTTATTATAAGGATAATTTTGCAATCTGGATGGCCTATCATTTTTATTATAGGGTTTCCTTTCATTTCCTTTACCCTTCTCTTGCTTGGAAACAGTTTGCTTTATGTCTTTCAAAGTACTGTAAACCTTTTCCCACTTTTCATCATCTTTAGCCTTTGCTGCAGGAACCTTCTCAGTCTTATTCTTAGGATTGTTTAAAAGTGTAGGTTCTTCTCTCCTACCATACTTCCTAGAAGCTCTTCTATTACTCTCAATATTTATAGCCACCCTAAATGCATCCCTCATAGTCCGAGGGTCCTTATCTCTAAGGAGATATGCCATTTTAACATCAAAAGCATTGAAATATGTAGTTAAACAAACATTTTAGTCACGCCTCAAAACCTTAACCAACTTATACATTGCTTTCTAAAATCTTAAATTAAACTCTATCACGGGCTCATTCAATGACTTCTTGATGTTATTAAATTCATTTACCGTGAAACTAGCATTAGTTTTATCACCATACTGCTCCTTGAAACACTTATCAAACTCATCCCATGAACCAATACTAGCATTAGGTAGACCTCTATACCAATCCCTCACATCCTCTACCAGGGATTGTACAAACAATTTCATTACAACATCTTCATGTTCTACCTCATAATCATTTATCATATCCATAAAAACTTTCAATTGTTACTCTGCTATCACAACATTATTACCAACAAACTTACTCATCTTTTCTATCAAGTCAACAGTGATGGAATTTGGATAACTAGGAATACCATCAAAGAACAATGGCCTATACCTTTCCAACTATATAGATTGTCATTGAAATAATCCTTTGTTCTTCTGAGAATCAACACCAAACCCTAAATTTTGTACCCTAGGACCATCCTAATTTGGATTTACAAACCTAGTTGCATGAATCTTTAGGCAAAATTATTTATGGTGGGATCTGGATTAATTTTAGGACCATCCTTTAAATAATCTTGGTGATATAATGAGGTTGTAGCTTGTGTAGCCGCATCCATGTTTGATATCTTTAGGAAACTTATTTTCCTCTTTATTTCTGCATTTGCATCCTCAATCTCTATTATCTCCAACTCTTCTGCCAGAGCCTCACTCTCCCTCCTAACCTTTTCTAAGGAAGAATCTATTTGAAATGACACATGTGGTGAGAGATCTTGTTGAGTGAAATTTGGAGTCACCTTCTCATTTATTTTAATCCCCTCAACCTTTTTCTTTCCCTTATCCAAGATAGGCTTAAGGTTTGTATTACTCAATTGAGACTTAACATGATTTGAGGGTTTTGGGTCTATAGGTATGGGTTGGACATCAATGTGGCCTACTGGGTTTTCTTTAGACACAAGCTTTGTTTCCTTATTAACAATATTTTGTACAACCGGACCCTCAACACTTGGTTTAGGTTCTTATTGGTTCAAGAACTTCATTGTTACCAACTATCTCATCAACCTATCCCTTTCAATCACAACATTCCTCAACTCTTCTTCCCTCTCTTTTTCTCTTTTCATCCTGAGCTCAACTTTCTCTTGGATTTCCCGCTTCAAGGAATTAATATCTCCAAAAACATCGTCAGGGTCAGGAAAATTCATATCAAAACTTGATGTATCACTTAGGTCTATTAAATTGACCCCTTCCAATACATGTTCAGACAATAAAGGGTTTACATCATTTTCAACAGTAGGAGGAGGCACATCACTGGTGCATTCTCTGTGATGGCTTCAAATTCTACTCCTACCTCTTCTCTTTTCAGCATATTTAACACTAATAGGTCCTTTACTTTGACATGTCACATCCCCTTGAACCGGTGTATTAAATAATGCATCAAAAAATCCACAACTATCTGACTCTGAATTTTTAGACACCTCTTCCAGATTTGTAGGGATAGGGTGTAAAGGCTTACTTGTACCTTGGTGTATAGGATTTTGTGATGTGGGAGAAACATTACTAGATTTTTTTCTTTTCTTTATCCAGTCCTTCTTTATTTTGGGAAGTTCACCTTCCAATTTCTATTTTGGATGATTCTTCATGAATAACTTGGTGTTCTTCCTTCTTTGTACTAGTCCAAAAGTTCATTCCACTTATAATAAACCTTTCAAAATAAAATGCACACTGGTGCAGAGACTTCAGAGTCACCACCCAATTGTCTTGGAAATACCAAATACCTAAAGACATGTGGTGGAATATAAAAACCTTTGGAACCTCGTACTAACAACACACAAAATTTCTTTACAACATAACTCTTAACGCTTATGAAAATAGAAGAAGTGGATAAACCTAACACATAATTATAGGCTCAACCTTCAAATCACAGAAACACTATGAAAACTCTATGCAAAATGGACAACTGACACACTGACATGAAATATTAAAATTAGCTCCCCAGTAGAGTCACCATTTTGTTGGTTTTTTTTTTACAACTAACCAGGTTCATCTTCTAATCTACCTATGGAATTTCCAATTCAAATCAAGGGCAGCTTGAAGGACCTGGACCAACTGACAAGGACTTTGAAAAAGCCTCCTACACTTCAGGCTCTGCAAGACCCGGGAGGTTGATCCTTAATGTGTTTACAACCTCTGCACCATTATTATAAACAACATTAACAATAACAGATAATCTCACTTAATATCTCAACACAATAGGATAATATCGAATAGAATTGGTTGTTCATTGATAATATCAACTATTGTGGAGCATGAGATAATGACAACGCAATCCATAAGATAACATAGTCATTGATTTGCAATTTGTAGCAAGTTCTAGGAAAAGACAAACAAATATTGAATCATATGGATAATTACAACTTAGATCAATGCCATATATCCATTATAGGAGTCAAATTTATAAGCATCTAAGGGTTTATGACAGATTTGAAACATAACATATAAAATCCTTGAAAACATTGCATTCTAATATCATCAATATGTATTCTAACTCAATACTACTTATCAAATCCTTATACAGAACATATCCACCTATAATCCCATTCAAGCATTTTAATTAATTCCTTGAATTAAAGCTAAAATAGAATCATACACAACACAACAGTGAGATGAATGAAACAACCCTTAGTTATCTTATTCAAAGTTCAGATATGCATGTACAATGGAGAGACATGAGCTTGAATTTATCATTTCAACTCAAATGCTAGTACTATTATACAACATAAAATCCCCATAAATTCAAAACCTATTATAGAATGACTCAGAACCTAAATTGCATTTCTCTCTAAAACCATCAAACTTTACAATTTTCTCTACAACTTCACCTAGACTCAGCCCAAAATTATCTAACTTGCTAACCCATACTTCTAGCCTTGAAATCCTTCTTATAGAAAATGAAGGAGAAAACAAGCATCAAGCCAGAAAGTACACACGTCACCAGCCAATTAGAGAACTTGGTGATATTCCAAAAATTGTTACAATAGCAATCACCCTAGAGAATATTCTTGTTCATCGTGCCCACTGAGAAAAGTTGATGCAACAACAAAAAACCATAAGAATCTTGTACCAAGACTGCAACCAAAGCAAGACTAGAAACTGTTGTAACTGCAACATCTGATCTACCACCCGTTAGTAGCTCATTCTTTTTACTCTTCCTTAGTTAAATATTTAGTTACCCATTTCTGGTATTCTTCATCAGTCGGCCAGTCAAAATTAATCACCTCATTTACCTTGGTACTATAAGGTGTGTATTTTACCGCTACTTGACTTGCATCACTTTGAAAAGATTCCAAAAATGAGCTGGTACTAATGATTTTATCTATATAGCTCACCAACAAATCATAATCTAAGTCATCACAAATTAATTTAATTTGATCATTGACGACCTCACTTGCTTGATCTTGCCATTGCTGTAGTGACCTAATTTTCCCCTACTCATCAATTATATCAAGTAAGAATGTGTTACCCCAATCATTAAAATTACTCACCAATTCCTTGATCTTCCTACTCAAATCATCTAGTAGGGTCTTGAAACCTTGCAGTGATTTAACTAATACTTGAGTAGGCCTTAATTATTGGGGCCTATTATTTGTATCAAACCTTGAGGCCTTATACATTACATCTAAATCACTGGCCCTATGGATCCAATTTTTAGTCAATGGTATCACTACCTCTTCATCCCTATCAATATTCTTTATTGCATCTAATAATACAAAATATAAAGAATGTATAGATGGAAATTTATTATCAACCCTCTCATTTAAATGTCTCAAGAAATTAGTAACAATCTCCTTTTGCTTTGAAAGAGATCCTTCCTCACTTACCTTCAAAGATGCCTGTAATTCATCAATTTTTTGCATGAGCTGCTTCTTTGTAGGATCCATAGAGCATTCTACTTCTTCATCAATTTACTCTAAAGAAGGGGTGAAGGAAGCATTCTGATTGGGAGACCCTAGTGTGGAAACAATTGGAGAAGTAGGAGGCACTGGCTCTGATGTGGAAGGAAATATACTGGTCCTCGAAGCACTTGATGTCTCCCCAATTTGTTTATACCTTAACCTTTCCACCTCAGTCTGTAGCTCAACATTCTTCTATTGCATCTTGTTGTATTCTTCAATCAAAAGGTTATACTTCTCCATTAGGCTCCTCTTTTTAGCCTCCTCCCTTTCAGCAGTCTTTTGGGCCAATTTAGCCACATTCATAGTCAAATTAGTGGCCTCCATGGTTGAGGTCTCTGAAGCTCTCTTTATTATTAGCCCTCTTCTTAAATTTGGGTTGATATCAAATACATTTGACTTTCTCCCTTGTGGGGCCAATGCCCAAATTGACAAGGTTTCATACTTTTCACTGAAAGCAGAGTCTTGTAGTGCTGCCTTGACCTCTTCTCCATAGTCCTGCAAGGGATGCTTGGACTTCAAAATAGCATTAAAGGCTACTACATCTGTAATGTCCCATTTAGGCAGAATCATTACACCAACTTGACTCACCAGTTTTCTTCCTTCCTCAGGAGTGATGTTCTTGAATTCTTCCATTAATTCAGCTTTTAGTCCCTCATCATTCTCTTGGTCTAACCTGTCAAGTCTTAATTCTCTTCTCTTCTTACATTTATCTTGATATTCTTCAAATTTCATTCTCTGTACAAATTGCAAGAATACAGGAGTCTTTACAAATGTGTTGTCATCTAGAAATTCCTTGCATGCTTCCATCCTTGCATCTTGTTTACATTTTCCTTTCATATCCAAATTGGATAAAACCAATTCAGCTGGCCTAGGAAGGGAAGGCATACCAACCTACATGTCATGATCAGTAACAACAATTTCATCCATCAAATCCTCCTATGGTTGATCAATTATTTTCCTCTTTGGGCTTGGTTTAGATGGTGGTGATGAGAGACTATCTTCTGGTAATGATTCTAAATCAATGATTTTAATTGCCCTAGGCACTTTGAATTTTGGATCTGGCTGTGAAGGAAATTTCATTATTTGCTTCCCCTTTCTGTCCACTTCTTCCTCATCACTATTGTCATCCCTTTTCCTCCTATAAATGGGCCTTCTTCTTGTAGGTTGATATTTTGGCCTTGTTTCAATTGGTCTGGCACCTTGTTTTTGTACACCCAGAATCAGTTCTAAATTTATCTTTTTGGTCCTCAAGGTGCACATGATTTCCTTGAAGTTTTCTACTAGAAAGTTAATTTTCTAATGGTATGGACTGAACTCTAATAATGGATCATAATTTAGATCTATTTTGTGCACAATATCTAATAGCTTATCATAAGCTATCCATTTCTCCTTGTTCAACTCCTGCCTATTTAGATCAAATTCGTTCCTAATCATGTCCTCAAGAAAGTTGAACTCATGCACAAACTTTCCAAGCTTTATTATTTTTCTAAAAAGGGCAAAGAAACCCTCTGGATCATGTTGCCACTTTGGGCCACACCTCAAATAGTAATCATCAAATAATTTCACAAAATGCACCCAGCCTCCTTTTGAAAAGCTAAAATCAGACACCACTGTATAATCTGGGGAAAATGTTTCCTTACCCCTCCTAGTGAGCTTGTCCTCATGGATACAATCTATTTGGCACATATCTTCTGCAAACCCCACTCTTGGTGGCACATTGTATGGGAGTATATGGGGGGTTCCTTGAAAACCATATACTCTCAAAATAGTGTTGAATGGGTATGGGATAATGTCACCCCAGTTATGGCAAACCTTTAGTTTTGGGTTCCTCCCCTTTCGTCTGAGGAAATCATGCAATTCCTCAGGGATCCTGGGTACACTTACCATCAGTCTAGCCCTCAATTTGGAAGCAAAACAATTATCAAATTACACATAACTGGTGCTTTCCTTATTACAAAATAAGCCTGCAGTCAATAATTACACTGGCAATCTTTCTCCATCAACCGATTGCCTCAATTCCATCTTCTCAGAGAAAATGTTAGTATTCTTGCACATGAACATATACATCAACATAGAATACCAAAATAGTTGCGCATCGGTATCATTTTTCTTTAACTTTGATAGCCCTTCATGTATGCTCTCAACCAAGAAAGAAGCAAAGTCATAAGTCACAAAGACGTTAGGGTGTTGTATTTGCACCCCGATGAACATGTATGCAATGGGAATCACCATACTAGGACTAAAACCTAAAATCTGGCATAATGAATAAAAAGTGGCCAAGAAATTATTTACAAAACAATTTAATCTGAAAGGTTCTTGGTCACTGGGGCTAATATGATATCTTGAACTTCCTACCCTAGCTAGATTAGGTGGAAGTAGCTTATCTCTAAAAAGAGACTTCAACTTTGCATATTCCTACTTCATTTCCTCAATATTAATAGGAACCAAATATTCACTCACTTCACTCAAGTCAAAAACCTATTGGACTTCATCTCTATGAATGCTTAACAAAGCCCTTCCATCATTATCCCTGATTACTCATGTGACAGGGTGCGGCCACTACTCTAAGCAAGTCTTTATCAAGGAACATGTTTGGCACCACCAACTTCCTCAAATCATACATCCAGCCATTTGAAAAGGGGTGAGGTAAGATACTCTTTACATACCACAATTTGAACATTTCCAATCCTGTGAGAGGAACTCTAGCATCGGCTATGTTGAAGCAATTATATACCAACCCCTCCCCCCAGGATTTTTCCTTGCATCAAAACCAATCCCCTCTTTCTATCATTCATTGACTGGGGAAATTGATCCAAGAAATCATCGTACATATTTCTTCTTAAATAGTCAATTTGGCCAGAATGTTTATTTGGTGGTGCCATCTTGGAAAAACTAGGATCATTTTACAATTTCACACTTCAAACAACAAGGACTAACCAGAGATATGAAATTACAAAACACAACAATTTCTCACAATTTTATTAAACTATAGTCCTAAAACATTTATCAACAATTCCTATGACAAGTACAGCAAATATTTTCCCAAATTCAACTATAGAGTAACCAAGAAATAGAAAAATTAACTCACGGCTTTGTGCTAGTAGGAATTCCAAATTCTGGCTACAAAGACTCACAACTTTGCTTTTGGCTCTAAGAATTCTTCGCAAAATACTTGAATGCCTCATGATATAAATAAAGCAGGAGAATTGATTTTATTTCAATCAAATCATGCTAGCAACTTGTATCTCATCCGCCATTAAAGCTCACTCATGCGCTACATGAATGACTCCAACCATATTTTATGAAGATTTAAATTCTAGTCGTCGATCCTTGAATTTGATTAAATAATCGAATGACCGCCTTTAAAACAAGCCGACACAATCACTAACACATCAATAAAGGGCCCACCATACCATACGTTGCCAATGAAATCTAGGTGGTGGTCGCCCGCGATATCATAATTAGTAAAGACCCTACAAATTTTGATCACCTGATGGTGGGAAACCGTAGATCTTGATCATCGGTGATCTTGTTCCTTCAACAGAGTCGCCAGCCTTATCATTAACCATCGAGCAGCTTTCCTGCCAAGATTATAACATACCCACTGATCTAAAACATGTGCATCTTAAGAAAACTTTAGTAATCCATCATCTAATGTATTAAGACCAAATTAATTTACCAAGGTGTTTTCCTTATTCCCTCGACAGATGAGACATGTGGCACCCACCCGTGATATCACAATCAATAAAAACCTTGCAACTCCTGATCACGCAATGGTGGGCAACCATTGAGATCTGACAATAATTGATTGATGGTCACTCAAACTTATCCACTTTGGCCTCACCAGATGGGAAACATGGTGCCTTCCCGTGATATCGTGATCAACCAAAGTAGTGTGGTGGGGTCATCGCAGGATGGCAGGGAACGACTGAGATCAAATGACAGTTGATCAATGGTCGTGTGAATTTTATCCCTCTGCAAAATAAAACATTTATTAAAAGGACAAGGGGACATCACTAGGGAGATGGTAAACAATGACATAAGTTTTTTTTAAACAATGAAACATGAGGCCAACCAAGACTTAGGAAAATAAAATCTCGTGACAGAATGAAAATATTAAGACCAAAGGAACACAAACTAAACAAAACGATAGGACATAAGTCATTTTAAAACCCTTGAAAAGGTAACAACGAAAAATATGCCAACCAAGGCGTAAAATAAACACAAGGGTTTTACATGAAAATAAAGCTAAAAAACCCAACCCTAGGAAAATTTTGACACCATGAAAGACCAGTAACATAAGGCAAGGCAGGAATGGAACATAAAGAGAAAAAATTTAAAGTTCCATCAGAATCAAAAATCCCACTCAAGATAGCATTCCTCACTTTTCCTTTATTTTTATAATCCTTGATGTCATCTTCACTTGTTGGAGTAGTAGCAAGTATACTATATCTGTCATAAAATTATTTCTAAAACTCTAATGAAATGAGAAAGGCTTCCTCCTAGCTTTCGAGAAAGCATAATTTTTTCCATCAAACATAAGAGCTTTGACACCATTCTTGTGCACTATCCCAATCTACCTCAAGTGGTTAAGCTTCTTCCAAGGAACCTCAACTATGATACGAATTTTTAGAAACACAAGACAACTGAGAGGGGGTTGAATCATTTGTGCATTAAACCTTCAAATCCTTATCATTGAAACCCTCAAAACCTTATTAAGCATTAGCATGAATGTAAATAAATGAAACATCAACAC
This sequence comes from Sequoia sempervirens, assembly GCA_007258455.2. Classification (NCBI taxonomy): domain Eukaryota; kingdom Viridiplantae; phylum Streptophyta; class Pinopsida; order Cupressales; family Cupressaceae; genus Sequoia; species Sequoia sempervirens. Next base: position 245,088,099 of record VDFB02281492.1, read on the forward strand.
ATCAACAACCATACACTATAGGAAAATAGATTTTACATAGAAAGCCCTAATAAAGGAAAAACCATAGTGAGGATTAACTCACATATATATGAATATCAACACTGAATAAAAATGATCATGAATAAAAGGGCTTACTGCCCAAAGGATTCACTATCCAAAAGAAAGAATGGGTCACTACTAAGGGCTCACTACATATGAAGATAACTTATTCTAGATAGAAAGAGAATAGAAGGAAAAATTTACAAGGAGGTTCACTAACTCAGAGAAATGAGAGAATCCACCACAAAAACTCTTAACCATCTCTAACCTTTGGTTGCTACCTCCAACAATTTCAAGCACACTAAAATGTAGACACCTTCTACTCACTACTTCCAATAGTCTTAAGCATTGATCCTCACACTTTGATCACAACACTTGATCACACATACATAATTTTTCACCACACTACTCCTCACACACTTCTCCAAAAATTGACCTTGCATATATACCATCTACAACCTCTAACAATCTTATGCAAGTTAGCCTCAATGAACATATGTACCTCAAACATGTAACCAGCAAATAGTTTTGAACCAAACACCTCCGCGATGGAAAGAAGTGAAGGTGGACCACAACAAGGGTTAACTAGGACCCAAATATACACTAACATGCTATACCACACTTACACAAATAAAAAAGCACATCCACAATCAACACTAACACACCAGGTTAGCCAAATTGGTATTAATGCTATCAGACAATTCAATTCACATTTCACTAGGTCTAGAAGCATCATGTGGACCATATAGAAATATTACACAAAATTATAGAATATTCAAACACCAATTGAATATTCAGCTACATTAGCAGGACACTTACAACTAAAAATACTAACTTCTTATGCAACCAGTCAAACTACCAACAATATATAACTCATGAAATAGGCTTGCAGAAAAGCTTAACACTAATCTTGCACCAAAACTAATTAGATATGGACTCCATTAGAGTCTTCATTTAGGAAGCAATATATATACTATGAGAGGATTTTAGTTGCAGAATCATCTTATTGGCTTAAGTCCTTTAGATTTTGATAGCATTCAAGACTTCTTCACGAAACTCAAATCTCTCAAATTGCACTTGACTTAGTGTGGTATTAAAAAAGAGGGCTCTTAGTTGATACTTTCCTTTCTTTCCAAGCTTGAGCCATATTAATTAGTTTTTGTGTCTACCTTCATCACTTTATGACTTTTCTTCATCTCTTACTTGGGAGCATGCTATGTTGTTTCACATGGGCATGTTGACGTCCTCCACATCACAAGTGTTTTTTTCATATCAAGGAGCTAAATATCAAAAGGATTCAAATGGAAAAGGAAAGAAACAAAAACATAAGTTATAGGAGCATCCAAAGGAATCTCAATCACATGATTCCATTGATTCTTCATCATATACAAAGGGGAAATCATCAAAGAAGGATCTCCCAACATGTGGTTATTTTAAAAAATAGGGCACGCTAAGCAAACTTGTTACAATAAATAGTTAGATGAAATGAGGAAACTTCTAAAGGAACATAACATTTATTTTCCTTTTAAATCTAAAATTTGATCATCCTTTTCTTCTCAACCATCATCTTCTACACACATAGGTATTGAAATAATTTCTAATGTGAGGGACAAGATAGTTGATAATAGAATGAAATGTCACGATCTTGTTGTAAAATGTGATGAACACTCTAGAAATTAGATTATTGGCTTTCAAGATTCATGTCATATATTAGGCCAACCTGATAGGTTTTCTTCTTTGATGCATACTACAATCATGAAGATCTTGATGGCTAATGGTGTTCATTTGGATGTATTTGGTAAATGGATTATTGATGTTCCTAATGGTAGTTTTCATGATTTACTTTATATACTTAATATTAGGCATAATCTTATTTTTCTAGATAAAATAGTACAAGGTGGTCAGTCCATTGAGTTCAGTCCATATGGAATGTTTGTTTGCAATCTGAATAGTAGATAACTTGGTACAGTTGGTAGGGTTGATCATGATGCCAAGATATATAACTTTTTCCACTTTGTTCCTTATGGTGAATGTTCTATGAATCACTCTCATATCTCTAGTGTGTATAGTTGTTCATGTGGTGATTATGATGGTTGGTTGAACCTTGATCTTATTCCTCAACCATTTTGAGGTTTCATCACCTCCTGCTTCTTCAAATTTGAGTGTTACCTTGGTTTCTAGGACATCAAATGAGTAGGATTTTTTTTTTTCTAGATTTTCCTATTTAGGATGGTTTCATGATAGGTATATCAAATTTGGTTTTTCATTCCTCTTTTGCATATTTGGACGACATGTTTGAGGTTTTTCTCTCCTCTCTGATCATTCATATTTGGAGGTTTCTCTTCATTCTTCAAATACATTTTCGTTTTCCTTGATTGGGGTCACACCTGATTTTGTTGAGACATCTTGGGCTACAATTGATACATATTTAGTGATTTCATTCTTGAGGCTTATTTTATCTTGTTTCTTCAAGGAGATGGGGTTTCCTCACCATTGACCATTGGAGATTTTTCTTCCCAAGGGGAGATATATTATTTATAATAATTGGCTTCTATCTATCTTTAGACAATCTTTAGTGGTTTCTTAGCTACTTCATTATGGGGTGGCTATGTGGTCTCTTTCTTTCGCTCTTATGGGGGCCATTTGTAATGTATATATGTGATGGATGGTGTACTTGGGGGTATCATGTAGTCCTCCATATTTCATCATTTGATTACATTATTTCATATCTTTTTTGAGAGGATTTTTTCCCATGAGGTTTCCTCCTTTACCCCACTTTTGAGAGATATTTAATTTGTACATGGATGTCACACTAGGCCTAGTTGTCGGGACCCATATATGATTTTCATGCATTCTTCCTTATTATTTTAGCTACTCCTTAAGTTGATCTTATGTTGGGGTGTTGGAGTAATATGTTAATCATCTAATTAATTAATTAATTGCATCACCTATAACATTATTCACTTAACATAAACTTAGAAATTCCGGGTATGTGCAGGATCATCATGGAAAAAACAGGCACTTAAGTGGCAAACAAATCAGAAAAATCAGAGTTACGCAACTTGATGTAAAAATTTGAATAAGTTACCTATATTATTTAAAAAATATGTAAGAATAGAATTTGTAGAAAATTGAATTTAGTTTCTAAACTACTAGGTTTGTTTAAAAAAAATAAAAATCTAGTTGGTAAAAAATTAAAATTTCAATGCAGTAGTACTTAAATTTCAGGGAAAAAATAAGAAGTAGGTGTCTGTCTGACCACCCTAACCATAATAAAATGATAATATTTTTTTATAAGATTTTAGATATAAGTAGAGGAATCATGTCCTGATGTGATGCATATTTTTTGTAATTTTTTCCAAGTAATAATTAATTATGAATTTTTTATTTCAATTTTAAAAAAATATAAAAACTCGTATGTCGACCACCTTAACTTGGTCAAAACTTCATGAAATTGAATTTTTATTTTTTTAATCGTATAGTATGTGAAGCATAGAATATGACGCATGTTTTGGATTCAAAAAATTTGATACCATTTGAAAACTATAGATTTTTTTCAATCAGTCTATCAATTAGGACTTTAGTCGTAATTTGAATAGAAAATGAATAATAATTACTTATTAAATTCAAAGTAAAGCATAATTTATATTTTTGGAAAGCTAGGAATGTCCTTTACAAACCCTTTTCGTTTCATCAATTTTGGGTTAAAAAAAAGTTGTCAACCACATACACATCATATTGCCACTTTTTGGCCCATCATGATCCTGCACATACCCTTTCCCTTTTCATTATTATATTGTCTAATAAAAGAACATGTGGTATCATGGCATAGGATGGTAACACTTGTAAATGGATAATTTAATCCTCACCTAGGGTTTAGATCTAGGGTTTCTATCTACTTTTCATAAGGATTGATAATACGTTGTAATTTTTATTTAGGTTATTTTTATCAATATAATTCTCAAGCTATTGAGCACAATCTTACTTTTGATATTTTCTATTGTGATAGTAATTTCTTGCAGGTGATTTCTAGGTCTTGTGGGTTGAATCGACAACTTTAATAGAAACTCAATATCTAATGTTAGGATGCATATCCCAGGGTACTTAATAATGAGAAGGGTTCTAGTCTTTTTGAATTCTATCCTCCCAATTTAGTAATAAAGGGTGATGATTTGAACCTTACCTTAGGAGGGAAAAAATCTTAATATTACCAATGATATTCCAAGATTAAGTTCAAATGAATATATCAAGTCTAACTTTAATATGGTTATTCCCTAGATGTTTATTTCACCAATTGAAGGACTACCCATTTAAATTTTCCTCCATCAGCCTATAATTTCTAAGAAAACCAACAAAGTCAACCATATTACTATCCAAATAATCCATAATGCCTCCTCTTTTTGTGTGGGATAATAAGGTGTATTAAAGTATTTAGCTACCATCCAAGAATACTCACTAAATTGGCTAATTAGAGATATCTAAAAATCCAAAACATCATTTATGAAAAGCCTAAAATTATAACCATAAATATTAGAGGGAATATATTTTTGTTTTGACGAAGAAGCCTATAATATTAGACTATTTATAGAATAGTTAATACAAAAAATACTATGATGAGTTTTGTTAAATATGATGGAAATCCCTCTAGATGCTTTGTAAGATTTAGAGATACAAAAGTCAACTCTGGGTTAGATTTCATTTGTTATACCTCTAAAGACGGATTTATCATTTTCAACTTTTAAAGGGATAATGTCAAAATTATTATTTAGAATGTAGTTTTAGAGAAAATAATTGCATATGATGGCTATTAAATCCTCCAATATTCTAGGAAAGTATTCTAAAGTTTTAGTTTTCCTAGAGAAAAATCTATTTTTTTCTATCTCCTATTACCTACTTCCTTAGAAAACTCTCTTTGTCATGTTTGTCTCTCTTTTTTCTCTCTTAGACTTACTATGTAGTACCACATCTACAAAATTTTTAGAAGGGACATTACCATTTATATCAGATTTGATAGACCATTGTTGATCAAAATTAGAGGTCTGAAGACTACGAATGGGACTTCGATACCCCAAACCCACACTAGAGGGGGCCATCATGGGCATATAAAGATCCCAACCTTTGTAACATCAATTGACTCCAATTATCCAAGTTAATCCAATTTAGGTATCTCAACCACCATGGCAACCATTTCATTTAAAGAATTAGGGTATTTTCCATCATTCACAAGAGACACAAAATTATTGATGTCTTTAAGATTTTAGAAGTCAATACCTTCCCGATCTAGAGTACACTTGGATATCCAAATGTTCATATTCTAATTAGGAGAGAAAATAAATTCCCCCTATTCCTTTCCCTTAACTAACAACACATACAAATCTAACTAGTATAGGTTTTTTGACTAGTTGTGAAAAAAATAACTTTACATTATTAACTTCCTACTCCTCTACTCACACTCCTTTGGTTTAAAGAACTATAAATTATATTTTAGTAATAATTGATTTAAATAGTAAGTTTGGAGGGGTTTTCTATACTTCCCATTCTACTTCAAATCTCTAATGGGATGGTGTTGGGAAGTTCATCTACAACTTTGGATTCTTTTCTAATGGAGGTATCTAAACATCTAAAATATTTCCTCATGAGCAAATATGGGAATTTTGATGTTCCTTATGCCTTACTAAATATTTATGAACTATGTTAGATAAGAAAAGACATAGATATAAAGCTAGTATACTCAACACTTTAGATGATCTTTTTCTCCATCAATATGCAGTGTTGGAGATTTTTTTTTCTTTCCATCTAAATATCAACCTTGTGAAAATGTGGATTGCTAATAAACTGAAACTAATAGGATTTTTAGCTAGTAGTGACATGGTGGGTGGTATGTTATTGTTTAAATTCAATCACCAAGAGAATATCATCAAGGTTCTAATTAGTGAGCCTTGGATCTACAAGAAGAATACACTTTCTTTGTATAGATGGAAGCTAGGATTTCATTCCAAAGAGGACCTGACAAAATTAGCCCCTATGAGGGCACAAATCCCTAACATCCCTCTAGATTTTTGTGATGAGCAGGCCTTTTTGTGGATCACTAACTCATTTGGTTATAGCTATTAACTATGGACAAATTTATGAAGGATAAATACAAATTAGCGTTTGATAGATTTTACATTAATGAAGATATATTTAATGTTCTTCCTACCTCTAGCACTTTGGAATCTAAATGGAGGAAATAGTCTTAACCTATCAAGTATGAAAACACTAGAACCTTCTACCAAAATTGCTAAAAATTTGGCTAGCTAGTGTACCAATGTCTTACATGTGTAAAGAGAACTAAAAGTTTGATGCACCTGAGGATAAACTAAAAGGGCTAGAAGACAGATAAGAGGAGTACCCATTTAAGGATAAATTCTTAATAATATATTTTCTTCCCCTAGATGATTCCAAAGCAAACTCTTTTGCATCTCCCTCAAGAAATGTTGGGGATGATGCCTATGATTCCAATTATTAATAGAATAATTATTTATTGATTTTGCATATAATGATGTGATTAGTGGATTAAATTGAAGACACACATTGAAGATACAAGAAGATTAGAGAGACTCAAATTTTTTGTATGCAACCAAATAAATCTTTCATCATTCAAAAAGATAAAGAATAACAACATAAAAAACCATTAAGATTCAATATACTTACCTTAATTGATGAATACTTTTAAAATATTATCTTTCATTATACTAAATTCAAAATTAATAAGATCTACTTATAATTCTATCATCCAAATTAACAAACTATAAATTTGATTTATCCACACATCTTCCTATAAAAGTAAATTGCCTAATGTAAATGTTGATTACTAAACATAAGCATAAATTAATATTCATTGTTGTGAATGTTAATTATAAGATGATCATAATTGTAAATTAAAAAATGGCCTCCTAAAAAAGAAAACCCTTCTAATTCATATATGTTTACTAAATTTAAATATTTCTTCATTTTTGAATTTTTTTCCTAACCATAAATACACTAAATTCCATTTTCAAACTACTACAGAAACAAAAATGATAAATAATTACTTGTCTTATGAATGTGAATACGTCATACTTCCACTTGCAATAACAATTTTCTATATATATTAAAACTCGTTTTTGCATACTATCGTCAACTGCTTATAGCGTCAATTACTTATATTTGACAAATTCTTACCTGCCAAATATTCTTCTCCTCTACAATTTTGGAAGCTACTGCCAAGGTCAATGGGATTAGGGAAAGGAAGAAAATTTATTTCGTCATATTCGAAAGAGCATCACCTTCTTTGATTCATTCAACAATAGAATAGCATCATATTCAATACAAGAAGTTCTCAGAAATTGAGTCTGATTCTTTAGTCAAGGTAAGCTGTTTCTTGCGCTCAACTTTTGCAGTGTTTTATTCTAATAATAAAATCAACTTTAAACATCACGCGCTGAAGAGTATCTCTTGAAAACATCTTTTTTAAAATATTGTAGTGCAAAGACCAAATCATCTCCTTGTCATTGTTATCGATATTTTCGCTATAAATTGCAAATAGTTGTTTAGAATTTCATCTGAACTGTGTAACACCACCATGGCTCTCAAAATGGATTTTATTGTGTTGTTATTTGCATTTATCCTTGTACTCTTCTTCTTCAGTGATGGTGGTGAAGGTCGATATCTCTCAGAAGATCAGAATATCCCTACTTTTTCACATGCTTATCAAAGCTCAGGTATGTTTAAGTATTTGTAATCTATGTAATCGTACTTATATGCCTAGTAGACATCACAGAAATATAATTTAAGTGGCATATTTTGAGTTAATTTATATTGAAAGAGTTAAACATCACCCAATTTAATAATTTAACAGTTAATAAAATTTGGAGTATTCAGCAAATTCACCAAATTTACCGTCAGCAATCCATGGACAGATTCACTGTCAACAATTCACTGTGGGAAAATTCACCATCATGACAATTCACCGCACAAAATTTAATTGTTTGAATTTTTGACAATTAATTTTTCATGACAATAAATTGCTCGTGACAGTTTGCCATGGTGAATTGTTGACAGTGAATCCGTAGATCAATTGCTGGTGGTTGAATTTTCCTGGAAACAAAATTTGGAGGTAGCAGAGGCCCCCTAACCATTGTTTTGAACAGCTAATTTATTTATCATATATACAAACTGGTCTCCATGTAATCAGCCAGTGCGTTCAGTATAAAGTATTTTACCATTTTTTATGGTTTAATGTGAAGTGCAGCTTCAAAACGCTATGGATCTGTAAAACGAACACCAGCATGGGCTCTTCCTGTATGTAAATATTCTAACTTTCGGTACACTTTGTATTTGTATATCGTTTTGTAGCCTAAAAATCTGAATTTCTTGAAATTTGCAGCAAAACACGCTGGTTGTCACTCTACACGGGCGGCACCTCTTAGACTACCATAGCCACCACTGCCACGTCACCGCTGCTAGCATTGACGGATGCTGTCAAAATTACTGCTGTGCAAAGAATAGCATTTCTTTCTGCTGTTCAACGAGTCCCTAGGCTGGGGTGGTGGGTCTAGTTCAATTGACTAAAGCATCCCGTTGCAGGCAAGAGGTCATGAGGTCTAGTCTCCCACCTTCCCCTCCGAGGAGAAGTTTACCAGATATACTACAATTTACAGGAGATGGATACCTGACAGATAAAGTACAGTTTATAGGAGACGGATACCCCACAGATTCCTACCGTCTTTGAAAAAAATAAAATTAGAGAGTCATTTACATATCTCTATAAAAGAGTCTAGAGCTTTCCACACGGTCTGATAAAGTTCAAGATAACATATTGCATCACTTGGATCACCATCTCCACCGCCGCCACTTCCGTTAAGGTATCTTAATTTGTTATTAATATTATTGGTCTGCAAATAAAAGCTTTTCCTTGTGTTGGCCAAGAAATGGATAGTCTCTGGACGAGGGCTATTCACATATCTCTACAAAGAGTTTGGAATATCCAGTTTCTGTTCTTAGTTCACTTATGTAACCGTTCATAGTATTTTGTTCTTCATAGTCAGCTAGTTTATAAAAAGATTAACTGCTGTCAAATATTTTTTCTTTGTATTCATAAAAAATACTGATTTACAAAGAATCAATCGGAAATTAAGCCCATCAAGATGGAGTCCCCTTGTTAAAATTGAGACTAGGTCTAAAATAAATTTAATAGAATAATTGGTTTTTTAATTCTTCACACTGGTAGAAATATGACTTATTATTCCGGAGACTTCATTTTTTATAAAATAATATTTATATTTTTTAATTGTAGCCCCTTGTCTTATTTAATTAGAAGATTTATTAAGTAGAAGTGTAAATGTTTCTATCTTTAATATAGATGTTGATGTTGATGTTTTTACATTCAATAATGATGTAATTGACATTCACAGGAATCTATGATGAGAAAGGGTTTTGTTTGTTTATAAAATATTTTAGAAGACAAATTCTGAATACTTAGCATTTGAGACAATAGCTAATGATTGTTTAGATATATTTTATATAAGAATACAATTGCAGTTTTCAGTAAGTTCAGAAAGAACATATATATGACAGTTAGTTTCAAAGAGCTCTACTTGAATATATCAAGTTCAATTGTCAAACAATCAATAACAAGCTTATAATTTATTTGCACAAATTTTATTCAATTAAGTTTAATTGTTACTATTGATTGAATGATTTTTAAGAAGAACTAACATGAAATGTCAAAAAAATAAAGATATAGAATTGGATTAGAGAAAAGACAAATGCCAACTCTATTATAAAAATAAATAAATTTAAGAAAAAATAGCAATTTAAGTTTAAAATCAATAAAAAGCCATAAAAATACACTTTATAATTTTAGTAATAGTTTTTTAAACATAAAATACTAATTATTAAAAACAATAATTAAAATTATTTATATATATATATATATGCTAAAATCCAAATGAAAAGATCATTTTCTAAAGTAAGTACAAAAAAAAACCAAGAAGGTTTACCCCTTTACCAAACCCTATAGAAAGTACAATAAATCATTTAATCATTAACATTGAAAGAGTATTCTTGTCATTAGCAATAAGCTATAAAATATTAAAGGATTTAAGAAAAGGTAATAACCTTAGCTTAGAAATATTTCATTGATGATTTTCCTAAAATGCCCACCAACAACAACGTTTCACTCCCTAAATATGAGCAAAGGAGTAAGCTTGAAAATTTTAAATAGATCAAAAATTTAGTCCCCTAAGGAAATAATTCTCTATGAGGATACCTGAGAACCCTTATTATTCAAAGGAGAAACCAATATGAAAGAATAAGATTCAAAAATAACCTTACTCAAACCCAACTCACAAGCCTTATCAAGAGATACAAAAATAGCTCATGATTCCATCTAGTTGTTAGAAGTAATACTTATTACATAGGAGAAATAAAATTAGATAGTACCATCAGTTGCATGAAAAAATCCTCCAATTCTAGAAGCACTTGAGTTACCATGATAAGAACCATCAACATTAATTTTTAGAAATCTTGAAGGGGAGGGAACCTCTTGCCACACCTATTCACTTTCTTCGTGGATTGAGATTTAGATTCAGCTACAAAATGATAATTTGAAAACTCCAAATTTATTGAAAGAATAAAATCATAAGAATAAAATACTTCATCTATAAAACATTTATTAGTAATAGTTTCTTTCTGAATTGTAAAAATTGTCATCCATTTTTTTTCAAAAAGAGATTGGTGATCGTAAAATACATATGCTTCCTATATAACCATATTCTCCAAAGAATTAAAATGGAACCAACTTCCTAAGCAACCATGAGGAAAGAAGATGATGCAAGAGGGTATTCTAAACTTCACATAAATCAATTTAATATGAAACATGAATAAAAGGTTGATTCCATAACTCACGTAAATCTCTCTAGATATCAAAAGAGAAATAGTGTTGAATGAAAATGTGAGCGCTAGTTTATTCATTGATAGCACACATAACACAATTTAGTGCACCTATATTGGAAGTTTGGAGATGATGGAAGCTTGAGTTGTTTGTGAGTCACTTGGATGTTGTCATTGATGTCAATTCCTTGTATAAAGAGAATGTTGGAAAGTGTTATATGTTGCACATGATGTAGATGTGTTGTAGAGATGTTAATAATGTTGTCGATGAAGTTTGATGTAGGAGCATCCTTGGTTCTAGACAATCTTGCATCAATAAAAAAATATTCTCTTTCAGTTTTGTTCATGTTTTGTTCTTGCTCAGTTCATATTGGTGGATTAATCATATTTTCTCACCAGACCCAAAAAATCTATATTTGAATCGTGGGCATGTTCATTTTCCTTATTCCAAGATTTGAGCATGATTGAATATTTTACCGGCAAGTTATTGCTTCTGGATTTAATGGCAATTTCTTGAACTAGCACCAAAATAAGTTTCTAAGCTAACAACTAGTTTGATCACTCATGGATCTTTCCCATAACTTGCAGATCTCAACGGTGTGATTTGAATTGTTCCATGGAGTGTCCTCAACCTTAATTATAGGTCCAAACTTCAACTATGCATTCACCGAGGAGTAATTCAAATTTGAGGCCGGCCTATTCATGCACATGTTACATTTTCTTTCATTGGAGATTGTAATAATCTTTGGCTGATGCGGATGATTCTAGATCTCAAGATATGATATAAATCATTGTAATAGATCATTAGGAAGGTAGAATTGAGAAATATAGGTTTTAATATGTTAGATTTCAGCTTGCATTAAGGAGCATATATGAACATCATATTTGAGCATGTTGTCTCAGGCCTGTGAGCCAAATCTGTAAACTCGGATGTTGTTGATCGATTATAGCTGAGATTTCTATTAATGAGAATGTTTTAATCTGCATTTGCTTCCATATTATGTGTTGCTTCTATTGTGTGACTCTTGTTGCATGGTTTGTATTGTTCTCTTTGAGGACCCTCCTACTATGGTTGCACTAGATTGGTATCAGAGCAATATTCGATCCATGAGAGATCACCATAATTCCCAGAGTCCTGTTGAAGATTTTTTTGGGCTAGTGGACTGAGGATCTGACCTACAACTATAGAGGACTTGTGTAAAGATGGTGGGAAGAAGAAATGTTAGAGGAAATGGAGCGTGTGGAAATGCAGACCCAGCTATGATGGAGATGTTGAGAGGAATTCCTGCCAGATTAAATGCAATCGAAACAGCCCAGAGGAGAGGTCGACCAGTTGATGATGTGAGTGAAGAAGAGGTAGAAGTATAGGAGGAAAGGGCAAGAGAAAATCAACCTGGCCTAGATCAAGGAGAAGAGAGGTTCATAAGAGTCCTAACTAGAGAAAATACTAAACCATATTTCAATCCACCGGACTATAGTGGTAAGTTGGATTTGGATGAATTGCTTGATTGGATAACAAAGATGGAGAAGTATTTTGATTTTGAAGGTACCTATGAAGACAAGAAGGTGAAATTTTCTTGTACAAAGTTGAAAGGACATGCATCCCTTTGGTAGGAACTTTTCCAGACAGATAGGAAAAGAAGAGGAAAGGAGAAGATAAGATCATGGGATTGGATGGTGAATAAGTTAAAGAAAAATTTTATACCTGCATACTATCAAATCTATTTGTTCTAAAAGTTGAAAATTTTGAAGTAGAAGGATTCAAGTGTGATAGAGTATACTGAGGAGTTCTACAGGTTGAATATCAGATCTAGACATTTAGAGGATGATACCGAACAAGTATCTAGATATGTGAATGGCTTGAGACCATCTATCTAGGATGAGATTAGTTTGATCAAGTTGTTGAGTGTGGAGGAGGAATATCAATGTGCCCTAAAGGAAAAAGAGAAATTCACAAATAAAGAGACTTGGCTGAGGAGACAAAGGAGAGGAGGAAAGATGGAAG
>VDFB02281492.1:245101156-245151903 GCA_007258455.2 Sequoia sempervirens
CACAATCTACCACGCAGGTGGCTCCAGTGAGAGTGGGTCGCCTATCGTCAGCTGTAGGGATCCATTCACAGAACTGTGGCCTATCCTGAGCTGACACCCCACCTCTCCCCTGGAACTCCTTCATATCAAAATAATTTGGGATTTGGTTCAATACAAACTCACTGTATAGTTTCCTAAGAAAATATTGGGGGACTTCACAATTATTGCACAATGGGTAATCAAAGACCATATACCATCTTTCATAAAAATGGTTCTTAATCTCTTGGTGGTGGCACCAATGAATAGGAAACCTCTTTGCATTGAGGGTAAGATTTTGATTTGTTTTAGGGTCAGTGAATAGAGAGCACAAATCACCTTTAGTAATTTTTAAATCTTTTACTTGTTTATATGATAATTTATCTACATAATATGCCCTAGTTGTCTGCCTCCTATCTTGCCATCCATATATTTGTTGGGTGATTGCATCTACATTTTTTAACATGTCTTTCAATGAATTTTCTAGAAGCATTCTTTATGTGGTTGAAGCATTTGGATCACTCAACCTACTAATAAGATCCTCAAGTTGGTTTCTATTATTCTCAATTTCACTCAAATTTTCTTGAGTGCCAGGAGGGAATTGAGAGAATGGTGGGGGATGTTGATTTTGTTGAGGAATTTTCTATTGAGGATTTACCTCCTCTTCTTGTTGAGGATTTTCATGATTTCCTACAGATTTAAAAAAAAATCAAATCTAACCTAAAACAAACAAAATCAATTTCAAACTAACAAATTCAAAACAAATAGTAAACAATACTTACCTCCTGCATCTCTTCATTGCCATGACACCATATTTGCAGACAAAATCCAACTATTCTTGATGAAATTTGTAGAAGTCCTTCCTCCTAGAATGCAAGTGTGAAAATGAGGGTTTTTGGCCACAGGCAGAGCTAAGAAACAGTGAAAAGCAAATGATACACATTTCACTTTTTTTTCTTTTCTTTTAAAAGCACATAACGCGCTCGTGTTATGTGTTCTCCCATTTTTTCCCATTTGGCCACAAAAGTGTGACCAACTTCGTGCACCCACCCTAGTAGTTTAGAAACTGCATTCAATTTTCTTTAGATTCTATTCTTACATTTTTTTGAAATAATATAGATAACTTATTCAAATTTTTATGTCAAGTTTCCTAACTCTAATTTTTAAAAATCTTTTACCACTTAAGGGCCTGTTTTTCCATGATGACCTTGCACATACCCTATATACATTTTTTCCCTAATTTCTTGATAATATCTCATCACAAGATGACATAAGGTATTTTTAAATAAAAACCCGGAAGGAAATTTGAATTATTTTGAACTTGGAGCCAAGAGGGACTCATTTTCCACCCATGGCGAATGGGTCCCACCTTGGGCTTGTAAGTGGGTGTCGGGAATTAAGTCACATTTAATGTTGTTTTCCAGGTTTACATTAAAAAATATAGTTAATTAAGTCTTATGAGTGTGTAAAGGGGTCAAATAAAGCATAAGAAATGTGTAAATGGTTAAAACAAGCCTATAAAAGCGTGAAATATTGTTACAAGACTTCACAAAACTTTAGAATAGGACTTGATAAGTGATGAAAAGGGAATATTTAAATGAATTATAATGAGAAGAGCTTTAGAAAAGTGTAGAAATGTGTTACAACACTTCACAACACCTTCACAAGATGTCATAATTTGAATTTTTAGGACCTAATGTGAATGCAAAAGTTACATTGCAACATTAAATCAAAGCAAGATAGGTCAAGCATCATGAGAGAAAGACCTAAAAGACCATGAAAATGTCAATGATCCATTTTTCTATGGTACACAGGGCACAAGCATACATTGCCAAAGACAAAGAGAAAATAAAAACAAAAAGAAAAAGAGGGAGGATCAAGCCTCGATCATTAGTCCATTGCGATGTGATCAAATCTAGATTGTTTGTCCAAAAATGCATGCTCACTCTGAAGCAATGGAACTCTAGGCTATATTTTGGGTGAGTATTCAAAGAGGTGAAAAAAATCCACACGCAGTCCTTATGTGCTCACACACACACAAGTGGCTATGGGAAAGTCATGCCTAAGTTTAGCTTCTCATTCAACCAAACCAAAGTTATACCTCGTGATAACTTTGATACGGTGCCACATAGAAATGAACTTTGAGCTTGATCAGGAAAGCAAAGCTTTGTATGCTTGAAACTAATGAAAAAAAAAATGGCTCCATAGGCATACAAAGTGTGTTATGCAAGGTGGCAATATAACTAAAATATGTAAATGCAATGTAGGGAATGTTCAAAGGAGTTTTTCTTAGTTCATGTAAGGTCTTAACTTAGGGAACATTGTTCTTAATGTCTTTAAGAGAGGACCAATCAAAGAATAAAAGATTCACAACTTAGGGGATGCAATATGTGGCATCAAGCCACTAAGAGGAATATAATATGTTAAGAGAGATCACGCTCTTGAAGGACATCACACCCAATGTCAGGTCACAAAAGAGAAATATATACATCACATGAAGTAAGAAGACTACACAATGAAACATGAAATGAAAAATAATAATGTCAATGTATGCCCCCAATTTAAATAAATTACTAAATACCATAATGTGAGCAATTACTTTAAAGCAGCAAATGATACATGCTAACAAGAAAGAAAGCATGAGAGATTACTTTGAAAGTTCTATGCCAAGTTATATGTTTCCAAATAAAGCTACATCATGAAAAGGACAAGGGTTTTCCCCCAAAAATGAAACTCCAAACACATGAGGGATCTATGGATTTGGGGTCAGTATGCTCTTGCTACAATGTTTTTAGAGAGCTCAGAACTATCATCATTCCCCAAATACACATAAAACAAAGAAGAATGACACAAAGAGAGTGAAAATAAAGAAAAAGCATTTTAGGTCAACATGGAAGGGACACAAATGTCTCGACACCTTGTGTCATCCCCAAAAGGAAAACACATGACAAAGAAAAGATAAAGAAAAGGGTATGTGCAGGATCATCAATATGGAAAAAAAAGGCCCTTAAGTGGCAAAAAATTCAGAAAAATCATAGTTAGGAAACTTGATGTAAAAATTTGAATAAGTTATCTATATTATTTCAAAAATATGTAAGAGTAGAATCTATAAAAAATTGAATGTACTTTCTAAACTACTAGGGATTTAAAAAAAAAAAAAACCTATTTGGTGAAATTTGAAATTTCAATGCAGTAGTACTTAAATTTTAGGGTAAAAAAGTAGGTGTCTGCCACCTCCACCCTAACCACAATAAAATGATAATTTTTTATAATATTTTTACATAATAGAGGGACTCATGTTCGATGTGATGCATATTTTTTGTAATTTATCCCAAGTAAATAATTAATTATGATTTTTTTATTACAACTTTTAAAAAATATAAAAACATGTCGACAACCTTAACTTGGTCAAAACTTTGTGAAATTCAAATTTCTTTTTTAATCCTATAGCATGCAAATCATAGAATGTGATGCATGTTTTTAGATTCAAAAAACATGTTATATCGTTTGAAAGCTATAGATTTTTCAATCAACCTATCAATCATGACTTTAATCGTAATTCAAATAGAAAATGAATAATAATTATTAACTAGATTCAAGTAAAGCATAATTTATATTGGTGGAAAGCTGAGAATTTCCTTTAAAACCCTTTCATTTCATTTCAATGGGTAAAAAGTCATCAACCACATACCCTACAAATACCCATCATATTGCCACTTTTTGGCGCACCATGATCCTGCACATACCCAAAAAGCTTTTGGGTCAACATGGAAGAGACATGAATGTCTCAAAACCTTGCATCATTCCCAAAAGGAAAACATAAGATAAGAAAAGATAAAGAAAAAGATTTTGGGTGAACATGCAAGGGACATGAATGTCTCGACGCCTTGTGTCATCCTCAAAAGGAAAACACAAGACAAAAAACTAAATATTTATGATATAGAGAAGCATGTAGGTACAAATAGAGGAATTCCACAAAGAGAGAGATATCAAATAGAACAGGATAGGAAATCACATTATACACATGAAATCACACAAAAGAAAGTAAATAATGTAAAATACTAGTAAGGCACATGTGAGTAAACCTATTAGCAGGTCGTCCACATCCCAATCATGTTCATCATATATAGAAGGTAGACAACTAACCAAATGGAAAATAGCAAGTGCTAAAATAGGGTCATCACGAAGTTCAACACTCTTCCTAGGATAATTATCGTTTAAGCTCATGGAAGAGGAAAAAATGTATTCAATTCCTTATGCATCTCTTCATTTATTTTATCTCCTCATTGTCATCTAACTTAATCACAATAGGAGGTCAAATGATAATGTCTAAAGAAGGTCTTAGCTCCTATTGTCATTGTAGTATAGGATCATTTTGTTTTGGAAAACGGGAAAATTTATCGTGCATTTCTTTAGTTAAGATGGGATTTTAAATTTCTTTATTTGTTTCCTTGTCAATCTTTCAAGCAAGAGCATGACACCTACACTTACACTCTCAAGCATGTCTATTTCTTTTAGTACAACTTTTAAGTTTCATTTTTGTAAGAGCGCGTTGGTCAACCATAGGTTTCTTTTCTTCCCTAAGGGATGAATGGAAGGAACCATGGAAGGTTGTTTAACCAATTTATCTTTAGCTTTGTAACCTTTTTTTATCTTAAGAGGTGTGATGGGATTTTTTTCATTATCTCTTTGTATTTTAGAGGAGATAGGAAAATGATTTATCTTGGGTTGGTCTTGGTTGTTTGGAATGTCTTTAGGCTCAATCATGCTTTCTTCAAGGATTTTAGGTTCAATCATCCCTTGAGGCATGTTTTTAAGGGATATTTTTTCTATGCATTTTTCCTTGAACTTTTGGTAGGACTTGAAAAAGAAGTCTAACCTAACAATGTAATAGTCAACAAGTTGTTCAAAACCTCTTCCACACACATCTACCAAAGCAAGTATTGCTAAATTATATTACAAGAACATCCAAAAAACACAACAAAAAAAAGATAATGATCAATGCCCCATTCCTTTATCTCTAAATTTTTTTGATTATACATCATCGAGAGGTCATTGAAATGAGCACAATAAGATAAATCAAAAGAGAAGATCAAGCAAACAAACAAGCCAATGTTCTTCATACCTCTAGCCAAGACTAAACTACAGTGATGTCTGATGTTGATGTCCATTGTAGGAAAGACGTAGCCTAGGAAATGATGTTATCAAATGATTGTGAGACTAACAGGATGATAGGCTATTGATACCAATAGTTAACCAACTTGTTTGCTTATTGACCTAGACTTAAGACTCTGATGTTTGAGTTTACACTTTCAATTTGCTATACTTGTTTTTTCTTGTTTTTCCAAAGGTTGAAGATGACAATTGATTTATTGTGAGTGGATTTCTTATTGTGGGTGAATGTTGAAATAGGACGGATGATTTTTATTTTTTTGAAATTTTTTGGTATTTTGAAATGTTTGAGGCTCTTTTTTTATTTTCTGAGATGTTTTACAAATGTTTTGATTTTCCAATTTTCCAATGTTTTGGTTTTTTCTGAGATACATGAATGTTTTTTATGTTTTTGTGTCTTGGGGGCTAATCAAATATTATCCTTATCTACATTTAAGCTTAGAGACAACATAGTTTGGTAGTCATGTTTTTGATATTTTCTAACTTTTTAACCTATTTTGGGATTTTAATATGATTTGGATTTTTTTGGATTTTTGCATGATTTCGACGATTTGGATATGATGTGTGATGATATCAGTGATTTGTTTGGGATCTTCTTGAAAACCAAGCTAGGGTTGATTAATTTGATTGATGGATTGATGATGATAACATTGTTGAGGATACACAACAATGCAAGGATAGTGTTAAGAAACACGAGGACTAGGAAGGATATCCGAAAATGATGATGGATAGATTGAATTTAATTGATCAAGATTTTGAAGCTCAATTTGGAACAAAATTTGTGTGAATGTTTTGATGTGATGTTGAAGTGAAAATTAGATGTGACTAATATTGATTGTTTGGATTGATGTTCGATGAAAGATAAAGCTTGATAAGGAACACCTTCTTGTCAAAATATGTCATGGGTTTGTGATTTGGATTTTGGCTCACAAATGCTTTGACCAATTTGATTTTACATTTTTCCAATGTTTGGATCGCCACATATGTTGGAAGATATAGATCAAGATTTATTCCTGAAGCAAGATGTAAATATCTACCCCTAGTGTCTAGCAATGTATGGAATGTCATGGGTTGATTCTTGGATAGATGTATGGATGCATGGATATGGTAAGCATGCAAATGATGCCAAGGATTATCTTGTGATAAGATACGGTGTTCAAATAGAGGATGCTCATTTGGATAGTGCTTCATGGGATAGATAATGTTGCATAGGCTAGGATCAATGACAATGAACCATGTCAAGATGTTTACCATAAGCAAGTGTAAAGTGTGCACCAAAAATTTTCAAGATAAAGATAATTTGGAAGATGGATGTAGATTGATGAAAATGGATTTGATAAACGGTTCATGGATGAATGGTTTGATTATGGATAAGATGGATGGAATGTTGGATTTATTATGTGTGTGAGATAAGATTATTTCACCTGAACGAGCACACATAGATGCTTTATTCTACACATGACACTTTTTTTCTAGGTTTTCATCATGTTACCTATCAAAACCACCACCATAGTGGTTTTCACTAGAGGACGATGTTTTTTATCTTTGTTATTTTCATTATTTTTTAAATTTTTTAAATTTTTTTGTGAAATATTTTAAGTTCATATCGAACCACCTGGTGGTGTCAATGTAGATGATTCTATCATAATGTTCCATTGATATCCTACTTGAAGAACTAATTTTCCAAGATATGTGCACTTGAATAAAACTTTTGAGATTCCTAATCTACTTTGTTGATACCGAAGTTAACTTTGTCTTTGTGCACACACCACAATAGAATGACTTCTGAATCCTTATGATGAAGGGTGGCTACCAACACATGTTCAATGTGAGAATTTGATATCATGCATGGAGGAGGGGATGGTGGAGTATGTTTAGGAATAAAAGATGGATTGGTTGATAGCTTGGAACTTGTGACTCTCTAAACTTGGAAAAATGAGCAATGATGGGTGGATATAGATGTATACATAGAATTATGACCATCTGCTTGATATACTTTGTGCATTGCTTGAGAAGCTTGCTTTTGCATTTGTAGATTTCTTTGATGGATACCTTTCCCTTTTTTATTTTTCCCAATAGTTTCTTTTACTAATGGAGTTTGATAGGGATGCACTCTATCTTTGTATTTTTTGGTATCCATGTGTATTTGATTTATCCATTATGCTTCTCAACTTCTTTTTCTTTGATAACATTCTTTTTTCTTTGATTCAAATCTTTCTTTTGATGTTGGTCCCAATTTGTGGATGGGGTGATGGGTGGATGAAGATTCATGACACAACTAGTTGTAGTATTGGCATTGGTTTCATCATAACAATTCTTTGTGCTCCCTATGTTAAAATTTGCTTGAGACATAGTTTTCCCTAGTATTGTGGACATAGTACCTTCATGCTTTGATTTTGCATGTTTTGAGATGTCTTGTTTAGCAAGCATTCTTTGATAAATGACCACTGTAGATGCTGTTATTTCAATTTGGGGTATGTGCAGGATCATCATGGAAAAAATAGGCCCTTAAGTGGCAAAAAATTTAGAAAAATTAGAGTTAAGCAACTTGACAGAAAATTTTGAATAATTTATCTATATTATTTCAAAATAATGTAAGAATAGAATCTGTAGTAAATTGAATTTAGTTTCTAAACTACTAGGTTTTTCTAAAAAAAAAAAATTTTGGAAAAATTTGAAATTTCAATACAAGAGTAATTTTAGGAAAATAAGAAGTAGTGTCTGCCCCACCTTAACCACAAAAATGATAAATTTTTTATGAGATTTTAGATATAAGTAGAGGACTCATGTCCGATGTGATGCATATTTTTTGTAATTTTCTTCCAAGTAAATAATTTATTATGAATTTTTATTACAAATTTTTAAAAATATAAAAACTCATATGTCTGACCACCTTAACTTGGTAAAAAATTTATGAAATTCAATTTATATTTTTTTAATCCTACAATATGCGAAGCATAGAATGTGATGCATGTTTTGGATTCAAAAAATGTGATACTGTTTGATAGCTATAGATGTTTTTCAATCAACCTATCAATCAAGATTTTAGTCATAATTCAAATAGAAAATGAATAATAATTACTATTTAAATTGAAAATAAGGCATAATTTATATTGGTGGAAAGCTGAGAATCTCCTTTGAAAACCCTTTTTGTTTCATCAATTTTGGATAAAAAAAAAGTCATTAGCCACATACCCATCATATTGCCACGTTTTGGGCCATCATGATCCTACACATACCCTTTGTTGCTCTACTGACTTTGGAATATCTTATTTGGTACATCATATTTCCTTGAGTGGATAATGTTGGATATCTTCATACATGATGCCCTCAATTTGAATTTGGGATATATCTAATCCTAATGTTGACAAATCATCTTGATTGCAGAAAGCAATAACCTCATGTTCTTGTGTAATAATGCCAAGAGTAAAGGAATCTTGATTTGAATGAAGATCATATATGTGTCCATCCAAATAAAGCATATAATGGTAGATGGATTATGTGCTATATGGATATGATCATCATTTGTGACATCTTGTATAGATTGGAGAATTCCCATTAGATCATTGTAGCATCTTGGAGATACAAATTCTTGACCTTGATTAATTTGGGAATTGCTTTCGACATGCTCTGGATCAAGTTCTTGACATGGGTCAATTTTAAAGGATGGATTGTTTACAAAGGGTTCTTGGATATATTAGTTGGACATGGGAAGTGGCTTAATATCCTCTTGATCTTTGAGTGGATTTGGATCAAGTGTCGAGTTGAGGATTCCTTCAATATCTGCAAAGGATATCAATATGTCTTGGAAAGGACCATTGATAGACTTTGGTGAAAGATGATGATAATTATTTGGAATAAATTCTTGATATATGTCCTCTAACTCATTGGATGATGTAGTGGCATTGTCAACATGATCATCGGTAGAAAAATCTTGATCATTTTCCTCAAAAATTGTTGACGGGTTTTGATCATGATTAAAAAGTGACTCTTGATGTATGTTGATTTGATCATTGAATGAGGTAGAAACATCTTCAAGGTGCTCATGAATGGATAGATCTTGACTAATTTTTTCAACAATTGTGGTGGAGAGACTATCATTGCTATCACTAGTGGTTGAATCTTGATCATTGTCCTCAACAGTTATTTTTCTTTGATCAAGAAGGTCCTAGATGAGATTTTTGAGTCAAATAAAAATTTTAATTTTATGAAGTATTTATCTATGATACTTACAATAAGATCTACCCTTATTATAAGGGAAGTTTATGATAGAGTTGAAAGCCCTTACTTTTGTAAGGGTGATAATTTTTGCATTAATTAGCTTTTTTAATGTTGATTCAATTGGCTCTCCCAAAGGAGTGTATTCACATTTGTTATCTTGTGATATTTGTACTAGTTGATATTGACCTTATGATGATTGATTTTGGAGATGTGGTAATTGGGCTCATTGTTGATGTTGTTGATCTTGATATCAAACCTCTTGACATTGGGGATATTTTTCTTGATGAGGTTATCGAGACAACTCAATGTTTTGATGACATGCTTTTAACTAATGGGGGGTGTTTTGATTTTGGGGTAGAGATGTCTCTTGATGCAATGAATCAACTATTTTGGTAAGTGAAGCAATTTTATGTCACAAAATTTGATCTTGATTTTGATTTTGACACTCTTGATATAGTTGATTTGGTTTTTGGTCAAGCATATTTAGAATATACACCTGTGGTATTTGTATGGGATCATTCATAAATTAATTTTGGACAATGTTCTGATTTGGGATAATGTTTAGATTTTGCATTATAGGTTGACATTGAACATTGTTGTGGTTGGGAATCACATTTCTTTGATTTAGGTAGCCTTTATTTTGCATGTTGTTACCTTGAGTTGGATCAATACATTGAGTTGTTAACATATTGTTTGGAATTTGAACAACATTGATATGATTCACAAACATATCTATCCCATAGCTTACCAAGTGTGTATTTGATATGTTCATGTCTAGTATGCTTGTACTTGTTATATGACATATATTGATTTGATGGGATAATGCTATTTCATTGAAGACTCATGTATTGATCATTTGGTTGATAGATTTGTAGGTTTTGACTTTGATTTAAACCTACCAAAGGGAAAGGTGTTCCAAAATTTAGATTGGGCATACTCACATTTTTTATATCATTGCGGTTAGTATTCAAGATAATGATCCCATGTATGTATTGTATAAATGTGAGTTTTTATAATCAAGTGGTATTGTAAGGCTTTAATAGTTTGGTTGAATTAGATCATTCATGATGTATGAATCAAGTTTATATTCCATGTTTTTCTTGTGTTTTTACCTTGTTGACCTCTAAGAAATTTAGGACCAATGATGAGATGAAAGATGAAGGGTGAGTGATATCCATGGTGTTTGAACTTTTAAGAATTTTGGTCAATACTAGACTCTAGGTTTTTTATTTTGATTTGTTTTGATTGGGATGATGAACTTGTAAACCCTAAGATGTTAAATGCGGTCTTAGGATTAACTTGTCCAAAAGGGTGTGCTAATTTAACCAAGTGTGTGAGAGAGGATTCATTCCCACACACCTAACTAAACAAGATGATTTTGATCTATTCTAAGTGATTTACCAAAAGTCTAGCATAGATGAATTTTCCAAAATTCTAAAAGTTGTGTGAGAGATGGGTTTTTGGTAAATGTTGTAATAAATGGAAGTGTTGGTTTTGACCCTAAATGAATCTAGAAAGACTTTGTTTACAAGACTAAGGTGTTGAAGAACATGCTAAACCTCCAAAGTTTTTCAAATCCTATGACCAAGAAAAGGTTCATATTGAGCATACATATTTGGATTATTCAATGGAATAAGTCTAGATAGAACCTTGTTACCTTCTTTCTTACCTTGGGGTATTTTCTTAGGTTACACTTTCTAATGTATCTTCTTATAGATTTTTGAGTATGACACCTAAGTTTGAAGTGATGACATGTAGATGTTTGCTTTGGAATTTTGACTTTGCAAGAAATCATGAAGAAAAACACATGTGTAGGGTTCATTTGTCTTTTTATCTTTGATTAAATGGATTCTTTTTACCACATCAACTCATCTTGTTTAAATTCAAAACTAAATGTCTGTCTTAGATCCTTTTCATTCAACAAGGTCCATTATGTGAAATCAAAGAGTCAAGACCATAGTTTCTCTAGGTTGACTTTGAAGAGAGAAAATTGAGATATGAGCCCAAATATTTAGAAGCTTCTAAGGATAAAATCCCTAGGGACAAGCAATAATAATTGGACCCTTCAAAGATATTCACTCTTTCCAAAGGGTTTGAAATTTTGATGATTTGTTAATGTTTGTTTCAATGTTTGAGATCCAATCAATGTGTTTGACTTGCAAAATGTATAATCCTAGGCTTCAAAGATACTACTTGTTGAGTCCCCATTCAAATTTCTCCAAACACTAAGACAAAGCGAACAACTAGAGATTTGGTGACACTGGCTCCCCTCCATGGAACACACTTCTTAGGACCACCAAATATCAAAATCCTAAAGATTTTCCTATTTCAACTTTGAATAGTACAAATGTGGGGTGGCTTCAGAATGACCATTCCTATACCAACAAGGGTGATCCCACAATAGTGGTTTACAATTTTTGGCCAAACTAGACACTGAAATTATTTTTTTAAACTAGATCATCAGATTCGGGCACCTATAGCGGCTAAACCGTGAAGAATTTGAAGATGATGCAAACTAGAGTCTCATCAAATTTTGTTTGTAGATTCTAAAAAACATTTTTTTCAAATTTTTTGGAATCAAATTCCACTTCTTTTTCCATTTGCCATGAAAACTGATTTTTTTTCAAAAAACAACATTTTTAAAAAGTGACGCACACCGTATAATGCATAACTTTTTTTCCATGAAGGATAAAATTCTAATTCTTTCAAATTTATATTTGTAGCTCCGATATCTAGTACTTGCACTTAGTTAGATAGTTTTTTATTGAATATTTTTTCTTTAATCAAGTTTCAAAGTAAAACCAATTACAATTTAGACATAGCGTGACCGTATAACACATAACTTTTTTGTATATATCAAAATTCATTTTTTTTTCTATTGGATCAAGGACTTCAATATTTGGTGCACTCATATTTTTTAATTCTTTTTTTTGATAATCTACTATTTTTCCACATGTAAAATAAAGACCTTCATTTTCGATGAAAAACCTATGTTTAATAAAACTAAAATATCAAATACATAATAAAACCAAAACATATTAAAATTATATTAGTTGGATAGCTTGTTCTGAGGACTACCTAATTCCAGTTGGGTTTGTGAATATTCCTCCATTTTCATCCTCAAACCGAGCTACGAAGTGCCAAAATTCAAGCTTTTTTTCTCTGTCTCAAGGGGCATGAGGAATAAAGGGGGTTCGAATGAACCCCTAGTGGTCTGAGAAAACTAGTAGGGGTTCACTCGAACCAGGGTTCATTCAAACCCCCCTTCTGTAAGGGGTTTTGATGGACTTTTTGGCAGGAAAGTATTAAGAGGGTTTGGTCGAACCTAGGTTCTATTGAACCCCTAATTGGTTCGGTCAAACCAATAGGTTTGTACGAACCCCTAAAATCAAGTTTTTTTCCATGCATTCATTTTTTGTGAGTTTTCCTTCCTCACTTCAATTGTAAACCACTATTGTGGCTTCATCCATAAGCATAAAGGTTCTTGGTCAGTAAAAAATTGGTTTGTAGTAAGGGCTTTCATTCAAGGTAGCCATACACCCAAAAATATTAGCTCAAGATTATGGTCAATCAAGAGGCCTCCTAGTCTCTTCCTAAGAATATATTTTAATGTATTACATGAATACTAAGGGTGAAACTTGTCGGTATAACACACCTGCACCCATTGTTAATGACTTTTGTCACAACACATTTTTATATAACGATTGAAATATCTTGGCTTTAGCTTGTTACCGCTTGGGTCATTCCCTCCTTTTGAAGTGGGAAGGAAGGCCCTCTAAATATAGACAAAATCAAGGGGGTACATTTGTAGTTCAACAACCCTCATCGTATGAAATGTAAGGAGGGAACACACACAATATATTTTCCTTACACTAGCATGGGGTTCATTTTTAGATCCAAATTGAAATATGTGGGTGATTAGACAACAAATTACAAAGGAATGCTTTTGATTCTCAAGATCACCAAGTGGCCTAAGATAATTTCATATACATTCAAATGACAAGAATTGAAAACCACAAAACAAAGAAGGTACAAATTCTTTTTAATCCCCAAAGTAAAGATGAGTTCATTTTAAGCACCAAAAGTTAAGTGTGAATTTGTCTTGTTCAATTTTAATCCCACAAAGCAATGCCTAGTAAATTTCTAAGTTCAATTTTAACCAACATGAAAAGATCAAATAAATGGTTAATTTTAAACCCAAAATAAAGCAAGTGGATCTAAAAAAGAAAACAAAAGCAGCAAATGGATTCTCTAGGCTATTACACTGAGCATTTAAAAATGATTTTTCAAGTTCAATGAGCAATTCTCCAACTCAAATGTGCTTGATATTTTTTGGATTTTCTCCACTTTACTACTATGTAATCTTAATTAAGGCTACCACTGATTCTTTATGTGAAATTTTAAGTTTTAGGCATATTCCATCTTGCATCTGTTATCCAAACCAATAGCTTTTGGTAGTCATTGTCTTCACTAGAAACATACAGACTCCTCGAAGCTCAAATATCAGTTGTTTCACTGCATTCACACTATTGGTTTCCACACAAGAATGACTTTTAGCTTGTCACAAAAATACAAATCAAAACATAGTTCTTCACTCCAAGGGATATGTTAAGGTATATTAGAGTTCAATTTTTTTTACTATATTGTCACATTCATTAATGATATCCTCTTAAAAAAATACAAGATCACCTCAAAAAATAATTTTCGAGTCAGCTCAAATATAGGAAGCTTTATTTATTATATGGAAAAAAGATATCCTAAAGAAAAATATCGAGCTTAAAGATCTCATAAAGAAAAATATCATTTACTTTTCACAAGTCATAAAGTAGAATATCGAGATAAAAATTCTGAGAACGTCACTTCAAGGAGGCCATTCAATTCTAATAAAATAGATTCTACAACCACAAAAAAGCTACCAATCTCCCTACTATTGATCTCACTCTCTCCCAGTTGGTTTCATGAATACATTGACTGACATGTAACAAATTTTACTGTAGAATATAATGATCTCACATAGAACTCAACACATCAAACAATAAATGATTACCTCTGTGAAGCTATCAAGCCTTATGCCAATGCATAAGCTAGAGTGGAAAGTGATGATGGGCTTGAGTAAAAGGCATCAGTGAAAGGTGCAACACAATGATTATATTGGATTTACTTGTCCAATATTCCCTAAGAAGATCATTTTCTTAGAAATAAATCTGTTGGTGTAATTAAATGTGTTGTACCTTATCCTAGGTCATAATTACACCTTAATTAAGTTTACTTAGGGACCACATAGGAGGTTGTTGGAAAATTTCTACTTTTGGTGGACTTGACATGTCATTATTTTATCACCTCCACCTTTTCTGGACACATCATGTGATTATCTCTCCACCTTTTGTGGTGATTATCACATTATCTCTTTCCCACTTTAGGTGGAGTGATAAATTTTCCTAGTTGTCTCATGTCATAAAATTGCGACACTTGTCATAATCTTATGCCCTTCTATGTTATCACCTTGGCTATATAACCAAGGGGTCTCCTATGTAAAATTCAGTCCAATTTATCATATTTGCATTCACTGATAAGAATATAGTTTATTCTTGTCATATTGTTTCTATCTCTCTTATGCTTGTGCTTTCTATTAGGCCTCTAGATCTTGGGTGGCTACCTTCATAGCCAATTCTTACATGGTATTAGAGCTATTGGAGTGCCTTTAGTTAGTCATTTGGAGAGATTCTTGGAGGGTTCCAGTTTTGGAGCTTGTTGCATCAGATCTGAGCTCACCATTGCATATAGAGTGTCTGAGATAATTAGATTTTCCTTTTGTTTCATCTTAGTTGGACATTGGAGGTCAAATCTGCAAAGGGTTGAAGATTGGAGGTGGTTACCAGATCCAAGAGGTAGCTGCCACTTCAGAGAATTTTCAACCAAAAAGAACATTGCCACTACGTTTAGAAGGGCCAAAAACCCCTAAATCGACTGTCAAATCATCGAATTTGGACAAAGTTGCTCTCGGAGGTAAAAAATTTTCGCAGGTGGGCCATACAGCCCTCCCTATGCATTGGTACGATTTTTCTTTTTAAAAAAAAAAAAACTTTTAAATTTTCTACAAATTTTTCATTAAATTTTGAGAAGCATTTTTTTTCTTAAAAAAAAAAAAGAATTTGTATCGATTTTTTTTTTTTTTTAAAACAAATAATATTAATTTTTTTAAAAAAAATAGGGTTTAAACTTGTGGGTCAGAGGGTAATCAGTGCAAGACCAAGCAGTACGCTAGTGCAGGGGGGTCACTAATCACCACTAACCCATCATTACACAGGAGGCTGCACTGGCCTCCGACCGACCCCTTTTAAAGGGTTTTAAATAAATTTTTATTATTTTTTTAAAGTTTTTAAAAATAAAAAACTTTTATTTATTTTTAAAGTTTTTTTAAAAATAAAACTTTATGGATTTTTTTAAAATAAAATTTTTATCTTTTATCTTTAATAATTTTATTAAAGTTTTTAATAATAATAAATATACATGTTTTTTCCTTATTAATATTTAATAAAGTTTTTTCAAAATTAAAAGTTTAATATTTCTTTATTATTTTTAATAAAGTTTTAAAAACTAAACTAAAATAAAAATAAATAAAAAACAATTATTTTTCTTTTATTTTAATAAAGTTTTTTTCATAAAAAATCATTTTCTTTATTATTTTAATAATAAAGTTTTTGAATAAATAATGCTTTTAAATTAAGTTTTTTTTAAAAACAAATCATGCATTAATAAACAAACCTGGGAAAATTATTTTGCCCCCTGATTGAGCCTTGTCTTGGACCATTTGTTCCTCTAATCGACAGTCAACAGGGGTCAGTTGCTCCTACTGACATCCACCTAGAGGGCTTTTTTCATAGTCTTCAACTTTGGGTTCTTTTGGTTGGCTTCTTCATCAACATTTCCATATTTGCATCATGGTTGTTGTAGTTCTCCTCTTTCTAATGTTGTAATCATACTAAAATAAAGTGTCACAATCTTTCTATTTCAGTGTACTCTGTCATGTATTGTATGCTTCTTTGGATTGATCTATGTGTCTAGTGTTAGTTCCTATATACTCAGCATATGCAACAGCTAGTTACCCATGCATTTCGGTGAGAAGGACTAATCACCATATAGACTCCTATTTCGAAAGCACTCTACCTATCTTCAGAAGTTTGGTTCTACATCTAGAGACTTGGTGCATGGCTCCAGTGAGACATAGATTGTACCAATCTGCTATTGATGAGCATTCATGTTGTTGCTCACGTAGTTGTCTTCTTGGTTCTGACCTTATTCCTATTGCAGTGTGGATTCATCTACAGTTCTTGAGTTGACATATTCAGCTTAGTCACCAGTTATGTGGTATCTTCTGTAGTTGTACCCGATTCTTTCCCTCAGTGCTTTGCACAGTTTGACATTTCTTTTGGAACAACATTTGGAGGACTCATCATCATCCTTGGTCCGCTCTACTTCAACTTTCACATTGTTCTACATTCTCTCCTTCAGTTAGATTGGGGACTCTTGACATTGTGACATTTGATTAGTGACTCTCCATTGAGGGGGGGTTGCATGGACTTCTTCATTCTTCTTATAGGGGGGACTTTTTCCTCACTTGAGGTTTTATCCTTCCTAGAGTATGTTTCCTATTTTGTTTCTCTCTTTTGGGGAGGAGCTTTGTCCCACTGGGTTTTCTCCTTTTCTCCGGTTGCGAGAGATTGCATTGTGTGTACATGGGTACCTAACATGGCCTAGTATCCAGGACCCATCCTTGCATCTTTGTGTCATTTGCATAATAATTTTCTACTCCCTAAGTTTCACTTAAAGGGGGGTGTTGGTGTAATTAAATGTGTTGTACCTTATCCTAGGTCATAATTACACCTTAGTTAAGTTTACTTAGGGACCACATAAGAGGTTGTTGGAGAATTTCCATTTTTGGTGGACTTGACATGTCATTATTTTATCACCTCCACCTTTTTTGGACACATCATGTGATTATCTCTCCACCTTTTGTGGTGATTATCACATTATCTCTTTCCCACTTTAGGTGGAGTGATAACTTTTCCTAGTTGTCTTATGTCATAAGATTACGACACTTCTCATAATCTTATGCCCTTCTATGTTCTCACCTTGGCTATATAACCAAGGGGTCTCCTATGTAAAAGTCAGTCCAATATATCATATTTGCATTCATTGATAAGAATACAGTTTATTCTTTTCATATTGTTTCTATCTCTCTTATGCTTGTGCTTTCTATTATGCGTCTAGATCTTGGTTGGCTACCTTCGTAGCCAATTCTTACAAAATTGAATTCACTTAATAAATGTAAGAATATTGAAGTCACTAAATGGTAATTTATGGAGAAGAATTTATATTCAACAAACAGTCAAGTGCAGTTATATGTCGCTTCAATTCTTACTTCCTCTTTGAAAAAACATCTACAGTGCAAAGAAGATATATCACAACCAAATATGTAGAAATGATAGTGATAATAGCAATAATATCACTATGTCAGACATGATAGTGATGAATATTTATCATAGTCAAATGTATATAGTGAATAGGGTGATCCCACAATAGTGGTTTACAATTTTTGGCCAAACTGGACACTGAAATAAATTTTTTTAACTAAATCTTCACTTTCAGGCACCTATAGCAACTAAATCATGAGGAATTTGAAGATGATGCAAACTAGAGTTTCATGAAATTTTGTCTATAGATTCTAAATATATTTTTTTCAATTTTTTTGGAATCATATTGCACTTCTTTTTCCATCTCCCTCAAAAATTAGTTTTTTTCAAAAAACAATATTTTTAAAAAGTGATGCTCACCGTATAACGCATAACTTTTTTTTCCATGAAGGATAAAATTCTAATTCTTCCAAATTTAGATTCATAACTCCGATATCTAGTGCTTCCACTTGGTTAGATAGTTTTTTATTAATTTTATTTTTTTTAGTCAAGTTTCGAAGTCAAACCAATTATAATGCAGACATAGCATGACTGTATAATGCATAACTTTTTTTCTATGTATCGAAATTCAATTTTGCCTTCTTTTTTGGATCAAGAACTTCAATATCTGGTGCACTCATATTGTTTAATTTTTTTTTTATAATCTGCTATTTTTCCACATGTGCAAAATAGAGAGCTTGATTTTCGGTGAAAAACCTACATTCACAAGAAATAAAAAATAAATATAATAATAAAAATAAATTTATTTAAAATTATAATTTTTGGGAAGCTTATAATAAGGACTACATACTTACAAAAAATAAATTTTAAATGAATTCATTTGATCTCCCAAAAGGTAAATCAAAAGTGGTTTTTTATCAGCATTTTGATAGGTGTAAAGGAGACTCTGTTATAGGTATTGTTTAAAACTAGTGGGGTTATATCCAAAGGGGTTTCATTTAAGGTAGTTTGATCAAAACCTCTTCAAGTGGAATTCTTTAAATGGAACTTTTTAAGGCTTAAATGATTATATTTTCTAAAAATATGTGATTTCAACAAAAATTAGATCCTCCTAGAAATTGTAAACCAACTTGTTTTTTCAGAAAAAATGGAATATCAATAATATGAATATGTTAGATGCGACAACGATTACAACCAAATAAAGTAGTGGCCAATGATTTAATGTAGTGACCAATGATTTAATGTAGAGTACTAGTGATTTAATGTAGTGATCAACAGTTTAATGCAACAATAATAAGCATTTAAGAAATTATTAGTCGCTTCTATTAGTTGTGAGAATCTTATTGATGCAAACATTCATGCATCTAGATTGACATACTAGTATTTTAACCAAAAAAATAAAAAGTCTCATTCAAATTCCATAAGAGAGCCAAAATAAATGGTGACAACATTATAGCTAAAATAAGTAAATACTCTTTTAGCTAAGCAGAGAAACTAGAGCAGAAGTTTGGATAAATAAATGCTCTAATTTCATTTACACATGCATATCTTTCAACTGTAAATTTTAAAGTTAATTCTCTTTCCTCCAAAAAGTAGCTCTCTAACAAAAAAAAGTACTCTCTCTATGCAGAACATAGAAGCACAAACTGTCAAAATGTATATAAAAAATCAAGCACTTCAAAGACAATCTTTATATACTTTTAATTATTTTATGCCAAGCTTGAATGATTGATTAAGAAGTACTAATTTTTTTTGCTTGAAGAAATTCTCGTAGATGTTGTGCTAACTTATCAAATATCTGTCTACAAGCCACCAAGTGAATATGTTGTTTCTATTGCAGCTACGCTCAAAATGGTTCAAATAGAAATGTATTCAAAATGTGGAAGCATAGACAAGGCACATTATTCATTTGAAAGAATTCTTTAAAGGAATGTAATATGGATATGCATAAAATAGATTTATTGTAGATGTAGTGTCCCTCCGTCTGTGATATCGTCGTATTGTTTTCAATTGTGGGAGGTAGGGTATCATTTGATTTTAATTTGTTTTATTGTTATTTTCTTTGATTAAATAAATATTATTAATAATTTATTTAGTTTAAATAAATTAAGGTGAAAATATTTATTAAAAATAAATATATTTTATTATAACTAAAAGAAAGATTAAATTATTAAATATTTATTAAATATTTAATAGTTGATCTACTTGTTTCATATATTAAAGAGTCAATTATAAAATCATGAATAGGGGTAGTGACGTAATGGAGAAGATTGGTTAAAATAAGTAATTTTATGAAGTAATTAATTAAGTTGCTTACAAAGTAATATTTTGTATGATTTTGTTTTATTAGGTAATTTAATTAAAAATCAAGCCCTATATAATTTAAATGAATTAGAAATAAAAGTAATAAACTAATAAATTGATTTAATGAATTATTAAAGAAAAATGGAAGTTACAGTTAAGTCATATTGGTAATTTCTTTTGATGGAAGGATAATGATTTAGTAAGGAAGGTGAAGTGAAGGTTAATAAAACTTAAAAAAAAGATAAGTCTCGAACTCGGGTGAAAGCAAGAAAAATAGAAAAAGGCAGGGAATCTTCAGAAAGCAGTTACAAAATTAAAAGCAGTGCAGAACATGCAAAAATGAATACTAGGCTAATTATAGCATATGCAATGAAGGGAGAAGGAGGGGGAATGGTAACTGACCGAAAAAGAAAATAAGGGGGAGTTCAGCTTTACAACTATCATCTGCATTTGCTTGAAAAGGGAGAGGACTCCTTAATTTGGAAACGGTTGCATGAGTCCTGAAAGTAACGACTGCATATGGGTCTGCCATGAGGATTTCTGGAAAAAGGTATTCGAGCCTCTGGACCCTTTTGGGGAAGGAGAAGGAAAGATGAAGGAAGAGCCCATATAGGTACGCGAGTTTTGCCTCAGAATACTTACGAATATTGCTTGGAATGAGGAATGATTTATGTCTATGTTTATTGAAATCTTTAACTTGTAGTAATCACATATTTGTCTATTCTCTTAGGCCTACCACTAATGGTGAATGACTTTAATCTGCAAGTATTCTTCAACATTGTTGCCATGCATTTGCTGATGAATTATTGATCTTGTAATTTTCATATTCTGTCCATTCTATTGTTTAGTGCTTGAACATAACCTATAGAGCGCAGAGTCTTCTGGTCTTTTCCATGTTCCAAATGCTTACATTCCTCAGTAATGCACACATATAAGGCTCACAACAATCATTGATATTGTTTGTTTTGGTTTGTTTTTTTTTCTTTTGTCTTGGTTTCCCCATTTTCTAGTGCAAAAGACTTGAACATCGAATACATTAAATGGTTTGGCCACCTTTGATGGATGCAAAAGTTTAGGAGATTTCCCAGATAGCCAACATGCGCACAAAGGTTAATCATGCTTACCTAATGGTTAGCTTTATATGTAATGCAATAACGGTTATTGATGTGTTTCATTAACTCAAAATATTTTGTGAGCTTCTTTGCGAATCCATTTTGTGCATATCCTACTTTGATGACGTATCAATGGGACTGCATTTCTTGAGGCATTTTGTCAATCAGTTCATGTGCCTTGTCTTCGCTTCTGCAGTTTGTGTGCATGTATAACCAGGCATGTGCATCTTTATGTTTCGATGGATACCTCTGGCTATTCCAAAGCTTCCATGTTGGCACGGCAGGGAGGATACTGGCTAAGGTTGTGTAATCAAGCTTTACACCTGCCAATTGCATTTGCTTGAAAGTTTCTTAAACTGTTTCATCAAATCTTCCTTCTGCATACCCTGAAGCCATTCGAGCCCTTGAGATCATATTTATTGTATGGAATTTTGTCAGCACAGGCGGGCAAGATGCTGGTAAAGGTTATGGAATTTTCCTTTCAAAAGTGTCTAGAACTATTCCATCAAGTCCTTTCTGTGCAAATTCTTCAATCATAGCATTTCTTGAGATCACATTTCTCTGAGGCATTCATAACATTTGAGATTTAATAATAATGCAAGTAGATGGCGATATTTCCAAATTCCAATATTCACTTTCTAAAATACTTGGCAACCTGTCACTTAGTGTTGAGGCTTTGTATAGAATTAAATGTTATCCGCACAACTGAAGGAAAAATGGCTTCTCACGTTGTGCAACCGTAACCACCTCAAACTTGGAGGAAGCGTGGTTCGTGTGTCTTCTTTGATGCCATCATTGAGCAGATTGTTCAAGTGAAGAAATTGTGGACCAGTGAGTAGATTGTTTAATTCTCTTGGTCAGCGCAATGCTTCAAGCTTTTGCCAATTACCTCCGTTCAGTCGAAGCTGAGAGAAATTGATGTTATTGGATACAGCGTTTAGATGAGCTCCTTCGCATAGTCTGGTAATCTAAATTTATATAATCTCTCTGATATCATTGGCTCTCCATCACAGCTGCAACTTTAGTCCAGCAAAGGTGTAGTAAATTTAATAACCTCTTCGATTTCTTAGATAACCTGTTAGTGGCAGAGTGTATAGATTTAATTAAACTCTCTGATTCTGTTTGCAATCTGTCTCAGCCGTCTCACCTGGTCATAATGGGAAATTTAATAGTTTAAATAATCTCCCAGTTTCTTGAATTGATTAGTATGTGTATATGCTTTAGATGATAGTCACTGTTCCAGGATATTGCTGAGTTCGTTACAATTTTAAGTAGTGAAAAGATTAAGTTGAGGTGATAGTAGGATTCATAGGCAGTAATCTAAGTATAGTATAGTCCTATAGTCATAATATATATATATATATATATATATATATATATATAGGTAATAATCTGGTAGAAGGCATTTCAAACAATAATCTGTTCTTCATAGATATATAAATAAATAACAAAATGTTCTCTTCTCTCACTGAAGTTATATTGAAGTAAATATTGTATTCATGTTGTGTATGAAGAAATTGATGAAAATTGTTTTGTAACAAAGTAATTCCTTGATGAATAATGAGAAATTCAAATAGCAAGGAAGATAAATTAACTTAGTATATTTAGGTGTCGCTTTGGTAGTTCTTGGAATAAGTATCATTACAAAACCTTGAAACAATGTTTAACGAATCTAACTAAATAAGTTGTGTGGTTAGGTTAAAGAGTTACGTTAGTTATTTGAGAAGTTTCTTAAGTGGTTATAAGGTAGAAGAGTAAATTTGAGAATAATTAATATGGAAAATTAATTTATTTATAAGAGCCCAAGGGAATATTGTTACTTTAGATATCTATTGTTGAGTAATTAGTCTTGAGGGAAGGAATAATGCTTGACAAGGTCATAATTATTGATAATTGCTTAATCAAAAGGTTTCGTTAAATGCTTGTATTCGATAAATTATTTAAAGGTGAATTTATTGAGTTCTCAATTAATGGAATTAGAAACATTAAATTTTTAGAGGATTGCTCCAATAGTAATGGTTATGTGTGAGTAAAAGAGGTAATAGCTCTATTTATTTATTTGGAATATTTCTAAAGAAGCTAATTGATGAAATGTCTTTATATGTATATATGGATACCTATAGTGGTAGGATTTCTTCAGTTCGACTTAAATGATACCTCAATAATGGAAGAGATAAGATATAAAGTAAGCTTTAAATGCTAGTAGAATGTTATCACTCTTTGTGGATTAGCAAAAGGTAGTTGTTAAATATAGCCTTTTAGGTGAGTAAGAAATTGATAGATTATTTAACTTAGAATACTTTGAGTATTGGTGATTACTTCATATTTTATATGTGGAAGAAATGTCTTACTATTGAGTTGATTGTGTATATTCGGATAAATGTAGGATTTATGTAAAATAGATGATTTTCTAAATGATGACTATCTCCTTATTCCCTTCTTCGTAAATTCTCTATAAGGATGCTTACTTGTTCATGGTTGATTTGATGGTTTGAGCCGGCTGCTTTGTATCAAGTTGATTATGTATTTTATTTTATTTTACCTGAGTTTTGTTTATGGAGGGAGCTCTTTTGTGTCATAAGGTTGTGATTAGATTTTTGGTCCTTGCGGATGAATAGAAAGTGTTTGTTTGTTTATTGTTGTTCATTAAGTGTATCCCCATGTTTAATGGTTGTTATGATGAATTTATCTCGATGTATCTCTTGAGTTGTTTGGGTTTCATAGGTGATTTTATTTACTGAGTTCACATTTGATCAATGAATGAGTTTGATGGATCCTTATTATTTTGGTCGCCCGCTTGAGTCCTTTTGGTTGAGGAGATTTCCGTATGATAAGTTTTTTTGTGTTGAGACTGTATTGCTTCATTTTATCCTCATTTGGGGGTTGTCATTCTTTTGACTTCCAGAGGCTTGAGATGATTGTCAGTTGATGTTCTCTCTTTATGTACTCTTGGCATGGCAAGATATTGGTATCATTATTTTGAAAAGGGTTGTACGAGACTTTGTTGAGACTCTGATTTTGTACTTGTTAGCGAGATGGGTAATGCCTCGCATGCTTTTATGATGTGATTCTTTGTTCTAATTATGATGGTACAACCCTTGGTTTTTTTTATGTTGTTGGGTCTCTAGGGAGAGTGGCTCCTTGTGGGGGCCGGTGCCCCGCGTAAGGGGAAGAGCACAGGAGAACCCACGAGTGAGTTAGTAATCAAGTGAAAACCTAATAATTAACTTAGGTGGGTTGGGTAGTAATATCATTACAAGATTTAAAAAAATTGGATACCTCATCTTCATTAGTGCTTCCGCAGACTAATGGAAGGCTGAGAAGGCCGTGGTTGGCAAGGTCGTAACTTCGTCTTCACGAGGGGTCTACGGCTCCGCATGAGCTACCCTATGGTGCCGGCGCCTCAAGTAGGAGGAAGGGCCAGGAGATCCATAGATGGGGGCCGGCGCCTCAGTTTGGAGGAAGGGCCAGGAGAACCCATGTAGGCTATGCGATGACACTCTCCCCTAGTTGCCCATGTGTTTTACTTTATTGTGTTCCTCTGGAAGTAGGTTATGGGAGTTGTGATTTTAATTTATTATGTTGACTCTTGGATGTTGTTGCAATTCTTGAGTTTTATGATACTTTTGTATGTTGTGAGTCTTGTGATTCCGTGTTGGGATGTTCTTGGTTGAGGACTCTTCTTGTCAGCTCCTAGCATGGGGGGTGGGTCTTCGGACTCACATGGTCGGGTGGAACGTGCTAAGCACCCCATTGGGTCCCCAGTCGAGGATCGAGAGGTGCGGATTGGTGCGGATGCAGCGACTTCAAAGTTGTATTTGTCTTGGAGCCAGTTATGATTCTTTGTATTCATCATGTTATCTTGTTGTATGATTTCCGTTCATGATTGGAAACACTTTTGTATCATTGAGCATTGTACTGTAATGTAATGTTAAACTTGGTTTGGATATTGGTCATGACAGTTATTATTCTATGTGTTGAGTTAATCATCTATATGTTATATTTATGTACTCAGATGGTTTCTTATCAATAATTATCATGTATGTGTTATATTTGTTAATGTTTATTTTGTTATGGATTATATCTTTGGATTTTATTCTTATTATCATTGTGTGGATCTCAATCTCGTAATGACTCTTCGTGTACCCCAAGGGATGTATGTGTTAGTGAATCTGCTTAAATGAAATTCATGTTATGTCTTAATGTGTATTACATGTATGTTATGTTAATTTTTTTTAAAAAAAATTGTGTTGTAATTATTGATTAATTATCCTTTGGGGTTCGCACAACGGGGCGTTACAGTAGAGGCTTTAGAAACTTTGGCAAATGCTATGCTACTAAACAATTAGAAGTAATCCAATGCACAACAAATGTGAAGAAAATCTATGAGCCCCATGGTGGGAGCCAAAATGTGAACATGTAACCTGATTTTTCTTCAAACAATGACCAATATTACCATTAGTCAATTTAAACAAAGCAAATAAAGTATTTCTATGAGATATTTAGAGATACTTGATAATGCAAAGAAAACAATAAAATGCCAAAGAATCTAAATGAAAGCATATAAAAGTATGCTCAAACCCTATCCCATAGTGGGAGTGGTTCTCATTTGACGTGGAAAGAATTCCCTTTCCCACCCCCTTGATGTGAAAAATGATAATGAAAAAGCTTCGAAGATGTAATGAAATGAGTGATGAGTGTGCCTATAGTGAGATTTTTTAGTTTGTGGATCCTTTCTTCATAGAGAAGCCCTCTATAAATAGGGTCGAAGGGTTGAAGAATTAAGATATTTGAGGAATGTGGGACTAAAGGAGAGCCAATGATATTGTGACACTTGTCACAAGGCTACTAGGTGAGGATGGAGCACATTTTGGGGAATGTGCATAGTTAAGAGGATGTAAGAGAGATTAATGCATATGGTTGAGAGTGCAAGAGGATTAAATGAATGTGGTTCGAGATGTAATAGAATGTGGGTGTGGATGTAAGAGTGATTAATTCCTTTGTAAGAGGCATTAATACTTGGGTAAGAAAGTCAAATAAGTGGAGTTATTGAAGGAATATGCTCAAAGAATATGCCTTTGTGAGGGAAAATAGGTTAATTAGTTAATTAAAAGAAAATATTTTCATGTGCAAGTTGATTAATTAATCAGGGGTTTAGTTTGACCAAGGTTGAGTCAAAAGCTAGAGGATGGGTAATGATGATTATGAGTTAATTAATTCAAAATTAATCAATTTGAAGGGATTAGGGGATTGCAAAATTTGATTTATTAAATCAAATGAGAGGACTTTAAGGGACTTAATTAAATAATCTGATTTATTTAATTAAATTTGATGAACATAAGTGAATTAATCTAATAAATTGCTTTCTTTGATTAATAGTAGAAATGATATTAATTTGAGTGTCTATAATTAGTAACTTTGATTAGACATTTAGATGCATAATGACCCATTTTTCCACAATTGAAACATTTCAAAGGTAGCTTACCTCTATATTTTAAAGTACCCTTTTCCAATCTCCTCACAAAGTTTTCGTCCACCTCATCAAGATCATTTGGATTTGATCCATCATCTTTTTCCACTTTGTGGACTTTAAAAGAAATTTCTTTTTTTGTAGCATCTTGACCAAACTCTCTCATTCCAAAAGAAGTTAAAGCATCAAACATTTGATCTCTAGGATAATTATCAAACTTTTGAGCTTCCTCAATAGTAAAAAATTTAGGACTATAGGCTTTAGGTATATTTCTTAATACCCCTTTCACAACTTCACTTTCACCTAGCTTTCCACCAAGACCATTGATGGAATTGAATTCATCAACTCTGAGCATGTAGGTTGTAATGTCTTCATCTTCAGACATCCTCAGGATTTCAAATTTGGATTTGTAGTTTTGAATCTTCACTTTTTTTACATTATCATCTCCTTCATAGATAATTTCCATCTTCTTCCATAATTCTTTAGAAATTTTGTAGCTAATAACCTTCAAAAGTTCTAAATTAAAAATTCCACTCAGGATTTCATTCCTTTCTTTTCCATTATTTTTATAATCCATTTGCATGCATAGTATGACCTTTTTCAAAAGATTACCAAACACTGAATACGAGAGACCAAAAATAACTTATTTAATCTAAGAAGGGAGATTTGACACCTTTCTTATGCACCATTCAAATCCACCTCAAGTGATTAATATTCTTCCTAGGAACCATAGCTCTGATACTAATTGTTAGATGCACAAGACAACTAAGAGGGGGGGTGAATTAGTTGTATACTTTAAAGCATAAAAAACCCTCATTAACATTGAAATCTACATTAGCCTTTAGATCCTTATCCACCATTAAACCCTTAATAGGCATTAACAAAATTTGAACATGTAAAGTAGAAATGAAAACACATAAGAACACTAGATTTCCACGGAAAACCCAAGAAGGGAAAAATCATGGCGAGGATTAGCTCACTAATATATGAATTGCAATATCAAATACAATAAGGCTCACTGTCCTGAAAGATAAAGAGAGGCTCACTGCTAGTGGCTCACTGCCAAAGGACTCACTACCTAGGAGAAAGACGAATAGAATAAGGGGTGGCTCACTACCAATTTTAACCACTAACAATGCATCTCTTATATAAAGAGGGTACAATTCCACTAAAGCACAAACAACTCATCAAATAGACTGAAATGTAGACACCTTCTACTCACTACATTAGGAAGTCATAGGCATTAAGGATCACACTCAGATCATCATTCTTGATCACATTCACATCTTCTGCATCTCACACTATTGTTTTAATACACACAATAATTGTTTCATTTATGTCCTTCGTGACCTAAAATAAACTCAAAATTTTAGGTGAACCTTAAGGAAATGTATACACCTCAACCATGCAATACCAAATAGGTCAGCACCAGATACTTCCACAATATAAATATGTGAAGCCAAACCATGCCACTACCTAATTAGGACCCAAAAATACATAAAAATGCTTCTCAATACTTACTCAAACAATAATTATCCTCCGCAATTAGTGCTAGCACACTAAGTCACCCAAACCTACACTAACACTAACAATCAACTCCAAACTCACCACTCAAGGTCGGAAAAACATCTCCCGAACCACACAACAACACACCACAATAACCATTCAACATCTCAAAATTTTCCACATCATCAAAATATTTGTCACAACTACTGCAACCACCAATGACTCAAGAACACCTTCATTTTGTGTAGCCAAATACACTGGCACAAGCATCCAACACACCGAAAAACTTTGTGGAACAAATCAACACATAAAACTTCAACGGAAGGTAGATATAAATTACATTTAAGCACTTTCCTAGATCCACAACACTAGAACCTTCACTATGGAGAAATATGGAGCAATCTTATTTCTCCCAGGCAACTTGTTTCACTAGACAAACATACTATCAAACACATCTTTCACTATAATATGATCTAGAACATAAACCTCTAGATATAATACCTATGAACACCTCTGATCATCATGTCCAAACCACATGAGCATATCTTAAATCATGAAGAAATGAAGAGAAATACATTGAACACCATTCTATCACACTAAACTCTCTTTTATTCAAATTTACTCAAAAGCACTTGGAAACCAAGTGAACGAACTTTGGTGTAGCCACGATAGGAGGGTACTCAAAGAGAACAATCTAGACAGTGCAACAAGAGTCACACAACTGAATAAACATAGAATATGCAGGAAAATGTAGATTAAAATATTCTCATTAACAAAAATATTAATTACAATTGGCCGACAACATCTGGGTTTATAGATTCGGCTCACAAGCCTGATACAAGATGCTCAAATACAATATTCATATATGATCTTTAATGTGAGCTGAAATACAACATATCAAAACCTATCTTTCTCAATTCTACTTTCCCAATGATCTATTACAATGATTTATATTACATATTCAGATCTAGAGTAATTTGTGTCAACCAAAGATTATTGCAACCTCTAATGAAAGAAAATGTAATGTGTGCATGAATAGGCTGGCCTCAAATTTGAATTAATCCTCAGTGAATGCATAGGATGAAGTGTGGACCTATAATTAAGGTCAGGGACACTCCATGGAATAATTTGAATCACACCATTGAGATCCATAAGTTATGAGAAAGATCCACAAGTGATCAAACTATTCATTAGCTTAGAATATTATTCCAGTGTCGGTTCAAGAAACTGCCACTAAATCTAGAAGTGATAACTTACCAGAAAAAAGATCCAATCATGCTCAAATCTTGGAATAAGGAAAATGAACATGCCCATGATGCAAATATAGATCCACTGGGTTTGGTGAACAAATATGATGAATCCACCAATATGAATTGAGCAAGAACAAAATAGGAATAAAACTGAAATAAAATATATTTGGTTGATGCAAGATTGCCAAGAACCAAGGATGCTCCTACATCAGACATCTAAGGTTATTGAAAAGTGAGTCCCTCACTTTGTTGGGTCCAAAGGAAAACCAAGATGGTCTACCTCAGCCTGAGAAATCCAAGAAGAATCTTCCACTAGTTTTCCCTTCCATTTCACAAGATATTCTTTGTACTATGTTCTACGAGTTTTCCTCCCATCTCTAATATCCAAAATTTCCTTAATCTCATCTGACTATTGTTTAGGAAACTAATTCTCTATAACGCTCGAAAGATGATGTTCATTAAACCACTTATGTTGCTAAAACTCATTACATTTCAAGTAAAGTAAAAGTAAAGGATGCATAGATCAAAAGCTTCCCATAAGAGCTCAAAAGAAAGAATAGTAATAAATTTCATTTCATGTATCCAAAAGAAGTACACTGCATCTACAACAAGGATCCTTTGCATTGATACATATGTATATGTCAATAACATCTCAATGAGTTTCCATAAATTCATTCATATTCAAATTGGATCAATAACTTTCAATCAATACATCTATTTCAATGTTACATCAAAATATTTCATTCAATACATCTATTTCAATGTTACAATAATTTATGTCAAATAAAGTTGCTTTTACAAGTGGGCTATACAAGCCTTTCAAAAATAATACATGAATATATCTATAACATAAGAAACTCTGAACCTCAATCGTCATGACACCATTGGTCTTCTTGCAAGCTAGGGCCAAGAGTGTGATTAAGGTTCCTTTTCTGCCCAACCACGAAGTACAAGACTTCCCCGAGTTTCTTCCTAACTCAAAGAAA
Source organism: Sequoia sempervirens (assembly GCA_007258455.2). Lineage (NCBI taxonomy): Eukaryota > Viridiplantae > Streptophyta > Pinopsida > Cupressales > Cupressaceae > Sequoia > Sequoia sempervirens. Next base: position 245,131,607 of record VDFB02281492.1, read on the forward strand.
TCCCCAAACCTACATGAGGAGCCTAGCAACCTGAAACAACAAAGCAAGAGGGAACTCTCGATACAAGCATGATGCCTATATGCATTCCTAACAAGAGAAGAACATATTTTTTGCAAACAGGAGGTGGCAAAGACCTACATGCATTGATTTCTAGGCTTTTAACTCCATCTATTTCAATGGTACATGTGCTTGGCCAAGCATACATAAAATAAATGATAGTTTTAGAAAAGGTAAAACTACCATCTCTCTGGGTCCACCTTTGACATCCTATCTCAGAAGTTTCCAAAAAAGAACAATAAATAATGCATTTTTCCATCTATATTTTTCATTTAATTATAGAATTTCTACCTCAAAGGAATTCTATCACAATTCTATGTGCACACAAAGATTCCCCAAACAAATTTTCATAAACACATTCAGTTTGGGAGATATTTCCATACAATTTATATTGAAAGTCACTAAGCAATTTAAAAATCAATCTTTTGTAAAGAGCATGCTTAAACTCACAAATTCAATTTTCTATTTAAATAATTTGATCAAAATAAGTAAGTTTTATAATTTAAGAAGAACAAAACTACTCTATTCAGCCTAATAAGTATGGGTAAAATCATAGTTTATAGTTTACTTTCTTATTTAATAGGAGTATGTCTACACTTTTATGAAAAAGAATAATAAGTTAAATTTAAAGATAAGAAAACAATTTCACTTGCTTTTACTAAGAGTTACGTAATTCAGGTTGGAAACTAATCACTCTCCTAGTGTAGATAATATCAATAATATCATCTAATTAAAGTACTATAATATATTTATATATATAGTTTCATGTTTTATATTTAGAAAATTCACTAGTTTATAAATACATTTTTTGTAGATTACATTTACTAATATATAAAATATTCATCTTTAGCTCTTTATAAAGTCTTATTTATATTTCTTAAATTTTTACAAGGATGATTGGTAATTCATACAGTGCACCATTATTCAGAAATAGAAAACATTTTTTTATTTATTTACTAAAAGAAAGGCAATATAAAAATCTAGATTTGGATATGTATACATATTTCTAGTTGAAAACATAGATTTATATTTCTATAGGTGTATATACCTATATATATATAGTTTATATAAGTCTCATGCTTTTCACAGATGTATTTATAGTTTTACATGAATTCAAGTATGACAGGTATAAATATTTTATTTCCCAGTTGTGTATATATATATATACAACTGGGAAATAAAATATAAAATATATATATATATATATATTTTATTTCCCAGTTGTATACATATATATATACAAGTAGGAAATAATATATATATATATATAATCCATAGTTTACAATTGGCGAAATGTCAGATTTTATACACATACTTCATGAGAACCATTAATAAATGGGAGTTTTATTTGTATGCAGTTGTTATTGTAAGAAAGGTCGATGCCTCTCCAAGTGAGGAAGGTGCTACTTGTGAGGGTGAAATGCCACCTCCACAGGCCACAACGTGTGGAGGGCATTGTCCCTCCATAGGCCACAACCTATGGAGGGCATTGTCCCTCCACAACCTAGCCCCCCCCCCCCCCAACTCCTTCATGTGGCATGGCTGGGTGCTATGCCCAGTTTTGTAATTTTCATTGCTTATTAAAATGCATAAAATCAAAGTTATTTCATCCCATCTGCTCTGCGTTTTCATTGTACATTCAAAATTGGATGTATATATATATATATACATCTAAGGGAAGTATGTGCACATAAATATGTATATATATATATATATTTCTATTTCTAAATATATGTATAAATATTAAACAGTCTGCAATAGGATTATGGACTAAGATTTGCTAAGGAAAGAAACCCCCAATCAGATAACAAAGAAGTACAAATTCTTACAAATGCATTCAAGAGAATGGGGAGTTTCCACCAATTTCACGGTTTGCAAACAACAAACACTTGAAAATTCAATCTTTCAGCAATACTATTACATTTCAAACACTTGGGAATTAAATTCATGTAAAGAGAATTAGAAACCTGGATATTTCGCTTCCAGCTGTAGTTGCTCTCCAGCCAAATCTTCTCTCTTTGTTTCCTCTAGAACTTGATTTCTGAAAGAGCTTCCTCTTCTCCTTTCCTTTTCCTATTACTTCATTAACTCCTTGCTCATACTAATTTTAAACCTTATGAAACTTTTGAAAGAAAAGCATTTACTTGGAAGCCATTAGAGCTGAATTTTACAGAGCATATTTTCAAGAAGATTATCAAGAACCATTATCCCCTCTCAGGAATTCATGCTCTTATAACAGTTTTTCTTTTTCCCCTCTTCAAAACCTAATCTTGAAAATAAGATATTTTAAAATAAAAAATAAATATATAACTTATCCTTTCATTTCCCATGCTCAGATGAAAAATATAAAATAATATTCAATTTAGTTGCAAATAAATCCCCTTTTTGGAAATTATTTACCCCAAAACTAATTCTGATTTTTACAATGTAAATATTTACCCAATAATTAAATAAATATATTCTAACTATTAGTTAATTTATTAAATAAAAAATTAACTTTAGTTAAAAGAAGAATATAATACTTAGATTTTTATGATGCATAGACATTTAAATCAAAATCTATAATTAATTATAATTATTTAATTAATTATTTTACTTTATTATGGTTATATTTCATTATTTATTTAATTTGAATAATCATTATTTATTTTGCAGACAATTAAAACAATCAAGCCAAAATTATCATTCCTAAATGCAATCTACATGAATCTAAGTGCCCGTGTGTGATCGAGAGAACATCCTGCTTTATCCTATCAAGAAGCTAACCTCCTCTCCTTAATCACACCCTTGGTCTTCGACCACCTGCATCTCAAGTGTACTTAAGCACACAACAATAAACTGAATTAGTATCCCATAAAGATATGAATCAAAACAATATAATACATTAATTCAAATATTTTGTATTATATTTTGGTCAATTTTCAAAGTAAAACCCATTCAATACCATTCAATTGTTCATAGTTTAAGCAAACATTTTCATATATCACCACACCAAAACACCATAGTATTCATTATTACTCTACCACATGCATCAAATCATATAACAAATCCACACAAAACCAAAAACAACCTGCATTAGAGTCAGAGACGTGAGATTCTCCAATCTTGCTTCACTCTCTTCACTGAATTATGCTTCATGGTACTGATGTAGATCTGCAATGTTGAATATAGGAGATATACCCATGCCATTTGGTAACTCCACTTCATATGCATTTCCTGAATCAAATCTCCTCAAAATCTTATAGGGTCCAAACTTCCTCATCTTCAACTTATTGTATTTTCCAACTAGAAATATTTCCTTCTTTAAATACACCATCACTTCATCTCCAACTTCGAACTCCTTATGTTTCCTCTTTTCATCTGCTCACTCCTTATACTTTTAGTTCATATCTTCCAATTTTTGTTTCACTTGAGTATGCACTTTCTTCATATGTTATATGAATTCCTCTACTTTTGTACTCCTTTTATCTTCCTTATTGATGTATCACAACTCTAATATACCTCTAGGATGAACTCTATTAACAATCTCAAAAGGTGTCTTTCTGGTACTCCTGTTCATTGAATTTTTGCAAGCAAACTCTACTTGTGCAAGAACTAAATCCCAATTTCCAGTCTTCTCTCCAACCAAACATCTCAGGAAATTTACCAAAGTCTTGTTTACTACCTCTGTATTTCCATAAATTTTTGGTTGAAAGGTAGAACTAAACTTCAAATCTATCTTTAACTTCTTCAACAATGTCCTCCAAAAGCAACCAACAAACTTTGTATCTCTATATGAAACAATACTCCTAGGAAATCCATGCAATCTGACTACTTCTTTGAAAAACACGTTTGATATATGTACTACGTATGTTGTCTTCTTACAAGGTATGTAATGTGCCATTTTAGAAAATCTATCTACCACCAAAAATAGAGAATCATTACCTCTTTGTGTCTTCAGAAAACCAAGTATGAAATCCATGTTGATATCTTCCCAAGGTCTCTCTAGAACCGTCAAAGGCTTATGCAATCCAACATTTTGACTACTCCCTTTTGCAACTTGAGAAACTCTGCAACTCTGCACAAATTTCCTAGCATCCTTACAAATCTATGGTGAAAATTAATTCTTAGTTACCAATGCTAATGTCTTATCAATTCCAAAGTGTCCTGCCCACCCCCCACTATGTTTTTCTTTCACCAAGCTATCCCTCATTGAACTCAGGTACACATAACGGATTACCTTTGAACAACATATCCTCCTAAATGAAACAATCCAACCATTGACTCCTATCCTCCAAGACTAGTTCTCTACAAGCTCTCCAAGGTTCTACAAAATCTAGGTCTTCCTCATACAAGTTCTTCAATTCATCAAAGCCTAATGCCTCCACTCTCATCTCTGCTAGTAAATTTCTTCTCCTTGATTGTTCAAATATTGCAATGCTTGATTATCCGTATACAACACAAACTCCTTAGGCAACAAGTAATGTCTCCACTTCTTCAAGGCTTGAACTATGGCATAAAACTCTTAATCATACATTGAATACCTTCTCCTATCATCATTTAATTTCTTATTGAAATAACTACTGGTCTTCCCTCTTCACTTAGTACTGCTCCAATTGCATTTCCACTTGCATCATAGTCTACCTAAAATACCTTATTAAAGTCTGGTAAATCCAACACAGATTGCTCAGTCACCTTGTATTTCAACAACTCAAAAATTATATCTAGTCCAGATGTCTAGGTATGTGTAGGATTATCATGGACAAAATAGGTTGTTAAGTGGCAAAAAATTTAGAAAAATCAGAGTTAGGCAACTTGATGTAAAAAATTGAATAAGTTATTTATATTATTTCAAAAATATGTAAGAATATATTTTGTAGCAAATCTACTGTAGTTTCTAAACCACTAGGTTTATTTAAAAAAACAAATCTATTTGGTGAAAATTTGAAATTTCAATGCAGTGGTACCTAAATTTCAGGGAAAAAATAAGTAGGTGTTTGTCTGACCACTCTAACCACAATAAAATGATAATATTTTTTATAAGATTTTAGATATAAGTATAGGACTCATGTCCAATGTAATGCATATTCTTTTGTAATATTTTTTCCATGTAAATAATTAATTATGAATATTTTATTACAAATTTTAAAAAATATAAAAACTCGTATGTCTAACCACCTTAACTTGGTCAAAACTTCATGAAATTCCTTTTTTTTTAACCTATAGTACGCAAAGTATAGAATGTGACACATGTTTTGGATTCAAAAAATGCAATACCTTTTAAAAGCTATAGATGTTTTTCAATCAACCTATCAATCAAGAATTTAGTCATAATTCAAATAAAAAATGAATAATAATTATTTATTAAATTTAAAATAAAGAAAAATTTATATTGGTGAAAAGATGAGAATCTCCTTTAAAAACCCTTTTCATTTCATTAATTTTGGGTAAGAAAAAAGTTGTCAGCCACACACCCCACACATACTGATCATATAGCCACTTTTTGGCCCATCATGATCTTGCACATACCTGTTCAACTAAAATCTTTCTTACCTCCTCTCATTGTTTCTGTCATAGGACTACAAATATTACTAAAATTCCTAATGAACTTTCAGTAGAAACTAGCCAATCCATGAAATGATCTTACCTATCCAATGCTTTTCGGTGTAGGCCACTAAACAATTTCCCTTACCTTGTAATACCCCTCCTCTTACTATTTGGATTTATTAATTTCTATGCTTTAACTTGATACGTTAATTCTATGATGATACTATTATGGTTTGATTTGGTTGGTTTGAAGTTTGATGAAGTTATTCCTTTAGTGGACATGATCGTTTGATATGACATTATTAGTATGACTTATGATACTCTGTATGTAGGGTTTGGATTATTTTATTATGTAATGCTTTCTCTCTAATGTTTATATATGTCGATGTGATAATCATGTTATTTGAATTCAGTATTATTTTGTAATGCAATGGTTTAGTAATTAGTTATGATGCAGTAGTTAAGTATCATGTTATCTTATGATCAATTTGGTTAGAAATGTTAGTTTGTTATTGATATTGTAATTGTTAGAATAGATTAGGTGAGAGGACAGGGTAGCATCACTCATTCACGAGTGCCCTGCTACACTGCAATTCCTTCTCACGATAGAATGTTTGATTATATATATATACATGTGCTACTTGACGTTTATTTGGATACAGGATTGCAGGATTAAGTCTCGATTCCACCTGTTTCGGCAGGACAGGGTGAGCAATAAATTAACCCAACGGGTAAAAATGTTGAAAAAGGGAGTAGGTTTGGAAGCGTCCCCGTCCCAAGTTCGTCGTCCTGTTGTACATTGTTGTGACTTGACTAAAGTTTTGTCCTTGTCTTTTTGTAGTTTGATTGTTGAGGTATTCATTTGATTTATGGTTCATGTTTATTTAATTAACCTTATTTTATAAGATAATTGATTAAAGTTGTCTAGTTGTTTTGATTTAATTGTGAGTTAGTAAATGGTTAAATTTAAATATATAATAAATTAAAAAGTGATTTAATTTATTAAAAGAGTAAATAATTAAATTATATTAAATTAGAAAATATTGCATAGATAATATCTTGATTAAATAGATTATTTTAGTTAAAATTGAGGATAAGTTATGCTTTTAAAAGCTGTAAAAAGGACCAATAAGAAGGAGGCTTTTTGAAAAAGAAAGCGGAAGGGCTTTATTGAACCTTTATTTTGATTTATTGTTTTTTTTTATGGGAGATTATTCACAGAGAAGTTTTGCTCTGTTGTTTTGGATCTAGAAAAGAAAAATAAGAAAGATAGTTTTGAGTTTTGGAGGTTTTTCTGGGTAAAATTATTGTGGTATTGGAAAGAGAAGATTGTTCAGAAGAACGTTGAAGGCAGAGGATCGAGAAAAGAGAGTGGCAGGAGGAGATCGAGAGGAGGCTACAGAAGGGTTTCTTCTTCAGACAAAGGACTCCAGGTTTTCTCCTTTTAAGTTATTAATATTTTTATTGTTCTATAAACAAATCTGGTTGCTATGTTTTCGAAAAATTATTTGAATGAAGTTTTATGATTTGGAAACTCGTTTGTATTAAAACCCTTGAAATCTTCTGTAGAAAACTTGATTGTGTTGAACCCTCGAACCCTCTGTAGGAAATTATAGTTGAACCTTCAAAAATTTCTTCAAAGAAACTTAGTTTGGAAAATAACCATTGGAAAATAATATTTTATTTTATTATCATTTGAATTGGGATACCCAGATCTATGTAAGAAAACAACTTATCTATTTTATTTATTTCTGAATATTTTGATAGATATATTATATAAATTTATATACTCTGTTCTTTTTAAAATAAAATAAATAAATATATAGAAATTATATATATATATATCAATGTATTGGTCAAATTCACGAAACGATTTTATTATAAAATAAATTTGTTTAAACAAAATTCATACTTTGAATCCCATTTTTATTGAAAACAAAAATAAAATAAAATAAAGTAATATATATGTATATACAGGTTTATATGCAAATAATTGTTTACCTTCTTATTGAAATTTTTGTTCTTTTTTAATATAAACTAAATTAAATAGAAGAGTAAATGCTCTGTACGTTTCTCATTTTCCATGATTGGAAAACCTTCAATATATATATATATAAATATTTATATTTATTTTCATATTTGATGTTCGAAATCTGCATTTGAAATTCTTTTAATTAAATTTACGAAAAGAAATAAATAGTAGAAAAATGAAATTATTATTATTATTAATTTAAAAACACCTTTATTCATTCGTTTAAATAAATTTTCGTGTCTGTGTGTTGGACGGAAGTATGTATTTAAAAATAAATATAAATAAATATAAAACAAGATAAAAATAAATAATAAATTATATTTATTGGTATTGGGGAAGGTGGGAGGTCGGCCCAGGCCGTACCCCCACGAACCTCGAGGCTTGCTGAATGAAGCCTTCACCGGCTGCGCACAGCAGTCGAGACTGCTGGGTGCAGTCCAGTGGGGACTGCGTACAGCGGTCCCCTCACCGCCATTTAATGGGTTTTGTGTTTTTTTTTAAAGTATGTGCACATGATTTCGTTTGATTGGTTTTATTTCAAAATTCATTGGTATGATATATATATATTAATTAATAATTATATATCATTTAATATGTATATTAATTAATATATATATATTATTTTGTTAATTCTTTTTTTTAAATTATTTTGTTTAAAATATGATTTAAAAGGAGGATTTTAATAGATGTGGTTTTAATTTATTTATTTATTTTATATATTATGTGTTAATTTTTATAATATAATTTAAAAGTAAGATTTTAATATATGTGGTTTTATTTTAGTTTATATATATATATTTTATGGATATATATATATGTTGGGATTATAAATTTAATATGATAATTTTTACCAGGTTATAATATTATAGTTTAATTGGGAAAATTATAAATAAACGATGTGTTTTGTTTTGAATCGAATATTCTCAAGTTGTTGATTTATTGTTTGATGAAATTATTGAGTTTTATGGTATTGTTTATGTTATTGTTTTCTCTCAAGATTATTCTTTTAATCTATTTGTGGTTTTCTTTAATTTTGGGTTTAGGTCATGTAGAAAACCTTAGAGTCAATGTATCATGTTATAGGTACTTGAGTTGTGGTTTTGGACTTCCAGAGGTTGGGTTACTGATGTTAAATGGGATTTCATATTTTGATGCTTGGTTTTTGATTTGGTCTTGGTTGTGATATAGTTCATACTTGGATTGTACCATTTTTGAATGTCATGCTTATGATTGTGGGCAAGATGGTTAAGCCTCGCAGATGATTTATTTGAGTTAGATATTCTTGTACTTGAGTGTCTAGAGAGAGTGGCTCTAGTGGGGGCCGACACACAAAGGGGCTGTCAGGATAACCCACGTAGAGTTGTGTTAATCAGTGATAACCTAAGTAATAAACCTCAGATGGGGATTAAACACTAATAAGATAATTGTGAAGCCTTGTCCGCCTATTAGTGCTATCACAGACTAAAGGGGACTGAGAAGGCCGTGGTTGGCAAGGTCATTTCCTTGTCTTCACGAAAGGTTAATGACTCCGCATGAGTAACCCTATGGAGCGACACCTTGAGATAGGCTGTTAGGAGAATAATAGATGGAAGCGACACCTTGACTTGGTTGTCTGGAGAATCCATGTAGAGATGGAGGTGGCACCTTGTGTTAGGTTGTCTGGAGAATCCATGTGACACCATGCGATGACACTCTCGTCTAACATTCTATTTGTGTTGATTTACTGAAGTCCTCTGGAAGTGATTTATTGGTTTGTCTTTGGTTATTGTTGGAAGTAGTATTTGATATTATGTCTTGAGTTTCGATATTGTGTCTTGAGTTTCATTGATGTTGTGATTATGACTGGTTGTTATGTTCATCAGTGGGACTGAGAAGGCCGTGGTTGGCAAGGTCATTGCCTTGTCTTCATGAAAGGTTAATGACTCCGCATGAGTAACCCTATGGAGCGGCGCCTTGAGATAGGCTGTCAGGAGAACCATAGATGGAAGCGGCACCTTGACTTGGTTGTCTGGAGAATCCATGTAGAGATGGAGGCGGCACCTTGTGTTAGGTTGTCTGGAGAATCCATGTGACACCATGCGATGACACTCTTGTCTAACATTCTATTTGTGTTGATTTACTGAAGTCCTCTGGAAGTGATTTATTGGTTTGTATTTGGTTATTGTTGGAAGTAGTATTTGATATTATGTCTTGAGTTTCGATATTGTGTCTTGAGTTTCATTGATGTTGTGATTATGACTGGTTGTTATGTTCATCAGTGGGACTGAGAAGGCCGTGGTTGGCAAGGTCATTGCCTTGTCTTCACGAAAGGTTAATGACTCCGCATGAGTAACCCTATGGAGCGGCGCCTTGAGATAGGCTATCAGGAGAACCATAGATGGAAGCGTCACCTTGACTTGGTTGTCTGGAGAATCCATGTAGAGATGGAGGCGGCACCTTGTGTTAGGTTGTCTGGAGAATCCATGTGACACCATGCGATGACACTCTCGTCTAACATTCTATTTGTGTTGATTTATTGAAGTCCTCTGGAAGTGATTTATTGGTTTGTCTTTGGTTATTGTTGGAAGTAGTATTTGATATTATGTCTTGAGTTTCGATATTGTGTCTTGAGTTTCATTGATGTTGTGATTATGACTGGTTGTTATGTTCATCAGTGGTTTGTTGTTGTGCCTTTTGGATTTGTTGTTGTTGAGTTTTTAAGTGGTCTTTGATGTTAAGTTATCTGTCTGGAGTTAGTTTTGTGTTATTGTTAGACATGCTTGGTCGGGGACCCTTCCTTGTCTACTCTCAGCATGGGGGTGGTTGGGTGGAACGTGCTTCGCACCCCGTTGGGTTTCCCATTCTGTTACAGATGTATCTTTTATTGTAGGGTTTGGAAGATGTTGATGATCCACTGATTCTTTGTACCCGATGGATGTATATACTTCTAATGTAATGTATTTATTGATATATCGTCTCCCACGTGTGTTGGGATGACCTTGTTGTAAATTGTATATGTGGTTATTGAGATGTATGTTCAGACAGTTGTATTTTACTATCATTTGGATGTGATGTATATTCAGGCCTTGTAATTATTCAAGAACTGTCACTTGTAATAGTTGGTTACGTTGAGTTGTATCTATCGAAATATGTAACACTTTATATCTATATAATTCATGTTTTGTCTTATGTGCTTATGGTATTAATATGGTTATTGTTAATGGATATTTTAATGATGAGATGGGAATGAATAGATTTATGTAATTTTTTAATTATTATTATCTTATTGTCGTTGTTATGGATTAGTATAGTAATGTCACCTTGTGTACCCCAATGGAACTAATCGTGTAACTTAATACATTGTTATGTTAGAATACTTAAATATGTTTATTATGTTCTTTTAAAAAAATAAAATTGTTCTGTTGTTATTAGTTCCTTTGGGGTTCGCACGGCGGGGCGTTACATACCTTCTCATGATCCATCTTCAACCCATCTGCAGATATCACAAATACCAGATATACCAATTCTTCCTTCATGAAACTACACCTCTTAATGTTTATCAACAACTACTCTTCTCTCAACCTCTACAAAAATTTTCTTATATGCAACAAATGTTCTTCTCTAGATTTACTTAAAATCAAGATGTCATCCAAGTAAACAATCACAAAATTAACCAAGAATCTCTTCAGAACCTCATTCATTAGCCTCATGAAAGTACTTGGTGCATTTGTTAGTCCAAAGGACATCACCAACCACTCATACAATCCTTCATTTGTCTTGAATGTTGTCTTCCACTCATCCCTTTCTTTGACTATGATATGATGATATCCACTCTTCAAATCTATCTTTGTAAAATATTTAGCCCCACTTAAACAATCCATAATGTCATCCATCTGAGGAAAAAGAAATCTATACTTCACCATGATTTTGCTTATGACTATAGAATCTATACACATCCTCCATTCTCCATCCTTCTTAGGTGCTAGCACAAAAGGTATTGCACAAGGACTTAAAAATTTCTCTAATCAAACCATTCTTCAATAATTCTTTCACTTGTCTATTCAACTCTTCATTCTTTGTAGGTGTCATCTAGTGTGCTTCTTTATTAAGAAAACTAGCTCCAAGAATTATATCCATACAATGCCTAATACTCCTCATAGGTGGCAATCCATCAAGTACATTATTTGAAATGATAGCTTCATATTCTTTTAGTAACTCCTTTATGTCATCACATTGCTCTTCTACATACTTCAAGTCTTCAACCTTCTTAGGAACTAAGGCATAGCACATGTTCTCATGTCTCAATCCATCCATAAATCTCCTTCCATCAACCAAACAAACTCTAGTACTCATACAAACCTCAACCTTAGGAACATCTTCCAATGGCAACAAAGTATGCTTCATCCCATTAGCAACAATGGTATATATGTTCTTCTTTCCATCATGAATTGCCTATCTATGATACTGCCAAGGTCTTCCTAACAAAACATGGCATACATCCATAGGCATGATATCACACCAAACTTCATCATGATAATTTCCTATCTTCAATTTCACCAAACATTGTTCACTTACCAATATCTTATGCTCATCTTGAAACCATGCTATCTGATAGGGTTTCAGGTGTTTCAATCATTCCAACTTCAATTTAGTCACCATCTCTTCTGAAACTAGGTTCTCAAAGCTTGCACTATCAATAATCACTCTACAAAATTTACCAGCTACCTTACATTTGGTCATAAACAAATTCTTTCTCTGCAATGGTTCCTTCTCCAACTCACTTTGACACAATACTCTTCTATTCACCAACACTCTCCATCTTCTGGTTTATTAGATGATCTGTCATGATCTTCCTTAGCAAAGGTTGTTCTTCTACTATTTTTTTCCTTTCTACTTATCTCTCCCTGATTGCATTCAAATTCTCTATGTCCCTCTCCGCTGCACTTATAACAAGTTCCCTTGAATACTCTTTTCTCCTATCCTCTATCATCCTTTCTATAACCTTGATTTCGGTAACCACCATATCCTCCTCTTCAGTAAGAGTTTCCATCACCTCTATGATGCAAACTATTTTTTTTACTAACTTCCTTATCTTTATTTTGATCTATAAAAGAGCCTCTTCCTCCAGTAAAAGTTCTTCCTCTCTGAAATCTTCCACCTCTTCCTCTTTGTCTTTTCTCAAGTCTTTTATTCAGCTTCTCTTTTTCCTTTAGGGCACATTGATATTCCTCCTCCACACTCAACAACTTGATCAAACTAATCTCATCCTAGATAGATGGTCTCAAGCCATTCACATATCTAGATACTTGTTCGGTATCATCCTCTAAATGTCTAGATCTGATATTCAACCTGTAGAACTCCTCAGTATACTCTATCACACTTGAATCCTTCTACTTCAAAATTTTCAACTTTTAGAACAAATAGATTTGATAGTATGCAGGTATAAAATTTTTCTTTAACTTATTCACCATCCAATCCCATGATCTTATCTTCTCCTTTCCTCTTCTTTTCCTATCTGTCTGGAAAAGTTCCTACCAAAGGGATGCATGTCCTTTCAACTTTGTACAAGAAAATTTCACCTTCTTGTCTTCATAGGTACCTTCAAAATCAAAATACTTCTCCATCTTTGTTATCCAATCAAGCAATTCATCCAAATCCAACTTACCACTATAGTCCGGTGGATTGAAATATGGTTTAGTATTTTCTCTAGTTAGGACTCTTATGAACCTCTCTTCTCCTTGATCTAGGCCAGGTTGATTTTCTCTTGCCCTTTCCTCCTATACTTCTACCTCTTCTTCACTCACATCATCAACTGGTCGACCTCTCCTCTGGGCTGTTTCGATTGCATTTAATCTGGCAGGAATTCCTCTCAACATCTCCATCATAGCTGGGTCTGCATTTCCACACGCTCCATTTCCTCTAACATTTCTTCTTCCCACCATCTTTACACAAGTCCTCTATAGTTGTAGGTCAGATCCTCAGTCCACTAGCCCAAAAAAATCTTCAACAGGACTCTGGGAATTATGGTGATCTCTCATGGATCGAATATTGCTCTGATACCAATCTAGTGCAACCATAGTAGGAGGGTCCTCAAAGAGAACAATACAAACCATGCAACAAGAGTCACACAATAGAAGCAACACATAATATGGAAGCAAATGCAGATTAAAACATTCTCATTAATAGAAATCTCAGCTATAATCGATCAACAACATCCGAGTTTACAGATTTGGCTCACAGGCCTGAGACAACATGCTCAAATATGATGTTCATATATGCTCCTTAATGCAAGCTGAAATCTAACATATTAAAACCTATATTTCTCAATTCTACCTTCCTAATGATCTATTACAATGATTTATATCATATCTTGAGATCTAGAATCATCCGCATCAGCCAAAGATTATTACAATCTCCAATGAAAGAAAATGTAACATGTGCATGAATAGGCCGGCCTCAAATTTGAATTACTCCTCGGTGAATGCATAGTTGAAGTTTGGACCTATAATTAAGGTTGAGGACACTCCATGGAACAATTCAAATCACACCGTTGAGATCTGCAAGTTATGGGAAAGATCCATGAGTGATCAAACTAGTTGTTAGCTTAGAAACTTATTTTGGTGCTAGTTCAAGAAATTGCCATTAAATCCAGAAGCAATAACTTGCCGGTAAAATATTCAATCATGCTCAAATCTTGGAATAAGGAAAATGAACATGCCCACGATTCAAATATAGATTTTTTGGGTCTGGTGAGAAAATATGATTAATCCACCAATATGAACTGAGCAAGAACAAAACATGAACAAAACTGAAAGAGAATATTTTTTTATTGATGCAAGATTGTCTAGAACCAAGGATGCTCCTACATCAAACTTCATCGACAACATTATTAACATCTCTACAACACATCTACATCATGTGCAACATATAACACTTTCCAACATTCTCTTTATACAAGGAATTGACATCAATGACAACATCCAAGTGACTCACAAACAACTCAAGCTTCCATCATCTCCAAACTTCCAATATAGGTGCACTAAATTGTGTTATGTGTGCTATCAATGAATAAACTAGCGCTCACATTTTCATTCAACACTATTTCTCTTTTGATATCTAGAGAGATTTACGTGAGTTATGGAATCAACCTTTTATTCATGTTTCATATTAAATTGATTTATGTGAAGTTTAGAATACCCTCTTGCATCATCTTCTTTCCTCATGGTTGCTTAGGAAGTTGGTTCCATTTTAATTCTTTGGAGAATATGGTTATATAGGAAGCATATGTATTTTACGATCACCAATCTCTTTTTGAAAAAAAATGGATGACAATTTTTACAATTCAGAAAGAAACTATTACTAATAAATGTTTTATAGATGAAGTATTTTATTCTTATGATTTTATTCTTTCAATAAATTTGGAGTTTTCAAATTATCATTTTGTAGCTGAATCTAAATCTCAATCCACGAAGAAAGTGAATAGGTGTGGCAAGAGGTTCCCTCCCCTTCAAGATTTCTAAAAATTAATGTTGATGGTTCTTATCATGGTAACTCAAGTGCTTCTAGAATTGGAGGATTTTTTCATGCAACTGATGGTACTATCTAATTTTATTTCTCCTATGTAATAAGTATTACTTCTAACAACTAGATGGAATCATGAGCTATTTTTGTATCTCTTGATAAGGCTTGTGAGTTGGGTTTGAGTAAGGTTATTTTTGAATCTTATTCTTTCATATTGGTTTCTCCTTTGAATAATAAGGGTTCTCAGGTATCCTCATAGAGAATTATTTCCTTAGGGGACTAAATTTTTGATCTATTTAAAATTTTCAAGCTTACTCCTTTGCTCATATTTAGGGAGTGAAACGTTGTTGTTGGTGGGCATTTTAGGAAAATCATCAATGAAATATTTCTAAGCTAAGGTTATTACCTTTTCTTAAATCCTTTAATATTTTATAGCTTATTGCTAATGACAAGAATACTCTTTCAATGTTAATGATTAAATGATTTATTGTACTTTCTATAGGGTTTGGTAAAGGGGTAAACCTTCTTGGTTTTTTTTTGTACTTACTTTAGAAAATGATCTTTTCATTTGGATTTTAGCATATATATATATATATAAATAATTTTAATTATTGTTTTTAATAATTAGTATTTTATGTTTAAAAAACTATTACTAAAATTATAAAGTGTATTTTTATGGCTTTTTATTGATTTTAAACTTAAATTGCTATTTTTTCTTAAATTTATTTATTTTTATAATAGAGTTGGCATTTGTCTTTTCTCTAATCCAATTCTATATCTTTATTTTTTTGACATTTCATGTTAGTTCTTCTTAAAAATCATTCAATCAATAGTAACAATTAAACTTAATTGAATAAAATTTGTGCAAATAAATTATAAGCTTGTTATTGATTGTTTGACAATTGAACTTGATATATTCAAGTAGAGCTCTTTGAAACTAACTGTCATATATATGTTCTTTCTGAACTTACTGAAAACTGCAATTGTATTCTTATATAAAATATATCTAAACAATCATTAGCTATTGTCTCAAATGCTAAGTATTCAGAATTTGTCTTCTAAAATATTTTATAAACAAACAAAACCCTTTCTCATCATAGATTCCTGTGAATGTCAATTACATCATTATTGAATGTAAAAACATCAACATCAACATCTATATTAAAGATAGAAACATTTACACTTCTACTTAATAAATCTTCTAATTAAATAAGACAAGGGGCTACAATTAAAAAATATAAATATTATTTTATAAAAAATGAAGTCTCCGGAATAATAAGTCATATTTCTACCAGTGTGAAGAATTAAAAAACCAATTATTCTATTAAATTTATTTTAGACCTAGTCTCAATTTTAACAAGGGGACTCCATCTTGATGGGCTTAATTTCCGATTGATTCTTTGTAAATCAGTATTTTTTATGAATACAAAGAAAAAATATTTGACAGCAGTTAATCTTTTTATAAACTAGCTGACTATGAAGAACAAAATACTATGAACGGTTACATAAGTGAACTAAGAACAGAAACTGGATATTCCAAACTCTTTGTAGAGATATGTGAATAGCCCTCGTCCAGAGACTATCCATTTCTTGGCCAACACAAGGAAAAGCTTTTATTTGCAGACCAATAATATTAATAACAAATTAAGATACCTTAACGGAAGTGGCGGCGGTGGAGATGGTGATCCAAGTGATGCAATATGTTATCTTGAACTTTATCAGACCGTGTGGAAAGCTCTAGACTCTTTTATAGAGATATGTAAATGACTCTCTAATTTTATTTTTTTCAAAGACGGTAGGAATCTGTGGGGTATCCGTCTCCTATAAACTGTACTTTATCTGTCAGGTATCCATCTCCTGTAAATTGTAGTATATCTGGTAAACTTCTCCTCGGAGGGGAAGGTGGGAGACTAGACCTCATGACCTCTTGCCTGCAACGGGATGCTTTAGTCAATTGAACTAGACCCACCACCCCAGCCTAGGGACTCGTTGAACAGCAGAAAGAAATGCTATTCTTTGCACAGCAGTAATTTTGACAGCATCCGTCAATGCTAGCAGCGGTGACGTGGCAGTGGTGGCTATGGTAGTCTAAGAGGTGCCGCCCGTGTAGAGTGACAACCAGCGTGTTTTGCTGCAAATTTCAAGAAATTCAGATTTTTAGGCTACAAAACGATATACAAATACAAAGTGTACCGAAAGTTAGAATATTTACATACAGGAAGAGCCCATGCTGGTGTTCGTTTTACAGATCCATAGCGTTTTGAAGCTGCACTTCACATTAAACCATAAAAAATGGTAAAATACTTTATACTGAACGCACTGGCTGATTACATGGAGACCAGTTTGTATATATGATAAATAAATTAGCTGTTCAAAACAATGGTTAGGGGGCCTCTGCTACCTCCAAATTTTGTTTCCAGGAAAATTCAACCACCAGCAATTGATCTACGGATTCACTGTCAACAATTCACCATGGCAAACTGTCACGAGCAATTTATTGTCATGAAAAATTAATTGTCAAAAATTCAAACAATTAAATTTTGTGCGGTGAATTGTCATGATGGTGAATTTTCCCACAGTGAATTGTTGACAGTGAATCTGTCCATGGATTGCTGACGGTAAATTTGGTGAATTTGCTGAATACTCCAAATTTTATTAACTGTTAAATTATTAA
Organism: Sequoia sempervirens; assembly: GCA_007258455.2. Classification (NCBI taxonomy): domain Eukaryota; kingdom Viridiplantae; phylum Streptophyta; class Pinopsida; order Cupressales; family Cupressaceae; genus Sequoia; species Sequoia sempervirens. Next base: position 245,149,396 of record VDFB02281492.1, read on the forward strand.
ATTGGGTGATGTTTAACTCTTTCAATATAAATTAACTCAAAATATGCCACTTAAATTATATTTCTGTGATGTCTACTAGGCATATAAGTACGATTACATAGATTACAAATACTTAAACATACCTGAGCTTTGATAAGCATGTGAAAAAGTAGGGATATTCTGATCTTCTGAGAGATATCGACCTTCACCACCATCACTGAAGAAGAAGAGTACAAGGATAAATGCAAATAACAACACAATAAAATCCATTTTGAGAGCCATGGTGGTGTTACACAGTTCAGATGAAATTCTAAACAACTATTTGCAATTTATAGCGAAAATATCGATAACAATGACAAGGAGATGATTTGGTCTTTGCACTACAATATTTTAAAAAAGATGTTTTCAAGAGATACTCTTCAGCGCGTGATGTTTAAAGTTGATTTTATTATTAGAATAAAACAGGGAGGGGGGTGACACAAAACCCTCTCTGCTGATTTAATTTCAACACAAACACAAGTATGAAAGAAACTACAACATGAAACTTTCATTAAAATGGAAAATCTGCAATTACAAAATAATAAAGTCTCAATGAGACTATGGGAACCACATATTCCCTTTACAACATCATAAAATTGATTACAAAAATCTGCAACATTCCATAGAATTTGTGTGCTTCTCAAGCACTACAACCAACCCACATGCACACTCTGTCACTCCTCAATAATGGCTGCAAATAAATTATTGAAGCCTTCAAACTTTGCTGCAATTTCTCCTTAGAGAAAAATCCACCTTAATTGTGAGTTTCCTGCCTTTGAAAACTAAAATCAAATTGTAAAATGAATTATCTTTTATTACAAACTTTCCAAATCTGTTGGAATGAAATGAATTTCATTTCCATTTCAAACTCAAAAATAATCTTTCCCAAAAATCCAAGGAGAGAATTTCTAAATTGAAATTCAAATAAATCAAAAATCAAACTTCTCACACACACACTTTACGGGCAGTTTCCAAAATTGAACTCACTCATCAAAGTTGCCAATTTGATCAAATGAGAACCCACTTTGATGGTCCCTATTTTTTAGGGATTTGTGGAAGTTGAGATTTTATTTAAAAATAAAATCTTAAAAATCTCCTTTAACTTGCAAAAATCCAAATTTTGAATTTTTGCACTTCCATTTCCTTGCAACACCTGCTTTTTCGAGCATAATCATTGAACATGAATTTTTAATGTAATTTAATTTAAAATTACATTAATTACAAATATTTTTGGCAACCATTTATTGAAAACCAAACAAAATTAAAATAAAATAAATTTGGTTGATGCAAGATTGCACGAGTCCATGGATGCTCCTGCATCAGACACCCACGGTAGGAAGAAAATTTTCTATGAGTGAAGCTCATGAAAATTTGAATATGCTATGTTCACGTTGGATCCACTTCTCAACCTCATCATTGTGAACATTTTGTTTTCCCTTTCCTGCAATATTCTATCTCTACTCTCCTTCATTCTTCCTCTCTTTCTGCCTTTGTTCACAAAATTCAGCTCCCACCATTCTGCACTATGCAATTTTGGAAAACAATAATTAACATCCTTCTCTTCATTAAAACAAATGAAATCATGTGTTACCTCCTTTTTTTTTGCTGCTGCAACAATTTGTATTTCAGCCTGTAACATGTTATTGCTGCACCTTACCATCTCTCTTTCCTCACTTCCTTTTACCATTTCACCCTCACAAAAATCAGCTTCGTTAGAAACATTGAAATTTTTGGATAAATCAACAATTACCTCTATTTCCTTCTCCTTTCTTATTGCTGCAAATTTTCCTCCTTCAATGAGGCATGTATCAGCTGCAACCTCTTTAATTTCATCATCTTCTTCTATAATTTCTTGTTGAAATAATTTTTCTATTTTTCTTATCTCCTCTTTCAACAAAAGACTATCTTCTTCTTCATTCCCTTTATCAAATCTAGGACTATCAAAATCTGTTTTTGGAATTTCCATAATTTCATCCATAGCTTCATCTACTTCTTTTGCATGCAAATTTTCACTAACAAAATTAATAGATACCTCTTTTTCTACTGTGATATCCTTCTCCTTTTCACCATTTTCTTTGCCTTTGCTAGTTCCTGCAAACAATGCATCTTCAAATAAAATAAAATCATTAAAATTACCATTAAATTTATGATCTGCAGTGACTATTTTCTCTTCTTTCTTTCTCCATCCTTCCTTTATTTTATTTTTTCTTTTTGCTGTCCTCTTTCAACAAAACATTATTCTTCCCCAATCTCTCTTCTTGTATTCCCACTTTCTCCTTAATCAACTTTTCCAATGCATCTACTTGAGCTTGTAGCTTTTCAAATTCTTCATGGTAATTATTATTTTCCACTTCTTCCCAATAATTTTCCCAAAATAAAATTCTTACAGGCCTCCTCATGATCCATCCCATCCTCTCTCGTATAGACTGCCTCATGTCCGGCGATCTGTCTACACACAAATCACACACACCACCACAAGTCCTGGTGCAA
>VDFB02281492.1:245152003-245212322 GCA_007258455.2 Sequoia sempervirens
ACACACTCAACTATAATGTCAATAACACACAAGTTAACCAAGATCGTCAAGCCAAGAACATACATACAACCACCAAAAAAATATCACAAACCAATCCAACATCACCAATTCACCCCTATCAAAAGATCCCACTGAAAGTGAATAACCAATTAATGCACCAAGCTATCATGACATCATGATCAAACCACATGCTAAAATTCTCGTGGACCCACTAATCAAGTACTCAAATCATCCATCATGTCAATCCAAAAACAACATACCAATGCAAAAATGATCATAGACAAGGCCAACTAATGAAATATGCAAAAAAAATCAATCAAACCCGGTGGATATAGACAATACACAACCAAGTGATCCCACTACAACTGAATGGGTGATCAATCCATACAACTACATAACTTGTAGATCTTTAACTATTAAAACATGCAAACTCATCATCACATTAGTAATCTACAAACTGAGATATCAAAGAAGATAAACATGTGGACCAAATGAATCAAACAACAAATAAACTACTAATATGATGTTCCAACCATGTCCACAAATGAGTAATCATAGCCAAGGAACCAAATATGCATCAAGAAGATAAATACAATCTCCTAATACCAAACCATATCACCACCAAGTACCACATACATGATTATGTTGTGCCAATGCAACAAATGTACCTACATATACATGGCACAATAACCATAGCCACATTGTACACCTACAATCAAATATCACCCATACAAGACTCCAAGTCTCAAACCATGTCCAACCATGTCCTCAAAACAGAAGACATGTGTACCTATCACTGTCAAATTCCCAACTATAAAAATCACCTGTAAACTTGTAGTAGGAAGCACCAATCTGATAATTAGTTTTAGCATCATAAATAACATATAAAAACATGCACTCCCTCAAGGTTTCACCTCTTGACTCATCCGGATGCTCACACAATCACACCATGAATCTCAGACACCTACAAGTGATCAAACAAGTACCAAACATTCCCTACACCACAAACTGATAATATGAATTGTAGACATCCAAATTTGGACATTTGATTTATCCAAATTCACCACTTTTTATCTAAACATCCTCTTATCTGAGTTAATTAAGTAATATTACAATTATTTAATTAATATCCTTAATTCTACCAAATCCCTAAGGTATTTAATTAATAATTAAATACCTTACCCTCCTTAATCCTCTTTTCATCAAATGAATTAAATAAATATTACATTTATTTAATTCCTCACATGTCATTTTCATCTAATCCTAATCCATCTCCTAATTTCTTCATTAGGGATGTGCACATGCCTAATCCTTGATTGGGATGTGTCACATCCTCCAAATTTTGCAAGTTGGCTTCTAATCCCATATTAACCCCTAATTGTCTTCCTACTAATTGGTTAAACCTAGTGGTGCCAGCAGATCCAACTCTCCCATCCCCAGGGTTGCAATTCCTTTTTGTTACCCTAAGTTACACTCTTTCCCCATGTGAATTTTTAATTCACATTTTATTCCCCTTCTAAGTCCCTTTTTCCCATGCATCTTCTAGAGCCTTTGATTTGTCACATCAAGTCACATGTGACAAATTCCCACCTTTTGGGAACCTTGTCTTATCCACTAGATTCTTCCAATCATTGTGAATTTTTAATTCACTTTTATTCTCCCAAAGCTTTTCCTCTCCCCATGTGATCATTGAAGGTCATCAAAGTACTTGGAGGGTACTTGTCCTTCCTCCACCTCATCTCTTCTTAGCCACTACACCATCCACATGTCAAGATGTGAGGGATTGTGAGTTCTCAACCCACCATAGCCCTTCATCTTGACCTTGTTGGATGAATCTCAACCATTGAATTCTCTAGAGAATTCAAATTCATCTATAAATACCCCCTCCTCAAGGGCATTACCAACAATTAGCCATTTTGCAACTAAATGCTGCCATTTATATACTCATCTAGTCTTCAATTTCACCCATTTTCATTTGCATCCAAGCATATAGTTAAGCTTTGCATTTATCCATATCAAGAGCCATCAAGGAGAATACAAATCAATCCAAATCAAGGGCCAACCAAGGAGTTTCAGCTGCAAAAAGGAGGCATAATCATATGTCTTCATTTAATACTTTCCTCTTTGCATTTTGCTAATTTCTTAGGTTAATCTTGAGGTGTTTCATTATGTTTTCCATTGCATTTTTAGTTGCTTAGAATAGGTTAAAATTTTTGATATCACATGAATAAACCACTATGTATTATACTACAAATTCTCTCCAATGCCTCTTTGAAATTGAAAATCCAATTTCGTATCAAAATTTTATGACTAAAACTGTGAAAACAAGAACACCTAACTTCTAGGCTCCAAAAACATGTTTGAATCAAACAATCAGGGAACCACACCTATACCATACACCTATACATTGTGTAGTGCTCAGAACCATCTTTTCAATGATGACAACAAGTCAAAAATCTAACATACTAGGAAAAATTTATGCTCATTTGAAAAAAAATGTTGTAAAAAGGCCTCCAGGTGGCTCTTTGGTGGTGCTTGGGTGGTGTGCCAGTGGTAGGTGGGTGCCATATTCTGAATCTTTATTCAATCCACTTAAATTTTTCAAAAAAATAAAACTCCACCCAAGCTTACAGACCTGACGCAATATTAAATCTAGCTTAAAAAAAATTGAAGTTCAACATTATAATATTTTCTATCAATGGTTTTTATAAGAATTAAATTTCACTTTTTAAAAACATTTAATAAAAAAAATTGAATGGCAGTTAAAAAATTTAACTGGCGATTATGCTAGGCAGACTAGGGGTTTACCCCATCGGCTGTCGGACAATATTATTGGCGACGAAAGAAAAACTCTGTCAGCTGAACAATACTCTCTACAAAGTCGGTAGAGTCTACAAAGGTGTTGGTAGGGTGGTATAGGGTGGCCGCCTCCCCCACGTACATTTCATATATTGTTTTTTGATTTTTCAACATTTAAAAACAAACTATATGGTATTTATAATATTTTATTATTATTATTTAATAGGTTGAAAAATTTATCTTCAGAGGGTGAATATATATATGTTTTTAATATTTTATTTTTCTCAATCTGAGTCGCATGGCTGAATTGACCCTTTTACTAATTTTTTTTTCCTTTTTTCCAATTTTTCCAAAATAGGTCAAATTTTATTTCAAAATTCATCTCTCAGCCAACTTGAATCCAACCATTAGGTCCATTTTGTTTCAAGAGGTCATTTATGAAATTTCCACTACAAAACCCCATATTCAAACTCAAACCAAGAAATCTTTTTTCACCAAAATTTAGAGAACTTAAGATTTGCAATAAACCCAACAAATCCTGACAACCCAAAAGCCCAAATCTGCAAATAAACACTTGCAACATGTGTTCCATATCTTGTATTGCCTCAAACCCTACATGCATGTCCATGGCTCCAACTTTGCAAAAAATCTCAAACTAGGGTTATAACAAAATCTCTCCAACCATGAAAGCTTTGATACCACTTGTTAGGAAATATTACATTCAAACCCATAATATTAAATAATTTCCTCCATAACCCATGAGATATTAACATGCATAGAATTTTTCCAAATGCATAGATTAAATAGACAAGCCATAACATAACACAAGATACACCTTGGGAAAACCCTCAAGAGGGAAAAACCCAACCTCCAAAAGCATCCATACTGCATCGTATTAATCAACAATTGAATTGTAAATAAAAATGGGATAGTGGGATGGAAAACTACCACTCCTATTTTTATCTTGGCCACACAATAATGTCCTAGGATTCCTAATTGGATTGACTATCAACCTCAAAATGTGAGTCAATTCTTAACAAGTAATACCTAGGAGGGGGTTCTTTTAGCTTTAAGGGTTCACCACCAAACAAATGCTTGGAAGAGACAAATAAGAATTCAACCTACAAAACCTAGTAATGCAAGCTAAATGATGAAATAATGCGACAAGAAGTTAGGATATATGTACCTAGGATGTCTAGAGATGTGATGGGGATTCTAGAAATGCAAAGAAGTTGTCAAAATGAGCATTGGACGACAAATACACCCTTGCTATTGTCTCAATCCTACTACTATTTTTTAGGGTAGATGTGGAATCTTGGGATATAAGAATTGGATGTAGAAGAATCTCTAAAAAATATCCTCGGGAGGACTAAGATGCCCCAGATGGTGACTTAATTTTGTTTGGAATTTTAGTAATCTCTAAATGTGGTCCTATGGCTTGATGTTTTCACTTTTTTCTTCTCTAATCTCAGGTTTTGAAACTTCTAGTTTTGTCCTATACATGATTTTTCATGAAGATGACAACTTTTCAATGCAACCTTGCAACTTTGTAACTTTGCACTTCGAATGATCTTCAAGTCTTCAACCTAAAAATTCAATCACAAACATGCAAGAGGAGAAAATATTGTTGAATTTTAGTGAATGGGGGTTTTCCTTGGTCAAACCCCTTGTTGGTAATTAAACCTTGAAATGGAATGAAATAATGAAGGGAAATGATGAATGAACAACATGCAATGATACAATTCACCAAATCCTTGTTATAAGGTGCTACAAATAGGCTTGAAATAGCTACAATGGATGTGGTTCTTGATTGTTACATTAAGGATGTTGATCTTGAATAAAACACTTGAATCATAAACCCTACATCAGAAATGCTAACACAATAACAAAAATGATGGAACAATCTCCTTGATATGATGCTTGAATCTTGATGATGGCTCCAAATGCTTGATGAACTACTCTTGAATGTTGGAATGCTTGAATGATTCGATGCTTAGATTGCTTGTTACCTTGATAGATAGGAAAAATGAGAGAAGGAACCTTATATTTATATGTATCTATGTGTAATATCCAAAAATTACAACACACCGAGCTGGCATATGAATTCATTAATTTAAGGAGACTAAATCCTGCCAACATTTGAAATTAAATCTTGAAAATACCTTAAGGGAAACTAAGATACCCTAGGTGGCATCTTAGTCCCAAGGCATGAAACCTGGGGCATAGACTCCAAAAGGGGGGCCACTTTAGGGAACATTTGAAATCAAGGTCCCAAAACCTTTAGGGGAAAAAGACATGCTAAGTGGCATCTTAGTCCCGACCCAAAAATCAGGGACACAGCCAAGATCATTAAATTATCATTTATCCATTGATGTTTTTCGGGATTAGCCATAAAAAGATGTAATTCATTAGGCTTGTGGATGAAAAATAGGACCAATTAAGACATAAATAAGGATAAATAAATCAAGGTGGGCCCAAACAACTGTGAAAATGCAAGGGTATGCATTTTCCTATACTACATAAATAGCCCCCACTTTAGTGAGAGGATGAACTTTCTTCAAACTCACACTAAAGTTGTAAAACACACAATCAAGAGGGGTTCAAATGTAAAAAATTTAGTAAGATATGATGGAAATAATCAAGAGGGTGGCCAAGCCCCTAAGATCAAATCTTATGGAAAACCAACATAGGCACAAAGGAACACACATGTAGATGATATATGAAGCCATAAATAGATCGCAAACATACACCATCAAAGACAAAAAAGAAAAAGGAAAAATGCAACAGATCAAGCTTTGACTTTTTGTCCAACATGCTATGGACTGAGTATATGTTGTTTGTCCAAGAGAGGTTTACAAGTGGAATGTGTTGTCCACTATGAAAAAAAAGCACATACTCACAAGCGCTAATGAAGCTAGGTGTCCACTAGGTGAGCCCCAAGAGGTCCATTTGAAAGCCATACCTCCATGACTATGATAAGGAAAAAAAGGAATAATGCATGCTCATAAGGGCTAGTGAAGCTATTTGTTCACTAGGTGAGCCATAGAGAACCATACCAAATCCCTATCTTGATGAATTTAATAAGGAACAAAAAGGAAAAATTCATGCTCACAAGGGCTAGTGAAGCTAGTTGTCCACTAGGTGAGCCCTAAGGAACCATATCAAAGTCACACCTCCATTTAATAAGGTACAAAAGAAAAATTCAATAGGAAAGAGGGATGTTTGAATGGATTTTATTTTGGTCGTGTGAGGTCTCATCTTAGGGAACATTTTGCTTATTTTCTCCAAGAGAGGATAAATACAAGGTTTGATCCTAGGAAACATTGTACTTAATGTTTCCAAGAGAGGACAAGTGCAAGGAAATATCATGCTCTCGGAGGAAATCAAACCCAATCACACCACTAAGAAAGGAACACATCATAGGAAGAAATAAAATCATGCCAAAATAATGCTAATGTATGCCCCCACTTTAAAGAAATTGCTAAACACCATGCTATGAGAAATTACTTTAAAATAGCCAAAACATTAAAAAGAAAAAGGAAAAGATGGTTGCTCCCCAGAAACACATAAGGAATCTATAGATTCAGGATTAGTATTTTTCTTCGCTACAATGATATTAGAGAGCTAGGAAGTATCATCATTCCCAAAATACACATAGAACTAGAAGAATGACACAAAGAAAGGGAGAAAAAATAAAAATCCTTTTGGGTCGACATGGAAGCTTGACACCTTGTGCCATCCCAAAAAGGAAAACATAAGAAAAAAAATGAAAAGATAAAGAAAAGATAATGAAATTTTTTTTGGTTCAACATGGAAGAGACATAGGGTGTCTCGACATCTTGTGTAATCCCCAAAATGAAAACACAAGACAAAACTGCAAATGAAAAATGAAGATTAATGAAAAGGAAACAAGCGTATCACATATAAAAGAATGATGGAACAAATAAAGGAATGGACATAGAGAGAGGAAACATCAAATAAAACATCATGGGGGATCACATTAAACACATATAATCAAAAGCAACAAGAAATAGAAATGGAAAGCAAAAGAAAAAGAAAAGATAAAAGACTAGTAAAGCACATGTGAGTCAACCATCCAACAGGTCATCTGCATCCCAGTCTTGTTCAGTATATGTGGAATGTAGATCAATAGTGAGAGGGACACCATCAAGTGTTGTACTAGGAGAATCACCAAGTTCAACAAGTGGTGCATCACTCAATTTAGGAGGACCATCACGGTTGTTATCGTTTAAGCTCATGGAAGAAGAAAATAAAAAATTCAACTCAGTATGCACTTCCCAATTAATTTTAGTAATTTATTCGTCATCATCCATGTTAACCACAACAGGAGGTTGAATGATAATATCCATAGAGGATGTTGATCCTTGTGTTGGAGTCATAAATTTTGTTAGTTCTGGTAAGAGAAGAGGTTCATTGTTTATTGCTTTTGTCAAGTTCGGATTTTGATTTTAAATTTTGTTCTCTTCATTCATCTGTCAAGCAATAGCACGATGTATACGCCTATGATCTCTAGCATTTTTGTTCATTTTATTATGGTTTTCAACTTGTTTTTGTTTAGGGGAAGGTTTTTCAACCATAGGTTTCTTTTTTTCTTGTGAGGGAAGAATAGAAGAAACCATGCAAGGTTGTTCAATGAATTTCTCTCTGGCTTTATAAATTTGCTTAGGAGGTAGACTAGGAGTTGTTTGGTTTTCTCTAGCCTTTTGTGGGAAATAGGCAAGGAATTTTTGATGGATGGGTCTTGGTTTTTTGGGAGGGATTTAAGCTTACTATTTTTTTCTTAGAGGGGTGGAGGGTCAATCATGGGTGGAGGAAAATTCTCAAGGGATAACCTAACTATACATTTTGTTCTAAACTTTTGGTAGGATAGGAAAAAGAAGTCTTCGCAAGGTCTTATAGGTTCCATGGGCTTAGGCCAAAATTAGTCTAAGGAAAAAATTTCATGGGAAGATGGAGGTCTAAAGCCACTATTGTTTATGATGAATATTTCATTGCCGACTAGAAACTTTAAGCACTTATGGACAAAAAATGGGACCACATTCATGGAGCTAAGCTTAGCTTCACACAAAATTGATCCAAATTAGAGATGATAGAGAATGATATATTTAATTTCTTCCTTCCTACATGTAAAGGGAGTGTGAGCAAGCCCATCATAGTACAAGAAAAACCATCATGCATTTTAATCCATGCTTTTGGTTTGTCATATCTATCTTGAGTAAGTTCATGCACATATAAGATTTCTTTTGTGATCACATTCTCTCCATAGATGAGATCAATTGAAATCCTAGGAGTGGGCATGTTATTTACTTTTCCAAATATGTAAAGAGGACAATCAAGTGCATGTATGATTTTTTCTTCTAAAGAGAAAGTAATTTTAGTGGCCATTATGGTTTGTTGCTTACGAGACTCAATGTTGATCACTCCTATCATTGTATTAATAGTAATTTGTTCATTAGCATCCTTAGGATTTTTTTTCATCATCATCCATAGGAATTTTTTTATTATTGCTCATGTTTTAATCATTTGTGTCAACGTTCAGATGAATCACATAGGGCTTAGTTTAACTAGCATTAACAAACGAAATATGATGGTTGGGAATGGGATTGGTAAAGATTTGTAAGTTTTGGTTGGGAGGAGCTACAAACTTATTGCATTTTTCATTCACACCTCCAATTTGGATATGATTAGAATCAATGAGGTCTTGTACAAGATGTTTAATATGCTTGCAATGTTTTGCATCATGTCCTTGTTTTTTGGTGATAAGAACAATAGGTATTTTTTCTGAAGCTCAAAGGTAATAGCTTTCTAGGATCAAGAGGTCGAATGAGAGGTAAGGTAAATATGTTTTTGTTTAATAGTTGAGTCATGATGTTGTGAAGTGTGTTGGGTAAGGGTGTAAATTTCCTAGTTGCAAATACCCAAAGATATAAGGATTACTCTTCTTTATAATAGCTTCTTGGGTATCAACTTGATGGATAGGTTGGGAGGTGGAATTTAGTTGAAGGAAAGTTTTATTTTGTCTTCTGCAAGGATGGTAGATGTTTTGGTTTGAAGATTCATACTTTTCAGGATGGGTAGAGGTGGTTTTTAGTTCACTACTACCTACAAAATTTTGATAATCTCGAAGGGAAGTGCAAAAATGCATGAAGGGAATTTCATCATGGTAAGCTTGTCTCTTATCTTTGTAAATTTTGTATGACCATCTTTTGAAGGTGGGAATCGGGAACCTTCACACTGATTTGGGAATAAATCAATTAGTAATGTGAAATAAAGTCAATTAAATTTTTACCCTCATTTTGCTTGCATCTCATCAAATAAGCTAATGTCATTTCATGAACCATGTGCACTTGGAAATGGTTGATAAAGGCCTAAACCAATTCATTGAATGAATGAATTGAATTATTCGGTAATGCAGAAAACCATTCCAAGGAAATGCCTTTCAAGGATCAGGGAAAAAGTTTAACCAAAAATTTATCCTTAAGGATAAAGTCACTACATAAAGTATTAAAGGAATTGACATGATTAGCAGGATCTCCCTTGCCTCCATATTTCTCAAATCTAGGGATCTCTATACCTTGTAGCACTAGAGTTCTCAATATCTCCAAAGATAGTGTGCTGATTTTGACATAGTATGAAGGTGGACCATTTTGATTTTGATTTATGGTGGAAACTTGATGTTGAATGGATGAAATGCTCTGTAAAAGGCAATTAATGATAGGGCCATTATGTGTGGTTTGAGATGATATTGAACATGGTGGTGGTGTGTTGGAAGCACCAGTGAATGGATTGCTTATGGGAGGAGATATAAGAATAGATTCCACATAATTATAAGGAGCACTAGTGGAGATGTTTGAGGCAGGAAGGATATTGCTAGCTGGTTGCATTGTTGTGGTCACTTGAGGATTGGTATAGATTGGAATGGATGTTATGGTTGAAGGGGGAGGAGTTTGATTTCCTCCTTGGCTTTGCACATTGTTTGAAGCATGGGCACCATTAGGGGTGGAAGGAAGATGTTTTCCAAAGATGTGAGCTATGTTACACACAACTTCAAGTCCTTCATTACTTTTCATCATGCAGTGAATACTATCTATGGCAGGTAAAATAGTGTTTGAAATGTTTTCGGTACTCACACTATCTTGTAAATGAGCTAGGTCTTCATGCATTTTCATTATTTTTTCTTTAGGGATATGATCAAAAATTGTTTAAACACTCGACATAGCACTTGTAGGTAAGGTAGGCATAGAAAAAGAGGTATTAGAGGTATGGTCCATACCTAGTGAACTAATACCAACACCAAAAGTAAGAGAACTTGATAATCGAAGATCCAAAATGAGTGTTTTATCATGGGATGTCATGAGTATCACACTTTATCTAACCATAGTATTAGCAGTAGGACACCAAGTACTACAACTCATACAAGGGACAAACCAAAGAAAGTGCAATGAATACAATATCTTATGCTTGCAACTACACTTGAAATGAAAGAAATTAGAATAACAAGAATTCTACAAACTATAATAGAAAATTGAAAGCAACAAACAGAAGCATAGAAAAGCAATTTCAGATCCTAAAAAATGGAAATTCAAAGTCAATAGGGACTAAGATTCCAGTAAGGGTGTCTTGGTCCTATTGGTGAAATTATGAAGTTCTAGGGGTTGAAATAGACAAAAAACAAAAAAAAACTGAGAGGATTTTGAGGAAAAAACCTTGAGAGGGATTAAGAATTTAGGAAGGGATTTTTAGTCCTAGTAGAATTTTTTTTTCAGAAAAATAAATAAATTATGGATTGTTTATAGTGTTCACAGTTTTCCTATTTAGGAGGTTGATGTTTAGAAATATAAAACTATGCAAATGAATGCTAGAAAAGGTAACCAATGACAGGAAATTAAATACAAATGTTTCAATTTTGGATGCAATAAGAATGCTTCTAAATACGATTAGGGTGATTAACAATGTGCTTTTCACTTTTTCAATTAAATGAAATGATGCAAGAAATTAAAAAAACAACCTATATGCACTTTCACTAATCCAATTATGAGAAATCCTACATGCACTTTTAGTAAATATAAGAAACCCTAGATGCACTTTCACTAATGCAATATGCAATACAAGAATGAATGAAACCTAGATCTAGAACATTAATGAACTCCAAATCAAAAAGTGAATGCTCAAAGAGATTGGGCTCACCAAAATGAACCATAAATAAAAATGGAATAATGGGATGGAAAATTCCCACTCCTAATTTTGTGTTGGCCACTCAATAATGTCCTATGTCCTAGGAGTCCTAGTTGGATTGACTATCAACCTCACAAGGTGAGTCAATTCTCAACAAGGAAGACCTAGGAGGGGGTTCTTTTAGCTTTAAGGGTTCACCACCAAGCAAATGCTTGGAAAAGACAAATAAGCATTCAATCTACAAAACCTAGTAATGTATAAGCTAAATGGCGAATGAAAATGATGAAATAATGCAATAGGATGTTAGGATATGTGTACCTGGGAAGTCTGGAGATTTAAGGGGAATTCTAGAAATGAAAAGAAGCTATCAAAATGAGCTATGGAGGAAAAATATGCCCTTACTATTGTCTATCCCACTGCGGTTTTTTGAGGTAGATGTCAAATCTTTAAATGTTAGAGTTGGATTTGGAAGAATCTCTAAAAAATATCCCCAAGAGGACTAAGATACCCTATGTGGTGACTTACTCAAATTTGGAATTTTGGGAATCTCTAACTATGGTCCCAAGGCTTGATGTCTACACTTTGTTCTTCTCTGATCTTAGGTTTTGAAACTTTTGGATTTGGCATGTAGGTGAGTTTCCATGAAGATGAAAAATTTTCAATGCAACCTTGCAACTTTGCACTTCAAATGATCTTCAAGTCTTCAACCTAAATTTGCAATCACAAACACGCAAGAGGAGAAAAACTTGTTGATTGTTAGTGAATGGGGGTTTTCATTGGTCAAGCCCCTTGTTGGTAATTAAACCTTGAAATGGAATGAACTAATGAAGGGAAATGATGAATGAACAACATGCAAAGCTACAACTCACCAAACCCTTGTTATAAGGTGCTACAAATAGGCTTGAAATGGTTGCAAAGGATGTGGTTCTTGACTCTTTCTTGAAGGATGTTGATCTTGCATAAAACACTTACTTGAATCATAAACCCTACATCACAAATATTAGCACAATAACAAATATGATGCAAAAATCTCCTTGATACAATGCTTGAATCTTGATGATCACTCCAAATGCTTGATGAACTACTCTTGAATTTTGGAATGCTTGAATGCTTGGATACTTAGATTGCTTGTTAGCTTGCTAGATATCAAAAATGAGAGAAACAACCTTGTATTTATACTTATCTATGCTTAATATCTCAAAATTACAGCACATCGAGCTGACATATGAATTCATTAACTAAAGGAGACTAAATCCTACCAAGATTTGAAATTAAATCTCAAAAATACCTTAAGGGGAACTAAGATGCCCTAGGTCCAAAAAGGAGCCACTTTAGGGCACATTTGAAATCAAGGTCTGAAGACCTTTGGGGGACAAAGATGCCCTAGGTGGCATCTTAGTCTCGACCCAAAAAACATGGAAACATAGACAAAATCATTAAATTATCATTTATCCTTTGATGTTTGTCAGGATTAGCCATAAAAATATGTAATTAATTAGGCTTGTGGATGCAAAATAGGACCAATTAAGACATAAATAAGGATAAATAAAGCAAATCAGGCCCAAACAAGTATGAAAATGCAAGGGTATGCATTTTCCTACACTATAGAAATAAGAAAATACAAGAGTTACAATAAATACCTCTGAAGCATCAAGCCATCCAATGCATTCTAATGTTTCCAAGCACGAATCCACACATCCCATGCCATGCTTCACAAATGCATTGCTAAAGAAGATGCAATAATGATAGCCAACTGAGTCAGCTAAACTAAACCACTACACATGTGTTTGGTTTTATAGACACAAGCTCACACACAATACTAGTGGTAAGGCGTAACGATGTACCAAAAAAGCATGTGAATATTAAACCACTAACCCTTATTTAATATTGGGTACTAAGACATCACTTCATTTAATACTTCCCCAATATTAAATTATTATCACATGTCTCCCACACATTAAATAATAATACAATGTTACAATACAACATCAAGTAGACCCCAAATAATTACTTAGCAAGATTATCCACACCACCAAGGTGCATCACAACTAAATACTTATTTAATTACAGTTCATTATATTAAATCATTTTATGCAATGGTGTACAACACCATATCTCAACAATAAGGTTGAGGGGAATAAGGTGGTGTAGTGTATGTATGCAGAGGGCTAGTGAATTGTAGGGTTGTGGAGTTGGATTGTTATAGAATTATTGTATTTGAAGGAACAAGGGTGGAAGGAATTCTCATAGGACTACCTATGGAAGTGTATATGGTGCTAGTAGGTATGATTGTTGTGGTTTGTTGAATGGTAGTTGTGGGTTGAAAGGTCATTGTAGGTTGGAATGTTGTTGCAAGTTGTGTACTATTGTATGTAGGGATGGGCATTGCTATTGTGGAGGATGGAATTAGAATTCCACCTTGACATTGAGTAGAACCCAAAGAATGAGTGGAAGTGGTGATGGTAGCGATAGTGTTGGTAACATTAAGGAAATTAGATGTAGGATGTGAAGTGATGGGTAATCAAGTATCCTAACTATGAACCATGGAGGATTGATTCTCCACACTATTAGAAAGAGAGTTAGAGCACCCAAGATCCACAAAAAGTGAGAGATCATCAGATGGCATGAGCCTCAAACTATGTCTTATAATAGTATTGTGAATAGGAAACCAAGTTGTAAAGCTCATGCAATTTTTACAAACCTAGTGTGCAAACCATAGAATGGCAAAGGGACAATGCAATAACCTAGAATGGAATGCAATTTTTAGAATCTACTCAATGTAATTTATTGAATAAACAATGTAATAAGTTGAAAATGAAATATTTTGATGCAATTTTGAACTTTTAACAATATACTAAAATGAATCATTGTAAGATAAATGCAATGAAATTGATGAAACAACAAATTAGGAAACTAAAACTACAAAATAAATGCACCAAACAGAAGCTAAAAGATGAGATTTTAATGTCCTAAAATTGTAGATCTCTAGCTAATAGGGACTCATTCGTTAGTAAGGGGGAATGGGTCCTAGTTAGGTCTTTTTGGGATGTTTCAATGGATTTTAGACTCAATTTTAATGCCTTTTCAAATGCCATAAAATTTAGGTCAGACCTAATTGGGGACCTATTCACTAGTAAGGGAAAATGAATCCTGGTAAGGTCTTTTAAAACTATTTTTTAATGGTTTGCAAGATTTTAGATTTATGTTTTAGTTCCAGGTTGTAGATAGTGAAATGCAACTTCAGATTTTCTAGAAATTCAATGCAAAAATGCAATAGAAAGATGAAATGTAAAACCTAGATTGAAATGCAATTTTGTTTTGATGTTCAAATGCAATTGAATGAAATCTAAATGAGATTCAAAATGATTGATTTATTTTTGTAATTTTCATATTTAAGAAGTGCAAAACAATGAAAATCTAAACCCTATATGATTTGCAAGATTTCAATGCAAAAGAAGAAGCCCTAATTCAATGCAAGTCTAAATGCAATGAATGCAATATTTTAACTTAAAATACAATGAAAGACTCCAAAAATTAGGAAAGTGCAATGTGGAATAAGTCAAGTTCATGAAAAAATGATTTGGTGGAAAATAAGATCCACCAAAATGTGTGTGGGCAAGATGATGGATTACTTATTTTCCAAGCCTAAAATGACTTCTATTATGCAAAATAAGATGCTAATAACAACTAGAAATGCAACCTAACTATTATAGCAACTATGGGGGATGTTTTTAGAGCATGAAGAATTGTGTACCTGGCCAGAAAGTTGTTTTTGAGCCATGGAGGACTCATTCACCTTCAGGGGTGAATGGGTCCTTTTAGGGTTTCAAAAATATGATTTTAGGATCTTGTACCTTGATTTCTACACTTTTGAAATCCTAGTTATCAAGTCTTGGAAGCCTGTAGATAATTCTGTAGAACTCTTTCTGTGATCTTTCACTTTGAATGACAACTTTTGCAACTTTACAATTTTGAAAACTTTGCTCCAAATCTTGCTCCACTTGATCTTCAACCTATAAATCTACAAATACACACTCAAGGGCAAGAAAACCCGTTGATTTTTTCATGAATGGGGTTTTTCCTCAGTCAAACCCCTTGTAGGTAATTAATCCAAGTAACAAAATGAATGAAATGAAGCATGAAAGTGCAACAATATAAATGATATCACCTTGGATGTATTTTGAATCAAATCTGCATACTAACATGTAGTGGCCATGAATAATGTAGATCTTGGATGTAGGATGATGCTTGTAAATGAATCCTCAATGCAACATTCACTTCTTAGCTCAACACACATGAATGCATTAAACCCTAGACATGATGATATGACTTTGAATTGCTGCAATGAACACTTGAAATCTACCTTGAAATTCCTTATGAACGCTCTTGAAATTCTCTAGAATGCTTGATTGCTCAAAATTATTAGATGAAAACAATGTGAATTAACCCCTTATTTATACTAAATTAGGATATTAACCTTGAAATTAAAAGAACTAAGGCCGACACCATATCTGGAAAGAAACATAATTAAATTCCCACTAGGATGAAATTCAAAAATGAGGGTCTCATCAAGGGAAGACCCATTCACCACCAAAGGTGAATGGCTCATGGTTAAGTTTCTAGGACCGAGCTTTGGGGAGCTGAAAGAAGGCCAAAAACCCATTCCAGATCAACTGAGAAAGGGGGGTACTGTTAAGGGAGGACCCATTTTCCATCAAGTGCGAATGGTTCTTGGATAAACTTACTAACACCAAAATTTTCCCAATGAAATAATTTCATATTTAATTTATAATTTCTAGGATAGATCTTTTGGAGATGTCAAAATTAAGGCCTAAAAGGGGGGTTAATAACTCCACTTAGCCACAATGAATTAGGACCACCTAGATAAGGTAAAAATTATGTATATTTTATTTAGGAAGGGGCCAATAAGGTTTAATTAAGGAAATATGCCCTAGAAAAGTGTGAAAGTGTGTTACAACACTTCACAACACCTCTGCAAAGGACCAATTAAGGCACACTTTAGGTAAATAAAGGTCCTAAAATGATATGAACGTGTACAGGACATTACAACAGGTCATGTTCCAAGACAACATTACTTAATTTTTAATGTCAATTATTAGATCAAGCAAGAAAAAGGCTACTTTTTCTATTACTAGATATATAAAAAAATTCACATACATGTATCACACCACTATGTTAAAATGTAGTGTCTATATATTTGTCTATGAATCTATACATAAAGAAAAGTGATATGGTATAAAAAAATATGGCTCTTATCCCTAGGATGTGTGGCTTCTTGAGCCCTCTAGTGCTTGTGCTAGTAGAGGAGGGTTTTGGATCGACCCCTGGGAGTAAAATCGATGAAACCATGATATGGGAATGCTTTCACATCTATGGTCCTTTAATATCTTCTAAACTCAAGATTAGTTACTTTCTCCCATAGCTATGCAACCTACTCTTACAACAAAGCCTCCCTCTCATGAGCCTATCATAGATCATCTTGGAGCTGCTACACTTGAGGATTAGTAAATATCATCTTCACTAACTCTACTTACCTACTAAGTTCATTGACCTAGATATGTAGGGTATCACATTCTACCTCCACACTCTCAGCCTGCATCATGGCCTAATCTCACTTAGATAAGGTGGTAAGGAGCTCTACCACCCATTGATCTTGTCACCTAGTTATTGAAGTCAGCTTAGCAATTAGCTTGACTTCCTCCACCATGTCTCCTTATAAGTTGTCCTTAGGTATACTATAGGCTCAAATAGGTGGGCATGACACCCTACTGATGGAGGCCTATTTTGGGTGGATGGGGCCACCTTTGAGATGCATCACCTGATGAAATCAAGCTACTCTTGTGTCATCTATAAGCACTAAAGAGTCAGATTGACTATTTCTAACTTCTTGTATTGAATATGATGTTCTTCTATTGTTGAATGAATCAAAGAAGGCAATGCACTTGTTGAGTATTATGAAATAAATTTTCTTCTTTTCCCAAATTCTAATCCCCTTATCATGTCATCTATAAGCAAAATTGTTGTATAATTTTACTATTAACACAAGGGAAAACCTATTTGGTGATGTTGCTGTCTGGTAAATACAATACAATAGATATGTCAAACCTAAAAAAAATCATATTCTATTTATTTTTTCTTAAAAAAACATTTTTTCTAAAAGATTCATATTTGTATTACCTCAATATCATGTTGCATTCTTTTATTATTCTTTTATCTTCCTAAACATTAAATTACATGTCTAAATTCAACCAATGAATACCATGCTTAGAGAAATCTATTCCATAGTGTTAAGGAATCTATAAGAGAAATGAAGAAAATGTACATAGATATATGAAGAGATAGCTGTAATAAAATGCATCATATTATCTTCACAATATCACTTTGAGGAACCAACCTTTCAAAGAGCACACACTGCACCGAAAAATATCTAGAAAACCTCACTTGTGAAGTTATTACATTTGAGGTCCGCCTTGCTAAGGATAAATATTAATTTTTGATGCACATTGGATAAATATTATTATTCTAATTTATCATATTCACGAGTTACAAATAAAATGCACACAATATTTTTCTAACTAATATATAATACTTACAATAGAATTGTGGTTCATATCAATACATCCCCATTAGAATTTTTTTCTTAGCATACTCATAAAGTTGGGGATACTACTTTCTATCTTCTATGTGGCATCCTCATATGAGAGACCATTCTATTAGTCAAAGTAATTCTTGATAGAACATGTTAAATTTCTCAGTGTGTTTACCTACTATAGACTATGGTTACAATAACATGGATTCCTTGTTATCCAATTTTTTCATAATTATTTGAAATTTTGTAGCTTTTCTAATCAATTTCTTCAAAGAGACATGAAAAAATAGGATATAGTTTTATAGAGGGAAAGGTACAAGTTTGTACACAGTCATATTGATGTACTACACTCCTTGATTAGGGCCATAAAATATTAAACCCAAATTATGAACCATATTTTCACCTAAAAATTGTTGGAGTTGATTATTGAACCATACAATTCTATGAAATCACCTATAAGCAAAAAACCTATCACATTGAAAGAAAAAGTGATTGATTTTTCTATACAACCCTAAAAGTTGACAAAATGTAAAAAACCTTCATAGTAGAGCTTTTTGAATTGAATGGATATGGATGATTAAAATTTACAATAGTGAATATTTTAAAATAAAAAGAAAAAATAACTCTAGATCAAACCCTCTAGGTGAGGATAAAATTAGATCATGACAAGTGCCCTCATCCTATAATTTTAGGCAATAAAGAACATGACCTAATAATAGGAGAGAATTCCCTTTATTTTAGCTTACCTCTAATAAATTAAAAATTAGACCTAATCAATTAGTTGATGATTAATTAATTAATTAATTAATCATATGATTTTAATAATTTACTATAACACACCCCCTTATGTACAACATAGGGAAAGACTGAAAACCTAATGATGAATGCATGGAAGATGTAGCCTAGATATTATGCATGGATGGGTCCTGGCTAGAAAGCCTACTAAGGTACACATGTACCGACATATAAATCCATCATAACTAGAAAAACTCATGGGAAAATCTTGTTCAAACACAATGTTGTCATTGATGTCAAAGTGTTGCTGACTATTATTGATGTCAAATATATGTGAGAGCAATATGACAATTGCGAATGCTATAGAATATTAATGTTATCATTATTGAAAAAGGACAATAAGGGAAGTCATGGTACATATAGTATTAGTGGTTCCTATTTGTTTACTACCTTTGCAAAAGTATGTGAGTGTCTGCACTTGTATTCTAAGGTTTATTGTTCAAAAGCAGATTTTTCACTATACTGAACCATCATTATTTTTGGCACTATAATCTCCTATTGATAATTTTTATGACTTGTGGTTTGTAAGTAATTCTACATATGAAGTATCTTAATCTACAATTTTAGTAGATTTGAGTTACAAAGCTACAAGATAGAAGTGGCAAAGTGAAGTGTTTGTTGGTATATTGTGTATAATGTCAGAGTGTTTGTGCTAGTAACTATATAATGATGGAAAAAGGCCCCCCCTAACATGCCCTTGACTTAGTGTTGTAATGTGTCTAACATATTCACATTAGGTCCTGGGCCCTTGTGAACTAAACGATCTTATGAGTGCCTTATTTGGAGTGTTGTAAAGTGTTGTAACATATTTTCACACTTTTCTAGGGTTGTCATTGATAATTAGACTTATTTATACTTTAATTGAGCTTATTTTGTGTCCAAAATCCCCATTTAATGCATATTTTTGAGGATAATCTCGACATAAATCATTACCCAATCATAATTTAGGTGATTTAGGTTGAATGGCCTTAGATTTAGTGATTTGGGACTCATTCACCACCCTGGGTGAATGATTCCCTCCTATATTTTTGGGTCTCGAATGTGGTTTCACACCTTTCTAAGCAATTTTTAAAAATGGTCCCAAAAATTAGCCTGATGGGATTCATTTGCCACCTTGGGAAAATGAGTCCCATGTGTCCCAAAATCAAAATTAATTCAAAATTTTGGTAGGATTTTATCATCCTAGATATGGTGTCGACTTGTGGTGTTGTAATTTTGGGAATTCTTGCATAGTTAAGCACAAATACAAGTTTCTTTAACTCATTTTACACCTAGCAAAATGAATGAACATTCTTATAGCAAGTTTGAGTTCACAACAACATTCACAAGAGAATTCTAGAGTCTTCAAGAGAAGATTATCAATTTTTTAGAGAATTATTCAAGCATCAAGCATCATGTCAAATACTTCATGCATCATGTTTTTTTTTGAGATAACAATTGTGATGTAGGGTTTTATGATTCAAGCTAGCATTTCATTCAAAATATATCCTATTCAAGTAAGATTCAAGGTCTAAATCCATTAGAGCTACTCACACATGTTTGAATCCCTTCATTGATAGGGTTTAGTGAGTTGCAACATCATATCTTGTTCATTCACCATTCTCCATTCTTATTTCATTCTATTTCAAGGTTTGATTACCAAAATGGGGTTTGACCAAGCCAAACGCCTATCCACTAACAAAACAACATTTTCCCTCACTTTTGTATGTGATTTTCATATTTAGGTTGAGGGAACATCAAAGAGAAATATTGGAAGAATTTTTCAAAGTGCATAAAGTTTTTAAAGTTGTCATCAAGCCTTGAAGAACATTGGAGAACTCCTACAGGCCGATTTAGAGAGATTTAGATCCGAAAACCTAAAGAAGCAAATTGAGAAAAATAGAGGAGAAGATTCATATTCTGAAGTTTTAGAAAACCCTAACTAGACTAATTTGCCACTGTTGGCAAATGAGTCCTAGTTTTGGTCAAAATTTATATTTTTTGTAGATTCAGATACCCATTTGGTAAATTTTTGTTCCTACACAAAAACCTAGATTTTGGAATGATTCACCCATCTTGGTGAATGAGTCCCACTTAGCATTAAAGGTAGAATTTCTAGTATTTCAAAGGTCCATTCAACCATCTCCAAATTTCTACGTGCATACATTCCATTCTATAGCTCTTTTTTTTGTTTCATTTGCATTTCTAGGTCATCTAATGAAGCTTTGTATTTAGCTAGGGTTTGTAGTTCATCTTGCACCATTGTTTGCATTGAATTTGTCTTTCCAAGTTATTATTTGGTGGTGAACTCTTTATTATCTTAAAACCAACCCCTAAGACAACCCTATTGCGAGGTCTCTTTCTCTTTTGCATTGAGATCTCTAGGGTTATCCTTGAATGAAATTGGAAAGTGGGTGTGCTCTATGTCCTAAAACCATACAAAAGCATCATACCACTTTTTTCCACATTTTATTTTGGTGAACTTGGATTTAGTACATTAAAATTCTAATTTAGAGTGCATTACCATCCTAGATTTAGCTTGCATTAACATTGCATTAGAGTTTGCATTAGTTAATTGGCATTCTAGGGTTTCTAATTTTGTATTAGTGAAAGATCATATAGATTGCATTTTTGCATCTCATTTCACTAAAAATCAAACAAAATATACATTTTCACTTAGTATACAGATTATATAAAATAAAAAGGCATAAAAATCAATTGTAAATTTCTAAAATAATTGAAAAAAAATCCCTGTTGGGACTCATTCACCACCTTGGGCAAATAAATCCTTGTGCAAATCCTACACTGTATTTTTTGATATTTAAAGTATTGTTTATGTGATTCTATTTTTTTTTATAGCTTTTTGTTTCAGTTTATAGAATTTTTGTTATACTCATTTCATTGTTCGTAGCTTATATTACATTTGCATCCATCTTGCATTTAGAATCCCTTGAATGAGTATTTGGTGTCCTATTGCTAATATTGTAGTGAGACAAAGTTCGAGACTCATTTCATCCTGTGATAGCACAATCGTTGTGGATCTTGAGTTATCTAGCTCTTTCAATCCTAATATTGATAGTAGTACACTAGGTATTGACCATACCTTTAACAACTCGTTACCTTCAAGTAGTGTGACACATGTTGAAAAAATGGTTGCTAGTTTCCCACAAGAAAACATAATTCAAATTGATGAAGACCTAGAAAACCTACAACATCAAGTGCAAAATGACAACATTTCAACTATTGCTATCCCTACTATAGATAACATTCATCACATGCTTGAAAGTGAAGATGGATTTGACCTTGTGAAAAACATAGTTTGAATATTTGGAAAAGATCTCACCTCAACCACTAGTTGTCCTTTACCTACAAGAAATGTCACAAGCCAAGGAGGAACTAAAATTCCTCCCCCCATAACAATTGCCTCAATACCTACCTATACC
This sequence comes from Sequoia sempervirens, assembly GCA_007258455.2. Lineage (NCBI taxonomy): Eukaryota > Viridiplantae > Streptophyta > Pinopsida > Cupressales > Cupressaceae > Sequoia > Sequoia sempervirens. The sequence continues at coordinate 245,173,826 of VDFB02281492.1, forward strand.
AACCCTCAAGTCACAACAACAATCCAACCAACTAGTAATGTGATTCCTTCCTTGGATATTTGCACTAGCATCCCTAGTTCCTTTATGGAATTACATGCCATATCTCCTACTACCTTACCACCTATAAGCATTCCATTCACTTATCCCTTGAACATATACACCCCTTCACCTTTTTCACCTCCATCTCATAACACAAGCAATGACCCTCTCATCAATCAAATTTTGTAAACTATTTCACCCCTTCAAAAGCAAGTTTCCACCATCAACCAAAATAAAAATGGCCCACATATATACTATCTTAAAAGAATTCCATTGTCCTTGGAGATATTGTGAACACAGATGCCACAAGGTGTAGAGGTTCCTAGAGTCGAGAAATATGGAGGAAAGGTAGATCCTTCTAACCATGTTAATGCTTATACCACCTTATGTAGTGACTTTGTCCTTGATGATAAACTCTTGGCTAAGCTTTTCCCTAGGTCCTTGAAAGATATTGCGTTGGAATGGTTCTCTTATTTACCAAACAACTCAATTTTTTCATTCAATGAACTTTTAGAGGAATTTTCTAACCATTTCCAAGTGCATATGACCCCTAAGATTACCTTGGCCAACTTGATGAGATGCATACAGAAAGAAGAAGAAAAGATAACTAACTTTATCCCATGCTATCAATCAATTTATTCCCAAATTGATGTCAAGTTTCCTAATCCTCACCTCCAAAACATGTTCATAGAAAATCTACAAAGTAAGATATAAGACATGCTTACCATGATGAAATTTCCCTCCTTTATACATATGTGTACTACCTTTTTTGCTATAAAAATTCAATTAGTAGTCGTGATGCAAAGTCCACTTCTAAGCAAATTGAGAAGTCTAAGTATACAAACCAAAATAATTCTCAACCTTTTTGAAAATAGAACAAAGGTTTCCTTCAATTTAATCCCCCTCAACAAACAAATAAAAATACCAATAACCAAGTGTTTGTTGTTAAAGCCTTGATACCCTTTAGGTATGGGGACTTGAAAAGAAAATTCACTCCCTTACCCAATACCCTTCATAATACAATGACACAAATTTTAGAACAAAAAATGATTACCCTATCTCTCGTTAAATAAACCAATCCTAGTAAACCATTACCCACAAGCTACAGACCAAACTCTTATTTCCATTATCACCAAAAAAATAGACATTATACAAAACATTGTAAGCATCTTAAACATCTTGTGCAAGACCTCATTGATTCTGGTTGTCTTTCCATTGGAGGTGTTACTAATCAAGGAAATAAGTTTGTTGCCACTACTAAACAAAATTTGTAAATCTTTACCAACCCTATGCCTAACCATAACATTTCATTTTTCAAAGATAGTGAAAATACCAAGAATGATGTGATGAATGTTGATACAAATGATGATAATAATGATATTGTTCAACATGATTCTATAGATAATGATCCTATGGATGACATGATAGGAGTGATAGCTATCATTCCTCATAAGGGTGGGACTAAAAATTATCTTGAAATTTCTTTCTCCTCTATAGATATACTTAAACATGCACCTAACGGTCATCTTTACATAGTCAGACGAATCTATGACAAGCCCACTAATGGGATACTAATAGATCCCGTTTGTGGAGAAAATGTGATGCGAAAGCACTTTTTAATTTTGCATGAACTCTTTCAAGATATATATGATAAACCAAAAGAATGGATCAAGAAACATAATGGTTTCATTTTCCCTACAATGCAATCAATCACCCTTCCTTTACAAATAGGATTGAAAGCATTAGATATCTCATTCTCCATCATCCCACAGTCACACCAATTTCATGTGAAGTTAGGCTATCCATGGCTTCCCTCCATGAATGTGGTCCCTTCAGTCATACATAAATGCTTAAAGTTTCCCTTTGACAATGAAATCTTTATTTTCCATCATAGTGGCTTTAACCCATTGTCCTCCAATGGAAACTTTTCTTTACATTTCTTTTGGCCTGAGCCTATAGAATCTATAAAACCACGAGAAGACTTCCTTTTACTATATTATTAAAAATTCAAGGCAAAGAAAATAGCAGAACTATCCCTCTGAAACATGTCCCCACCCACCACTGAGCCTATTATCCTAGATGAAACCACATGATTGAACCTAAATAAATTCTTACCAAGACCAACCTACGACAAAACCAAGTCACCTACTTCCTCAAAATCCCAAGAGATAATGAAAGAAACCCTGTTATGCCTCTTAGAATAAAACAAGTTTAGAAAGTCAAAGAGAAAATGGTTTAACAACCTCTCACGGTTTCTTTCGTTCCTCCCCTTAGGGGAGAAAAAAAATCTATGGTTGATCAACCCACTCCTACACAAACACAACTTGAAAATAGAACTAAAAGAAGCAAAGGTTCTAGAGAGCATAGGCATAGATTTCATGCCCTTTTTTGTAGTCTAGATGAAGAAATAAACAAAGAAAATCAAAATCCAAACTTGACTAAAGCAATGAATGATGACTCTACCTTGGCCTCAAAACACAACAATCAAATACAACAACCACAACAAGAATTGAACCCTTCCTTGGAAATTATCATTCAACCTCCTATCGTGATTAATTTACATGATGAAGAGGAAGTTGCTAAAATTGATGAAGAGGTGCGTAATGAATTGAATACATTATTTTCCTCTTCCATGAGCTTAAACGATAATCCTTCTAAGAAGAGTGTTGAACCTAGTGATGTCCCTAGTTTGAAACTTGCTATTGTCTCTCTGGCTAGTTTCCCATCGTTGGTATACAATGAACATGATTGGTATGTGGATGACCTACTTTAGGTTGAATCACATGTGCTTTACTATTCTTTTACATTATTTATTTTACATTTTCTTTTGAGTGATTGCATATGCATATTGTGATCCCTCGTACTATTTTTTTAATGTATCTTCCTCTCTTTGTGACATTCCTCTATTTGTACCTTCATTCTTCTCTATGTCGTAAATATTTTATCTTTTTTATTTGTCTTGTGTTTTCCTTTTGGGAATGATGCAAGGCGTTGATACATTCATGTCTCTTCCATGTTGATCCAAAAGGTTTTATTTCATCATTATCTTTTTCATTTTTTCTTGTGTTTTCCTTTTGGTGATGACACAAGGCATTAAGACATTCATGTCTCTTCCATGTTCACCCAAATTCTTTTATTTGATATTTATCTTTTTCATTTGTCTTTTTTTTTTTCCTTTTGGGGATGATGCAAGGTGTCGAGAAATTCATGTCTCTTCCATGTTGACCCAAAAGCTTTTTATTTGCTCTTTTTCATTCGTCTTGTGTTTTCCTTTTAGGGATGACGAAAGACATCCAAAAATTATGTCTCTTCCATGTTGACTCGAAAGGTTTTTACTTGTTTTTTCTCTCTTTGTGTCATTCTTCCAATTCTATGTGTATTTGGGCAATTATGATAGTTTTGAGCTCTTTAAAAATATTGTAGCAAGAACATACTGACCCTAAATCCATAGATACTTTATGTGTTTGGTATTTTCATTTTGGGGGCAACCCCTCTCTTTTTCTTTTCCTTTACATGATGTACCTTTACTTGGAAACATATGACTTGGCATAGGGATTTATAAGTTGGATCTCATGACTTCTTTGTTGTTGGAATTTATCATTTGCTACTTTAAAGTAATTCCTCATAGAATGGTGTTTAGCAATTTATTTAAAATGGGTGTTGTGAGCACCCCTAAATCTACAAATGGATAAATCTCCAATACTCCATAATATGGGTTAGTTCATGCCAATAAAAATTTATTAATACTCCTATGAAATAATACATTATGCTTCATGAACAAAATGAAATAACAACATAAAACAATAAAAAGATTAGAGAAACATAATGCACACCTACTCCATAGTGGATTGGTCCCACTTTGATATGAAAAGTTTCCCTTTCCCAAGCCTTGAAAAACTCAAATGATGAAGATGCAATGCTATGATAATGCACAAAATTAGCTCTCAATGTGAAGAGAGTAACTTTGCATGAATTGTGGATGATAAGAATGAAGGATAGCCTCTCCATTTATAGAAGAGTTTGATGAGATAAGAGGCAAAAGGGATGAATGTGGGATATAAACCAAACCAATACGAAAGAGCCCCTTGTCACCATGGGAATGGGCCAAGGATGCACAAGTTTTGATGAATGTGCCCATAAATACATTTATTTTAAATTTGAAAATGTTGAAATGACAAGGTGGAGGGAGAGTCAAATGGAGTAATGGCCACTTGGCTTAATGCAAAAGGACTTGTAAGCTAACATAAATTCCTTGTTGGAAGGACTCATCCCACTTGGAGGGAGATTTCGAATTTGAGGGAATATTCTCTAAAGATGCCTTGCTGAGGAAAAATGAAGATTTAATAAATGAATTGAATGATTTATTTGTGCAAGTGGGAAAAGCTAGAGGATGTGACATGAGTTTAGATTAAATTAATCATGATTAGATTAATTTAATGAGATTAGATGATTTGACTTTTTGACTTATATTTATGGATTAAAATAAATCAAAAGGAGATTAAAAGTGATTTAGACTTAATTAAATAAATATTTTGATCTATTTAGCTAAAGGGAAGGTGTTAGTGGTTTAATTAAATAAGTTTTATTTATTTGATTAAATGAAAAAATTTAGAAGTTAATTAAATAAGATTGATTTATTTAATTAAAGGGCTACTTTAGGATTGATTTATGATTTAGTTAAGTAATTTTTATTGATTTGATTAATACAGGAATTAAGATGGATTAATTAATTAGTTTTAATAAAGGAGTGATTTGGAGAAGAATTGAAGTTAGTTGATCAAGACATTTTTCATGTCTATAGGGGCACACATTGAAATTATTCTTTTGCATTTTTCTTTTTCCATGGTTCATGGTGCAATATTTTTACTTTATACAATGTGTTTTTCACATTCTGGATGACATTGGGTGTGATGTATTTCAGGAGCATGATCTCTCTAAAGCATGTTACATTCCTCTTAGTGGCTTGATGTGACACACTATATCCCCTAGTTTGTGAATCTTTTGTTCTTTGATTGGTCCTCTCTTGGAGATATTAGGCACAATCTTCCCTAAGTTAAAGACCTTGCATGAACTAAGCAAGACTCCCTTGAATGTACCTTATTGTTGCATTTGCATTTTTAAGTTATATGGACACCTTGCATAACACAACTTGCATGCCTACAAAGCCATCTTTTTTGTTCATGAGCTTCAAGCATACAAAGCTTTTCTTGTCTCGTGAAGCTCAAAAATCATTTTTGTGTGGCACCTTATCAAAGTTATCATGATGTATAACTTTGGTATCGTTTGACGAGAATCCCAGCAAGGGCATGACTTTCCCTTAGCCACTTGTGTGTGTGTGAGCGCATACCAACCATGAGTGTATCTATCTTAACTTCTTGGACGTCTCACCCAATAGACAACCTAAAGTTTTGTTGCCTTAAAGTGAGTATACATATTTTTCAGATAAAGAGCCTAGATCTTATCCACATCATGTTCGACAAATGTTTGAAGCTTGATCCACCCTTTTTCATGTTATTTCATTTCCTTCATGTCTTTGACAATGCATGTTGGTGCCTTGACATTGCTCTTTATATCATTCTCATGCATGCTCTTTTTTTCCTATGTTGTTTTTCCATGGGACCTTAGTCCTAGGGGCTTGCTCAACCTTATTGATCATGGGTTCCCTATCTTACTAGCATTGGTGCATTTGAACCCCCCTTGATCATAGCCTTATTATCTTACTAGCATTGTTGCATCTGGTCTACTTTAGTGTGAGTTGGAAGCAAGTTCCTCCTCTTACTAAAGTGGCGGCTAGATGAAATGACAGAAAAATCCCCCCCTAACATGGCCTTGACTTAGTATTGTAATGTGTCTAACATATTCACATTAGATCTTGGGCCCTTGTGAACTAAACGAGCTTATTGGTGCCTTATTTGGAGTTTTGTAAAGTATTGTAACACACTTTCACACTTTTCTAAGGTTATCATTAATAATTGGAATTCTTTATGCTTTAATTGGCCTTATTTTTCATCCACAAGCCCCACTTAATACATCTTTTCAACAATAATCCCACACAAATTATTACCCAATCATAATACAAGTGTTTTAGGTTGAATGGCCCTAGATTTAGTGATCTAGGACTCATTTTCCACCTTGGGAAAATGATTCCCACCTATGCTTTTGGGTCCCAAACCTAGCTTCACACCATTCTAAGAAGTTTTAAAAATGGTCCCAAAAATTATGCTTTATGGGACTCATTTGCCACTTCGAGTGAATGAGTCTTGTGTGGCCCAAAATAAAAAATAATTTAAATTTTTGTGGGATGTTATCCTTCTAGATCTGATGTCAACTTGTTGTGTTGTAATTTTTGGAATTCTTGCATAGAATGTGATGTGTGAGGTCTCCTTTGTTCCTAGATTAACTGGATTGTATTTTTCTGCTAGGACTGCTAATTTTTCTTGATGAAGATCTCTAAAAGAAAGATTGAATCCCCCATCCTCGGGCACCTTAGAGAGGTTTTCACCATTGGATGCATCCTTTATTTTTACTATTTTTGGGTTAGAGAGTGCCAGAGTGTGCTTTTCACTCAAGGACCTAGAGATTATTCTCAGTTTTTTGCTTTTACAATTGAGGGATTCAATCATTTCCCCATAGTATGCATGTGTATCTAGCTCGATGATGAATCCTACTTTGAGATCCCCCATGGAATATTATCTCGTAGTTCCATGAATTATGAGAGTTCCTCATCATTTTTTAGTGTTTCAAGAATTGGTGGTCCTTGTTGGTCGTAATCGATGAGTTGTGGGTAGACTAGATGAATTTCATGGTTTTGGTTTTTAGACTCATAAGATAGGGCACTAATCATGAGAAGGGTGGTGTCCTCAAAGAGCATTGGTAGGTTGGTTATGGAATCTTCATCATCACTACTACTATAGATGTCAATTATGTCAAATGTGAAGTTATCTATGAATCGACCTGTAGATATGGGTAAGCAAAGTTCGGTTGTTGATAGCTAAGGGGGATTATTGACCTTTCTAACTGGAGGACTTCGGCCATGTATGGTTATACTCAGAGGGCTACATCTAAGGCCAATATTTCTCATTTTCATCTCTAGAATGATGGGTATTAGAAGCCCATTGTCATTTTTCCCTAGTTTCTAGTTTCTGTCATAGCCCATTACAAGCATCATTTGCAAACCTTTGCTTCTGTCATCCATTGGTGGATTGGTTTCTATTTTATTATCTTGGTATAGGAGATAAGATGGGTCCTCCTCTATGAATTCTTAGCCAAGATCTCCCCAACTTCTAAAGTTGGGATATTCTTTAGGGGATGTTTGAGATGTGGAGGCTTCATTTGATTGCAGATGTCCTCATGATCTAGGAGATTGTGGTAACTCTCCTACCACAAAATCATTTTTGGGAATCGTATAGTTTTTGCAACCATTGTCGGAGATGATGAATTTGATATCAAAGATGGTGGGGATGGAAGGAGTGGTGGGTGTCTCTATCACATAAATGGAAGCGAGAGTGGCTGGATCAATGTATGGTGTTGATGGGCCTTCATCATTTTTAGGAATTTGAGGTATTTTGTAGTATTTTTCCTCTAGGCTCTTGCGGTAGGAGAATGGTTCAGGATCTCCATGGATGGTTACCTCTTGTCCTTCATGTGTGAATTTGACACATTGATGGAAGGTTGATACTACTGCTTGCATTGCATGGATCCACATATGTCCTAGGAGAATGTTATAAGTCAAGTCGACGTCCAAGACTTGATAGTTGGTTTCCATGATAGTTGGACCTACTTGAATAGGGATTTGGATTGTGCCTTGGGACACTCTTTCTTGATCATCATACACTTTGATTGTAATACCTTTTCCTTTGTCAATGGAATCCTCTAAGATTTTTAAGTTCTTAATGAGCTTGACGGAACACATTCAGACTTGCACCTCCATCCACCAAGACTTGCTTGACTTTATTTTTATGCACTAGGACCTCTAAATGGAGTGCACAGTTGTGAGATGGTTGAGCTGGAAAATCATGGTGAGAGAATGTAAGGAGATTTGGAATGATGATTTTTCTACCCATAGCTTGGAATTGTTCTGCATCAAGATCTGTGGGGACAATGGATGAAGCCAATGCTTCCTCAAGGATTTTCTTGTGGGAGGATGAAATTTTTAATAACTCCATGATGGAGATTTGTGTTGGGGTTCTTTTTAGCTGATCAAGGACATTGTAACTATTGGGAACATAAATTAGGTTGGATGTGGGTGCTCTATTTGGCTAAGATGACCCTATAATGGTAATTTTACTGCCTTTTGTGGTGACCGCACAATTGGCATGGGCTCCTTTGATAGTGATAGTGGTTCAATAGTCATCCAAGGATGCAATGATAGGGTCATATACATTATTGATGCTTTTGAATGTACCTTTCCACTTATTAGTGATATTGTTCCCTTTATTGTTATGGTTTTGCATTAGATTCATATATATTTTGAGGTTTTGATTTCTAGTTGGCTACTCCATGTTTATGATTTTTTGGTCAATAAGGTCTTGGAATAGGTTCTTCAACCTCATGTAATTGTTAGTGGTATGTCCTTTGATTTTTTAAAAGTCATAAAGCTGATTTTCATTGTACTAGGGTGGTTTCACATTTGGTTCCTGATAATTCTCATAGGTGGGAGCCTTGATGAGGTTTTCATTTATCAATGTCTTAATGATAACCTCGAGTGGTTCCCCAAGGGTAGTGTACTTCTGCTTGGGGGAGTTCTTTTTTCACTGGGGTGGTCCCCTTTAATCATTAACATTGTTGATGGTCTGATTGTTTGGCTATTGAGTTACTATATTGGCTTGGTGATTGTTTTGATGGTGATTTTGAGGTTGTTGTTACGATGTAGGTGTGTTTTGTCGAGGTGCACTGATGAAAAATTTGGCATCGACAACACCATTGTTGGTGATGTTTTTGTTTCTTTCCCATGTGTGAGGTTTTTCATCATAGCTTGAAGATGGGAAGTTGCTTTGCTGATAATGATATGTTTGTGTCTTTGGTTGTGTAGTAAGGGCTCATTCAATTTTGAGTACCTTGGAGATCAACTGATCATATGTGGTGATCCCTTCAACTTTGAGATGGAATGCCAAGGCACCATCGAGGTTGGAGATGGTAGTGCACACTTGTTCTTCTGGCATGGCCCATTTTCTCTGATTGGCCTTGGATTACCATCGTTGTAGGAATGAAGCAAATGATTCATTCTTTCCTTGTTTCAGAGTTGATAGTTCCTCTAAAATGAAATCCATTGCAATATTGAATGCTTAATTTTTTATGAATGCATCTACAATTTCTTGGAACTTTTTGATGCCTAGAGGGAGGCGAGAGAACCAATACATGGCTTTGCTTACCAAACTTCTAGGAAACAACTACATTATATAGGTATCATCATGCATCGGGTGATCCCATAATAGTGGTTTACAATTTTTGGCCAAACTGGACACTAAAATTATTATTTTTAACTAAATCTTCACATTAAACTATAGCTGCTAAACTGTGAGGAATTTGAAGATGGTGAAACTAGAGTCTCATCAATTTTGTCTCGTAGATTCTAAAAATATTTTTTTCAAAATTTTGGAATCAAATTGCACTTTTCCTCTCCTTTAAAAATAGATTTTTTCGAAAATAACATTTTTAAAAAGTGGCACAGATAACACATAAATTTTTTCCATGAGGATAAAATTCTAATTCAAATTTAGATTTGTAACTCTGATATCTAGTGCTTCCACTTGTTTAAATAGTTTTTATTGAATATTTTTTCCTTAATCAAGTTTCAAAGTCAAACGAATTACAATTCGGACACACGCAACCGTATAATGCATAACTTTTTTTGTATATGTCAAAATTTTTTTTTTTTTTGTTGGATCAAGGACTTCAATATCTGGTGCACTCATATTTTTCAATTTTTTTTTGATAATCTTCTATTTTTCCACATGTGAAGAACAAGGAAATTCATTTTCGATGAAAAACCTATGTTTAATAAAACTTAAAAAACAAATATAACAAAACCAAAACATATTAAAATTATATTCATTGGATAGCTTGTTCTGAGGAATACCATAATCATTTGAAATAAATTTTAAATGAATTCATTTGATCCCCCAAAATCTAAATCAAAAGTGATTTTATCAGATTTTGATTGGTGTAAAGGAGACGCATTTATAGGTATGGTTTAAAACTAGCGGTTCTATCCAAGGGGGTTTGATCTAAGGTGATTTGATCAAACCCTCTTCAATTGGAATCCTTAAAATGGAACTTTTTAAGGCTTAAATCATTATATTTTCTAAAAATATGTGATTTTAGCTAAAATTCATTCCTCTCAGGAATTGTAAACCACTATTAGGACAGACCGAACTTCCATGTAATGAACTTAAAACTCCCTAATGTTATATTTAGATTTTCCCATCCCATGATATTTGTCAAATTTTTGGATCTCAAATCCCTTTGGGAATGGTTTCATTAAAAGGCTCCTATTGAATGGATAAGTACACAATTTTTTGGGTGTTTTCGTGGTTCGCCCTAACTAAATATCAAGCACTTGTTGCAAGAGAAACTTGATTTGTGTTGTCACATCATTTTGTGGATTAGGAGGTGGAATGAAAGTGTTTTGAGGTGGTTCAATTGTTGGTGGGATGGGTGGGTTGGTTAGTATATTGATGGATGGTGTTTGTATGTGTTGTGCCAAATACGCTTGTAATTATTGTTTTACCAACAACGCTTGTTGTTAGTCTTGTTGCTATTGTGCTATTAAGGCCTGTTGTTGAACTTGTTGTTGTTGTTGAGATGCTAATTGGGTTGCTTCCTATTGTTCTTGATATTGCTTTAGCGCTTGTTGATATGTTTGTTGTTGCACTACATGTTGTGCAAGACACTATGCTTTTGCTTGTGCTTGTTGTGCTTGATATTGGGTTTGGACTTGAGCATGCGCTTGAGCTTGAGCCTGAGCTTGAGATTGAACTTGAGCTTGTGCTTGTTGTTGTGCAGCTTGTTGTTGTTGTTGCAATAAGATTTGGGCTTGAGTATCCTATTGTTCTTGTTGCACTTGCTGTGCTTATAATGCAGCTTGGGTAGCTTGAGTAGCTTGTTGAGTAGATAGTTGTGCGGATTGTTGTTTTTGTACTTGCTAGAGTGCCTTTTGATAGGAAAATTTCTAAGCTACTTGCAACACAATATTGTATTGGTTTGATGTGCTTGATTTTTGTGGTAGTGGTGGTGGAGGTGGATTTGGAATGGTGCTTGTTGTGGTGATGAGAGGCATTGTTGTGTTGATGATTAAGGTTTGAGTGGTAGATGGTGTGATTGATGTATTTGGTCCTTACAAGACCATGTTTTGAGGGATGGTTGATGATGTAGTGATGGTTTACATTATGGGGATGGTGGTCATATTTTTTTGTGATATCAATGGCAAGGTGGAAGTATTTGGATTGATGCTTTGTTGGTTGATTTGATTTTGTTGATTACCATTTGGTAAAGGGGGAAGACCTAAACTGAGAGGTGATGTGGATATTGATGGAAATGGTGGGAGTGGTGAATGTGTGAGAGACATACTCCCTTGTGTAAGTGATGAAGATGTAGTGTCAAAGATGCCCCCTAGTCCAAATATATCTCCTTCTCCTTGCAAAGTTATGGGGAGAGAATTTTGGGGTGTTGTAGGGAATGATGATGATGATGATGATGGGTTTTTTGGATCATGAAAGGTGAGAGGGACATATGGATGTGATGAATTTTCTCAAGATGGTGTTCGCATCCAAATCCTGATTTTTTATGAGGAGGTGTGTTTGCAATGCATTAAGAAATGTGCTTCCCTTGTTAACAATGGGTTGAGTTGGAGTGATAGAAGATGTAATTTTTGGGATGGTTTGAGTGATTCTTTGAAATGGGGATGGTAGATGAGATTGGAGGCATGATCCCAAAAGATGGTTTCACAATAGTGCTCACATCAAAATGAAAGGGGAGTTTATCCCCTTGCTTTGCTAATTCAAGCATGTATAGTGAGGGATTTATTCTCATCATGATGTTGATAATCTTATGATTCTCTGGATTTTGAGCCATTTCAGTGATTTTCTCATGTGACATTCCAAAAGGATTATTGGTAAGATCCTCCACTTGGACACATTCCTCTTGATGGTCTTGCGAAAATGGAGGAAGGTTAATTTTGAGACTACTAAACCCAATGGGATTCATTTTGGGAGTAGTTTGACTCAAGTCACTCGAAGTAGATGTTTCTTTGTTGGCTTCCATATTCCTCTTGTGGTGAGATCTAGTTCGCACAATAAAATAGGGATCAATTTTTCAAGAATATGAGAGATAAACCTCTAATTATTTAGAATGATATATCTTTAGATACAAAAAGAGAAATTTTTTATGATGATTTAAAGATCAAAGGATGACAATGATATGGATGTAAGTTGGATGTTTGATGGATGATTGGAACTCTTGAGAAAATATTGAAGGGTATGTTAAACTTTAGGACTTGATTTTAATGTTTTATTTTGATTTGGGATTATATTTGATTTGATTTGGATAGTGAACTCATAAAATCTAAGAGGTTGGATGTTTTCCCAGAGAATTTTTTTCCTTAAGATGCTAATTTGACATAAGTTTGAGAAGAAGGATTCATCTAAACACACCTAACCAAACAAGATGATTTTTTATTGGGTTTTTATTTTAGATTATGAACTCCTAAACCCCAAGATGTTGGATGTTATCAAGTGATAAATTTGTCCACAAGGTTTGATAATTTGACTAAATATGTGGAGAAGGATGCAACTACACACATCTAATCAAACAAGATGATTTTGGATTTGTTTCAAATGATTTTCCCAAAATTTAACATGAAGGATTTTTCCAATATTTTCAAGAGTTGATGATGAAATGATTTTGGTTTGATGTTCAAAGATGGATGAAAGTTTGATTTTGATCCTATGTTTACCTAAAAATACACTTGCTTACTAGACCTCAGTTTTGAAGAACATGATTTTGTCTAAACAAGATGCTCAAACTCCCTAAAATGATTTGGGTTTTGACAATAATAGAACGAGTACAAACCAGGATTGTTTCTTGAAGCTTTATTGTAAAAGTTAAAAAATAGTCTTCGTCTGAATTCATATAGCATTGAGAGACGCTTTTGGTGATCTTTCAGACTAAGAGCTTTTACCTTTTCTTTCTTGATCTTGATCTTGCATGAAATCATTTGGAACACATGTGTGGGATTCAATTGTTTTTAGTCTTTTCTTAATGACATTATTTTACCACAAACTCTTCTTGATTAGCTTTTCAAACTAGATGTCCAATGTCTCAACATCTTCTCATTCCACAAAATATATCATGTGGGACTTTGATGAAATCAAGGAAAGGGTTGCCTATTGTTTAACTTTAGTAAGAAAATTGAGATATAAATTCAAGTGTTTAGAAATCTCTAATGATAAAATCCCAAGGGAAAGCAATAACACATGAATTTGGTCAATTGTATTTGCTTCGCAAAGGGTTTGAAGTTTTTATGACAATTTTAAATGTTTGTTTCCAAATGTTTTTGAACAAGAAAAGTGTTTTGTAACCAAGAACAAGAACAATCCTATGGATATAAAACACTATATTTGTTGAGTCCCCACTTGGACAAGTCCATCTACACTTATTTTTAGTGAATGGTTAGATGCTTTACCCTACTGGCTCCCCTCCACGACACTCACTTCTCAGGGAATCCAAGCATCAGTACCCATGAAACTCCCATGACATACTTTCTATTTCTACTAAAAATCGTAAAAGTGTGGGGTGGATTCAAAACAACCATTCTTGCACCAACAAATAGATAGGGATTCTAGCCTTTCTACAACAAGGGTTTTAATTTAGACTTTCCATTCGTAGGAGCTGACCCATCGAGGCAAGAGAACATTACTACCCTTGTCGTCAGATCCAACCATGTGATACTGGCCTTTGTTCTAGTACCCACTTTTATATCCCAGCTGGAAATACTCTTGGATTTAGAGTGCTACTAGTTGGGTCATTCCTTTGGGTGAGTACTTTTTCCCACAAGGAAACCCCTCTAAGATAAACAATAGTGAGTAAACATATCCGTAACTCAATCGATCTTTGTTGAAAAAAAAAGAGAGAATACACGCGATAGGTTTGGCTCACACTCACAAGATGTTTTGTTCAATTTTAGTTCCCAAAATGAAGTGTGGAGAAAATCACTTTATCCCAACCTAAGACCACCAAAAAGCCTTTTGATTCTCAAGATTTTTGTGAGGCACAAGAGAAGCACATACATCTTTTCAATGGTGTTAGTTTGAGTAATTAATCACAAAAAAAAGTAGCACATGTTCATATTAAGACCCACAAAGCAATAATGACTTCTTTTTATAGCACTAAAGGAAATGCAAAATTTTCCCTTGTTCAATTGTTAAATCTAAAAACCAACTCTAGTAAGTTTGTCCTAAAGTTCATTTTAAGCCCTTATGTAAAAAAATGAAGTGTTTTTTTAAGAGCCCAAAAAAGAAGAGAGTTGGATTAAAATAGAAAATTAAAGCATGAAACATAAGCTCTAAGCATTTAAAAATGCTTTATGAATTTCAAGTTTTAATGCCCAATTTTCTTCAACTCCAATCTCGCTTTGCTTTCACTTGATTCCAATGATTCACCTTTTTCCTATCAGCACCAAATTATTAGAAATAAGATGTCCCACCAAATCTCTTATACATCAATGTTAAACATAAGTTGAGTGTTAATAGTAAAAGACCATTATAAAGAAACAATTCACAATGTCCACCCTTTGAATGCCATACTTATATCATGAATAAGAACTAAAAAAAACATGAAATTTTTTTTAGTTTTAATTTAGAAATGACAATAAATTTTAAAATTACCCCTTTCCAAGAAAAAATCTGCAACTTGTAACAACCACTAAATATTCACTTTTCCCTCATTAATAAGGTTGGGAGACTCAAACAACTGAAAGCCAATGAAAAAACCACTTTCCCTCAACTTGAAAAAGTAGATAGCAAGTGAAAGGGCATCAAAAAATTTGAAAGAGGGGTCCACTTATTATGTATATCAAAATTTCAAAATTGAGGTTTTGTCTCCAAATCACTATAGATGTTGATAACGATTTCAAATCTCTGACAACAATTTCTAAATCTATCAATAGCATTGTTGATGCCAAAATTTGACAAGGTAGTAGTGTCTTATGGGAAACTCAGTTTATGGGGGACCTTTTGTGCTAAACTTAGTGACCTCTGGGTTTTTAGAGAAGCCAACTTCTTCTATAATGGGGTTTTGGAAAGGGAAAAGGAAACTATTATAATAAAATAAAGTCTAACCTAAGGCGATGTTCCAAGAGTTAATGATAGGCACGATAAATCATAGATCTAAGGGACCAATTGGTATTTGTAGTGTTCTAGAAAAGTAGAAATTAAAAATCAAAGCACATACAATCCATTCATTGACATAAAATAACATTGCATACATTCCTACTACCAAGAAGAGTCATTAGACATGATCTAGATCAGAAAAGTTGCATTCAATATATATAGAAGTTCTAAAATGGAATGTCCAGACAATAACAACACAATTTACAGTTTAATCAAATAGCATGAAAGAACAAAAAGGCCAAACAATTGGCACCATTTGAAAATCTTTTGCAATAAAATAAAATAGTAATAAAGGCCTGGCATATTTTCCTAAAACTAGTGTTCCTTCAAAATTCTGGACCCTTTCCTCACAACAAAGAGAAGTATATATAGCAGAAAACTCCCACTGCTTCAGAGAGTAGTAACAAAAAATATTTCGTGATCTCTGAAAATAATGCATAAATAAGAATATTTGTCAAGCTATTGCAATAGAAAGGATTCAAAACCAATCATTTGGTCATTCCAAGCTCAGGTGCATCTCCTGAAAAATGATGGTGGTGGTCCAAGCATGGTTAAACAGACAAGTGTCACCATCCCGTGTAAATGATTATGACATGTGGTGGCCAATCACAACATTTGGTTTGCCTGATTCATCGCTCAAATATGGGATCTGCCAAATAGGCAAGTGGTGGCATTTTTCTACCCGTATGAACCTTTATCCCTCATCATTGAAGACTTGTGCCAAGGCTACATGTGTTGAATGGGTAGAGATCTATCCAAAAGTGGAGGAAAGCGATCATTGAATGGGCACAAAAGAGACACGTGGTAGCATTTTGCTGCCCACAGTCGTTATTTCATCCTCTCACTAAAATATTTGCGAAGAGTAGACACGTAGCAAGAGTGCATCATAGACAAAAATTGTGGGGCCCTCCAAATTTCTTTAGGAATGAGAGCTTCGTGGCACTCTAGCGGAGCTCGATGAGGAAGTAAAAATGAATGATCAAAAATGGCCCACAACTATGACATGTGGAAGTATAGTGATGATTCCCGAGATGTAAAGGAAGGGAAACCCTTAGGGTGCATAGAGCAAACACGTGGAGGGGGAAGCAGACCTTAAAAAAAGGCCAAGTGGATTTCCTATTATGCGCAGGCCAATACTTAGAGTAAAATACACCCAAAGGGAGCTCGTTGAATATTTATTCACAACTTTTGGTGACTACCAGGAGCGTTTTGCTTGAGGAATGGAGAATCCAAAAGTTCTCTGGTTTACAGACTAGAGCACCATTTCATCAGGTAATGGAATCAAAGATTGGAAAGAGCCACCTATAGAGGTGACCGTTCATCCTCATATGGCCTTACTATGTTGTGCAAATTCTCTTGTGCTCTGCTTAGATCAATCGTTTCTTTATGAGGCAGGCCATCAAGTAAACTGACCCTTACTTCACAATGAAATAGTAGTTGTGCAAGCAGATGAATAACTCCCTCAATGTCGGTTGCAGTGGGAGGATGACTAAAATCCTTGAAAGCATCTAGAGCATTCTCCTTCTCTTCTATTCTTCTTACAATCTACTCAGTCGTAGCAATAGAGCCATTATTAAGGAATAGGGATGACAAACCCATCTTGTTAAACTTGAAGAAACTCTCCTGCATGTTGTCCATTGTCTTGTTCAGAGTAGCTATGACCGATTTAGTGTGCTAAAAGGTAGAGTGAAAATGGATAAACTTGTTTGCCATCTGGGAAGCAACATCCCAATCTTCAATCCTTGCCCTGGCAAGGTCTTCGTCAGAGACCGAGTATAGCTCGATGAGCAGATATTTTGCTTCAGGAACCTTTTCCAAGATAAACCGTGGCAACTTCTCAATTGTATCATGAGTCTTCTAGCTCAGCTTTGATGCTTTGGCGATGAATCAGAGGGTGGGTTGCAGTGCTAGGAATTTTTTTTAATTTTTTCCCAGTGAGAAATGTACAACTTCCTAACCAATAGAATAATATCTGGCTATGCAAGAGAGGACAAGAGAGAGCTTTTAAGAGAAGCGATCTCTACATCTTTTGAGTTAATGGCCTCAACCAACTCTACCCTTTTCCTTTTATTGGACACCAATTGCTCCATAGAGCTGCTCATTTCTTTATTCCAATTTTTCTCAGCTCGAGAGTGATTTTCTAAATGCATGTCCAGAGAGGACATTGTCTCTTGAAGCTCTTGTTCTAATTGAGCTTTCAGGCCCTCAAATTCAGCCTCTTTTTATTGTAACTTTGACTCATATTGAGCTTGCTAGTGCTCCAAAGCCTCATTCTTCTATGCTATCCTTTGATTATAGTCAAGGTGAAGTCACTCCAGCTCTTCATTCTTTATCTGCAAATTCTACTCTGCTTCCTAATTCTTAGTACGCAACTCACTCACCATAGCAGGGTCGATAGTCTAAACCTTCACAAGCTCACCCTGAAGTCTGTTCTTCTCATTCTCTGCTGCCAACACCCTTTATGTCATACGTACAACATCCACCTCCAAGGATTTCTCTTTTTTCTCCAAAAAGCTAGCCCTTTCCTGTATGACTTTAAGCTGCTCATCCTTCTTCTTTAGTTGGTGACCAGTTTTAAGGAAGTCGAAGGTGACCACTGGTTGTGTTTCCTCCATAATCTCAACCTTATCCTATGATTAGGCCACCTTCATGTCAAGCCCTACTGCATATATTTCATAGTCTTCTGGGTGCATCTCCCCCTATGCCTTGGTTACTCTCAGGTACATGGTTGCAAACTTATGCTCTTTTCAGGTCTCATCATAAAGAGTTTGCATTTTTGGCTCAGTAGAAGTACTATCATCCTTCACTTGTGCTTTTGTATTCTATTGGTGTGTGCTTCCTTTTCATATTCATTCTATGCCATGAATTGTGTTGGCGACAAAAATAGTCTGCTTGTGAAAGGAGCACCAAAAGGTAGGGCATATCTATAGGTAATTTTGATAGGCCCAAGCATTTTCTTTTTCTAGAGAGTGATAGTTTGTAGGGAGAAGTGGGGTACATTCCAAAGCTTGGTTTGAGAACCAATAGAAGGGCTTGCCACTTTCCATGGCTCAATTGGTGAATTGGTAGAAGGACTCATGGGCTAGAATGGTGAAGGAGTTGTTATTGTGGAGTCAGCGTGTCGTGATAGAAGAGGATCTGCAACAATAATGGAAGTAGGGGTGCCCATAGAGGGCACACCTTTGGAAAGTGAGAAAAAGAGAGCTTGAATGACAAAAATTGGTGTAAGGGTTCGCAAAGGAGTAAAGCCGAGTGGAGTGGTCTATGAGAATTGGGAGAAACCTCCCACATGTGTTGGATTAAAAGTGGGAAACAGAGGGCCAGTACTCATGGCAGGGATTGTCGCTGAGATAGGGATAGATACCAAGGATTGAGAAGTAAGAGAAGAAGGAGAAAAATTTACCTATTGAATGGTCAATGGTGGCTCTAGAATCATTAACAACTCTCCCTCGGCTTCAGGCTCCTAGCTAGCTACAAGCACCTATCTTTTGGTGGGTTCCTGTGAACCCTCTCTGATAATTGTTTTTGTACATTGCCATTTTTAGGGCGAGGCTTCCCCAGATTTGGTAGTTACTGCTGACTGCTGCTATAGTACCATGGCTACCTTAGTGGCCCAAGTGAGTGTATGTGAAGCCATCGATGCATTAAACTGCACATTTGTGGCTACATAGGTGGGTTGTCCAGAGCTTTTCTCCTTCAGTGCGAAGGACACAAAAGTTGCCACTTCCACTTCTTGTTCTTCAGACTCATCCTCCAGGTCATCGCTCTTATTGATGCTATTGTCTGGGCTAGGATGGTCTTCATCCAACCATTTTTCAAATTATTTGTCCTCCTTCAAGCTCTCATAAGGGGCATCCAATTGCCCTATTTCTTGGCAATACTTCCAGAAAGATTCTATCTTCTCATCAGTCCATTCCTCATCCTTCCACAACTTTTTGTACATGGTGTGTTCCATCTGAACATTATCTTTGGCTACCACCATAGCAAAGTAGAACTTGTGCCATGGCTCTCTGTTATCTTGTGTGGGAATATGCGCTAGTTCAACAAAGATTTCATCTTTGTTTGCCCGCGGGCTACGTCGCTTCTCCTAGTAAGGTCAAGGAACATGAGTAACCTTCATGTGCAGCTTCGATAGGTTATTTAAAGGGTTGTAATCCCATTTTTCACATACCAAAACCAACCCTAAATGAGCCAGTTTATCTTGCAATGACTGATCCAATTGCTTCTTTACCAGAGTCACCATTTTGAAATTCTTCAGACAAGTGAAGAATCCTTTTCTCTTGACACTTGGGCTAATGTAGAAGGTATATCAATGATACACACCTATCTATAAATTTCAAGTGTGAGCACCCTATTTGTGATGTAGGCTGGGAGAAGGAAGGTTTGATCAGTGAAACCCTGCATGTGGAGAATTGTGAAATCTACTCCTAAGAACCAGTCACAAGTGGGAGAGAAACTTTGCATCTATCTGGTTTGATCATTGTCAAGCTAGACTCTTTCACCTCCTCCTTTTAAATCTTGCAAGAATGGAGTTATTAAATAATTTGAAAATGCATAATAATCATATGACATGGAAAGAAAGGGTGTCCATGTAGATACTGGCTTCCTCTTCTTCTTTTCATCAAAATTTGATAATTCAAAATACCTACTGAATAAATCAAGGGTTTTATGTAGGAACATGTGAACCCGGAAGGAGATAAATTTAAGCTTTCCCTCCATTGGGTAATTTTTCATTTTCCATATCATTTCCTCCACCAGGAACTTGGAAAAATCATACCAGTAGGTATTGTGGTGTTTGTGGAATTGGAAAGTCGGCCCTAGTTGAAAGGTTTCCACCATCTTGTCAGACTCTCGACCACACACAAAAGCTAGCATTGACATGGCATCCTGCATGTCCTCGTGAAATGAACTATATGGCAATGAGGTACTCGGCAGCTTAGTGCTTGGGATTCACTTCTTGCCAATCTCCTCTATCAAGAAATCGGATCCCTATTTCATCACCTTCCACATTTTTTATCCTTTACCAAGGAAGAAGGACTCAATTTTCTCCCTTCTTTTACTTGGGTCTAGGATACATAGAATATGCCAAATGGCTTGTTGGCTGATGTGAACTCTTAAGTTTTGGCCCTCGATGTAGCAGGTGCTAGGGTTATAATGCTAAATGGTGACACCAACTATCTCTGGGCAGTAATGTACCATCAAGACCATGTATTGTGGAAGACCAATGTACCAAACCTTCCTTGTTGTCAATGTTTCTACCTTAGGTGACTTCACCCTTTCCCAGGCTACTTCTTTGAGGATTTAGGGTTTTTTGCAAGTTGTGGGTCATAAATATTATCCCATTTCTCCTCAACCTTTTTCTAGTTTCTGCAATATTTGGGCCTATTTAGTTCTATCATATTTTCCCTCTTTGGCTTGCTTGGTATATCAGGCATAGCATATGCTGAATATTCATAGATATACACATCTTCTAGCAACCATATGGCTATAAAAAAATCATGGCCAATCTCTTGCATTTGCTATGACAAACTCTCCAGCATTTTTCTTTAGATGAAAACTTCTACAAGTTTTGAACTCTTTGTAAATTTTATTTGGCTCTAGATATGTTGAAAAATTCTTTGCACTTTAAGCCTTGGCATATTTGAAAATACTTTAAAATAAACATTAAACTTTTTCATGCAATATTTAGCTATCTTTTGTCAAGGTGGTAGAGGAAAGTGTTCTTTTTCCATTTAATTCGGCATGTACTATTAATTCCTCAGCTCATGCAAAATGAATTACTTTCCATTTCAAGGTGGCAATAATTCATTATTGCGTTTGGAAACCATGTGATATGTTGTGATTTCCTTGAAACTTGAGCTGAAAATTTTCCTTCTAGCCTTGCATTAGTATGTGCTGGAAATTAATATCCTGGATGAAATGATTAAGCCAAAGAAAATGATCACCGCCTAAAAATATATGGATCCTACCTTGGGTTCTGGGAAATTCCTATGAGATGACACAATAGCCTATGGTTGGACCACTTACTACCAATGAACACCACCATTTTAAAGCTAATTAACTAGCTCTTATTAACTTCTATAGATGCAATTGGTCAGGAAATGTGAGAAAACACAGGCGTGTCTTTCAAGTTGGAACTTGGTTATCATCACATTTTATCAAAATAGATTAGAATGATTTTCCTCATTTTTTCTATAAATAGGCTGCTAAGTAGTGAGGAAATCACACTTAGCATTTCAGCAATTTTAACAATAGGTCATTAGCGCAGTCTTTAGCTTCAATAAGCGAGTTTTCTCATAGGCTAGGTGGTAGGCAAGTTTCAGTATTAGTTAGAAGGTAGAAGCATTGTGTCAATACCATAGATACTCCCATTAGGTTAACTTCTTACAAGTCACAGACAATTTTTCTAGGAGAGATTTCCACTAGGCAATTGAAGAGAATGACCAAAAATAAACACTCCTTTATTTTGGAAGCCATAAAATGGGTTCTAGCTAGGGATTGTATAGAGTATGAGGACAAATATCATGTGAACATTGATATCTGCTCACACTTTGTTGCGTCAATGTTAGACATTGGTATCCCCAAGCCTCTAATTTTGAAGTTGGTCAAGGAAATTTTTCCAAAAAAGTACCTAAATGGCCTAGGTAAGATTGTCGCTCACACTGCATATGGGGTAGGCCTTCCAATAGCCAATAACCTTCGATGCTACATTGAGAAAGAAGCGATTGTTATATGGCTATCATTTCTCAGTGGATTCTGCCTTCAGACATGTGATGAGCCTCGACAGAGGGTTACCCAAGCCTTGCACTTTTTGTTTCGCAGCTACAACGTAATACCATTCTACAACATTGATTGGTACACTAACTTCTGGAACTTGGTGTTCCCTTCGCCAATGGTGGTTGTTCCAAATGATTTTTCTTCTACTATTGAAGAACATGTCGATGAAGATCTGATAGGAATTGTCATAGAAGCAATGGTAGACACTGCCATAAATGCATCAATTGCTGCCTCCCATTCTCTTGGATAAAACACCTACCTATTTCTTTTTTTTATGTTGTTGAATAGACCACCCGCTTAGAGTTTTTATATATAAGCTTGAAAAATGCTATAGATATAGCATATATGAAAGAATAACTCGTATAATCATATACTTTTTAAATTATGGCTCTCTCAGCCATTTTTGCAATGTAAAAAATGAAAATATATATAAATCAACATATATCATTATAAAAATCCATGGCTCTCTCTTCCATTCTACATATTTATTGTATGGGATCTTTTATTAGCATATGTGTTCATTTCCTTTGCACATCGGTGTATTTTTTTTAATCTATAAAGCAATTTCACTACCCTACTCTCTACAATGATGGGTTGTTTCCACCAAAACACGAACCAATTTCAAAAAAAGACTTGCCAACGTGAAGGGAAAGAAAATAAAAATGTTATTCATATATCTACAAAAATAAAATTCGACACTTAATAGAATAGCTTAAGATGAATACGATTGACCGGAATTTCCAAGGGTTCTAGTTCCATATTTTCTAACTCAAAAGCATTATGCTCTTTGCACCAAATAATTTTAAAGGGGCGCTCCCATAGGCTATCAAATTTTCCATGCTGACCTGGCTTAACAGCCCTTTCATCATATTTCAGTACTAAGTCTTTGCACTTTAGGCCTTGGTTAGAAGCCTTCTTGTCAAACCATCTCTTGACCACTTGTTGGTGATTTGTCATGGTTATTAGGGAATTCTCCCTTTTTCATTGTAGTTCTAATAGTTTGGCAAGACAAACCTCCATGGTGCCATTGTGTTCTATCTTGAGGGATTTCAATAGTTGAAGCACTGGAATCTCCATAGATATAGGCAATAGTGCCTCTTTCCCATATACCAACTCATAAGGAAAAGTTTTAAGGACTTGCTTAGGAGTTATGTAGTTTTCCCAAAGCGCCGATCAAAGGTTTTTATTCCATTCTCTCTGGTGTTCTGAACCAATTCTTTTAAGGAGTCAGACTAGGTTCTTGTTCGTTGACTCTACTAGGTCATTTCCTTGCGGGTAATAATTTGATGATGTCTTAAGGAATATGCCATTTGTTAATGCAAAGTGGCATACCTTTGCACCTAGGAAAGCTCTAGAATTATAGGAAATTATAGTCTTCAGAGGACCGAACCTTGTCACTTTCTCTTCAAGGAAATCCACTATCTCTACCTCTGTTGTAGTTTTAAGTAGAACAAACTCTATCCATCTTGTGAAGTAATCTGTGCCGGTCATAATCGATTTGTGCCCAACATTGGAAGTAGGATTAATCATCCCAATGAATTCTAGGCCCCATTGTGCAAATGGTCAAATTTCCACCACTATAGGTTTGAGAGGCATTGTGGAATTCTTCTTTCTTCCTATAAAGAATTGGCATTTTTTGCAAGATTTTACCAAAGAGTGGGAGTCGTTGAAAAGTGTGGGCCAATAATAACTTGTACACATGATTTTGATGGTGGTAGTCTTAGTGGAGAAGTGTCTTCCCACAATGTTTTTGTGGAATGTGTCAAGCATTCACTTCACTTGCTCTGCAGTAACGCATTGCAGGAGGAGACCATTGAAATTCCTTTTCAAAAGGACCCCCTCCACTAGCTCATATCCGCAATTCTGTAGCCAATAGTATCTCCTCTTTTGGGAGGAAAGACTTGGCGGATACTTTCCTATTTTGATAAACCTCATTCTATCTATTAGTTAGCAACCCTCAGATTCTAGCTCATTTATCAGAACAAGCTCCAGTTTCTCTTCTTTGGCGGGTATCTCTTCGTCTTGTGCCATGTATTCACATAGTCCTTTTCATTAGATAGTTTTAGTGTGTTTGACCTCAATGTCATATTCAAGGATCTTGGTGATCCAGTTAGCTCATTTTTCTTTGATTTCTCCCTCCATGATATATTTGTGCACACTGGAATGCGCGACATAAACAAACACTTTGTTGTAGGAAATTAGATGGCAGAACTTTTTAAGTCCCTTCACTATTGCAAAGGCTTGTCTTTCGATGAAATTATGATTCATCTCATACTCCTTCAAGGTCCAAGAGTAGAATTCCACTGGATTTTCTCCTTTTCCTTCATTATCCTTTTGAGTTAAGACAATAGCAATACTAGATTTTCTACTGAATGCATACATTATAAAATCCTTAGATAAATCTCGATTAAACAATACCGGAGCTATGAAAATAGCATCCTTGACTTTTTCAAAGGCTTCCCGAGCTTTGGTTTTCCACTTGAATGCTTGATCCTTTTTAAGCATTAGGGTGATTGGCTTAATTATTCCTTCAAAGTCAAAAATAAACTTGCTAACAAAATTTACCTTTCCCAAGAAGGACTGAACGCCTTTCTTGTTCACCAAAAGGGGGAGTTCCTTGATAGCTTTCGCCTACTCAGGGTCGATTGAAAAATCCTTCTTTGGATACCACGTGTCTCAACAGCTTTCCTTTCAACACTTTGAATACACATTTTTTTGGATTGAGGGAAACTCTGAACTCCTGGCACTTTTTAAAAACTATTTCTAAGTGGTCAAAATGATCATCCTTAGATTTAGAAAACATAGTAATATCATCTAAATAGATTAGAATAAACTTATTGATTAGATCACTAAAAGTGATGTCCATCACCCACTTGAATGTTACCCCTACGTTGGATAAACCAAAAGGAATTTTAGTGTATGCAAATGTTCTCCACTTTGTAGTGAATGTAGTCTTGTGTTGATCCTCCTTAACTTGGATATGATTATAACCAGAGAAGCCATCTAGTAGAGAAAACATTTTGGATCCTGCTACCATTTGTAGGATTGACTCCATAGAAGGCAGCAAATAATGATCCTTCAGGGATGCTCTATTTAGGTCTCAAAAGTCCACACACAAGCAGATATCTCCATTCTTCTTTAAGACTGGGACCAGATTGGATACCCAAGTACTATGCTTGATTGAGAAGACAATCCGTGATTCAATTATCTTGGTTAGCTCTTGTGCCATTAGCACTTCAATTTTGGGGTTTACTAGCCTCTGCTTTTGTCAGAATGGTTGTGCACCTTCAGCTAGCTCAATCGTGTGTTGGATGATGTCAGGATTGTATCCCTTGAAATCATCATAGGACCAAACCACTACTCCATATTTCTTGCAGAAATTGATGAGCCTTTCTTTTTCATGGTGCGGGACATCTTTCCTAACTCAAAGGTTTTTTCCATTTGAGACCCAAAGGTCTATGTAATCACTTTTGTTTGCCACGAACTTTCGTCTATCATTTCTTGCATCATCACAATCAAAAAAAAATTGAGAGTAACCAATCCTTTTGGAAGCTTGTTGGATTTGAGCTGCATGATTTATCCTTCATAAGCCTCAGTGATCTTTGGTTGAAGTTGATTGGAAAATTCCCCTGATTGCTAGATGAATGAGGCAATATGTTCATCACTTCCAAAAACCTACCAACTTTGATCATTGTCAGGAATCGCCAGTTGGACTATTACTTGTACAAAGTTTTCATTATGTATAAGGTCAGAGGTAGGATCAAACTAAGCACCAATCATGGCCATGCAGTTTGTGTCACCATTTTGTCCTCAAGAAACAATCTAGATGTTGAAGGCTTCAAAACTCTCAACCAGGTCCCAAACTTGGTGCCGATAGGATCTCATGTGGACATTCCTTGCCATGGAAATTCCCTAGACTTGGTTGACTACTAGTTTGGAATCTTTGAACACCATTAATTGCTTAATTCCCATTCACTCCTTAAGGTTCAAACCTTGAACTAATCCTTCATATTTGGCTTCATTGTTCAAATAAGCAAAATGGAAGTGGAAATAACTTAGTATTTTTTCATTTTGTGGGGGTATTAAACATATCCCCACTCCGACGCCTACTTTACATCTTGCTCCGTCAAAGTACATCATCCATAGCTCAGGTGCTTGGCCACCTTCGAACTCTTTGGCAACCTTCGAGAGCACTTGATCTTCATAATAAATTACATAGGTGCCCAATCATATAACATGACAATTGCTAAAAGGGTCACTGTCCATGTGTTCACTCAACAAAGCATCTTCTTGATCATCTCGGTCTCCAATCACCTTTACTTCCTCTAGTAATTCAATACAATACATTTCTTTCTTGGTGATAGAGGTATGTGTGACTTTAAAATTGATCAGGGCTTCATCCACTACATGTTCAAAATGTAAATCCTCTGATTTTATCTTCATTTTTGCATCGTGCTTGGTTCTAAGAATCAGATGTGACCAATCCAAGGATAGGTATCCTCCCACCTTTGACATAAATTCTCGAGATAGACAGAGGTTGAACATGGGAGGAACATCTATGATCATAGTGTCTTGCAACACTGTGATACTAGGGAAAGCAAATAGAGTTAAAGTAAGTTCCTTGATGGCACCTATGGTTTCAACTTTGTTCCCATCAAGCTACAGTACTCCCCTTTTCATAGGCTCATAGCTGAGTCCAAAAGCTTTGACTATTTGTTTAGGCATAACCGTGGTGCTAGAATTAGAATCAATCATAGCAATGTGCAGTAACTTCTTCCCTATAATGAGAGTTAAGAAGAAGGGTTGGGGCTTCAACTTATCTCTAACTTTGATAGGGGATTTTTTTGTGTTGTTCATAAGGACTTTAGCTAGAGATAGTTGATTAACAACCTCTGCATTGGCTAACTGCTATGTTGGCATTGCACTAACCTCTACTTGAAGCACCTTCTGTAATAGCATTTTTTTCTCTAGGATAGCTAGAATGTACCCTAGAGACACATTAGTAGATGATTTTTTCAATTGTTCTACCACATTAAAAGGTGGAAAATTTGGAAGTTTCTGCTCCTTTTCTCTTGTTATGATAATTTCCTTCCGCGGTTGAGATTACAATGGCACAATAGAAGTACCGGGTATCTTATCAAAAGAACCTTTAAGTTACGGTCTGGCTAGATATGGAACAACTGACTCACTAGTAAATCTCCTCTTTGAGAGAATGTTATATTCAAATTGAACTTGCGGTGTTTTGGATATGGACATATCATTAGCAAACACTGTTTCTTCTTCCTCCATCCATCAGAAGAGCACGTGATCAGGAGCGATGTCATATTCTTGTTCTAGAGACATCCCTTGCATTTGTGCAGTAAGAACCACACTCTCCATTTGTGGTGAGGGATTTATATAACCTCTGTGGTCTGGCATCATTCCTTGGCTGCGTTGCTCTGCCACATTTTGTTGTAAGTTTCCATGCAGATAGTTTTGGGGCATATGAGCATCACTGCAAGGGAAGCACCATGGATTGATGTCATCAATGAGGTTATTATACCATGCGGTTAATTCCCTACTCGAGCTTGATGAAGCGCTTGTCAGCGGAGTAGGCCTCAACACCATTTGTTTGACTGTCGAAGCTAGTGGATTAGTGTGGGAACTACCTTGGTACTGATTTTGCTGATATGAGGGTCATCCACCTTGATAGTTCTGATAGGCAGGCTTCAAAGGTGTTGATTGGTTATGCTTGAGGGTGGTTATGTCATTTTCCATAGTTCGCAATATTTCTTTAAGATCACTCATTTCATCTTTCGAAGAATCAAATGTAGAGGTGACATTTTGTGGTGCTGCCGCATATATGTACATTGACTGGGGAGTTGCAGGTGTGCCAGTTGATGCGACTTCTTATGCAGGTATTAATATTTCAAGAAATATCAACATAATAGGCCAAAGAGGCAACTTTCCAAAATCTATCAAATGATTCTTGGCTTTGATAGTGACACCATAAGCATCTGGTAGAGTAGCTCCTCCTAAAGACTTGATCATCATAGAAATGTTAGGATTGATGGACTTCAGATAAAATATGAATGCCAACTTAGGAGTCGGGTGTATAGTAACAAGGATCCTCTACCAATTTGTGTGGAATCGGGCATTGAATTTGGTCATAGCCTCCAAGGGAGATCATTTTATGATAGATAGTTGATAATACAATGAAGACCAATCTTCGTCATTTGAGAATCTCTCATAGAATGGATCTCTAAGCTTGTCCTAGATGCGAATAGTGTTACGTGACAATGTTTAGTACCAATCCAAAACATTTCCTTTAAAAGATGTGGTGAGAAGCCTTAGAGCTACATTCTGCGTTGTGATCATGTGCACCAGACACATGTCTACCACATCTTGCAGATGTTTTGTGGGTGTTCTTGAGCCATCTCCGGTAAACTTGGGTATAGCTTTCATAGTTGAAACTGGGATAGCACCCCATAAAGCAAGTGCTACTATGGCTACTAGAGGGCTTTCAACATCCCATGCCATGTAATTTTTGTTGGTAGGTGACAACATGGTTAGAGGAATAGGTGGCGAGAGTGGAACAGTTACCAACTGATTTGTGGCCTGCATTGTTCCTAGTGGAGGTACTAGTAAACTGGGGTTGCTTGTGGTTTGGGATCTAGTTACAGACCGATGGCTCATACACCCTTCTAAAGCATAGATTCATTTAAGCTTAGTCCCACTGGGCATGCCAGGAAAAGAACAAAATATTGATGCCAAATTTTGACAAGGTAACATTGTCTTATGGGAAACTTAGTTTATGGGTGACCTTTTGCGCTAAACTGAGTGACCTCCAAATTTTTAGGGAAGTTGGCTTCTTCTATAATGGGGTTGTGGAAAGGGAAAAAGAAACAAATATAATAAAATAAATTCTAACCTAAGGTGATGTGCCAAAAATTAATGATAGGCATGATAAATCATAGATCTAAGGGCCCGATTGGTACTTATAGTGTTCTAGAAAAGTAGAAACTAAAAATTAAAGCACAAACAATCCATTCATTGAAATAAAATAACATTGCATACATTCCTACTGCCAAGAAGAGTCATTAGACATGATCTAGATCAACAAACTTGCATTTAAAATATATATAGAAGTTCTCAAATGGAATGTCCAGACAATAGTAGCACAATTTACAATTTAATTAAATAGCATGAAAGAACATAAAGGTCAAACAATTGGCATAGTCAAAGTATTTTGCAATAAAATAAAATAGTAATAAAGGCCTGGCTTCTTTTCCTAAAACCAGTGTTCCTTCAAAATTTTGGACCCTTTTCTCACAACAAAGAGAAGTATATATAGCAGAAAAATCCCACCACTTCGAAGAGTAGTAACAAAAAATATTTTGTGATCCCTAGCAATGATGTAGAAATAAGAATATTCCCCAAGCCATTGCAACATAAAATATTTGAAACCAAGCATCTAGTCATTCCAAGCTCAGGTGCATTTCCTACAAAAAATGGCGGTGGTCTCGACAAGGTTAAACAAACAAGTGTCACCATCCCATGCAAATGATTATGACATGCGGTGGCCAATCATAGCATTTGGTTCACCTGATTCATCACCTGAATATGAGATCCACTAAATAGGCATGTGGCAACATTTTGCTTCTCGTGTGAACCTTTATCCCTCGCCACTGAAGCCTTGTGCCAAGGCTACACATGTTGAGTGGGCATAGCTCTATCCAAAAGTGGAGGAAAGCAATAATCGGCTGGGCACAAAAGAGACTTGTGGCAGCATTTAGTTTCCCATAGTCATTATTTCACCCTCTCCTAGAAAGACTTGCGAAGAGTAGACATGTAGCAAGATTTCATCGCAGACAACAATTGTCGGCCCCACCAAATTTCTTTGGAAATGAGAGCTTCATGGCACTTGAGCGGAGCCCAATGAGAAAGGAAAAAGGAACAATAAAAAATGGCCCGCAACTATGACATGTGGAAGTATAATGGGGATTCCTGAGATGAAAAGGAAGGGAAACCCTCAGGGTGCACAAAGTAGACACATGGAGGGGGAAGTAGACCTTGAAAAAAGGCCAAGTGGATTTCCTGGGATGAGCAGGCCGATACTTAGAGTAAAATACTCCCGAAGGGAGCTCACTGAATATTTATTCAAAAGAATTTAAAGAAAACACTCCAAATACTATAAATACTCATGATATAAGATAAGTTGGAAATACAACCTTTACGTGCTTGGTTGGAATAACAAGGGTGTTTTAAATGTAGCCAAATATTAGAGATTAAATGCATTAACTATGAGTAGTTTTAAGAATTGAGATGGAAGGCTTAGTAAAGGCTTTCAATCAACACATATTTTAATAGTGTAGCTTTTGACAGTTGCCCAGATCTACGTTTGACCATAGGATTCACACAAAATGGGTAGTAATGATAGCAACCACTTCACACAGGCTGAGGTGACTTGAAGCATTAATTCAAACTATTACCTGATAGACAACAATAATGGTGGGTGCCAAATTGGCCTTACTGAAAAGGCTTTTAGAAACTTTCAAGTAGATGCCATTGGTAGGCCTAAAAGGCTAGCAAACTCCACAGCCTTTAATGCTTATAAATAAAAACATTCAATTTAATGCTTGACATGTGTAAAAATTAATTCCACAACTATTTCCAACATCTTCTCAGCTTGTATACGATGGCTTGGGAATATGACACTTATGAATTTTTATTGTAGAGGTGTATATGTCATAAATCATAACATCAGATAGCATATCATATTTAAAGATCAATATTTGAACAAATTTAGATGTGTACCAATAATCCTAAATTATTTTGAGTGCATAGACAAGGGTACGGGCTATTTAAACAGTGAATTTATTCCTATGGAAGGCACTAAAGAGAGTGCAACATTAATGATGTTGCTTGAGTGGTTTGTATTTTTTCTCATTTGAAAACCTATGACCCATTAATACTAGTAATGGTCAAGGAATAAAGATGCATGTACTTTCTATTGGTCCATGGGGTTTTCCTAAGCAACACCTAATAGTAAATGGTAGCAAATAGGTTGTAGTAAGTCTAAGTCATATGCAACCCCCCACATGCTTTAGCTAGATCCAGGAACTCTAGAGGTTAAGGAGAGCATTAGGAAGGTATAAATGAGGTTCGTTCATGGCAAGGTATAATAGCTAGAGGTGAAACTCTTGTTTTCTATGTATGTACCAATTGGGTATCCTGGGAAGGGACGAGTTTGAGACTACATATACCACGATAAAGATTGAGCTCCCAATATATTTGCACAGTCAAAAATTAGAGAGGGTGGCCTTCAAATGGTATGTTACGCTTGTATGTTGGCATTGCATTACAAAAGTTTTTGAACTTCATCACTTCAAAATTAAAAAAATAAATGTATTTCTAATGAGGCTCATCAATTAATGATCAACAGAAACATCAAGCACAACTTTAACAATGGTATGGTGCCAACAATCAACTTCATATCAATAATATGTTACTCCCATTGATTCATATCATATTAAATTGGTATGATTGCCCTTTTTTTTTACTCCAAATAAGTGTGGCTAAATAAGTAAAGTGCAACAACTCTTTTTTCTTTTGAAGAGTATGGTAAAGGGAATAACACAAAACATCATTCAACAACCATCTTTAATGAAACCTACAGAGAGATCGATCATGAAAATTTCTCAAAAAGACAAAAAACTAGTCATGATCAATGAAACGCATAGGATAATCACCCATAACAATAGAGAGCAGAGAGAATCCAGATCATAGACACCCATAAGTGAAAATCATGTTCGAGATTCAAATACATGGATTCTACAAGAGTTTCTCAGAAGTTTCTTGTTACCGTTGCCTGTATGATGCTATTAAAATCAAGAAAATGAAACAATCAAATGTAGAGTATTTAAAAAAAAAATGAAACCATTAAATGTAATAACTAATTCTCAAGAAATATTTTAGACAAATATATCGTGAGCAATCAATGTTAAGGCTTCTCTCTTTTCATTTGCAGTCAAATCTCTACTAAACTAGACTACAAATTTGCAATCTTTCTTACCAAATATCACACAAAAAGCAAAGCAATTGTGCTTGGATATAGAGAAACTAGAGAAATCTACAAGTAGACAGATGTTTAATTATTGCTAATGTAATAGACTTGCATCCCTACAGTTAATAACTTTGACTTTCCATTATGAAAAAAAGTTGTTATCATTTTAGATATGAAAGTAATTTGATGGAACGGGCCCTCCTTCAAGCACAATATGTGAGCACCCCTAAATCTGAAAATGGCTAAATCTCCAACACTCCATAAGATGGGTTAGTTCATACCAATGCAAACTTATTAATACTCCTATGAAATAATACATTATGCTTCATGAACAAAATGAAATAACAACATAAACCAATAAAAAAGCTTAGAGAAACATAATGCACACCTATTCCGTAGTGGATTAGGGTGAAGCCACAATAGTGGTTTACAATTTGATGGAGGAAGGAAAACTGAGAAAAAATGGCCCCATGGCAAAAAAATTGGTTTTAGGGGTTCAAATGAACCTACAATTTTGAACGAACCATAGAGGGGTTCGACCGAACTAGGGTTTGACCAAACCCATTAATTATAGGGCCCACATTTCCCACCCAAAAAACAAAAGGAAAAATGAATATTGAAGGGGTTTCAAATAAACCCTAGTTTGCTAGAACCCTTGGGGGTTCGCTAGAACCCCCTGGTTCTAGCAAACCCCCCTTTTCCCTATTTTTTGACTTTGTTCACACAAAAAACCTAATTTTTTACTCTTTGAAGCTCAAGTTGAGGATTAAAATGGGGTAATCTTCACAAACCCAATTGAAATTAGGTATTCCTCGAAACAAGCTATCCAACGAATATAATTTTAATATGTTTTGGTTTCATTATATATTTGTTTTTTTAGTTTTATTAAACATAGGTTTTTCGTTGAAAATGAAGGTCTTTGTTCTGCACATGTGGAAAAATAGAAAATTATCAAAAAAAAAAAGAAAAATATGAGTGCACCAGATATTGAAGTCCTTGATCCAACAAAAAAAAAGGAATTTCAATATATACAAAAAATTATGCTTTATATGGTCACACTATGTCTGAATTGTCACCGGTTTGACTTTGAAAATTGATTAAAGAGAAAATATTCAATAAAAAACTATCTAACCAAGTGGAAGCACTAGATATCTGAGTTACAAATCTAAATTTGAAATAATTAAAATTTTATTCTTCATGGAAAAAAGTTAAACATTACATGGTGTGTGTCACTCTTTAA
The DNA here is from genome assembly GCA_007258455.2 of Sequoia sempervirens. NCBI lineage: Eukaryota > Viridiplantae > Streptophyta > Pinopsida > Cupressales > Cupressaceae > Sequoia > Sequoia sempervirens. Next base: position 245,207,313 of record VDFB02281492.1, read on the forward strand.
AAAAAAATGTTTTTCTGAAAAACTAGTTTTGTGGGAGACAAAAAAGAAGTGTAATCTGATTCCAAAATTTTGAAAAAAATATTTTTAGAATCTACAGAAAAAATTTGATGAGACTCTAGTTTGCATCATCTTCAAATTCCTCACGGTTTAGCCGCTATAGGTGCCCGAATGTGAAGATTTAGTTAAAAATAAAAATTTCAGTGTCTAGTTTGGCCAAAAATTGTAAACCACTATTGTGGGATCACCCATTTGTGCCACTTTGATATGAAAAGTGGTCCTTTCCCAACCCTTGACAAGCTCAAATGATGAATATGCAATGCTATGATAATGGACAAAATTAGCTCTCAATGTGAAGAGAGTAACTTTACATGAATTATGGATGATAAGAATGAAGGATACCCTCTCCATTTATAGAAGAGTTTGATGAGAGAAGAGGCCAAAGCGATGAATGTGGGATAAAAACCCAACCAATAAAAATGAGTCATTTGTCACCATGTGAATGGGCCAAGGATGTGCAAGTTTTGATGAATGTGCCCATAAATGAATTTCTTTGAAATTTGAAAATGTTGAAATGACAAGGTGGAGGGAGAGTCAAATGGAGTAATGGCCACTTGGCTCAATGCAAAAGGACTTGTAAGGTGCATAAATTCCTTGTTGGAAGGACTCATCCCACTTGGAGGGAGATTTCAAATTTGAGGGAATATTCTCTAAAGATGCCTTGTTGAGGGAAAAATAAGATTTAATAAATGAATTAAATGATTTATTTGTGCAAGTGGGAAATGCTAGAGAATGTGACATGAGTTTAGATTAAATTAATCATGATTAAATTAATTTAATGAGGGATTAGATGATTTGACTTTTTGACTTAGATTTATGGATTAAAAAAAATCAAACGGAGATGAAAAGTGATTTAGACTTAGTTAAACAAATGTTTTGATTTATTTAGCTAAAGGGAATTTGATGTTAGTGGTTTAATTAAATAAGTTTTATTTATTTAATTAAATGAAGAACTTTAGAAGTTAATTAAATAAGATTGATTTATTTAATTAAAGGGGGACTTTAGGATTGATTTATGATTTAATTAAGTAAATTTTATTGATTTGATTAATAGAGGAATTAAGATGGATTAATTAAGTAGTTAATAAAGGGGTGATTTGAAGAAGAATCGAAGTTAGTTGATGAGGAAATTTTTCAAGTCTATAGGGGCATATGTATTGGCATTATTCTTTTGTATTTTTCTTTTATCATGGTTCATGGTGCAGTATTTTAACTCTATACGATGTGTTTTTCGCATTATGGATGACATTGGGTGTGATGTCTTTCAAGAGGATGATCTATCTTAGAATATTACATTCCTCTTAGTGGCTTGATGTGACACACTACATCCCCTAAGTTGTGAATATTTTATTCTTTGATTGGTCCTCTCTTGGAGACATTAGGCACAATCTTCCCTAAGTTAAAGACTTTGCATGAACTAAGAAAGACTCCCTTGAATGTTCCTTATTGTTTCATTTGCATTTTTTAGTTATATGGCCACCTTGCATAACACAACTTGCATGCCTACAAAGCCATCTTGTTTGTTCATGAGCTCCAAGCATATAAAACTTTTCTTGTGTCATGAAGCTCAAATTTTTTTTTTGTGTGGCACATTATCAAAGTTATCAAGAGGTATAACTCTGGTATGGTTTGACAGGAAGCCAAACGAGCACATGAATTTCCCTTAGCCACTTGTGTGTGTGTTTGAGCGCATACCAGCCATTATTTTATGTCTTAACTTCTTGGAATTCTCACCGAGCGGACAACCTGAAGTTCAATTGCCTCAAAGTGAGTATGCATTTTTTTTCAGATAAACATCCTAGATCCAATCCACATCACATTGGACAAATGTTTGAAGCTTGACCTGCCATTTTTCATGTTATTTAATTTCCTTCATGTCTTTGGCAATGCATGTTGGTGCCTTGTCATTGCTCTTTATATCATTCTCATGCATGTTCTTTTGTGCTTATGTTATTTTTCCATAGGAACTTGGTCCTATGGGCTTGCACAACCTTCTTGATCATGGGTGTTCTATCTTACTAGCATTGGTACATTTGAACCCCTCTTGATCATAGCCTTCTTATCTTACTAACACTGTTGCATCTGGTCTACTTTAGTGTGAGTTGGAATCAAGTTTCTCCTCACTAAAGTGGTAGCTAGATGAAATGATGGAAAAAGGTGTCCCCTAACATGGCCTTGACTTAGTGATGTAATGTGTGTAACATATTCACATTAGATCTTGGGCCCTTGTGAACTAAACGAGCTTATTGGTGCCTTATTTGAAGTGTTGTAAAGTGTTGTAACACACTTTCACACTTTTCTAGGGTTATCATTAATAATTGGACTTCTTTATTCTTTAATTGGCCTTATTTTGCATCCAAAAGCCCCACTTAATACATATTTTTGATGATAACCCCAACACAAATCATTACCCAATCATAATTCAAGTGTTTCAGGTTCAATGGTCCTATATTTAGTGATCTAGGACTCATTTTCCACCTATGGAAAATGATTTCCACCTATATTTTTGGGTCCCAAACCTAGTTTCACACCGTTCTAAGAATTTTTTAAAATGGTCCCAAAAATTATGCTTTATGGTACTTATTTGCCACCTTGAGTGAATGAGTCTTGTGTAGCCCAAAATAAAAAAAATTAAAATTTTGGTGGGATTTTATCCTCCTAGATCTAATGTCAGCTTGTAGTGTTGTGATTTTTTGAATTCTTGCATAGTTAAGTATAAATACAAGTTTCTTTCACTCATTTTACACCTAGCAAGTTGAATGAGTATTCTTATAGCAAGTTTAAGTTCACAAGAGCATTTAGGCATTCATAAGAGCATTCAAGTCTCTTCAACAAAAGATTATCAAGCTTTTTAGAGCAATATTCAAGCATCATGTCAAATAATTCATGCATCATGTTTTTTTTTGAGCTAACAATTATGATGTACAGTTTTATGATTCAAGCTAGTATTTCATTCAAAATCTATCCTACTCAAGAAAGAGTCAAGTTATACATCCATTGGATGCATTTCACACATGTTTGTAGCACTTCATTGATAGGGTTTGGTGAGTTGCAACATCATATCATGTCCATTCATCATTCTCCATTCTTATTTCATTCTATTTCAAGGTTTGATTACCAAAACAGGGTTTGACCAAGCCACACACCTATCCACTAACAAAACAACAATTTTCCCTCTCTTTTGTGTGTGAGTTGCATATTTAGGTTGAGGTCACATCAAAGAGAAAGATTGGAAGAAGTTGTCAAATTTGTCATCAAGCCTTGGAGAACATTGGAGAACACCTACAGGTTGATTTATAGATATTCAAATCCAGAAAGCTGAAGAAGTAGATTGAGCATAGTGAGAAGAGTAGATTTAGATTTTGAAGTTTCAACAAAACCTAACTGGACTAATTTGCCACTACTGGAAAATGAGTCCTAGTTTTGGTCAAAATTATGATTTTTGCATATTCGGGTATCCATTTGGTAGATTCCTATTCCCACATAAGAACCCAAATTTTGGATTAATTCTCCTAGCTTGGTGAATTATTCCCATTCAACATTAAATACAAAATTTCTAGCATTTTAGAGCTCCATTCAATCATCTCCATATTTCCAAGTGCATACATTTCATTCTGTAGATCTCTGTTTTGTTTCATTTGCATTTCCAGGTCATCTAGTGAAGCTTTTTATTTAACTAGGGTTTGCATTTAATATTTCACTATACTTCTCATTGCATTTGTCTTTCCAAGTTCTTACTTGGTGGTGAACCCCTTATTATCTTACAATCAACCCATAGGATAGCCCTATTGCAAGATCTCTTTCTCCTTTGCATTGAGACCTCTAGGGTTATCCTTGAATGAAAATGGAAAGTGGGTGTGCTCTATGTCCTAAAACCATACTGAAGCACCTTACAACTTTTTTCCACATTTCAATAATTTAGGGAAGTGTGCACTAAATGGAGGAAGCATGTGAAAGTAAAATAGGACTAGTTAAGAAAATGGAAAGAAGTACATGATCTTACACCAATGGTAACACATTTGATTTACAATCGAGCCATCTACATGTTTCATATTATTTTAAATTAAGTTTTGATATATAGTTGACATGGATATTTGTGGATGGTTATTAAAGGGTTCTAGCCTAATATGAGGTGTTTTTAACATGATGAAATATGTATTATGGATCATTTAATTGAAAATAAAGTGTGAAGAGATGTCAAGTAAGTTGATTGAAATTGAGAGATTATCATAAGATGTGTTCATCTATTAATAAAAAGTAGACTATGTGAAAGAAGATCTATATTTTCTTCTTTAATGTGAGATTGAAGCCTCTTAATCTGAGTTGTTACTTAGTGACTGTGTTGTAGCTTAGTCATAAGGGATTAGTGTCTCCTATAGGTTTGTGCCTACAAAAAATAATTCAAGGAGATTGGCTTTCCATGTAAATCTAGTGTACTCTTGTGTAGATGTGTTCATTAATTACATTTCCATTGATTATTTTATGATTTTATGATGAATATGGTGGTTTTAATTAAAAAATTATTAAATATTGATTCACCCCCTCTTAATATTTGGGTGTCTAACAATTTTTATTAGGTTTGGGTTCCTTGGTGAAGCTTAATAGCTTGAGGTAGATATAGGATGACACACAATAGGAAAAGGTCTTTCTTCAAACAAGGTGCTACTATTTGATGGATCTAATTATGTATTATAGAGTGTAAGGATGAAGGCCTAATTAATCGAATTAGGGTTTGATGTTTGGAAACCTATTGTAGATGGTTATGAAATGCCTAAAAATCCTCCAAGAGACCAATTAAGAAAGAAATCTTATGAAAATAATGCTAAAGAAAAGAATTATATTTTATGTGGATTATGCAAATCTAATATTGACAAAATAATGCACTGCAAGACTACAAAGGAGATTTGAGACAAGCTTCATAATATTTATGAAGGTGATGATAAATTCAAGCAA